>CM032164.1:35598035-36798035 GCA_018901935.1 Pugionium cornutum | reverse complement strand
CTCAAATTCAGTGTGGTGTGGTGTTAAGCATCTTTTAGAATTTTTCAATCCAACACAAAAGATCTTGTTTTCGACTAGTGCAATCCATCCAAAGCCATTCAAAAGATTGTCTTTCTTCGAAGACCCCATCTACTTGACATTTTATTCTTGAAATTCTGTCCTCGATTCGACTTCCCAAGCGATATTCCACTGGATGTTCTAGCCTGAGATCTCTTTCGTTAGTCATCTCCCAAATCTTGATTTCTTTGGTTACATGCCCTAACACATCTTGTGGAAATTACAATACATTTTGGAATATCAATCTATTGCAAGTCTTCCAAATAAACCATAACAGCCACGAAAATATTTGTAACCTCTCCTTGTCTGCCCTAACTCTTTTGCCCTCCAGAACCATATTCATATTCTACTATCAAGAAAATGTAGTTTTAAAGATGAAACGAGAATGTTTGCTTATAACAAAGTTATGATGGCACTTTTAGCGGAACAGACAAAAGTAAACAAAAGAGAATGTTTGCTGCCGTGATAATAAAATAGAACAAAGCTTTTATACAATTAAAAATGCCAAATACTACGACTTGTTCAAATTTATAAAATCGCACAAAAAGCCTAACAAATGCAAATTACAAACAGAAATCCAAGTTTATTCTCTTTCTAATCTCTCTCTCTCTCTCTCTCTCTCTCTCTCTCTCTCTCTCTATCTCTCTCTCTCTCTCTCTTTTCAGTTATTAAGTAAAGACAATGAACAAACCACTCTTAAAACTTGAAAGTTAAATTTCAACAGAGACTGACTTGTACACAAGAAGAATGTAATGGATTAATGATAAATTTATATTTTTTTTCTTTTAAGAACTTTTCAAGATTAATGATAAATTTATCTTCTTTGTAAACTTGTGAAATTCTAGGGTTTTGGTCCATAATCCTTTCGAAAATTTGATTCCATACTACATTTAAAGTGTAAATCACTGTTTTTAAATGGAGTTGAATTAGTAATAAATTTTATGTTTTATGTTTGATCCAAATGAATAAATCTGAAATTAATCGTAACAAAAGGTAGTTCTTACTTACTACATGTAGGGCCGGATCTATATCATTTTATGTTCCAAACAAATAAAAAAATTGATGTCATTTAATTATATATTTTTTCTGTTATATTTAACAAAAAAAATCTATTATTATTTTGCGGGATATTTTATGAGTTTTAACTGAGTACATGAACTTTACAATATATTTATATAACTTTTTCATCAGCATGAAAAATGTCAAAAACTCATTTTATATAAAAAGCTTTTTATACATTCAGAGAAAAAAACTAGTTGTTACGAAAATCAAAAGAAAATTAAGATTTAACTTTTGTCGTGTAGCATGTTGAATGTATGTGCAATCCATTGAACACTTATGTAAAACTGGAAACCCATTATATTATAAGCAACTAATTTAAAATTAGAAACCATTATCAAACGCAGTAGGTAGAAAACTAAAAACCATTAGCAAAAGATTGTTTCTTGGAAAAAAAAGATTGTTTCTTGGAAAAAAAAGATTGTTTCTTGGAAAAAAAAGATTGTTTCTTTCTTTCTTCAACTTATTGATAGAAAATTAGGGTTGCAGAAAAAAGAAACTTTTTAAAAAAAAGACCAGAGAAGAGGTAACTGAAAAACTGAAGATCCTTTCAATATTCGCGATCTTACATTACCAAAACAAGACTCTTGGTCTTCACATAATTACAACACTGCCACTTCTACGCTCTGCAAAATCTTTCTCTCTCTTCCCCTACAAGAACCACAACCCCGTTCTCTCTCTGGTTTCAGAACACTCGGATTCTACCAGAATTTATCATCAAAATTCATAGAATTTCCGGTTATTTTGAGAATGTTGGAGAACGAAGCTGTCCCGGACGAGTTTCGTTGCAACCGCTCCGACGGCAAGCAATGGCGGTGCAAGAGACGGGCTTTGGAGGGGAAGAAGATGTGCGAGACTCATCACTCGCAGCTTAATAAGAAACGGAATAAGCGGAAAGTTCAGGAGTCTCTGAAGCTCGTTAGATCAAGGAAAGGAGATGAAGCGGCGTCTTCAGAGATCGAGCCAAATGACAGAGGAATTAGGGCTAAGAGATTGGGAAAATTGAAGAGGAATCGGGTGATGGAAGAAGCAGAGGCTATGGATGAGGCGGTAAGGAAGATGAAGTTGAAGCGAGGCGATTTGCAGTTGGATTTGATAAGGATGGTGTTGAAGAGAGAAGTGCAGAAGAGGAAGAGATCATTACCAAACAAGAATAGGAAAAAGAAGGAAAGTAGTAATAAAGGATTTGGTGATTTTGTAGGAGAAGAGTTAACGAAGGTTCTTCCCAATGGCGTTATGGCAATTTCTCCACCTTCTCCAACTACAAGCAATGTAAGTTCTCCTTCTGATGTTAAAGTCGGAGCAGAACCAGTTTTGATGACCAAAAGAAGATTTAGGTCTAAGAACATTGAACCTTTGCCTATTGGGAAGATGCAGGTAAGAGAAACTGCTTAAATTTTCACACTTTATGCGTAGCCATTTTGAATTTTTTTCTTTCTCTATTTATATTTCTCATTTTGGTTGTGTGATTGTTATCAAGGTGGTTCCTTTCAAGGGGAATTTGGTTAATGCAAGGAAGGAGAAGAAAAAGAGGTGCCATTGGTGTGGAACCAAAACATTTGCCGATTTGATTAGTTGTTCGAGCTGTGAAAGAGAATTCTTTTGCTTAGTTTGTATCGAAAAAAGGTATCTTCGGTTCTGTTTGCTTTGTTACTTACCTTGTTTGCAGAACGCTTTAGTCTTTTTGCATGATAGAGGGTCTCATTAGAATTTAAGCATCATTGTCTAGATTAATAATTGCTCTAGGGGATAGCTATACTAAAAAAAAGTCCCAAAAGATTCCATAAGTTTTTGGACCCGAGACGTAGAGATGCTTAATCATTCACCTATGGTAACAACTTCATTGCGATGTTCCTTCTGTTCTTTTGTGCAGTCATAGTTTTTTTCTTTCCACTTTTAAGACAGCTTGCAGCTTGCTTGAATTTCATCTCTACTTACCTGATCATAAGTGGCGTAAATGTTAGGATGTAACATAAGATACTCTTTCCTGTTATATTTCAGCTTCAATAACTTCATTTGGGATTGCTTCTGGAGTTTCATTGTTTCTATTTTTGTTATTAAGCCGTCTGGTTTTGATCTATCAATTGGGTTAGAAGCAGTCATCATACTGATTTTTGGCTTGGAATAAACTAGGAGCAATGGATCAAGGGAAGAAGTTGAGAAAAAATGTCCTGTATGCCTTGGATCATGTAGGTGCAAGGTTTGCTCAGTCACTATCTCCGGAGTCACTGAATGTAAGGTCTGACTATCTGATAGTTCATTAGCGTATAGATTTTCACATACTTTTTTTTCTACTGATATTTTGTAGCACGAAGTTGTTTACTTCTATAACATTTTCCAGGATTCTCAGAATGGCAGGAGTGATATTGACAGGGTTTTGCATCTACATTATGCGGTGTGCATGCTTCTTCCAGTTCTAAATGGAATCAACGCAGAACACAACGTAGAGGTGGAAATTGACATACAAAAGAAAGGTGTTTAATAGTTTGATAAATCTTTTATTTTTCTAGCTTTACCAATCTTTCTATATTGAGATAGCTTGCATCTTTTAGGAAAGAGATATCCATGATTAAACTTGTATTTAGGATATTTCTTTTCTGAATCATTCGATTTTGAACTCACTCATATCTTTTGATTACTACTTTTCACATTTGTTATAGGGCGAAATCCAGATGAAAGCCGTATCTGTAGCTCCGAATTAACGTCTTATGATCAACAGCTCTGGTGCTCACTCTTCTACATTATTCTCTTCCATTAATAGTGTTGACATATTATGTAATCCGCTTTGGATTTTTTTTCTGAAAAACTCATCGAATCTGTCCGTGTAGCAGCATTCGTGACTCTACCGTTGTGGATTTGCAAAAAAGGTGCACACGGAGTTCATCTGTTCTCAGGCTAAATTCTGATCATCATCGGAGTCAAGGGGGCTTATTTAGAAAGGTTCAATCAGGCATATGCTCGAATGGTATAAAATTTTGTAAGCCACCCTTATCTAATGCTTGGGATCAATCTCTAAAGGAAGCTCTAACAGACGGTAAGCGGAAAGAAATCAAAGGGTGCAGCGATAACCTTTCCTTGAGAAGTCTATTCCCTCTAGAATTGACAAGCAAGTTAGAGATCAGTGCAGAGGAAATAGTTAGTTGCTATGAGTTGCCTGAAATCTTAGATAAATTCATGGGGTGTCCGTTCTGTATTGGAATGGAAAATCAGTCTAGTAGTAGTGACGGCCATTTGAAAGAAGCATCCAGGAGAAGGGAAGGCCCATCTGGTAACTTTTTATACTACCCCACAGTGATGGATATTCAACAAAACAATCTCGAGCACTTTCAGACACATTGGAATAAAGGACATCCTGTAATAGTTCGCAATGTGTTAAAGGGTGGCTTAAGCCTGAACTGGGATCCAGTCGCCATGTTCTGTAGCTATCTTATGAACAGAAATAGGAAAACCAGTAATACATCAGATTGCATGGATTGGTTTGAGGTAGTGACTTGTAATTTTGTGATGTTTCTGCTGCTCTCTTCGTTCTAGATTCTAATACCCTTTCGTCTTTAACTTGGCCTATTTCTTATTCAATGTCAGGTAGAAATTGGGGCAAAGCAAATTTTTTTGGGGTCTTTGAGAGGAAAAGCTGAGACTAATACATGTCATGAGACGCTGAAGCTGGATGGATGGCTTTCGTCTGGTTTGTTTAGAGAACAGTTCCCAAATCATTTTGCTGAAATACTGAAAATTTTACCAATTCCTTGTTACATGGATCCAAAACGCGGTCTACTAAATATCGCCGCTAATCTACCTGACACTATCCAAACACCCAATCTAGGTCCATGCCTCAAGATTTCTTATAGGAGTGGTGAAGAATATGCAAATCCTAATACGGTGCAGAAGTTAGGTTTCGAAACTTGTGACATGGTGTGTGTTCTGAATCCTTCCATTGTTCCCTAATTTGACAATTCCTATTTTTACGTATTGGAGTTTTACATTGACTGTTAGCTAAAGAAGTAAAACTTTGTTTAACTAAGTTTTTGACTTTTCTCATTCAAACATGTATTTCTCTCAAGCTTTTGATTCGTTCTGCAGGTTGATATTTTGTTACATGTCACAGAAACACATGTATCCACAAAACAGATATGTAGGATAAGAAAGCTAATGAAAAGTATCGGAAGAGCAAGTTCTAAAAGCCCAGAAAAGGGGAGGGAGAGCAGATTTGGTAAAGCAAAGAAACAAGACAGGTTGGAAGCTTCATATGCTCAGGGGCATTGGTCGGATGACTGTACCAGTTCTGATTCAGATTCTTCACAACTCGGTTTAGGCGGTAAATACAAAGGCAGTGAGTTTGAGGAAGAGGAAAGAGAAAGTTGCGATAATTCTTGTGAAGAAGAAAGCCTAAGCAGCTCTTACGGTGCCCAGTGGGATGTATTCCAGAGACAAGATGTTTCTAAACTTCTTGAGTATATTAAGAGCCACTCTCTCGAGCTAGAACCCACGGATTCCAACAAAAAACAAGTAAGTTTCGGGTTGATGGTGTAACCGTGTCAACGCTTCTACTAGAGAACACTAATTGTTGTTACCATGTTTGTTATATATCATCATTACAGGTGATTCATCCATTACTTGAGCAGAGTTACTATCTTAATGAGTATCACAAAGCAAGGCTCAAGGAAGAGTTTGGTAAGTATCATATCCTATTTTCTCCTAGTTTTATCGTACCATTGCATTTGTCTGTAACTTAGTAAGTATTTCTCACTATTGTTCAATGCCGCTCGTTCTTTTTTTTTTTTACAAGATGTTGAACCATGGAGTTTTGATCAATGTGTCGGGGAAGCAGTCATCGTCCCTGCTGGATGTCCATACCAAAATAGAAAGAATAAGGTATTGATCTTGTAGCCCTCCCAACAACACTCTCTTACCTTCTTTATAGTCCCAGAGTTATTAATCTTTTTAACATAACTTTTGCATATCTTTGCTAGTCTTGCGTACATGCTGTTCTGAACTTTCTTTCACCTGAGCACGTTACCGAATCTATCAAACGAGTGGATGAGCTCAAGCAACTTCCTCAGAGCGTCAAATCGAAAGCAATCAAGATTGAGGTAAGTTCCCTTGACTTAAAACAAGATTGAGTAAGAAAGGAGTCCTGTTTATTTGTATAAATGTTTGCTGTAAATCCAGGTGAAGAAAATGGCCATTCATAAAATCGCCGAAGCTGTAAAGGAAATCCGAGAACTCACCTCTTCAGATTCAACCGCTGCATCGAGATTATAACTAGAACTATAGAGGTGTCAATCTTGATTTCTTGACCACTGAGAGTTAAATTATTCTTATCAGAAAGGTTCAGCTCTTTAGTTACAATTTCAAGGATTAGTAGACTGAAAATGTATAGAAATAACCAAACAAGAAGAAAGTAAAGAGAAAAAGGAAATTCATTTTTCATTCAAATTGTTGCTGGGTGATGAATAAAATAATAAAGAATCTTTGATATAAAACTTGAAACTGGAAAATTATCTTGAGGTTAAGATATTTAATAACACTATTTTACATATGTTACCTTGTTACATATTGACAAAATCTAATGAAAATATACACAATTTAATTACAGACATTTACTCGTTTGAGCTGATTTTGTTCTAAGAAGAATCTTACCTTTTGCATCTTCATGCATGATTCGTAGAAGGATTATGTCTGGAGGCTGAACTCTCCAGACTTTAGGGTTCTGAAACTGATGTCCTAACTTGGCCAATCTATCAGCGGCTCGATTACCTTTCTGTAAGTATGGCTCAACACGCAGTTGCTAAGCCTACACATCATCACATTGATGTAATTCACATGCTTTTTTGCTTCTTCACACTCCCTTGGCGATGACATCGACTATGATCTTGGCATCACATTCGCACCATAGATCCTTCAATCTGTTCTCTAGAGCCAGCTCGAGCCCTCTCCTGAATGCTGCAAATTCCGCCACAGTGCTTGTGGCTTCCCCTATGGATTCAAAGTATGCAAGCAGGCACTCGCCTTTGTGGTTTCTGAATATTCCTCCAATGCTGGCTTGTCCTTCCCTTTTTCTCGACCCATCAAAGTTTAGCTTTATCCATCCGTTTCCAGGTTTCTGCCACACATCTTTTTTGACATGTTTGTTTTTGTGGTATTTTCTTATGAACAATGTGGTACCTTGGGTTTGAAGCAACCGTTGGAATCTAGCCATCTTTGAAGAAGCTAACATTGAGTTAGAAACTTTTTGATAACCTGTGAAGTCGTTTGTAGTCACGATGTTATACGTTGAGCATTATCATCAGCGATGTCAGGAAAATTTAGTCTAGAAATTTTGATGGAAGATTTCGTTAGGGAAATGCAGATAATGTGTTCAACAAATTACTCTGTTTCAATTGAGAATTTAGTATTAGAAGTCTTCTAAAAAAAACCTGATAACAGCTGACTACTTTGGTCGTATCCTTAAAATTACTGTCTTTTTCCTCAATCTCAGAAGTTGTATCTCTCTAACTCTCTCGTTTAGAAATTTGCAAGCAAATATGTGATGTTTGGGGGCTTCTCCAAGTGTCAATTATTGATAAAATGCTGCCATTTGGCATTCTTCATCTTACGACAAATCGTAACTAAAAAAACAGACGAGCTGAAACCATTTCTCTTTACAGTTCAACACGTGTTGTAGGAGAAGGATTTGTTGTCTACTCAAAACAAGAAACCATTTCTCCATCTATGATTTGTGTAGGATGTGGGAAACAAATGCGTTTGAGGATATCGCTCTAAATAATTATATTTTAATATGTTTGAAATCCTATAACATTTTAAAACTCATTTTAATCCCATTCGAACTCGGATGCCATATAACCAGAGATCTTTCTAAAATTAGCATAAAGCAAGGCGGAACCACAACAACAAATTATAACTCCTCTACATACCAAGAAAACGGATGCAAAAATATTTCACGACATCCTCCTAAAGTGCTTTGTTAGTATTATGATGACTGATATGTTGAGCTGTTGGAGCAAATCATAACATATGATGACTTAGATGTTGAAAGATGAGATGGAGTATGATATGTTAGTGTTGATACAACAGGTACTGAGATAGTGTTTGTAGAGCTGCTTGATGCGATGCTATCAAGCCAGAATGTAGATTAACAAGCATGTTGATCAAGACATTGGACAAATGAGAGAGATATTGAGATAGTGTTTGATGCGGTGGTTGATACGATGTTATCAAGACAGAATGTAGATTAACAACAAGGTTGATCTAGACATTTGATAGATGAGATAGATATTGAGATAGTGTTTGATGCGGTGGTTGATACGATGTTATCAACACAGAATGTAGATGAACCACATGGTTGATCTAGACATTAGACATATGAGATAGAGTCTCTGATGAAATACAACAGAGGATGCATGAGGTAGAAGAGGTATCAGAGAAGTCTCTCAAAGTGTAGAGTCTCTGATTGGATACAACAGAGGATGCATCATCTAAAAGAGATATCAGAGGAGTCTCTCAAAGTGTAGAGTCTCTGATTGGATACAACAGAGGATGCATCAGGTAGAAGAGGTACCAGAAAAGTCTCTCAGAGTGTAGAGTCTCTGGTTGGATAGAACAGAGGATGCATCATATAGAAGAGGTATCAGAGAAGTCTTTTAGAGTATAAAGTCTTTAGTTAGATACAACAAAAGGATGTATTAGACAAGGTGTTGAGATCTGATCAAACGGGATATCAGGAAGCAAGAATTTGATGTGACATTATTGTTGACGTGGCAAAAGATTTGCAAAGCTGAAAAGAGTTGTTGGGATTTTAAAGATCCAACACAACATACTGAACATTGACTTGATGGCATCAGAGGATGCATTAGAGAACATAACAGGAAGCAAATACTTGATGTGGCACAATTGCTGACGTGGCACAATTACTGACGTGACAAGTGGTTTGCTGAGCTGTTATGAGGTTGTAGGAGAATCATATATTCTCTACAATAGATTTGGCAAGTAGATAAAGTTGGAGGACAAGTTGTATCTATTGAATATGGAAAATCAAATATTCCATATTTAGATTTGGTAAGTAGATAAATTTGGAAAGCAAGTTGTATCTATTAAATATGGAAAATCAAATATTTCATATTTGGATTTGGCAAGTAGATAAACTTGGAAAGCAAGTTGTATCTACCAAATCTCGTGGGAGCCCTATGTGCTAGGGTTAGAGAAGTGTTATAAATACCAAGGGGCTGTCTCATGAAGACTCACGGTTACCAAGGGTATTGTTAAAAGGTGCAGACATGTGTCTGGCGTCATCCCATCAGACAGACTAACAGGATGAGAAATCTGTCAGTGCTGTTGATGGTGTTTCTGTGGAATCTATAGCCATTGAAGATGGTGTTGCACCAGTGCAGCTGGGTGGTAGTCAGACATGCTGTGTCTGATACTGTTTCCACAAACCACGTAGAAAAGAATGGTAGGCTTGTTTATGTTGTACCATATACAATTGTAATTGCTTTCTTGTTCTAGTGGATTTGATACTGTACTAGGTCCCGGAGATGTAGGTTGGAAAACCGAATCTCGTAAAAAATCTCTGTGTCTATTTTATTTTGTGCATCTGGTTATCGTTATTATTATTATTCAAACATCGATATAGCTCAAATCTCAAACTCTCAATTGGTATGAGAGCGGGTTCCCGATAAAGATTTGTCTTGTTTCGGGTAGATCAGAGATTTGATACTAAGGAGATGATGTGTGTGAGAAAAATCAGTCACATATGAAAAAAAGAAGAGAAAAATGGATGGGAAATCATCTCTGATGAATCAAAGAAGATGGCAACAGAATTTGGATTAAGTGGAAGTGATGCTGAGATGATGATTTCTGAAACAGGATTCTGATCACATAGTTGGAATATAATGAAGGTGATTGTAGAACTATTTCTGGAACTCAATCAGAGATTAACACATATGGAAACAGAAGCTGAATCAAGGGAATATGGAGTTAAAGGATAGTGCAGAACAGGTGTCAAGACAAGTTTAAAGGTTTTGAAAGCTATATTGGTCGATTACAATCTTGATAAGTTCTCGTGGTGATCTTGGTTTGAATAGATCAGTACACTCCATATTAATCAAGGTTGATGGAGTGTTTTAATGCATTTCAAAAGGCTAATCAAGTATGTAGAGGGTTGATGTGCAAATATTAAAGGAGCCAACAATGGTTAAATTCTGGTGATGAGGTTATGTGGTTTGCAAAAACAAAGTCATTGTTCTGATATCTTAGCTGATGAAGTGCAAGGGAGAGTATCAAAGTATAACACCTATCATAGTTGATGAAGAAACAATTATGAAGTCTTTTGTATCAAGATCAGCTATACATATCTATGTTTGATGAGTATTTGAACTCTGATACGATGAAATCGGATCAAGTAATTGTTATGGTGTTGACTTGTGGAATGAAGCAACAGAAGAAGAGAAAACTTAAGGGTACTTCTGATTTGTTTTTGGCAGATGACTGAGCATAACCAGGAATGGGAATCAATTGTGAAACCAAAGGAATTAGGTTATAATCAGATGAAAAGGAAGAATCAAAGTTGTGTAGAATGCGACAGCTAGATAACTCAGAATTTTGAGTATGATATTCTCTTTGGAAAGAAAAAAAACGTGTATTTAGCTGTTAAGCCATCAACCTTTACGGATTTGTTAAGGCCCTGAGTTTTCAGAATGGATCTACAAGATTTTGATTTCAAGATATGTTATGCACTTGGAAAGCAATGGAGCATCATTTGGATCAAGTTGATAATCATAATGAAAAGAGATTAAATAGCTATGATGAGACAAGACAGTGTTTAAAAGTGATCTGGATCCTGCAATTGTCTCTGAAATTGCTATCACATCAAAAAGAGACTATTCTGTGCGTACGACAGGCTTGATCGTGTTCCTATTGGTGATAGTGGTACCTTTTTACTGTTAAGATAGTTGTTTCTTCTAATATCCATCATGTGAATGTTTGGATAATAGATGATTTGTGGAGAGACGATAATACTATCAAGAGTTTGATATTTCACAAAAGTGGGTTTAGAACAGAGGTGATGAATATGGTGTGAAGACCAACATTTGAGGGTATGAATGAGATGCTTAATCACATATAGGCTATAGGAGAATCACTGATTGTTATCTCCGTGAAAATCAGAATGTGTGACAGCATGTTGGTACATGGTTCAAGATAAAATGTTGGTACATGGTTCAAGATAAAATGTTGGTACATGGTTCAAGATAAAATGTACAACACAGAGGGTAAAGAAGAAGATCTACAACTCTGAATGAAGTATAGTCACCATGAGAGATATGATTCATGGAAAAGGAACTTTTGGTTGAGATTGAAAAGAGTTGCAAAGAATCCTTCAAGAGCATCATTCGATTTTTGATAAGTTACAGGGTGTGAAAGTTGCTGGTGAAAATATTGTTTAAGATAAGGGCTGAAATTCAATTATCTCTGAGTTGAATCAAGTTCAAAATTGAAGATTAGGATTGGATTCAATGATATGTTGCTCTGTTTATTCAAACTGATGTACAAAATCAGTTTCAAGTCCCAAGGTGAGTAATAAATGGTGTGTGAGAAGTCTTTCCACAACACGGGTGTACATGCCAGGAAGACAATCAATGTGTTAATAAGATTCTACATCAAGAGATGTGATAGTGATGAAGATCATCAGAAGGTGTGCCAACAGAGCTCTGATGTTATCAGGTTTAAGCTCGTTGAGGTGAATGATTTTCCTTGGAGTTTTTGTTCTCTGAGTAAATTCAGATCATATCTTGTCAAATGATTATGGATCCATCAAATTGTTATCCTAGGCAAACAAGAAGATACTATAGAGAATAAGGTCTGAAGTCTTTGATCAACAACTTGAAATTGTGAGTGATATGAGTTTATCAGCTTTGATGATGTTTTTAACTTAGTTGTGACATCAAGCAGGGGGAGAAAAGAGAAATGATTTTGTGTCCTGATGTATATGAAACTAAATAACTCGGTTGATCATACTATGTAGTTGATGTTGTTGGTTCAGTTGGTATTATTGATACAGTTAATGGAATTCATCGTTTTGTGTTGTGGAGATCAAGACTGTTCAAGTCGAACACATGGTTGATGGAATTCGTCTTATTGGTGCATACCATGGCTCAATTGATTCAAAGGTTATTTAATGCAGTTGATATTATTGATGCAGTTGATGTAGTTTGTCGTTTTGTGTTGTGGAGATCAAGACAGTTCATGTCGAACACATGGTTGATGGAATTCGTCTGATTGGTGCATATCATGGTTCAATTGATTGAAAGGTTATTTAATGCACTTGGAGAAATTGTGTTATACATCTGTCTCATTTTATATGCTGCTTGAGTGTCAAACTAAGCTAAAAAGGGGGAGATAGAAGACGATTTGTGGGGGAGTAAGATGTTGATTTATGGGAAAGTTGCTGATTTGATTGCATTAATGATTGGATGCTTGAGTTATAAACCTTAGTCATCAAGGGGGGAGATTGTTAGTGTATTGCTAACTGAGGTATATATTTGATTGAAGTTGAATTTGAAGATATGTAGTAGTTGGTGTGTGGTAGAGTTTTACAACTCAGTCATCAAGGGGGAGATTGTAAGTGTTTTGATGACTTAGTTGAGAAATTATTACACAAACAGTTGAGACAACTACTATATCATGATGTGTTACATATATTGTGTCACAACCATAAAATTTTATGATATTGAGTTGGGCTTGAGCTCTACAACTAAGTCATCAAAGGGGAGATTGTTAGTGATATGATGACTGATATGTTGAGCTGTTAGAACAAATCATAACATATGATGACTCAGATACTGAAAAATGAGATGGAGTATGATATGTCAATGTTGATACAACAGATACTGATATAGTGTTTGTAGAGCTGCTTGATGCAATGCTATCAAGCCAGAATATAGATTAACAAGCATGTTGATCAAGACCTTAGACAGATGAGAGAGATATTGAGATAGTGTGATGCGGTGGTTGATATGATGTTATCAAGATAGAATATAGATTAACAACAAGGTTGATCTAGACATTTGACAGATGAGATAGATATTGAGATAGTGTTTGATGCGGTGGTTGATACGATGTTATCAACACAGAATGTAGATTAACCACAAGGTTGATCTAGACATTAGACAGATGAGATAGAGTCTCTGATGAAATACAACAGAAGATACATGAGGTAGAAGAGATATCAGAGAAGTCTCTCAAAATGTAGAGTCTCTGATTGGATACAACAGAGGATGCATCATGTAGAAGAGATATCAGAGGAGTCTCTCAAAGTGTAGAGTCTCTGATTGGATACAACAGAGGATGCATCAGGTAGAAGAGGTACCAGAGAAGTCTCTCAGAGTGTAGAGTCTCTGGTTGGATAGAACAGAGGTTGCATCAGATAGAAGAGGTATCAGAGAAGTCTTTTAGAGTATAAAGTCTTTAGTTAGATATAACAAAAGGATGTATCATACAAGGGTGTTGAGATCTGATCAAACGGGATATCAAGAAGCAAGAATTTGATGTGACATTATTGTTGACGTGGTAAATGGTTTGCAAAGCTGAAAAGAGTTATTGGGATTTCAAAGATCCAACACAACATACTGAACATTGACTTGATGGCATCAGAGGATGCATTAGAGAACATAACAGGAACCAAATACTTGATGTGGCGCAATTGCTGACGTGGCACAATTGCTGACGCGGCAAGTGGTTTGTTGAGCTGTTATGAGGTTGTAGGAGAATCATATATTCTCTACAATAGATTTGGCAAGTAAATAAACTTGGAGGACAAGTTGTATCTATTGAATATGGAAAATCAAATATTCCATATTTAGATTTGGCAAGTAAATAAACTTGGAAAGCAAGTTGTATCTATTGAATATGGAAAATCAAATATTTCATATTTAGATTTGGCAAGTAGATAAACTTGGAAAGCAAGTTGTATCTACCAAATCTCGTGGGAATCCTATGTGCTAGGGTTAGAGAAGTGTTATAAATACCAAGGGGCTGTCTCATGAAGACTCACAGCTGCCGAGGGTATTGTTGAAAGGTGCATACATGTGTCTGGCGTCTTCCCATCAGACAGACTAACAAGATGAGAAATCTGTCAGTGCTGTTGATGGTGTTTCTGTGGAATCTACAACCATTGAAGATGGTGTTGCACCAGTGCAGCTGGGTGGTAGTCAGACATGATGTGTCTAATACTGTTTCCACAAACCACGTAGAAAAGAATGGTAGGCTTGTTTATGTTGTACCATATGCAATTGTAATTGCTTTCTTGTTCTAGTGGATTTGTTTCTGGACTAGGTCTCACGGATGTAGGTTGGAAAACCGAACCTCGTGAAAAATCTCTATGTCTATTTTATTCTGTGCATTTGGTTATCGTTATTATTGCTCAAACATCGATATAGCTCAAATCTCAAACTCTCATGCTTCAAACACAAAACACACTTGCAAGACCATAACTAGAATGACGAGCAATAGAGCGAATTTCCATATCAAGTGCTCCCCCAAACTGAGGCATCTTGGATCCCTCAATTTCTAATTATAGTCATGGACACCAACTCAATTTATGACAACGGAAAAAGCTTGAGAAAAGGGACGTGAAACGTCATCCTCTAAGGTCTAGAAAAACACAGCCTTAGCTCTCTTCCACATCTCTATCGCCGGATCTCCGAGCTAATACCTCAAAGTTTAACTGCACCGAAGACCATGGCTTTATGAAGAAATTAGTTCTACGACACATCCTCACAAGAAAACACACAAAAAAACAAAAATGCGAGGGAGGTGGGAAGTCCGCTTACGGAGAGTCAACAATCTTTTGTTGAAACAGAACGAAATTCCAACTACATCTCCTCCCATAACCGTAAAAGAGAAATATCGAAGGACCGAACCGAAGTAAAAAACGTATTCCCACTTTCCATAGATATTTTTTAATTTCTGAAAGTCTATTATGAAGCTTGAACTCGACAAAAACAGAAAATGAAATCTATTATTTTTTCATTCAGTTGAACCAATGTATCAATTACTGTTATTTATACATACGGTTAATTAACTTAACCGGATACAAAACCGAAATGTAATCCCCTATATACTCTAATAGTCCCCCTCAAGATGAGGCATATATGTTGCTAAGACTCATCTTCGACTTCAAATTTGAAAATTGGGATGAGAAAAAAGGTTTTTTAAAATTGTCTGCCACTTGATCTTCAGTCCGAATATGAAGGAGTTTAATGAGCCCCTTATCAACCTTCTCTCGAACCGTGTGGCAATCCACTTCTATGTGTTTTGTCTATTCGTGAAACATTGGATTAGAAGCTATAGAGATGGCTGTAGTGCTATCTGAAAAGAGAATTGGTGTTGTCTTGAGAACAACCTGTAAATCAGATAGTAGAATCATAAGCCAAGTCATCTCACAAGAAACAAGAGCCAAAGCTCTATACTCTGCTTCGGCTGAAGAGCGGGATATGGTAGGTTGCTTCTTGGATCTCCATGATATTAAGGAAGATCCTAAAAACATGGAAAAACCGATTGTTGATCTTCTACTATCAGGACATGATGCCCAATCAGCATCAGCAAAGCCCTTAAGTTGAAGATCCGAATCTACCGAATAGAATAAACCTTGGCCTATCGTGCCTTTAAGAAATTGCAGTACTTGATTCAAAGCTGCGAGATGAGAGGCACGTGGAGCAGACGAGTATTGACACAATTTATTCACTGAAAAAGTGATATCAAGACGAGTTATAGTCAAATACATCAACCTGCCCACTATGCTTCGATATCGCTCTTGATCTTCTAAAAGATCACCATCATCTTTAGATAATTTGAGATTAGGAATCATAGGAACCTTTGAGTCTTTGCATCCTAGCATTCCAGTATCTGATAAGAGCTCCAAGGTATACTTTCTTTGACAGATCGAAATACCTGCAGTAGATCGAGCAATCTCGAATCCTAGAAAGTATTTCAAAGGACCAAGATCTCTTAGTTTGAAACTTTGTTTCAAGGCTGCAGTCAGCTATGAGACAAGATGTTCAGTGGTACTAGCAATTATTATGTCGTCAACATACACTAAAACAACTAGGAAACCACCATTAGCACATTTCACAAACAATGTATGATCACCATGAGCTTTTGTAAAACCCAATTTTAGTAAGGATTCTGAAAATTTCAGGAACCATTGTCTCAAAGCCTGCTTGAGGCCATAAAGAGATTAATTCAGTTTACAAACAATATTCTTGGGCAAGTCCCCCTGTATCATAGAATATCCATCAGGTAATTTCACGAAGATCTCCTCATCCAAACTGCCATTTAAAAATGCATTTGATATATCAAGCTGTTTGAGATACCAATTCTTGGAAGCAGCAACTTTCAGTAACAATTTTACGGTGGAAAGTTTGGCGACTGGGGAAAAAGTTTCATTGTAATCTAAACCAGCTTGTTGAGTGTATCATTTGGCTACCAATCGAGCCTTATACCTCTCAAGGCTTCCATCAGCTAGAAATTTCAAAGTAAAGACCCATTTACACCCTAGTGCTTTCTTCCCAGGGGGCAGACTGACTATATCCCATGTATTAGTCGACTCCAATGCATCAATCTCCTTATCCATAGCAACACACCATTCCTTGGAAATCTTTGCTTCATTATAAGAGTGTGGTATGGGACTTTTGTTAATATGATTAACATACATTAGATGAGATGGTGATAATCGGGAATAGGAAAGAAATGATGACATTGGGTATGGGATATTAGTTTGTGAGGAATAACAGTGGTAATCATTTAGGTGAGCAGGAGATTTTCTGTTTCGATGAGAAGAAACAGTGATAGGAGATGGGTCATCAGGAATAGATGATGGATTATCAGACAAAGGAGAAGTACCTGAAGTCATGAAGAAGTTCTTCTGATGCATTATTATGAGCCAATGGAAAAATGTCTTCATGAAACTCGACATTTTTGGAAATGAAAACAGCATTACTCTCCAAATCCATCAACTTATAGCTTTTTTGAAACCAAAAGGATATTCCAAGAATAAACAAGCTCTTGATCTTTCCTGTAATTTGTGTCTCTGTTTGGGTGATGTTAATCCGTAACATAAACACCCAAAAGTCTTAATCTGAGAGTAACTAGGAATCCTTCCTGTTAAGATCTCATATGGAGTTTTGTTAGAAAGAACTTGGGAGGGGGTTCTATTGATGAGAAACACAACAGTTAGAATACAATCTTCCCAAAATATTAGAGGGACACGAGATTGAAACATAAGAGCACGAGCCACATTCAATATGTGTTGATGCTTGCGCTTAACAACTGAGTTTTGCTCAGAAGTATCTGGACATGAATGATATGAAAGAATGTCCTTTTCTCTAAAGAAATCAGTAAATTTCAGCTCAGGGGCATTGTCCGATCTTACTGATTTTACTTTGGCATTGTACTGGTTTTCAACTTGTTTCACAAAGGCAGGAAACACATGAGTTACTTCACTCTTGTTCTTAAGGAGAAAAACCCATGTTGCCCGTGAATGATCATCAACCACAGTTAAGAAATATCTATAACCTTCTTTTGTCTCAACAGAAAATGGTCTTATATCGATATGTAACAACTCAAGATTCGTGTTACACAAATTGTTCAATGAAGGAAATGATAATTTCTTTTGTTTTGCCAAATGACATACATGACAGTAAGGCAATTCTTTATTCTTATGTCTAGAGATTCGCAAGTTTTCTGAAATGACATCCAACCTGGAATAAGATGGGTGTCCAAGTCTGTTGTGCCATGTCCTCATATCAACAACTCCATTCACTGAGAAGTTTGAGATCCTAGTATCCAACATGTAGAGATTCCCAATCCTTTACCCTGACCAATCATCAATCCCTTGGTAGGATCCTGGATTTTACAACAAGAAGAATCAAACATAACTTCAGAAACAAGGTCAGTAGTTAGGGAACTTATACTTACCAGATTGAGTTTAAATTCAGGTATAAACAGAACATTTTTCAGAACAATGTCCTTGTTTATCCTTACTTCGCCAATTCCACTTATTTTGACTTTCAATCGTGTAGGAAGATTCACCCAACTCATAACAGAAGTGTTTAAATTCGTAAACAACTTCTCATTATATGATACATGATGGGTTGCCCCAGAATCCACAACCCAAACATGATCATTGAGTTGATTTTGTGAAACATTCAAAATACCTACAAAATGTAAAGTCGAAGTGGAAAATTGGATACTAGAGTTATCCATTGTTGTTCCTGAATTACTTGCTTCATGAACCTTATTAGCAGAAGGTGAGGTTTGAAGTTGAGAGCTGAAAAGAGCAATGAAATTCTGAATTTGATCTTTACAAAGATTTGCAATCAGATTTTCAAGATTCATAACTTTCTCCTCTGGTTTTGCAGCAGAAATATTTGCAGTAACAGGAAAAAGTTTCTGAAACTTATCTCCTTTGCTTTTATTTGGATAACCTAGAGGGAAGCCATGTTTCTTATAACATCTATCTACTGTATGTCCTGTTTTGTTGCAAAATGAACAAAGGAAGCGTCCTTTTTGTCCATTTTGAACGTAGCATACAATAGATGAGTTATTTGCATTTTCAGAAACTTGGAAAGCAGCAGGAGGAGTTATACTATTCGAGAAACTCTTTTGGCTTTCATCCTGATCCAATATGTTGTAGACTTCGGCCAGAGATGGAAGAACTTTCTTCATGATAATCTGCCTCCTGATTATAGCATAGGAATCATTAAGTCCAGCTAAAAACTTTATAATTCTTGCTCTTTCTACTTTCTTCTGTAACCTCTCTGCTTTTCGACAAGTGCAGGGTTCGTCTGGTTCCTCAGCACTTTCAAGATTACTCCACAATATTTTGAGAGTAGTAAAATATTCAGAAAGTGACATAGATCTTTGGTGTAGATCTTGTATCTCTTGAGTTATGTTGAAGGTTCTCGGTAAATTTGTCATATGAAAACGACCATACAAGTCATTCCATATATCAGTAGCATCATTCAGTCTTAGAATACTACGATAGATTTGTGGAGAAACCGAGTTTAATAACCATGATTTCACCATACTATTGCATCTAAACCAAAGATGGAAATTAGGATCTTGATTATCAGGCCTAAGCAAGGTTCCATCAACAAATCCTATTTTATTCTTTGCATCTAAAGCAATTCGCATCGCGACATTCCAATCATCATAGTTCATACCATCAAGTTTGAGAGAAATGAGTTGCAAACCTGGATGATCCGCACTATGCATGAAGAAAGGAGAATGGATCGAGTCAATCGGGACATATACTGCATGCGATCTTTCTACCGCCGAGTTTGAGGTCTCCAGCAAGTCGATCGGGGCAAATCTTGTCGTTGTTGCTAAGCAAGCCGATTTTCTCGGAATCCTTTTAACAGAAACCATTCTTGCTCAAAATCGATCAATGTGATCAACAATTGAGCTGAGAAAAGAATGAATCGCGAAAAAATTTCGGTAGAGTGGAACGATTATCGAACAAACAGCTTTGATACCATATTACGAAGCTTAAACTCGACAAAAACAAAAAATGAAATCTATTATTTTTCCATTCAGTTGAACCAATGTATCAATTACTGTTATTTATGTATACGGTTAATTAACTTAACCGGATACAAAACTGGAATTTAATCCCCTATATACTCTAATAAAGTCGCATAAACTCGAGAAGATTTTTTTTTCGAACGCTTGTAACTTGGCTGCTCGTATATGGATTTTGATATCTATTTTCGAAGATTATAGAGATTTGGAGACATTTTTCTAATTGTTTTTTATTGTGTTGATATCTCTTTTGCAAAAGTAAGTAGTAAGTAGGTTGGTGATAGATATATATAAAATTAATAACCTTTCAAATTGGATTAACATAAATAAAATGGTTAGAAGTCTGTCCAACCCTAGTCTGAAAAAATAAAGTCTATGCTTTTATTGAGAGACGCGAATCATGTGATGTGTGCCTAAGTCTTTGACGAAAGCATTCGAAAAAACACCACTGAAAACCTAAAGTTTCTAGAACAGGTGATGATATCTTCTGTTCCTAAAATACCCTCGCCCGGACGTCCACGAAACAGAAGGGGTAACTTCGTCATCTCAGATAAAAATCCATTGCTGCAAAATCTTCACGCTCGCCTCTCTCTGAGTTCAATTTCGAAGACTGAGAGGTTTTTAGTTTTTGTTCTCTGCTCTGCTCGTGCAGGACTCTCTCTCTCTCTCTCTCCATCTTTTTCTCCCACGCAGTCTCAATCTTATCTCTTTCTCATTTGAAACTCTTGTAGAGGTAAACTGGATATGGCGTTTGAGTTGCCAAACGACTTCAGGTGCCCGATCTCCCTTGAGATTATGTCCGACCCGGTTATCATCCAGTCGGGTCATACTTTCGATCGGGTCTCTATCCAACGGTGGATTGACTCCGGCAATCGGAATTGCCCTATCACCAAACTTCCGTTGTCGGAAAACCCTTCTTTGATTCCCAATCATGCCCTCCGCAGCTTAATTTCAAACTACGCCCTTGTGAGCCCTAAGGAATCACGTCCCGGGGCTCAACCAGAACATCCTCAGTCTCAGTCCCAAGCCTTAATCTCCACTCTCGTTTCTCGATCGTCGTCTGACTATTCAAGGCTCGAGTCACTTACCCGCCTCGTCGGACTCACGAAGCGAGACCCATCAATCCGGAGAAAAGTCACTGAGTCAGGCGCGGTTCGTGCAGCTCTGGATTGTGTTGACTCGTGTAATCAGGTTTTACAAGAAAAGTCTCTCTCTTTGCTTCTGAATCTCAGTCTTGAGGATGATAACAAAGTAGGCTTAGTCGCTGATGGAGTGATAAGACGGATAGTGACCGTATTACTGGTCGGGTCACCCGATTGCAAAGCTATTGCCGCTACTCTGCTAACGAGTTTAGCTGTTGTCGAAGTGAACAAAGCCACAATTGGCTCTTACCCTGATGCGATCCCTGCTCTTGTGTCTCTCCTCCGGAATGGTAATGACCGGGAGAGGAAGGAGTCAGCTACGGCGCTTTACTCTCTCTGCTCATTCCGAGATAATCGGAAACGGGTTGTGGATTGCGGGTCGGTGCCTATATTGGTTGAAGCAGCTGATTCAGGGCTAGAGAGAGCAGTGGAAGTGTTGGGACTTTTGGTTAAGTGTAGAGGAGGAAGAGAAGAAATGAGCAAAGTAAATGGCTTTGTTGAGGTTTTGGTTAACGTATTGAGGAATGGAAGTTTGAAAGGAATTCAATGTTCTCTGTTTATCCTCAATTCCTTGTGTTATTATAGCCGAGAAATCGTTGATGAGGTTAAGAGAGAAGGAGTTGTAGACATATGCTTCAATTTGGAGGATAACGAGTGTGAGAAAATCAGAAGGAATGCTAATAATCTAGTCCATACTTTACTTGGGAATCCAGTGAATTCATGATTTTGGGAGTGTATTGGTTACTGCAAATGGAAGTTAAAAGGATAGGTTTTTGTCGTCAATGGCGATTTTGGAGATTACAGTTGTCTGATTTTGTTTATCAGGTCTGGATGTGGAGGTAAGTTTGGGTTTCTCTGTGTTGGAATCTCCTCTTGTAGTTCATGTACAAAAGAAACAAAACAACAGGTTAAAAATTTCCACAAGGCAAAAATGCAAATGCTTTTTGGGTTTCTTTTTTCTTCTGTGCATTAGATAAATAAAAGAATCATACACATTAGTTTTCTTCATATGCTTTCTGCTGAATCTTAACCTGTTGTTTCAAGTAAAGGTACGTGTAATTTCTCATTGACAGATTCATCTCAGTTCTTCAAGGCTAACATTTTTCCTATAAACATGATAAACAATAGTGTAATAGCACTTTGACTGGTTTTAGATTAATTCAATAAATATATACTGTTTGTTAGTTGAATCATTGTGTTGGTATATGCAGAAACAAGGAGAATCATTGTTACTTCAAATATATCAGTTCTGACAATTCGATTGATCTATTTGGTTTGTGTAAGCATTCATATATGGATTCAAAAAAAGAAATTGTTGCGTCCGAAGAATTGTTATAATTACATAAGACAAATCTGTCTTAGTTTCTGCAATAGTCACTGGGACAAACCAGTTCCATGTCTACTCAAAGTATAAATATTACTTCAACTTTTAAAAAAAAAAAGCATTTTATCCTGAATTAAATCATAATTAAGCCGAAATAATATTCTGAATCAATTACAATCTTATTCGATCCGAATTTGCAAGATATTCTCATGGATTGCTTCTCATAACTTCCAACAGAAATTCCTTTATCTGTTCAACATCAACAGAATCACCATCACACAATCCTTGAAGTATCTGAACAGAGGAACAAATAAGGATGGCTCCACTTGAAGTTGTTAGACTAATGTCGATTATCTCAAATCCAATAAATCTCATAACCTCCATGAATTTAGTAAAAATCCCAGCTTTCTTCTCTGTTATGATCCTTAACCAAAACTTCCTCTCCCCAATCTTACTCAACTGCACATTCTCCTGTCCAAATAGAAAAACAAAACAAATCATCAAGAAGATTTAAGATTAAGAAAACAAATAAAAATCTATTGAAAACCTCGATTCCGAATTTCTTCATTTCTTCTTTATATTCAATAGTTTCATGATGTTCAGGTTTAGTCATCTGATCCGTTAGTTCTTCATCAATCTCAGGAGGAGCTTCTTCCATTTCATGAAGCTTCACTGAAAGATTCTCAACTTTCTTCTGAAGCTCTCCTATATAAGTAATCGCATCTTCAACAATACTCGCTTTAGTCATCTGGAAAACACAGAAAAAAACAATAATCATCACCAAAATACAAAAAACCATAAAATAAATACTCATTCTTCTACAGAAATTACGTTAGTGACAATTGGGACATGAGATCGTAGAGCCATAAGCCGACCATGTAGCTTCTCTCTTCTACGTCTCTCTGCTTCAAGATTTGGAGATTTGAAGCTTTCATTGACTTCATCTTCTTCCTTCTCCTTCGTTTCTTGTTTCCTACGGCTAATCCTGACTGGTTCTTGAAACTTGCTTCCTCTGCCCATTACTTTTTCTTCTTCTCTAATAATTTTTCAGACAAAATTTGTTCTTTTTATTGTAATGGTAAAAGACATGAGTTAATAAATAGTTGCATCTCATGTGGAGAGAAGTCTGTTGGTGGAGAGAGAAGAGAGAAAGAATCTCAGTCTGAGTTTGTTATAGTTGATGTGATTTTTCAGTTAGAGTCAAACACCGAATAAAATTACAATTTTTATTAAATAATTGTTTTCATATATAGAAAAAGACATTTTATGACGATTTGAGGAATCTTCAATTTTCAAGGCTCTAAAACATGAGTCCTCACAGAGAAAGGAGTAGTAACATTTTGAGTCGAATCAGTCCAAGTGAAGCTACAAAAGAAGTAACCAGTGTTACTCTTATGACTCATCGAAAAACCCTAACTTTAAACACAAGTTTATTCGTGCTCAAACAGAACACCTTGCGGAGGCTTGACTACGGCCTCAACAACAATACTTGTGTCTGGATCCGAAAACTTGTCTATTACAGCGTTTCAAACCGCGAACGTTTTCCTCGTTCATCTTTTAACTATTCTTCTTCCTTTCTTGGCTGCTCTGTCAAGAATCTGAATATTAAAAAGATTTTTTTTATATTAAACATGGAAGGTTGCAATAAAATAAAGAATACATACATTTAGTCAACAAAAAAATATTTTGTACGGTCTTACCCATTAATAAATTTGTTTAATGCCTCTAAATATGAATTTGTTCGTTGACAAAAAAAAATACTATATTGATGAATTTTCTTATGAATAAACAAGTCTAAATCAAAGGTCACAACTAAACTTTATTTCCCTAACAGTGATCTACAATAAAGGAAACCAAACTTATATCAAACTTGATTCCTTTCAACCTAGAGAAGCTTAAAACTCGAATTGTCCATAAATACAAGAACAAGATTGTATTAAAAACCCATTTTAACATCCCTAGTACTAACTTATAACAATCCTTTTTGGCCCTTTGTAAGAACTTGTTTTAATGAAAATGTCAAGGAATGTAGGGCACCTCATCTGCATCTTGATCCTAACCATGGATGCTTCAGCTGGAATCCTAAGCATTCAAGCCGAAATAGCCCAGAACAAGGTACATAACACACACTCATAAGTCGATAGGAGTTGCGGTTTTCGCTATTTTATTTGTTTGATTGGATATGCAGGAGAAGCATTTGAAGATGTCGATATCAGGATGTAGAGAACCGAGTTACACAGCCTTCAAGTATGGTTTAGCTGCGTGCGTTCTTTTGGTGTTAGCACATGCAATAGCTAATTTTCTTGGCGGGTGTTTATGCATTGTCTCAAGACAAGACCTTGAAAAATCATCTGCCAATAAACAGCTCGCTGTGGCTTCTCTTGTAATCTCCTGGTAAGTTCAGAAGAATGTGTAAATCTCTTGTGGTTGAAAAAGATACTCGCAAGAGATATTTGATTTAAGATCCTTTTGTTTGTCTTCTCAGGATCATATTGGCGGTTGGATTCTCGATGTTGATCGTTGGGACAATGGCAAATTCAAGATCGAGAAAATCTTGTGGGATTTCTCATTATCGGGTTCTGTCCATGGGAGGGATCCTCTGTTTCATTCACAGCTTCTTTGCTGTTGCTTATTACATCCTAGCAACTGCTTCAACAAGAGAACAGACAAACACAGACCATGCTTGATAACATGTGACTAAACGATATTTTCTCTATTGTGTTTGGATCTCATTCCTTTCTCAATGAATCTTCGAGCTGAATTTGGTTTTCGAGCTTCAGCTCTTCGAGAAATGTACAAATAGAATTTACATGAATACAGTTTGGTAAACACCATGGAGATAAAGTTATAATACATACACAAGAATTTACCTTTTTTGGTAACAACTTGAAACATAAATTCGGATTCATTGACTTGAGGCAGAGTACTCAGGAATAAAAATCAAGTGATAAAAATTTATAAAGAAAATTGCAGGATAAAAATCCTTAACCAAGCTTGGCAAGAACATCATTCAAAGTAGAGGCTGTCTCTGAATAGTACTTCTCTGCCTCCGGAGTACTCTTTTTCTTCGCCGCATAATCCAGCTGCCAGAGAATCAATCATTAACGAACTTTCGATCAGACAAAAAGAATCTTGATGGATATGAAAAACCCTAAACTGATCACACACACTTTAGTTTCTTCATCAAGAAGCCATTACAGAAAAAAAACCAAGGGGATGTATTCAATCCAGAATTTGGGAGGATTTGAGTTTAATGAGTCTTTAGATGATTTGAATTTGAAGAGAAACATGTAAATGCAACCACAGATAGAATAATTTGAGATGAGTGAGGCCTTAATCGAGGTTTAGAAGAAGAGTTTACATTGTTGATGGTGTCAAAGAGCTTTCCAGTGAGCTCCTTGAGGGACTTCTTCTCATCCTTGGGTTTGGAGGAGATAATTGTGTTAAGGTCATAACGAAGATAAGAAGCTCTGAGACGGAGATCATTCTGAACATATGGCCAAGCTTTCTTGTCGATCAATGACTTCACATTTATAATCTCTTTTGCAGATTCTTTGGCTCTAGCTACTGCTTCTGCTGGTGGTAATGGCTGTAAATAAAATCTTTCTTTTAAAGCCAATTTCAGATCTCTTGCTTGGTCTGAGTTATCTGTCCCAGCTGCTCAACAAGCAAAACACACAGTCACACACAATGTTTAATCCGGTTAATATAAACCGATTCAACCTAATTCCAAACCAAACCTAAATCCTGATTACATCATTCCTTCTCTTCATTTCCATTGAGTACACATTTATGAACTCTATGAGATCTTATATAAAAAGATCGATTAAGCAGTCACATTTTAAGGTTACAACATTGTACCAATTGGTTAAATGAAGCAAAGGTTTTTTTATCTAGATAATATATCCTAAATTTCGTTCATTTAAATTCCTAATCTAATACAGAATAAGAATGATAATCTTATTGGAGGATTAGTTAGTTAATTAACTTACGAAGGCCACCGGAAGGAGGCGGAGGAGGACCAATTTTGATCGGAACAGCATCGGCGAGGACAGCCTGGACAAACAATCCGCTGGCTAAACCAGCAGCGACGAGACCAATCACAGATCGACGACTAGTCTCCGGCACCGTCTCACTCTGCTGAGCTCTGACGACAAGTCCAGCCCTTTGAGCCACTGCCATTCTGCCGGAGACGTTCAAACGACTTGAGCCGTTGATCATTAACCTTCCTTCAAGAACAGCCGGAGATGCGCCACGTAAGCCGCCCATCGAAGCCATTATGTTTCTTTCTCAGACCAAAATTGAAACGAAGATTATTGGCTATTGTTATATAGTTGGTCTCTCCGACAAAAGAACACCTTACGGTCCTTATCTGACCCTTTAGATATACCGGATATCATTTTTACCAATATTATAGTGACACGTGTTATCGTCACAAAACTGGAATAAAAAAAAGTTATGGAGTAGTATTACATATGGGCTTAAAACTCTTAGTAGTTCGTTGGCCCAATTGGCCCATGCTGTTAAGCTTTTGTTTAATTGATACAAAGGTTTAATAACGGAATTGTGTTTTCTCATTGATTGTTTTGCTTTTCGTTCAAACAAATGGAGAAAACATGAATCAAGATAATACATTTGTGAGTATATATAAATGTTAGAAATATATATAATGATTTAGCTAGTTACAAAATATATCGATAAAAAAAAATGTACATAATGTATCTGGTGGCAAGTGTAGACGTAAATTCAAATTATTTGAAGGGAGAACTAATGGTCTCTATTCTGACTTGTTCTTGCCATATGAACATAACTTGTAGAAAAGTAAGAGGACAGTTGAAAAAGAAGACATAAATTAGTTTTTATATTGTTTAATGTTTAAGCTGTAATCATAAATCTTGGAGTCCGGTCGAATTGGTCTCAAAAGCATGTCCAAAAGTGATTAGAAAGAAGAAATTGATTGGAGGTATAGAGAATTAGAAACAGATAAGCAACTATAGGATAAATTTCGGATTAGGTGGATAAACAGGTTTTAACCTTCAGATTAATAGTACAATAAGATATATATTATATATATATATGTATATGTATGTCATATAGGAAGTTGGATATTTATTTATTTTATTTGGAAGTATTATTAGTATGGGACTGAACGTGTTGCATTATTAAAACCCTTAAAAATATCAAATGTATTTTTGTGTGACAGCTTCCTTGGTTGTTATTCATTAGTATGATAAAATGTTTTTCTCTTCTATAATCTCTAATTTCTTTAATTATTTGCGGTCCACCATATTTTTTTCTTTCTTTTATTGCATGGTTTTATGGTAGCCACTAGCATTGTTTTGTTATGATAATCATTCCAAATCTTAATAATTAATATAAAGATATTTACTTGTATAATTGGAACCGGCGATTTTATAACTAAGCCGAAACATAAATAATGATTTGAATAACAGCCAAATGTGGAATTTAGAGACAGACATATCCCCAAGTAAAGATCAGAGATCCATCTGATGAAACTATGGCTATGTGTTCCCGAACCACAGGATATAGTAGAGACGATTTCTTGACCAAACAGAGAGATGGAGAGGTTACAGAAGACTTTATCTTGGCCATCGGTGGAGGATGGGTGGTTTCGTCGAAGCAGCGGGTCTCTAAAATAAGAAGATTTATGAAATTTTATGGAAGAAAAAAAAAATAAAAGAAGTCGGCAGATTTTAAGTTATTAATTAATTTTGGTGGTGAATTTTAAAAATTCACCACCAAAATATTTTAGGGATTTATCACACATATAAATACATTTAGTTACCATAAGTAAGAAATTCGTAAGAAATTCGTAAAAAATTCCTAAGAAATTCACAACAGATTTTTAAGTCAATTTTTATCGTTTTCCAACAAATTTTTATACGTATTTTTATTATGAAAAATTGATCGATTATTTTTTGATGAATACAACAATATAAAATTTTGTATACAATAAACTAAAACGCTTAAATTCAATGCATTGCTTTTATTGGTCATAATGCAAATTAATCATATTTTTAACTACTCAAACTCCACAGTAATAAAATGTTACCACCAGTCTGATTGAAACTCCAAATCTCATATTGCGAGAAGACTCTATTTTCTCTTGAAAACCTTGCCATTCAATACTAAATCTCTATAAATTGTATTATGTACAAATAATATATCTATTTAACGAAAATAAAAACAAATATTGTGTCGTCACTTTGACTAAAACAAACATTTTTTTCAGGTCAAGAACCCTAATACACTTAAACCGTCAAATAATTACTCCTAAGGTTTCTAAAAGACTTCTTTCTTTTCTTTTTCATGACTTCTTGCTTTTTAGGTTTGTTAGTTCAACCATTTATACAACAACAAAAAATAAGTAAATAGAAAAATATGCGATGAGATATTGTCTAGCAGAAAAGTTCTTTCGTCATTTGTGATTTTTCTTTTTAAATTGTCATAGCTCGAGACCTCTCCCTGTCGCCTTTGTCTTTCATATTTGTTTTAGGGAATTTTGTGTCGCCCATAAGACCCCAAAAATTAGGAAATAAATATCTTCGACTGATAAATCCTATCTTTATATGCAAAGATAACATTTTTTTTTTGGTTTTAGAGAAGATTAAAGAAGGTAGAAACTTAATTATTATTCAAAGAAAAAACTTCTGTCAAGAAAAGATCATAATATAGGGAAGTTAGTTGATCACCTTAATGATCATTCACCGCATATTCCTCAAATGATAACCAGCACATTTCTTTTTTTAAAATAGCACATTAAAAATAAAACGAATGTCTAATGATTAGACTATGATTAATTGTTTTGTTCGCAACGATAAAGAAATAATATATTTATACTTAGACTATTCAATTACGTATGTACATATGATTATTAAAATCTCGAAGGTGTTTGGAGTAATTATACATTTTGTGAAGTTTGATCGGAGAACCTAGTGGTACCATTATTAGAATTTCTACTATAATTTGTAGTATTTTTATCAGAAAATAATAGCGTTGGAGGTATGCTACGTCCTCCAAAAAGTCCGACCTAAACCCATCGCGGGTTCAACCAATTATGTCGAATGTCCAATATCAGAATGTGGATACATCATTACCGAGGAACCGCCAGACAGATCAGTGGCACGTATGATCTCACCAACTATTGAGCGCGGTAATGAACTTCCATAAGAGAAGTATTAATGGGCATTTATAAGCATTTAATGATTATTCCGTTAAATATTAAACGAATTTATAGTATAAAAAAGAGTTTCGCATCATAATTGAAAGAGATATATTTTAATAGATCGGATGTACTTTTAAGATTAGAGTAAAAGTTGTAACCGATCTCATTAATCAAACATTCAAACCTTTTTATTTTTTCTTATTTTTTATAGATTTTATACATTGGAACCCAAAAACCGAGGTACAACAAATAGTTACTCATTTTTTCAACACCATGCATATAAAAGGAGAGGAAACAAAGGTTATATACCTTTAAAAGTCACAAATAAATAAATTTTGTGTTCAGGAAAGTTTTTTTTTGGTTTGAAATACAATTTAATAAACAAGATATTTTCACATGTAATGTAAACCAAACACCTATGCAAAAACAAAACGATCGGACTCATAATAACCCAACTTTAAAATCAAAGATTTTATTAATAAACAATAATAAAATATAACACATACTCTTGCATATTTCATTCCACTAATTAAGGTAAACTAATCTTAAAATAAACAGAGAAATAAATTAAAGTAATTACTCATTCGGCCATCTCTTCTTATCTCTCGTGCATGTGACTTATCTTTAAGAAATTAATTATATAAAAAAGAAAAAAGAACACTAACCTATTTAAAAGAAATCGCCACATAAATAAAAGTAAAAGCCTTTCCTTCTTTCAGTTTCGACATTCCTCAGAATCTCTCCCTTTTTGTCTCCAACCAAAACTCTTATTTACCTTTCTTCTTCTTCTTCTTCAAACAGAGCAGAACAGAGCGTAACAGATACGTTCGATTCTGTCTTAATCTGTCCAAAGCCTCTGTTTGATTTCCAAAGTATGTTGATTCTATCTCTATAGTTACAACTTACAACTGCGGTTTTCAAAACCGAGAATTACGATAATCTTATCTTCTGTTTTCCTTAATTGACCTCTGTTTTTTTGATGATAATCTCTCTGGTTTTGTTCGAATCGAAGATCGATGGAGACCAGTGGAGCAGTTCTGTGTCAGGAAATCGAATCCGGGTTCCAAAACTCGGATAATCCAGATGGGTTCGTGACGATAGATGTTGAAAGTTTCTCTCCTGCGTTCCACAAAGAATCCTCTTCCAGTCCCAGAAATACTGTAAGTTCTAAAAATCCGAACTTTTTTCAAATATCACAATTCTGAAACAGATTATTTTTTCAATATTTTATTTTCTCTGTTTTGTTTTGTTTTGTTTTGTTTTGGGTATTAATTTTTGGTGAGAATAATGGAAGAATCGCCCATAACATTGTAACTACTCTTAAGTCGTTGATTCAATTTTTCTGTCCATCTTTTTTTTCCTCTCTCATTTACTATTTTCATTTAATATAAACCCTAATCAAAAGTTGACTTCTATGTATCAGATTTTTCATAAATATTCTCTGTGCTTTCAAAAACTATTATCAATTCACGGATTTCTGGCAATTGGATATTTAACTTCTCTTTTGGAGTGAAACAAGTAAAAACCAATAGTTGAAATCATAATATGATTTAAAATAATTGTTATTTATTAAATTTGACAACTGAAAAATGAAAATAAATAAAAGCTTTGTAAATAAAAGTTACAGAGAAGTGTTTCGAGGAAAGGATCTCCAAGAAACAACAACGAGAGGAAACTCCATTGTGACGTAAATGGTAATGACAAGGAAACCTCATTACCTCAGTCCCCACTTAGAGGTAAAAAAAAAATATAATCATTCTTCTATATCAATTTACTAAAATTTAATACAAATGTCATATTCTTGGTATCCTTTTATACAGTTAATTAATTTAGAATATATAAATCATAAAAATATCAAATATTTATTTCACGTATATGGACAAATGCATTTTTCTAGAGTCCAATGGTACATATCTTGTTTCTTTCTTCATTTTTTGTTACTATGTGATATATGCAAATGGACCTAAGCAAACTGAGTCATCCTTGAAATAAATTCGTTTTGGGCTTATCTGTAAAAAAATCTTTTGCCTTGACAAAATAATTTGGGTTTTAAGGATTGAAACAAATATATTTTCACAATTATCATAACCAATTCTCTATCTTTAATAAAGCTTTTCCATACATGCAATCTGTATAACATATTCACAAGATAATAGGAAAAACTATAGTGTTTTTTTTTATCTCTTTCTTGATTTATCATTTCGAATAAATATATTAGTAATGTTATCTCTTTGTTAGCTGCATAGCTTTAAGCAGACCACAAACAACCCAATATTCCAACTTTTTTCTTCTCAAGGCTGCAACGCATGCTCACTCATACTATTATTAAACTACAATTACTAATGTATATTTTCTGATGCAATTTATTCTGTCTTATCCAATAAAAGAAAAGGAATCATTATTCAATTCTGTTAACTAAAGCTTGTGGTATGGCATGTCTGATGAGTTGTAGGGTCAAGCACGCCGGAAAAGCCGACCATCGTGGGGCTCACAGATCATGCAAGCACGGCCACAGCTGTTTCGGCCTCGCAGCTTCATCAGATCACCATTACTAATACGGCTTCCACGGCCACCGGAAATATGATCTCCGACCAACATCGAGAAAGACGATTCGTGTTTTCGAGGAAATCGAGTTTTAAACGCTCTCACTCTTCTTGGATGCTTGATCCTAAGAAAATCGTCCTCTTCTTTGCAACTTTGTAAGTAACTATATATAAGTTATATAATATAACACTCCCTTTGTTTAACATAATATATTTATTTAATTAACCCTAACTAAAGATAAGCTTATAGAAAATATAGAACTAAAAATTAACATATAGATATATTCTTAATATATTATTTGGATAATATTTTTAAAAAATATGTTATTAACCGAAATGTTATCAACACAATTAGTTTCAAAGTAAATATATAAATAGATTTAACTTATTAGAATAATTATAATATATATTAATATTATTAATTTGGTTAGAAAATCAATATATTTTATTAAACTAACAAAAAATACTATTAAATTCATAAAAAACAATTCTTTTTATTTTCTTAATTTATATATATTAAAATTAATATTAAAAAATAATTTTAAATAAAATAAAAATTATATAAATATCTAATTTATATTTACTAATAAACAATATTATATAATTTGTAAATATTTTTCCCTAGTGAATATAAATCTAGTAATTGATTAATAGACAAAACCATGCCTAAAGTATTGTAATGTTTCGGATTGCATGTGGATCAATCACAATTAGTATGGATTCAAAAGTCTGAATTAATTTAATACAAATCAATAAGCATAAGTCATGCTACTGAAAATCAGAATATCTATCACAACTTACTTAAGTACAATTGTTTTGATGGAATATTGTTACATGCTATTACAGGTCAAGCATGGGATCGATCTTGTTAATCATATTCACACTCTCGATCAGCAAGTCTAATTCCGGAGATATGCCTCAAGATTAATCTATAGTAAATACAAGAAGAGGATTATAATTATGTACCGACCTAAGTTTGTGGCTATAGAACATGCCACAATCTTACCGACCTACATTCGACGTGATGAATCAGAAGAAAATTACAAAAATATGAATAGGAGTATCGTTGTGATAATTATTATTATTATTTTTTTTAAATATAAAACAGCAAGAGAAAGAGATAGAGAGAGAGAGATAGAGAGAGAAAATGGGAAGTGGGCACGCACGAGATCATGTGAAGATGGGAAAAGAAAGCTTAAGACAAGAGTTTATGACTATTGTGACAAAGACAGAATCTTCTCGTTGTTAAGAAAAGGCAGAGAATTTTCTCTATCTGTTCTATTTTATCTTTTTCTCTGTTTGTGTTTTGATTTTGTTGATTTTTTTGTGTGTATATACATATACCTATTCTCGTGAGCGATTTGTAGTTTTGATTTCTGAAATTTAGGGTTAGGGACTTTTGTCTGCAAAATTACAATGAAAAAGAAGAGGAATAAACATGCTAACGTCCTAAAATATAAAGTTGCCTATTGCATATTTTAAAATAGCTTAGGAAAATTATACTTAGAGGAAAATTATAGCTGAAATTGGTTTTTCTGATTGTTTTGCTTATTGTTCTGAGAAAACCGATATCCGGGTGGATACCCATGGAGCTTATAGCATCTGTTAATAGTGTGTCCCTCTAATCCACAATGAGTACACAAAAGTCGAGAACGAGATTTAAAATTCCGTGTCATAGCAGCTGCAATCTCTGAAGTTTCAGATTTTGTGATAGTCCCAGTCTGAAAAACAGCTGCATTCGCTTGAGAGAAATTAGTAAGCTTCGACTGTTGTTCATGTTGAATGACAAGATTAAAAATTTTCTCCAAATCAGGTAATGGATCCAACATAATGATCTGAGATCGAACAGCTTCATACGAATCATTCAACCCAAATAGAAACTTCCTAACAATGCCTTTTTCAAAAACCTCATGTCACTGTCTATCAACATCACATGTGCAATTACTGCATACACAAGTCGGAGTAGCTTGAGACATTTTCAATTCCTCCCAGATAGTAACCAGCTTCGTATAATAAGAATCAACATCCATTGATCTTTGACAAAGATGATGTAAACGTTGTTCGATGTGGTATAATTTAGGGGAATTATTCTGATAATATTTCTTGCTCAAATTACGCCAAATTTCATGAGCAGTTTTAACAAACAGAATACTCTGACTAATATTCTTTGATACAACATTCATTATCCAACTACGTACCACATCATTACATCGTGACCAAGCCGCAGCATCCGGATGCCCAGCTGGAGGACGCGAAACAGAGCCATCGATGAATCCGAGCTTATTCCTGCCATTAAGCACCATCTTCATCGATTGCTCCCATGAATTGTAATCACCAGCTCCCGTGAGATGATCGGAAACAAGATTTAGACGGGAGTGATCGCCACCTCCAAGAAAAAAAGGATTTATCATAGGAATCCCGATTGAAAGACGAAATCGGAGGAGAATTCGAAATCGTCGACATTGGATTCCAGAAAAATAAGGCTCGATTTCAGAAGGAAATCAAGAAATCAGGAAATCATGCGGGTGCGAAAAAAAATCGCTCTGATACCATATCAAGAATGAGGAATCGAACAAAAGAAATTCTTCATTAAGCTTAACTGATACAAGTGTTGTTAAGAACCATTGACGAACATTAACAACATCACTAATTAAACCAAACCAACAATTGAACCGAACCAAACCAATAACTCTAATAGTCCAGCTTCATGTTGGGTCTTAAGGCTCTTGCCTTCGTGTTGGGTCTTAAGGCTCGTGCCCTGGTCCAACGATTCAGCTAGTTCGGAGCGAGGTTCAGAATCAGTGATGGTTACAGTCTTACAGAAACTACAAAAATTTATTCTTTTGTTGCTTCAAAAAATGGTAACATGGCAGAATATAAATCCTTGTTTTACATGATTATTTGATTTGGTAGAAAAATTGTGGATTCTGAATGGTGAACATGTATCACGTATCGATATATAGTCATTTATTCTTCGATGATTTCGTAGAGTTGAATTTGGATCATCTATTTTCTGATTAATCTTCAGTGTGAGAATCTCCGGTAAATTGGGTGAAAAACTTCGTCGATTTCTCTTTGCGTTTTTCTTTCCCATTGAAGTTCAAATCATTTCTCGAATGGAATCAACAATGGCAACAGAAAAACCAAGAAGGAATCTAAAAAGCTAGAATTTCACAGAATCAAATAACGAAGAGAAAGAAAAGAAAGAATGAGCAGAAGAATCTTGGAGAAAGCTCTGATACCATTTCAATAAAATGAATCAACTTTCTTATTGATAACAAAATGTTATCGAGTCGTTTATATGTACATACTCATAAACTAAACCGGAAAGAATAACCGATACTAAACCACTAAACCAATTCTCTAGTCTATACAAAACCATATACTATGATGGAAACTGAAAGGAATAGAAGAAGAAGGTGTAATGGTAATGAATTAACACATCCACGTGGTGATGACATTGACTGTGTTTAAGAACCACGATCCAAGGATAACTCCCATTATGTTCTTTGCTTCTGCGTGGTCAAGATCTTGATCATTCAGACATGTCTAGAGATTGCTTCCACGTAAAAACCGTATATTCTTTTGTTAGAGATTAATGGTTGTATTTATTGTTGCATTGGAATTTCTCTATATGCCACACTGGTCACTAATGTTGCTCCAAGTTGTTATCTTTTACCCCCAAATTGATCTTCATGTGTCTTCTGTGTAATGGTAAGATTGTTCTTCAAATCTTGACCAACTTAAACCCTTTAAAAGAGGAGACTTTTGTGTGAATTGGAACAAATGAAAGGGAAGCACCCTCTTCTCCACACAAGTGTTGGATTCTTCAAGCGATTCTGTACTTCGGCGACGTCATCGACATCCTCTGGTTCTGATTGGAAAACCCAACTGACGCTATCCCGATTAGCCACCGAAATCTCTTCAATCCTCTTACAGCGTCACAACTGGATCACTCATCTCCGAGATGTTAAATCCAAACTCCCCAGGTCAACACTTACACCGCCGATATTCCTCCAGATCTTCCGCGAAACTCGGAAAAGCCCTAAAACCAGTCTTGATTTCTTCGATTGGGCCAAAACCCATCTCCGGTTCGAGCCGGATCTTAGGTCTCATTGCCGAGTAATCGAAGTTGCTTCCGAATCAGGTCAACTGGAACGAGCAGAAACCCTCTTGCGTCCACTTGTTGAAACCCATTCAGCATCTATACTCGTCGGATCGATGAATAAGTGGTTTGAAAGTGAAGCTTCACTCTCTATCTCGCTTAGCTTAGTTCTTGAGTGTTATGCCTTGAAGGGTTGCTCCCAAAACGGATTAGAAGTGTTTCGTTCAATGAGAAGATTGAGACTTTCACCTTCTCTTCGCGCTTATAACTCCCTTCTTGATTCTCTGGTTAAAGAAAACCAGTTTAGAGTGGCTTTGTGTGTGTACGGTGCCATGGTTCGTAACCGGGTTTTCTCCGATGGGTTAACTTGGGATTTGGTTGCTCAGATTTTATGTGAACACGGAAATTCCAAAACTGTTGTTAAATTGATGGAAACAGGCGTTGAAAGCTGCAAGATTTACACTTATCTTGTGGAATGTTATAGCAGAAATGGGGAATTCGATCGACTGTTTAGTGTAATACATGAGATGGATGACAAGAAACATGAATTGAGTTTCTGTTCTTACTGTTCTGTATTGGATGATGCCTGTAGATTGGGAGATGTAAAGTCGATCGATAAGGTTCTTTGTTTAATGGAAGAGAAAAAGTTTCTTACTTTAGGGGATTCGATTGTGTACGATCAAATCATCGAAAGGCTTTGCGATATGGGGAAAATATATGCGTCTGAAATGCTTTTCCGTAGAGCTTGCAATGGTGGAACAGTGAGGTTGCGGGATTGGACATATGGTTGTATGTTAAAAGCGCTGTCTAGAAAAGAGAGAACAAAAGAAGCAGTTGATGTATATCGGTTGATTTGTCGGGAAGGCATTACGGTACTTGATGAGAGTTGTTATAAAGAATTCGCAAATGCTCTTTGCAGAGATGATAATAGCTCAGAGGAAGAAGAGGAATTGCTTGTAGATGTTATCAAACGTGGTTTTGTTCCTTGTACACGCAGGTTATCAGAAGTTTTAGCATCCATGTGTCGGAAAAGAAGATGGAATCACGCAGAAAAGCTTCTTGATTCGGTTATGGAAATGGAGGTTTATTTCGACTCATTTTCGTGCGGGTTGTTGATAGAACGTTACTGCAGAAGCGGGAAGTTGGAGAAAGCAATTGTACTACATGAAAAGATAAAGAAGATGAAAGGAAGCTTGGATGTGAATGTTTATAACACGGTTCTTGATCAGCTGATGATGAGGCAAAGAAAGATGGTGGAAGAAGCAGTTGGAGTGTTCGAGTACATGAAAGAAATGAATTCAGTGAACAGCAAGAGTTTTACGATCATGATTCAAGGGCTGTGTCGTGCGAAGGAGATGAAGAAAGCTATGAAATCTCATGATGAAATGTTGAAATTGGGTATGAAACCTGATTTAACAACCTATAAGCGTCTTATCTTAGGTTTCAAATGAAACATTTGGTTCAGATTTGAGTTTATTCATGTAGAAAGCTTTGAAGATCTAAATGAATCAAAACATAGAATCCATTTGAGCTATACAAATGGTCTAATCTGGCAAAAAAGCATTACAACTTAACGAAAAACAGAATTTTCAAACAAGAACGAAAGGAAGGAGGAGAATGTAAAAATGAACTAATACAATAAGATAGTTTTTCCCAGATATATATAATGAACCTATAATAATTTGTTGTTTTATTGGTCAAGAGGCAGCCACTCCAGATCTAGTTCCAGTTCACCAGATTCCACATTCTGAAGCTTGATTTGAATCTCTTGTTTCACTTTCCCATGTGTAATGTTGATGATGCTATCATCTATAAGAGCATTATCATGCGATTTCAGCCATTTTCCAATCTGCATATCTCCAAACATTTCAGGATCTCCAAAAGCCATTGCAGATGTAATCATAGGTTGGATATCTATCTCAGCTTCTCCCATTATGTCATCAGCAGAAAATGTGTCGTAATCAAACACTTGCTGCAAATGTCCGTAACGAAAATAAGAACAATTGTAAGGAAAAAACTTCTAAAACAGATTCATCAAAAGTAGAAACTGAATAGGAAATGTTACTCTCAAGCTTTTACCAACTTGACTGAGCCAAAGTTCTGAGGAACAGAGAGCATAAGTTCCTCGTTCCAGACTGGGTTTAAGTTGCTCTTCACTATAGTAGTTTGAACAGTCTGGTAATATGATGATAAAGATCAGAAATGAGATGACCACAACGATCAGTTTGTTTAATTGTAAGAGCATATGAAGATGAAAACCTTCCAAGATTTCAAAGTATTCATTTAGTTACCTGTTGTCCTAGAGTCAACACAACATAGGGATCGCTTGACATCATATCTCGGATGGCTAAATTGGTACCCTTTTTAACAGTCACCTTCAACAATCCAATAAACTCGACCATGCCTTCTGATTGCTGTCATTATTTGCATTTTCAAAACAGGGACAAAAAGTGTTAAGAAACCATGAATCACAAGAACGAGCATGCGCATTGTCCAGGTTTATAGACAGGAACAAAAATTACCGTCTGCTGCGACGATGAATTTGTGCGAAAGCTATCGATAATTTTCCTGGATGGACTTGATGAAAAATATGCTGAACTCTTTGTAGAAGAGGCCTTCACTGATGTGATCCGCAAGCTTGGTTTCAGAAATTCTTGGTGCTCATATTTAGACCTGAAATTAAGATTTGAGGATGAATACTCCAATAAAATATTTATGATATTTGGTATAAAAGCTATTTATTGGTTTTCGCAACCTACCTAATGAACCTCATTCGCTGGTCATGACTAGCATCAGGTCCAGGCTTAGAACACCCCTCAGGTATAAAAGCCTCGTAAATTGAATTCGCTGAAGCATTTCCGCCAATTTCCATCATAGAATCGACTTCTTCATCTGACCATTCATCCAATGTCACGGATAAGACCTGGAAACATATAAAACTATCAATACCCCTGCAGAAGATTCTGTCGAGAAGAAACGGTGAAACAATATAGTTGTTAGGAGGAAACTCTATCTCAACTGTCATGTTAGTTATTTTTCCAAAGCGAGATAACATCTCAACAAGAGCACTCGTAAGCATCTTACTGCAATCAAAGGGAAATTTTGCACCATTGAAGGAGAGACAAAGAGTCATCATCACCTTTGAGATATGAGTGCCAAGGCTTCTGTGCACACCGCAACATTTTAAGCAGATAAACACTCCAATATTTGTTGACCTGTAATAAGCCAACTACTAATTACACAACCCAAATTTGGTGTAGGACGAAAAGAAAGAAACACAAATTGCAGAAGTGGGGAAACAAGAAAACCGACAGCAGTAAAACAAGAACACAGAGAACCAAAAAGAAACAAACACAAAGGTGATTTGTACTGAAATAAAGATATAAGCTTGGACATCTTAATCAATGGAATGAGAAGCAGTTGCTCGGATGACCAAAATTTCTGAAAAAAAAAAGCTTTGAAGAAAAGCTCGACTTCTAATGTTATATGATTTTGGTGTTATATTGCAAACTGCTAAACAAGCATATGTAAATTATCATCAAATAGACATTAAAAATGCATATCTGAAAGCATAACTTACGCCCACTTAGGATCTGGAGCGCCACAATCAGCACAGACTCGGTTATCAGATTGAGTTAAAAGATCTCTAATTCTCCTTTTACCTGTAAAGCATCAGTAACAACCTATAAATTTCACACCAAAAAAATATATTGTGAAATTTCCAGTCAAAGCTATAACATCATATGATTATATGAACAAAAAAAAACTCACTACGAAATAAAAGAAAAAGCAATACCTGAGCCAGGCTTTCCGAGTCCGGCTGCAGAATAACTCATTGCGCTCTTCTAAAAAGCTAACAACCAGGCCTACTAACAATCATCAAAATCCTATACAGAACAAAGAAAACACCCATCAAGCAAAATAATGTTAGAAATAATCAAAACTTGCATGATTTTTTAATGAATAAAAGGATTAAGAACCTAAACTTGGAAAATTTCAAAACCAAACACGAGAACAGAATCACCAAGAACATATCGTTTTCAATATAGAAAGTGATATACCCAAATGTAGATCATCCATATCGATTCAATATTCACGAACCAGATAGTCAAAATAAATTAGAGAAAAAAATCCGAATTTATTTTTTAATGTAGCAATCCAAAAAACTGATCTTTGTCCATTCAACAACTAACTCACGAACGAGGAGGGGAAAAGTCGACTTACAAGAATGAAAATCAAACTTTGATGATGCAGAAAATCGATGAAGAAATGATAAAAAAGTTGCAAGGAAAATGTAAGGAATGAAACAAGGAGATGGATTAGATTCAATGTTCTTACCGAGGGAGGAGAGAGAAAAAGAAGAGAGAGAGAGAGGTTCTTACACAATTAATTACAGAGGAACAAATAATTATCCACAAATGACAACAACACGTGTTCTCTCTCTTTTTTGTTTGCTTTCTGTTTTATTTTATTATTTCCTATTTTTCATTTAACTGTAAAGTTTTGGAAGTTGTAACGATGCGTTCTACCAAATTCTTTTCCCTTGTCTTTGAGCCGTTTCTGGTGTTCTTTAATCATAAAATATAAAAATATTAATTCAGCTATTTTTAATTGTTTTTATTTACTCACAATTTTTTTACGTAGAGCATTTTCTTCTATGGCTTGTTCAGACGTTTTTTTCCGGTTGGTTCAGGTTGAATTTTTCCAAGTTTTAGATTTTTTTAATTTTAACTTTATAACTAACACCGACAAATTGCAAATAATCAAGAAAGCCGTTTGATTTGGTTCTGCAATATTCAACGAGAAAGCTACGGAAAGAAACTTTCTTAATAACTTTTAAAACTAAACTGAGAGATAGTATATTCTGAAATCCCTTGGATCTGTGTCTATCCCCATAATCTATAAGTAATACTACAAAACTGACAAAAAAAACACAATTGCATCATAGTGAAATCTTCTTCAAGCAGATTTCAACTTGTTCGATGCTGATGCGAGGTGAGAGAGTGTACTGTGTCCGACGAACAATAGAAACACTCCCAACAAAGAAAGTGCCTTGAGAGTGGTGAACAGATCCAACTGTAGAATGCCAAAAAAAAAAAAGAAATCTTGATGAAAATAGATTTTCAATGATCCTTAATGATATTGAAACAAGATCGGTTTTGTAAACTTGCCTTCAACCAGAAAAGCACATAGAGAAGCAGAACAGCTCCAATTCCGCCATGGAAAAGTAAAGCGGATGTGGCAGGTCCAACCGATGATGGGAAGCTATTTATGTTCACTCCCAACCGGACAAGCTGAAGCAATAAAAGTTTATATGATTAGTGAGACAAATGTAATGATGTTTTTTTTGGATTTTATATTTCTGCATCTATTTTAGAAGCAAAATGAAACTGACCCCGATCAGGAAACCGATGAATGGGAGAACGATAAGAACCAAGAAAACTAGTGAAAGCTGCTCCGCTGGAAGCTTTTCCGGAACCCTGAAGATGTGTGATATTTCAGCTTTTGGCCCATATCTTGAGTAAGGGTCAGTAGGTTGTAGAGGAGGACGAGGCGCCTTCTCTGGACGCTCTGGTAAATCCAGTTCGATATGGCCAATATTACTCAGTAGAGAATTCTCCTGAAAAAAATAAAATGCAAAATAACATTTTTGGTTCAAACTCACAAAAAACGGATATCAACTGCATTGGACCTAAATGAACAGTACATACCATAGATGCATCTCCAATGCTTAGTTGGATCTCATATTTACCAGAAAGGTAGTAGAACTTCTCGACCAATCCAAGAAAATCCTGTAAGGAGAAAATAACAAAAACAATTAATATTATTATTACGGCGTTATTTAATTTATGCCAAAAGTTTACCCTAGCAAACGAAGATTGAAAATAGGTTAAAAAAAATATTTTGCAAAGCAATTCAAATGTAGTTCAAGGAAACTTAACTATAACTAATTCAGACTTCTTTCCAGAAATTTTCACGAGGAAGATATGCTCGACCTGTGACTCATGTTTCAGCTTGAGAAATGCCTGCACGAAAGTAAGCAAGTCAAGAAAGTGAACAGAACAAACCATAGATAAAGCGGCATTGGGAATGAACAAACCTGGTGTGGCTTAAACACATGGCCTACTGGAGTAATTAACTGGAACGACAAGCGAAGTCTTTGGAGGTGGTTGGCTGATAATGATACTGCTCCATCTTTAGTTAAATCTAGCCTGCCAAAATTGCAAATAGAGCCCAAAAACAAAGAGATGATGATAAGTACACAAAAAATCGAAAAATATCCTTTCTATGCAACCAAAGGTAAAGATAACTCAAAAAATGGTTAGAAAACAATCCTACGCAAAAAAAAAGAATTTGTTTAACAACGATAAAGGTGACATACTTTTTCTGAGATTCAACGCTCCCAATGTCACTGTCAAGAACAGCAATTTCTGCATTCTCAATGCTGATAACTCCTGTGGCGGCAATAGGCACTTTTGTTTGAGCTTCAGTTATGTATGATTTTTCATGTGCTGAATCATCCAGCAACATCTGGAGATAATGAAGCTTTTCATGTTATTAACATACAAGTATATGAAGTCTTTTGCGTGTAATAAAAAGTAATAAGAGCAATACCTCAAATACAAATGTATATTTTCCAACATCAAAGTTCTTAGGAAAAGAGTCCAGGAAGTACGTTGCACTTTCAGGATCAAACTTGAGCTCCTGTACAACAAAGTGCCATGGAAACATGTAAACTGGTCCAATACAAAGAATAGAGAACATTCACTAGTGCGAGCTCAGGTACATTATTTACCTGGTTCTTAATTACAGAAGAATCCTTTGATCCAGAGCTTAGAGCTTGTACAAGCTTCACACTAAGAGCCGGTGCCTTAGAACCGAGTACAGTACTAACTTTAACCTAGTTCAGATAAAGAGAGCAAAATACTAAATTATATACCGATAACCTAATGGATGAAAGGTCAACTAAATAGATGAGAGATCTCTACAAAATATATGCAATGCTCATTGGCTGAGCAATCATGAAACCAAATACCAGCAAAAATCCAACATCCAACAGGGGGGCACTAATTAACAGAGCTACGTAATAAAAGTCAGAAAACTCCAATTTAAGAATTTCCTTACTAAATATACCACAGCCAGAACTCTGAAGAGTAATGCATGACACCATAAGGGAAAAAAAGCAGAAGATAAAAAAAACAAATCTTAAAGTACGTCAGTCACATCTTGATGGGCAAGTTTATTATGGGATACCTTCAGAGGCTCTTTCTTTGTCAATGAAATGACAGTAGATGAAAGAGACAAGATGAGTGGAACAGAAAACCTGAAATGATAGAGAAGGACAATACATCATATTATGGTTCCCACAGAATGATAAAGTTTCAGAGAGAGCATAATAAATGAGCACGTGGTTGACATTTGGCAAGTGTCCAAACTTTTAAACTTTTACTCTTCTCTACAGATCTTATTTCTGTAGCAAGCGTTTTATTCAAAATTATGATGGAGGACGATTAGCCTTTCAGAACTTCAATAACATACTGATAATGTAACGAAACAGATGTCATCTATCTAAAGAACCTATTAAAGTGGAAGCATTGAAGCAACAGTAATTCCTTCATTCAACTCAACTTAAGGTTACTCTAATCTCCTCTAAAAATGTGTACTGGAATAAACAGAAACGCAAATAAAGGGAACTTGAAAGTAGCATTGCCTGTTGTCTTCCAAATAAGACAATGCATCTATTTGGTTGAAGAAGTCCTTGGAATCACCAGGAATTCCAACACCAAGAAAGAATTTGGCCAAGCCAACTATCTTATCACCTGGAAGCTGCATGAGAGAATGGAAAAATGATGGTGAATTATCAACACATTGGGCAGAATATAGGATTCAAAGAAACATAGTTATTGCATACATTCAAGCCTGTGGGTGCTGTAGCTGCAAATGACGCAAGCCCTCTAATTACTGACGCAGTTGTTGAGATCACACCTATACTTTCACGTGCCGCGACGGACTTCTCATCGAAGTAAAATGTCCCATCATCTAAAAGGCCAAAAAACGACAATCAACCCCCCTTCCCCACAAACGCAAATCCAAACTGAAAACTATGGGTAACTGAAGAACATCTCCTATGCACGCATATAGATACCAAGTAGTTTACCGGGCTACATATTATACTAATCATGTGTAAAAACAGCCATATTACTGCATACCATATTTTTCGATACTGTCAAAAAGCTTCAGGATATCCATCTTCAATGTCTTGATCTACAAGGTGACAAACATGGTTGATGATATCATCACACGACCAAGATTAATCAACAAAACTACCAGAAGAAATGGAAAAACAAAATAAATAGAACTTGCCAGCATATCCAAAAAATATCAGGTAGACATGCATAGCTACTAGTTGTGATTAAAGTTCTTTATTTTTAGTAACTAAGAGACTCCAGAACCAAAAGGAAATCAACACTAAACCAAGATACTGTAGTGATGTCTCATCAAAATATAATCTCGGTAATCAGTATGCAGTGAACCAAAAGATCCCACTTACCATTGATTGATCAATCTCTGAAGGTGCTAACGAAATTACTCCAGCAAGCGTTTCAAAGGCTAAGCCTGAGGGAAAAAAATTATGTTGAGAAGAATGGAAAAAAACAAAGGAACAAAGGAAGTGAACAAGCTAAAGCAAAGAAGGAAGGATAAACCATCTAAAGAGTTCATCATTAACGCTTAGCATCCTGAAGTAGGAAAGAGTTGATCTCAATACGTATTACTTACCAGCAGCAAAGGTGCTTGCATCCGGATTGTTGGAGCTGTAGCGCCATCTTCCATCACTCTGGCTAAGAGCCTGATCAAATTCCCTATATCAGCCTAATTGTACTTTGAAAACAGTATAGGTAGTACATAATATAATAACTGAATAATTACGTTGAATGGGTAACATGTCCACTCTACATACAGATAACCCATTCAAAGAGACAATGTACATGGTAACACCTGATAGCTCAACAGCAACAACAAAAAAGGTAATCAGCTTAAAAAAGTTCAAACCTTGATTGAACGGAAAATGGCTTCGGGACTTTCAAGACTTAGATCATTTCCAGAAAATTGCTCCTGCACTTATGAAAAGGCGAGGTCAAACCTGAAGCATGAAAAAAATATAGGAAAGCACAAAGCCAAAGCACCTTAGTTGAATAGAATCAGATTTATCACGATCAAAGGCACGTTTTGCCAAAACTAAGAAAATGTTCTAGAAAAACTCTATGAAAAAGGAGTAGTCGATCCCACTCAAGACCTTCAACTAAAAGTCTAATTCAGATTACCTTAACAAGCACTAAGCCTCTGACAGAATAGTAGAATTCAAGCAATGAATTGGCATCTTTGACGCCAGCTTGAAGTTGAAAAACAATGTCCTTCAAAAGAGGAAAAGAAAAAGCAGATGAACTTACTTGAGCGACTTAAAAGGTAAAAGACCTTGTGGTACTGGGAGGAGACAATTGTTTACCTTGAGAACCGCTTCACCAGTTTTGCATTTTAGAATCCCATTCACGTTTAAAGCATAGAATGCATCCTTTAGAGAAGAAGAAGAAGGCGATTCAAGAACTTTAACCACATTCTCACAAGTCGCCGAGCTTAGATCAAACTTTTTATCAATTCCAAGAATCTCCAGAGTCTTTAACGCGTCATACGCTTCTTCCAAGCTGATCATAAATTATAAAAAAAAAAAACGAAAATTTAGAATGGGTCTGTACAATAATCATACACATTACACAGAACAATCAGTAAAATGTGGTAAGAAACTCAAATTAAAACAATGTCAACTAAGGATAGAGAAACCAACCTTTTGTAGGATCCATCGACAGGTATGAAGACATCCACAGCCGCAGATCGGTGAGAGTCTGAGATCGGCTGGAAAACAGAAGCAGCACCGCAAATTGATACTGCGAGTATCAGGACTACAAATCGTATGCCATTTCCGGCCATCATCACTGCATAGAAAAACTCAAAAACAGATACATTGAAATTTAGAAAATTGCGGATAGATTGAGAGAAAAAACAAAGACAAAGAAGCTTAGGCTTTTAAAGATCGGGAGTTGATCCGTACCGGGCAAAGAAGGTGATCTGAAGTCGGTGAGTCTCAGTAGTCAACGGAGACTGACGTTTGGGGGAGCGTCAGGATCGATCTATGGCTTTGAACGAAAGGAAGAACAACAAACAAAAGGCCTAAAAAAATAGAATGGAGTTCGATAATAGTGACTAATATGACCGATTTACCCTTGCGTTTCAACTTTAATTACACTCCGATCACGACCGTATCAGAAAACCCCTAAACCCCTTCGAATACGTTTCAACCACCATTTTCAGTTTTTCACACAAACGGAGAGGTCTGACGAAATAGAATCTCAGCATTATCAGATTCGCGAAACCAAAACCTATAATCGACTCAGTGAGTAACAAACTTCTCTAGAAATCCTATGTTAGTGGTGAAGATGTAGCTGGCACTTATCCTTGAACTACTTATGAAGTAGTATAAGCAGAGAGTCATGATCTCGTGGAGACTGTCCAAGCGAAATAGAATGAAAGAAAGCAAAAAGTTAGACTACGTGAAAAGCCCATTGGAAAGAATCTAACAAGCTTGGATCAAGTGGGAAGGATACAAAAAGACAATAAAGTGAAATTCAAGGAATTTTCCTATTCTTGTAAAAGAATAAAGAAACTTGCAATAAAAAGAGATATAGAAATCTTATGGAGAAAAGGAATTCGACTCTAGAGTTTTGCACAAAGAAATAAGAATATATAAGGAGGGAGAACAGTAGAACGAATTCAACACTCACAAGAGAGAGCTTTTATTCAAGGGTTTTGAGTTTCTAAGAGAGAGGACAAAACTAAAGGGATAAAAGAGTTTTGGTGAGGTGTTCCAAGATTGTGTGCAATCTTGTGAACGTGTGAGGCTAGTGTAACAAGTCAAGGGCATCTTGAACTTGTTCAAAGTCGTTTTAGGTGAGACTTGAGAGTGCACCTAAAAGATTTTCTAGTGGAGACACGTATTGTAGTAGTCGTTGTATCACTACTTGACGTAGTTTTCTATTTCTATTAGCTTTTGCATTTTCAATTGGTATCAGAGCGGGCACTTGTCGGGTTATATACAAGTGTGATTCTGGAGAAAAAATGGAAAGCTATACAGATCTAGTTAACAGCTCGAGGGTGATACTAGATTCGGGAAACTATGGGTTTTGGAAGGCAAGGATGAAGTCCTTGATTCGGGGCATAGATGTGTTAGCCTGGAAGGCTGCTCTTGTTCAATGGGAAGAACCCACGATCAAGAATGAAGAAGGAACAGTAAGTGTGAAACCTGAGGAAGATTGGACAGAGGAGGAACTCAAGAGGTCCAAGTTTAACTCAAGGGCGCTTACTGCAATACACTACAGTGTATCAAAGAAAACCTTTGAACTGATTCAAGGGTGTGAAACTGCAAAAGAGGCGTGGGACACTCTATAAACCCATTTTGAAGGAGCCAAGAAGGTTTAGAGCTCACAGAAGGATCTACTGGCTTCCAGATTTGAGAATCTGAGGATGGAAGATCATGAGTCTATTTCAGATTTTAGCTCGAAGCTGAGCTCGCTGGCACAAGAAGCGTCAACACTTGGTAAGAAATACAAAGATACCAAGTTAGTCAAAAAATTTCTAAGGTGCCTGCCAGCAAAATTCATGGCATATAAATCAACGCTTAGTGTATCGCAAAATCTTGATGAAATCAGTTTTGCCGAAGTGGTTGGGATGCTACAAGCTCATGAGTTAGAGCTTGAAGGAGTTAAGAAGCCAAAAAGTTTGGCTTCTAGTGCATCTGCAGCTCAGGCAGGTTAGTCTGATGGAGAAGTCTCCATGATTCTGTTACTATGAAGGTTTGGCCGTGTACTAAGGAAGATGGAACACGACGATAATTTAAGAAAATTTGATCCCATCAAGAAGTATGCTGAAGTAGATAAAACAGTAAAGAAATTTGATGTGGAATGCCATGAATGCAAGAGATGGGGTCATTTCGAAGCTGAATGTCCCACTGTTAAGAAAAGAGAGTTAGTATGCTTAAAATGCAAAGGTATCGGTCATACTTAGACAGAATGTGTGAACAATCAAAAATCAAGGAGAGAAAAGTCTATGTTGGTAGAAGATGACTCAGATGATGCTGGTGAAGATGAAGTGAACAACTTTGTGGGAATCGTTGAACAAGAATCAGATGATGAGGATGACGAAATCGATCTAATAGAAAGCTACAAGGAGATTTGTGAGACACTTATCAGACTTGGCAGAGAAAATTTAGTCCTAACTAAAGAGAAAAAACGACTTGAAGCACTGGTTGAGTCAATATAGAGTGACCTTAAAGCTGAAAAGAAGATAAATCAGGAAGAATTGTCAATAACAAGGGAAAAGCTAAGATTGACATTCAACTACGATCAACTAGAAAAGGAGCTTCAATCTGAAAGAGAGCTATCAACTAGACTCCAATCCGAACTGAATCAGCAACACAAAAAGATCCATATGTTTGCTGGTACTAGGTAGCTGGATCAGATTTTAAGCTGTGGGAGGACCATGAACTCCCACATGGGATTGAGCTACAGTGGAAGAGAGGAGAACTATCTTGAAGAAACCCATTTTGTGGTAGCTAATTAGTATTGTCAATCGGCTCATGCATCAGAAATAGGTCAACACGCAGAATTCACTGTTACTTCTGTGGAAAAGCGGGGCATATTAAAGCTTATTGTTACAGATACATGAGAAGAATCAAGAAAATCAGAAGTCAATGGAGATTCACATGGAATGGTGTGCGAAATCAAATCTGGGTGAAAAAGTCTGATCTTCAAGATAAAATGAGTAGAAGTGCAGCAGAGAATACATCAGGGAGTGCATCAAAGAGCACATCAGACAGTGCATCAAAGAGTGCATCAGGGAGTGCATCAGAGGAAAATTATTGCAGTAATATGGCTCTAGTTACAGATAAATATGATGAAATTGGCCCTTGGTACTTTGATAGTGGATGCTCTCGTCACATGACAGGTTCAACAAGTAATCTTCGAGAGGTTCAGCAAGTTAAGGGAGGAAAAGTGACCTTTGGTGATGGAAGTCGTGGAATCATACAAGGAAAAGGTAAAACATGTAATGGATTACCACAATTGGATAATGTTTATTTGTTAAAGGTCTCAAAGCCAATCTGATCAGTGTGAGTCAACTCTACGATAAAGGACTAACTGATTGTGAGGTAGTAAATCAGAATGGTTAAAGTGCGAAGAAAGGGGTTCGATCTAGAAACAACTACTATGTGTGGGAGAATTCGATTAAATGCCTCAATGCAAGGGATGATCTACACATGTGGCATCAATGATTGGGGCACATAAATGTTCGAAATTTAACTACTCTAGTTAAAAATGAGATAGTACGGGGAGTACCTCAAATCAAGGGAGAAGATCGTATGATTTGTGGACCATGCAACAAAGGAAAACAAGTTAAAGTCCAGCATAAGAGGGTCATTGACGTTCAAACCAAAGCAGTACTAGAGCTAGTGCATTTGGATTTGATGGCACCAATGCAAGTTGAAAGTTTGGGTGGTAAAAAGTACATCTTTATGCTTGTGGATGATTACTCCAAGTTTACGTGGGTTCGCTTCATTCGTGAAAAATCAGAAACACCAGACAGCTTCAAATGATAAATGAGAAGGGAAGCATCAAAAGAGTGCGTAGCGATCGTGGAGGAGAGTTCCGAAATGATACTATGAAGGTGTTTTGTGAAAATCATGGAATAACTCATCAATTTTCTGCTCCAAGGACTCCTCAACAGAATGGGGTGGTTGAGAGGAAGAATAGAACACTTCAGGAGATGGCTCGAGCCATGATTCATGGAAATAACGTTCCTGTAAGATTTTGGGCAGAAGCGATCAATACGGCGTGCTACACAGTCAACAGAGTATACGTCAGGAAGGGAACAACAAAGACTCCATATAAATTTTGGAAAGGAAAAATACCAAACCTAAGTCATTTTCATGTTTTTGGATGCAAATGTTACATTCTCAATGACAAAGACCATCTGGGAAAGTTTGATTCGCGAAGTGACGAAGGGATGTTTATGGGTTACTCAACAAGTAGCTCTGCTTTTAGAGTCTACAACATGTGATCGTGTGTGATTATGGAATCTGTTAATGTGGTGTTTGACGACCAGTCTTTCGCAAAGTGGTATGAATGAAATTCTGACAGTGAAACAGATCAATCAGAAATGAATAGTAAGGAACAAGTCACTACAACAGTTGAATTAAGTAGCTCAGAAGATCACAGTAACTCAAACAAAGATCCGGCAGATCAGAGCTCAGATCAACAAGTTCACAGAAATCATTCGTCATCTGATGTCATTGGAAATGTGATGGATGGAAGGAAAACTCGAGGTGTGAAGAACAACTTTAGAGAAATGGTACATTTCGCTAGCTTTGTCTCAGTTCTTGAACCAAAATCACATGTTCAGGCACTTGAATATGAATTCTAGATTGTTGCAATGGAAGAAGAACTAGAACAGTTTGTGCGAACTAATGTATGGGAGTTGGTTCCTCGACTTGATGGAGTAAATGTGGTTGGCACAAAGTGGATTTTCAAGAACAAGATTGATGAAAATAGAGCTGTGGTACGGAACAAGGCTCGACTTGTAGCTCAAGGTTACTCTCAAATTGAGGGAATTGATTTTGAAGAAATTTTTGCTCTAGTGTCTCGTCTCGAGTCTATCAGGCTATTCCTAGGTCCCCTCCTAATTCTTTGCGACAACACGAGTGCTATCAGTATATCAAGGAATCCATTACAGCACTCACGCACAAAACACATCGATATTCGACACCACTTTATCCACGATCTAGTGGAGGAGAAACAGGTAGTGGTTGAACACATTGTCACTGATTTGCAACTGGTTGATTAATTTACAGAATCATTAGATTTTATTCGTTTTATCACATTAAGAAATGCAATTGGTGTTTGCAAGATATGACTCTACTTAAAGCCTATAGGACTGGACTGTGTGCTGATCAAGAAGCATATGAAGTTTTGATTTAGTTTGGATCACTCGCTTCGTGAAAAAGAGCTACATATCATGTCGTCATCTCTGACTCTCAGTACAGGTTTCATGGAGTGACGTATCATCGAGCTGCTCGTGAGAAATCTAGTGATGGAGCTGTCTCACGTGTTGTTATAAAAAAAAGGCAGAAAAACGAAGCAAAGAAAAATCTAGAAAACAAAAAGGAAAGAAAACAAGAAAAAGAAAATCAAACAGGAGAACACAAAGCTCAAACTGTGTATCTCAATCTTCTATCAGTCCTTGAACAAAAGTTGAAAACTGACTCAGTGCATGATAAAGACATGATAGTGTGAAAGCTAGTCACACCAGCAGCGACCACCAGACATTACGAATCAGGCCAAGCAGAGTATGTTATCTTGATCTAGTACAAAATCGGTTAGAGTCATGTTGAGCAATCTCGTTGTATACTTGTGTGGCATATTCTTGCTTTATTTTTTTTTCTGTTCTCAGTCACCAGTTGCTTGGTGATATATGTGACAACCATGCCAGTTGGTTCACCATAGCGTTGGATATTGTTTATGGTTGTTGGTCTATTGTGTTGTGCTTGAGGTTGTACTACTAATTTATTGTTAAGTGGTTGATACAGTGAGCTTGTGAGGAGGATCTTTTTCATTGGTGGATACAGTGAGCTTGTTAAGGAGTCTTGATGCAATGGTTGACCTTGTGTTTGAAGGAGGCAAGCAGTCTTCGGCTGAGTTTTGTGACGGGCTTGTTGACACTGTTGCTACACTATCAGCTCTTGGTGATGTTGTTCGTTAGCTTCAACATGCCTTTAGAGGTATTGTGTTTTTAACTTATGTGCTCACAAGCAGAGGGAGAAGAGGATCTTAGTATTGATTCTGAGTCGTTCTGATAGTACAACAGTTTGTGTTAAACCAAGTTTTTTGGACTCTCATTGTGGTAGCAGTTAAGATGACTAGACTTTTTTCTATAAGTGTCTGCTATGATAACTAAGATGGCTATAATCATGGGGGAGATTTGTGTTTATAAACAGGACCTTGGGACTGAGTCTGAATCATTTTAGTAAGGATCCTAAGGATGCGCAATTGTTGAATCATTTCAGTAAGGATCTTAAGGATGTGCAAGTGTTAGTGTGAAAATGTTTGTGTGGTTGTCGTGCAGTTAGATCGAGTTCTATGAATGTCTGACTAAGGCTAGAATCGTGGGGGAGAATAGTTGGTTGTTTCTTTTGTTAGGACTAGAATCGTGGGGGAGATTTTTTTTGTAACCAACTCATATATCTCTCCGAACAGTTGTTTTTTTTACTAACATAAATTTGAGATCAAATCAATTCGTGGCTGTTGTTTCTCTGTTTCTCGTGTGTGGTGTGAAATCCTCTGTTCACGTGCTTGTAAGACACATAAGTTAAAAAGGGGGAGATTGAAGATATAGTTGTTTGGCACTTATCCTTGAACTACTTGTGAAGTAGTATAAGCAGTGAGTCAAGACCTCGTGGAGACTGTCCAAGCGAAATACAATGAAAGGAAGCAGAAAGTTGGACTACGTGAGAAGCCCATTGGGAAGAATCCAACAAGCTTGGATCAAGTGGGAAGGATACAAAAATGCAGTAAAGTGAAGTTCAAGGAATTTTCTTATTCTTGTAAAAGAATAAAGAAACTTGCAATAAAAATAGATATGAAAATCTTATGGAGAAAAGGAATTCGACTTTAGGGTTTTGCACAAAGAAATAAGAATATAGAAGGAGGGAGAACAGTGGGACGAATTCAACACTCACAAGACAGAGCTTTTATTCAAGGATTTTGGGTTTCTAAGAGAGAGGACAAAACTAAAGGGGTAAAAGGGTTTTGGTGAGATGTTCCAAGATTGTGTGCAATCTTGTGAACGTGTGAGGCTAGTGTAACAAGTCAAGGGCGTCTTGAACTTGTTCAAGGTCGTTTTAGGTGTGACTTGAGAGTGCACCTAAAAGATTTTCTAGTAGAAACACGTATTGTAGTAGTCGTTGTATCACTGCTTGACGCAGTTTTCTATTTCTATTAGCTTTTGCATTTTCAAGTGGAACCCCTAAGGGAAAGGCCAGGCTGAAGAGAGGCCTGCCGTTGAAGCGCAAAAGGTCACTAGCATAGCATTTCCCTTTAAATTAATTCAAAATAAAGAGGAACACAGTTTGAACCAATTTAAAGTGAGATCCCTTCATGAAAGCCTTAAAGTGAGATCCCTTCATGAAAGCCTTAAAGTGAGATCCCTTCATGAAAGCCTTAAAGTGAGATCCCTTCATGAAAGCCTTAAGAAATGTATTGCGTTCTGCACAGGTTTTTGAGCAGCCCAGCTTTAAAGCTACATAGCAAAAGTTCCCATACACAACTCTTTTGTTTGGACCATTTTGCAGCTTGGATAAACCTTTAGCTTTTGCATAGTCTGGTCACTTTCTGATCGTCGGTGTTGGAAAGTTACACATTTTCTTCTGATCAGAATATACATATGTCCATTCTTAGAATGCTGAAGAAAATGTGTACATGTCAAACACCGGAGATTAGAAACTGACCAGATCGGAATCTAAGAGTTGATTTTAAAAATGCAAAATCTAATAGAAATATAAAAATGCGTCAATCACTACTACAATACGTGTCTCTACTAGAAAATCTTTTAGGTGCACTCTTAAATTTTACCTAAAACGACCTTGAACAAGCTCAAGACGCCCTTAACTTATTACACTACCCTCACACGTTCACAAGATTGCACACAATCTTGGAACACCTTACCAAAACCTTTTTACCCCATTAGTTTTGCCCTCTCTAATACAAACCCAAAACCCTTGAATAAAACCTCTCTTTTGTGAGTGTTGAGTTGCCATAATGTTCTACCTCCTTATTTATCCTTGTTGGTTCGTGCAAAACCCTAGATGCAACTTCTTTTTTCCTCATAATCCTCATATATCCTTTTATTGTAAAGTTTTCTTATTCTTTTCACAAGAATATATCCTCCTTTAATACTCGAATTTGCTTCCTTTTTACACACTTCTCTTCTTAATCCAAGCATGTTAGGTCATTCTAGATGAGCTTCACGAAATCCATCTTCTTCCTTTTTCTCTAGGTCATTGCATGATGTTTTGACTCATCTCTTGTACTACTTCCCAGTTAGCTCAAGAATGTTTGCCACCTACTGCATTTTCAATCTCTCCCTTTTTGACTTGTGTGTCTCACAAGCACCTCAACAGCAGACTCATACCACGAAAACAAAAACAAAGCACATACCAAACAACAACTATAAAGCTTCAATCGACTTAAAGGTGAAAATTCAAGTTCTTTTAGAGATATCCAAAATACAAATCTCTAAGCACAAATCTCCCCCATGATCAAAAATCGCCCCCATGATTCTAGCCATCTTAGTTATCATAGAAGACACTTATAGAAAAAGTCTAGTCATCTTAACTAGTACAACAATGAGAGTTCAAAAAATTTGGTTTAACACAAATTGATACACTATCAGAATGACTCAGAATCAGTACCAAGATCTTCTTATCCCCCTGCTTGTGAGCACATAAGTTAAAAACACAATACCTCTGAAGGCATGTTGAAGCTGACGAACAACATCACCAAGAGCTGATAGTGCAACAACAGTGTCAGCAAGCCCGTCACAAAACTCAGCCGAAGACTACTTGCCTCCTTCAGTCACAAGGTCAACCATTGCATCAAGACTCCTTAACAAGCTCACTATATAAACCAATAAAAAGATCCTCCTCACAAGCTCACTGTATCAACCACTTAACAACATATTAGTAGTAGAACCTCAAGCACAACACAAGAGAACAACAACCACAAACAATATCCAACGCTATGGGGAACCAACTGGCGTGGTTGTCACATACATCACCAAGCAACTGGTGACTGAATCAAATAGGAAAAAAGAAAGCAAGAACATGTCACACAAGTATACAACGAGAATGTTCAACATGACTCTAACCAATTTTGTACCCAGATCAAGATAACATACTCTGCTTGGCCTGATTCGTAATGTATGGTGGTCACTGCTGCCGTGAATAGCTTTCACACTATCATGTTTTTATCATGCACTGAGTCAATTTCCAACCTTTGTTCAAAGAGTGACAGAAGACTGAAATACACAGTTTGAGCATTGTGTTCTCCTGTTTGACTTTCTTTTTCTTGTTTTTCTTTTCTTTTTGTTCTCCAGATTTTTTCTTTGCTTCTTTTTCTGCTTTTTTTTATAACAGCACGTGAGACAGCTCCATCACTTGATTTCTCAAGAGCAGCTCGATGGTACGTCACTCAATAAAACATGTACTTAGAGTCAGAGATGACGACATGATAGTTAGCTCTTTTTCACAAGGCGAGTGATCCAAACTAAATCAAAACTTTATATGCTTCTTGATCAGCACACAGTCCAGTCCTACAAGCTTTAAAGCAGAGTCATATCTCGAAAACACCAATTGCATTTCTTAATGTGATAAAACGAGTACTAATGGTTTTGTAAATAAATCAGCCAGTTGCAAATCAATGACAATGTGTTCAACCACTACCTGTTTCTCCTCCACTAGATCGCGGATAAAGTGGTGTCGAATATCGATGTGTTTTGTGCGCGAGTGCTGTACCGGATTCCTTGATATACTGATAGCACTTTTGTTGTCGTAGTGAACTAGGAGTGGACCTGAATCAATTTGATAATTTGCAGACATTTGCTTCATCCATAGAAGTTGTGAGCAACAACTACCCAAAGCGATATATTCTGCCTCTGCTGTACACAGTGACAAAGAATTCTACTTTTTGCTCATCCATACGATTATATTGTTTCCAAGAAAGAAACAACCTCCGTTCGTGCTTTTTTTGTCACCCACACTTCCTGCCCAGTCAGCGTCACAATATCCCAACAGGTTTTTGTTCGATCGTTTAGAATACCATATACCAAGGTTGGTTGTCCCTTTGACGTACTTGATGATCCTCTTTACTACCTCTAGATGTGACTTCTTTGGTGCAACCTGATATCTTGCACATATGCCAACACTCAAGCATAAATCTCGCCGGTTAGCAATAAGGTACAAAAAACTACCAATCATGTCTCTGTATGATTTTGCATCAACCTCCTTTCCTTTAGCATCTCATGACAATTTGAACGTAGTGCTCATATGAGTATTAATTTCCTTGCAATGATCAAGCTTGAACCTTTGTATGAGGTTCTTGGCATACGTGCTTTGAGAGATGAATATACTTTCTTTTGTTTGAGTAATCTACAATCCCAGAAAGTATTTCAGTTCACCAACCATACTTATTTCAAACTCTTGAGTCATATCCTGCATAAATTGATCCACCAACTATTGTGATGTACTGCCAAAGATGATATCATCAACATAAATCTGAGTCATAATGATGTGGTTGTTCTGTGTTAGAATGAAGAGGGTTTTGTCCACACTTCCCCTGACGTAACCCTTTGTGATTAAGAATTATGTTAGTCGCTCGTACCATGCACACGGGGCCTGCTTCAGTCCATACAATGCCATGTTCAGTTTGTAAACATGATTGAATTTCACTGGGTCTTCGAACCCTTTAGGCTGTTTGACATATACCTATTCTTGTAGTATCCCGTTTAGAAAATCACTCTTCACATCCATCTGATAGACTGTAAAATTCATGATACATGTAATACCTAGGAATAGCCTGATAGACTCGAAACGAGCCACTAGAGCAAAGTTTTCTTCAAAATCAACTCCCTCAATCTGAGAATAACCTTGAGCTACAAGTCTAGCCATGTTCCGTACCACAACTCTATTCTCATCAATCTTGTTTTTGAAAATCTACTTCGTGCTAACTACATTTACTCCATCAGGTCGTGGAACTAGCTCCCATATATCATTTCACCCAAACTGTTCTAGTTCTTCTTCGACCGCCATAATCCAGAATTCATCTTCAAGTGCCTGAACATGTGATTTTGGTTCAAGAACTAAGACAAAGCTAGTGAATCGTACCATTTCTCTAAAGTTGATTTTTACACCTCGAGTTTTCCTTCCATCCATCAAACTTCCAATGATATCAGATGATGAATGATTTCTGTGAACTTGTTGATCGAAACTCTATTTTGTCGAATCTTGGTTTGAGTTACTTTGATATTCTGAGCTACTTAATTCCTCTGTTGTAGTGATTTGTCCTTTACTATTCATTTCTGATTGATTCATCTCACTATCAAAATTTCCTTCATACCACTTCGTGAAAGACTGGTCGTCAAACACCACATTAACAGATTCCATAATTACACACGATCGCATGTTGTAGACTCTAAAAGAATAGCTACTTGCTGAGTAACCCAGAAACATCCCTTTGTTAATTCGCAAATCAAACTTTCCCAGATGTTCTTTATCATTGAGAATGTAAGATTTGCATCCAAAAACATGAAAGTAACTCAGGTTTGATATTTTTCCTTTCCACAGTTCATATGGAATCTTTGTTGTTCCCTTCCTAACGTATACTCTATTGACTGTGTAGCACACCGTATTGATCACTTCTGCCAAAAATCTTACGAGAACGTTATTTTCATGAATCATGGCTCGAGCCATCTCTTGAAGTGTTATATTCTTCCTCTCAACCACCCCATTCTGTTGAAGAGTCCTTGGAGCAGAAAATTGATGAGCTATTCCATGATTTTCACAAAACACCTTCATAGTATCATTTTGGAAATATCCTCCATGATCGCTTCGCACTCTTTTGATGTTTTCCTTCTCATTTATCAATTGGAGTGTCCATATCTTGAAACTGTCTGTTGTTTCTGATTTTTTACGAATGAAGCGAACCCACGTAAACCTGGAGGAATCATCCACAAGCACAAAGACGTACTTTTTACCACCCAAACTTTCAACTTGCATTGGTCCCATCAAATCCATATGCACTAGCTCTAGTACTGCTTTGGTTTGAACGTCAGTAATCCTCTTATGCTGGACTTTAACTTGTTTTCCTTTGTTGCATGGTCCACAAATCATACGATCTTCTCCCTTGATTTTAGGTACTCCCCGTACTATCTCATTTTTAACTAGAGTAGTTAAATTTCGAACATTCATGTGACCCAATCATTGATGCCACATGTGTAGATCATCCCTTGCACTGAGGCATTTGGTTGAATTCTCCCACACATAGCAGTTGTTTCCAGATCGAATCCTTTTCATCGCGCTTTCACCATTTTGGATTTACTGCCTCACAGTTTGTACTAGTGAATGCTACAGTTAGTCCTTTATCGCAGAGTTGACTCACACTGATCGGATTGGTTTTGAGACCTTCAACAAGATAAACATTATCCAATTGTGGTAATCCATTACATGTTTTACCTTTCCCTTGTATGATTCCACGACCTCCATCACCAAGTGTCACTTTTTCTCCCTTAACTTGCTGAACCTCGTGAAGATTATTTGTTGAACCTGTCATGTGACGAGAGCATCCACTATCAAAATACCAAGGGCCAATTTCACCATATTTATCTACAACCAAGGCCATATTATTATAGTAATTTTCCTTTGATGCACTCCCTGATGTGCTCTTTGATGCACTCCCTGATGTGCTCTTTGATGCACTCCCTGATGTGCTCTTTGATGCACTCTCTGATGTGCTCTTTAATGCACTCTCTGATGTGCTCTTTGATGCACTCTCTGATGTGCTCTTTGATGCACTCCCTGATGTATTTTCCGTTGTACTTCTACTCATTTTCTCTTGAAGATCAGACTTCTTCACCCAGATTTGATTTCGCACACCATTCCATGTGAATCTCCCTTGACTTCTGATTCTCTTAATTCTTCTCATGTATCTGTAACAATAAGCTTTGATATACCCCGCTTTTCCACAAAAGTAACAGTGAATTCTACGTGTTGACCTACTTTCTGGTGCATGAGCCGATTGATGATATTGATTAGCTGACACAAAACGAGTTTCTCCAAGATAATTATCCTCTCTTCCACTGTAGCCCAATCCCATATGGGAGTTCATGGTCCTCCCATAGCTTAAAATCTGATCCAATTGCCTAGTATCAACAAACATGTGGATCTTTTTGTGTTGCAGATTGAGTTCGGATTGGAGTCTAGTTGATAGCTCTCTTTCATACTGAAGCTCCTTTTCTAGTTGCTCGTAGTTGAATGTCAATCTTAGCTTTTCCGTTGTTGTTGACAAGCATTCCTGATTTATCTTATTTTCAGCTTCAAGGTCACTCTATAGTGACTCGACCAGTGCTTCAAGTCATTTTTTCTTCTTAGTTAAGACTGAATTTTCTCTTCTAAGCCTGATAAGTGTCTCACGAACCTCCTTGTAAATTTCTATCAGTTCGACTTCGTCATCCTCATCATTTGATTCTTGTTCAATGATTCCCACAAAGTTGCTCACTTCATCTTCACTAGCATCATCTGAGTCATCTTCTGCCAACATAGACTTTTGTCTACTTGATTTTTGATTGTTCACACATTCTGTCTGAGTATAACCGATACCTTTGCATTTGAAGCATATTACCTCTCTTCTCTTAACAGTGGGAAATTCAGCTTTAAGATGACCTAATCCCTTGCATTCATGACATTCCATATCGAGTTTCTTTACTGTTTTATTTACTTTAGCATACCTCTTGATGGAATCAAATTTTCTTAAACTATCGTCTTGTTCCATCTTCCTTAGTACACGACCAAACCTTCGTACTAACAGACTCATGGAGTCTTCTCCATCAAACACATTTGTCTGATCTGTAGATGCATTAAAAGCCAAACTTTTTGGCTTCTTAACTCCTTCAAGCTCTAACTCATGAGCTTGTAGCATCCCAACCACTTCAGCAAGCTAATTTCATCAAAATTTTGGGATACACTAAGTGCTGATTTATATGCCATGAATTTTGCTGGTAGACACCTTAGAAATTTTTTGACTAACTTGGTATATTTGTATTTCTTACCAAGTGTTGATGCTTCTTGTGCCAGCGAGCTCAGTTTCGAGCTAAAATCTGAAATAGACTCGTGATCTTCCATCCTTAGATTCTCAAATCTGGAAGCCAGTAGATCCTTTCGTGAACTCTGAACCTTCTTGGTTCCCTCAAAATGGGTTTATATAGTGTTCCACGCCTCCTTTGCAGTTTCACACCCTTGAATCAGTTCAAAGGTTTTCTTTGATACACTGTAGTGTATCGCAGTAAGTGCCCTTGAGTTAAACTTGGACCTCTTGAGTTCCTCCTCTGTCCAGTCTTCCTCAGGATTTACGCTTAATGTTTCTCCTTCATCCTTGATCGTGGGTTTTTCCCATTGAACAAGAACAGCCTTCTAGGCTAACACATCTATGCCCCGAATCAAGGACTTCACCCTTGCCTTCCAGAAGCCATAGTTTCCCAAATCTAGTATCACCCTCGAGCTGTTAAGTAGATCTGTATAGCTTTCTATTTTTTTTTCTCGAGAATCACACTTGTATATAACCCGACAAGTGTCTGCTCTGATACTAATTGCAAAATGCAAAAGCTAATAGAAATAGAAAACTGCGTCAAGCAGTGATACAACGACTACTACAATACGTGTCTCTACTAGAAAATCTTTTAGGTGCACTCTGAAGTCTCACCTAAAATGACCTTGAACAAGCTCAAGACGGCCTTGACTTGTTACACTAGCCTCATACGTTCACAAGATTGCACACAATCTTGGAACACCTCACCAAAACCCTTTTACCCCTTTAGTTTTGCACTCTCTCTTAAAAACTCAAAACTCTTGAATAAAAGATCTATCTTATGAGTGTTGAGTTGCCACAATGTTCTACCTCCTTATTTATCCTTGTTGGTTCGTGCAAAATTCTATATGCAACTTCCTTTTTCCTCATAATCCTCATATCTCCTTTTATTGTAAAGTTTCCTTATTTTTTTCACAAGAATATATCCTCCTTTAAGACTCGAATTTGTTTCCTTTTTACACACTTCACCTCTTAGTCTAGACCTGGTAGGTCATTCTAGATGAGCTTCACGAAATTCATCTTCTTTTTTTCTCTAAATCATTGCATAATGTATTGACTTATCTCTTATACTATTTTTTAATTAGCTCAAGAATATTTGCTACATACGGCAATAAAATATCATATATAGAATCTTTTTCAATTAGATTTAGTAGATATTGGCCAATTTGTTTATCATCTCACCAAGCCTTCAAAATCATTGAGTGGATCTAATTTGTAATGAATAAATAGCAAAACAAAAAGTTACGGCCAACTTTACAATGTCGGAACCAGCCCACATTAACCGTTCTAAGTTCTAACAAAACACACTACGGAAAAAAAAATCACACTATATATGTTAGATGTATTGAAAGTTGATTTTCGGTTTCAAGTACTTAATTCCTACATTTTTTTAACTTTACGCAAAAACAGCAGTTTAAACCAGCTTTGATAATGATGTGAAGAACATGAAAGGTGTAAACCCCTTAACACCAATAAACAAACCAAACTTGTGAAAGACGTAACGAAATCCCTAAAAAGAAAAACGAAGAATCCAACGCGCATTAATTAAAAGCCAACCACTTAATTAACGTACATAAAGCCAGCTAGTGATCTAAAGTTGCACCACCAGATTTATCTGCAACATCATCACCTTCCTCGGCTTTCTGCAACGTCTTGTTCTCTCTCAACGTGGCCTTCGCTGTATCGTACGTTGCATGCAAGCCAAACAGAAAGTAGTAAACAAGAAGAACACCTGTCCAGATCGCAAATCTAATGAACGAATCTTTATCGATCGAACCAAGGAGAAAGATATTAATCGCGATCGAGGCCGAAGGCAACCATGGAACCAAAGGAACACCCCATATTTTCGGAGCCCTAGCTTGCGGTACAAGAAACTTCATCCCAACCGTAGACAAAAACCATATAGGCACCGTAACGCAATACCCAATCCAACCGTCTTCTTCCACGGCCCAATAAAAAGCAGTCCCGGCCGAGGACAAAAGAATCAAACCTAAGAACACTATAAACTTGTTCCGGTCACTGGAAGATGTTTCTCCGGTGACGTAATATCTTCTGACGAGAAGAGCCACCGCTACGAGCATGAAGATGAAGAGGGTCGAAACCGACAAGAGGTCGACTAAAATTTTCAGTTTTGTAAAGAATGCAATGAGAGCTGTCGCTCCGAGCATTACCACGGTCGCATTAATTGGTGTTCCGGTTTTAGCGTTGACCTGAGCTAGCCATGGAGGCATCATATGGGCCCGGGCTATGTGCGTCATGTACCTAGCTTGACCGATGGCTCCAACTAATAAAACCGTAGTCATACCTGTAGAATTCAAATAAAAATTTGGTTTTTTTTGTATAGTAATGTTTAATCCAGATGAATTAACTTGATATATCCAAAAGCAAACCGAAATCATCAATTGTTATAAAACCGAACTATATAACAAAAATTTATCCAGTTTCTTCTTTTTTCCTACTAATCAGTTTTTTCTATATCTGAAAAATCGAAAAAATAATATAGATATGAAGTTCTTGTAAAATTATGATATATCTGAGTAGAGACTGATACCAAATTCAAGACCATTGGGTTTTTATTTTGTAATTATTATTGGAAAGCAAAAAAAATCAAGAAGAAAAAACTAAAACCAGGATTAAACACTTGTTTCTGGATTTACATTAACAAAACAAATCAAACAAAATGCATTTTTCAGATTATCAGTTTTTTTGCAATTCGCAAAAGGCTAATCGTAAATGTAACAAAAATTCATTGAATATTTTTAAGATTACGGTTCTAGTATAATGGTAAACATAAACACAAATATAAAGAAATAAAGTGAAAACCATCGTCATACCTTTAAGAGCACCGAACGCAACAATGTACTTAGCCCAATCCCATCCAACGGCAGAAAACGCGACCGAAAATGGCGCGTCGGGATCAATCTGTGCATAAGGTTGCATAAGACACAACGCAACCGCCATGAGACAATAACAAACCGTAGTAACCACCATCGATCCAACAAGACCAATCGGAATATCTCTCCCCGGATTCTTCGTCTCCTCCGCCATCGTCGACACTGCATCAAATCCAATATACGCAAAGAAGAGAACCGCTGCGGATTTAAACACTCCTCTAGCGCCAAACGGCGCGAAATCGGAATAGTTTTTAAGATCGGCTTTAGTAAATCCGGTGATAATGACGAACAGAATCACGACCATATGGATAATAGAAGCGATATAATTGAACACTGATGACCCTTTTGTGCCAACGACGGCTAAAACACAAATGATCGCACAAACGCCAACAGCGATTGGATCCAAGTGGCTATAGTCTTGGCCGAGGCTGTGAGCTATGATGCGAAAATCGTCAGGTTTATGGTTTAAGAGAGTGGCGAAGTAAGAGGTCCATGATCGAGCCACAGCGGCTCCACCGATGACGTACTCTAAGATTATGTTTCCGGCGGCGATAAAGGCCACGAAGTCGCCGAGCTCGACTCTCAAGTAAGCGAAAGAACCGCCTGAACATATATTTGGTTCCAATGGTCATATACATTATATAATAAATACAAAAGAAATATAGAACAAAAGTGTTGATTGGTTTACGCGTTTGAGTTTAAGTTTAACGTGAATTCACATGCAACTTTATAAATATTGGTTAATTTTGAATTCAAATGCTAAACAAAAAGATGAATAAACCGTTTGCGTTTGGCGGTTGCTTTTTACAAACTCAGAAGAAAAAATAACTATTTTGTAATTTCAGACGTATAACTCTAATGGATTTTCTTACGAATTATTTCTGAAATTGATATTTAGCTGTCTTATTCAAAGGAAAAACAAACAAAAATGTAAAGTTGTCTAGGTACATCCGAAGATCACTCTTTTTTAGGTACACCCCGAAAATAAAATTGAAAAATTACAAAGATTCTATATACGAGGTATAATAGTTTTTAAAGCCAAATAATCTGAACTAAATGCCAACAAATTTTTACCAAATCGAAAACAAGTTGAGAAGGTACTTATCAATTCTATTGTGCAATTTGTTAGTCAACACAAGTTGAAAAGTGAAACGTTTCTTTCCTGATAAAGAAAGCTTACTGGGAAAGGAACCAAAATAAATAACCGAATCAAGAATATTTAGTAAATTTGTGTCAAAGAAGTTAACACAATATGCTTTACTGTTTTATTTGTAAATGCGTTTTGGTTCAAAAATGTAAACGAAATTAACCTTAATTTTTAGGTTCTTTTTTTGGTAATTATTTTAAATTCTAAAATCAGAAACAAAGCAAACACAAACGTTTATTACCTGCGACGGGAATCTCGACGGCGAACTCGGTGTAACAAAAAACGGAGAGCATGGCGGATACACCGGAGACGACGTAGGACAATACGACAGCGGGACCGGCAGTGTTACGTGCTTCGAGTCCGGTGAGAACGAATATTCCGGAGCCAATGACTGCACCGATTCCGAACCACATCAGATCCCACCACGTCAACGTCTTCTTCATGTCATGACCACTACGCGCCTTCATCTCATGAATCTCCTCCGAGTCGACTGACCGAGTCATTACCCGATCCATGAACCGTCTCGGTATCTCTTTAAGGGCTTTAATGTAATTTTCCATGCTTTGGAACGATTCCTCCGGGAGAAAATCGTCCTTTGTGCACGAACAGCCTCTCCGGCGCAGCCCGTCACCTCCGTGTTCCGATCCCATTGTTGACTCGGACGAAAATAAAATAAGTATTATAGATTCTGATTCTGATTCTGATTCTGATTCTGCTTCAGAAACTGAGATTTATAGAATAATTGGCGTGAGTGGAGACCATAACTTCAAAAAACTGAGGCAAACTGAAAAACCCCAAATTAAAAAAGACACAAAATTTTACATAATTATAATAAATTAACGCATTCATTATATAAACCTTTTAATTTTTATACCAACCTTTTATATATTTTAATTATTATTTCTAAATAACAAAAGAAAAAATTAGTGGTAAATATCAATTGACAAAAATTAAAAAATTTGTTAATACAAGTACAGTTTCATCCGATTTAAAAAATCTGTAAGTTATATTACTAAAAATATAACTTATGTTAAATACGAAATGACACTAATTATATGCTTAAACCTTAGAATCTACGAGTTCATTGGCACAGGGCCACTTGTTTGTATCAGTAGCTGCTTTTTTGAACTTTTTAATCTAACCTCCAGAATCATGTGTGCAAGTGCAACAAAATACCAAACAAATTTGATATATATAGTATTGCTTTATCATAGCAATAATAAGAAATAATGTGTGATTCGAAATTCTCTTCCAGATCCTAACGTACTTCATGTTGAGTTTTTCATACGTCTTTAATATGTATTTCAAATATTTTCATGAGTAAATATACATATATATATATATATATTACACAAAATTATGAGAAAACTCTATTTGCTCAGTATTAGGAAATGTGAAATGGATGGGTTTTAAATTTTAATTAAAACTCGACTTAGTTAGGTTCAAATTTCACACCAACCACTTACTGCTATCGCGCTCTACTGATCACTTAATTAGGTTTTGTTTTTATAACATCCAATAAACCATAAACTAATCTTCAAAAAATATCCAATAAAGTATTAAATAAAATTAAAATTTAACTAAACAAAATCATGCGTCATGTATGTTATGTGAATAAAAAAACTAACGTGTGAAAGTTTTCTAACTACCTAATATGTTGAAGCAAAAGGTTTTATTGGAACATGGTTTAGGAGCTAGAACCAAAGAAAAATGCTGAACCGTCCATGCGGAAATTTATATATATACGAAACTTCCAAATTTATTCACTACGAGGATATAATTATACAAAGTACAATCCAGTATAATTTCTCTGTTACATAGGCATTACTTATTTTGGAACAGACATGCATTGGCATATACACATGGTGACAAGAAAAATACAAAGAGCAGTTACATGCATATGTAGTTATATGTATACTCGATAAATAATACTAAATGCTTGAAATCCTTATGACCAAGACGAATCGTATATAAATGGATACTAATTAAGATAAACGCGTTTAATGCAGATTAATACAATGTAATAAAAACAAACATCCACACAATCGGTAATATTGGATCGCAGATTAATTCAGATTTTGTCAGTTCTTTACTAGATTGTACTGCATTTACAATTGGCGGATTTTACCGGTCAAGGTCATTGTAAATACCGAATTAATGATTGGGTCCCTGGTTTACTGGTCGAGATTGCAAATAACTTGGGTTGGTCATAATTTTAAGGCACAAAAAGAAGAATTAAGGCCAAATCGAACCAAGAGTCATGCTCTTAATTCATTTATATATACCAAACCGGAACGTTTTTATAATTTCAACAACACATCGCTAACAAGCAGAGGTAAAAAAATTTTAGTGAGAGTTTTAGGGTACATAAATTAGATTGGACAAAAGATATAATATAGCAACAATAATGGACTGTAAAAAAAACTGGAGACTAATCGACATTCGCACATCCTTGTCAAACCACATTGACCTCTTTCTCTTTACACAAGTGTTTTGGAAGACGACAAACACAAGTGTTTTGGAAGACGACAAACACAAGTGTTTTGGAAGACGACATACACAAGTGTTTTGGAAGACGACATACACAAGTTGTTCTATAGTTGTGGTCTCTTGGCTGTATGCAGCGCAGGCAACATAGACGTTCATATCCTGACTGCGATTCACAAATCAGAGGGGTTTTACAGAGTCAGTAAGAATTTTTTTTCCTGAAAGAAAACAATATGATGAATGGCTAATAGAACATTAAAACGGATAAACAAAAGAAACATCCAAATTGTGGTCAAAGAATGTGTTATTACAAAGATTCAAGAGACACCATCATCAAGAAGATGTTGAGACAGTGTTAAAACGCTCGAAGGAAATTGGTCTCACAAATTGAACACAGTAAATTGACAGTCTCAACAAACAGAGATAACATCTCTTCAGAAGCATTTCTTGTTCTAACTATACATTAGAATCAGACAACTAACCACAAAAGTTACAAAAACAACAGTTTATTCAAGAATATAAATCAGAATTCAGAAAGCACCGTTTTCCATTTAGCAATCAGGATGCAGTCGATATAACCCTAGTCAAAGCAGAACTCATAAGCCTTTTTGCATCCATTTGGTTAATAAAGTTCATACACATACGAGTGCTCTGATGAGAGACTTTGAATTGGCCATAAATAAGGTTTCACACTATCTCTTGCCATCATGTGAATCCATCTCAGCTGTACAATGACCAAATAATTATAGCACAAGCAAAGGAAAAGATACAATGGAGCATTTAAGATCAATACATAACAAAACTTTATAATATAAAACTCTAACACTATGTTTATACAAGTACATCCTCACCTGATTCATACATAAATCATAATAGTAGCAAAGCGTTGAATTTATCAATGGAGATGTAGAATCTTCTCTGTTTCCTTCCTGCAAAACAGAGACAAATGAAACAGGGCAAATGCAACTGGGCTTAGACAGTCGGCTACCTCAACAACATCAGCAGCCCAGGACTCATTACGTTGATCCAGTGAAGCCCAACAACATCAAAACATTCTCGCCAACTTCAAACAGCTTCCCCATCTCGTGTCAGCAGAAAATTCAGACTGTGGACAGAGTTCTGCACAGTCAGAAAGGACGATCAGAAGAAAGCATGAAGGCCCATCTCTCTTTGTAGAATCGGTACAGTTGTCTCTCATCAGAAGACAAAGACAAAGGAGATGAAAATCAGTAAACTTTCGTAATTTGTAATAGGTCTATAAATAGTTTTTGGTGAAACATCATTTCGATCAATCAATGAAAATCAGTTTAAGCTAAAAACTCCTTCTTGTTCAAACATCTTTCGTTTTATTATCATGTTATCAGAGCCTTTGTAAAACCTTCACAGGTGCTACAATGGCCGATCCTTACCCCTTCCCTAACAATGTCCATGTTCAAAGCTCAGTTACCCTCAAGCTAAATGACACCAACTATCTTTTGTGGAAAATCCAATTTGAATCTCTTTTATCTCACCAGAAACTTATTGGGTTTGTCAATGGTGCCATTCTCCCTCCTGATCCCACCATTATCATTGATGGTGTGGTTACCAACAACCCTCAGTTTGAATCTTGGTTTTGCACAGACCAACTGGTGCGCTCATGGTTGTTTGACACCTTATCTGAGGAGGTTCTTGGCTATGTTCACAATCTTCTACATCTCCATTGATACCCCCTCCCAAACTTGAGATAGGAGGTTCTCCTACACCAAGTTTGCCTCGAAGCTGGGTAAAAGACATCCTCGGAAGTGACTTTGTGAAGATGTCAGCAATTTGGAAGGCAGCAGGTATGTGCCTTGTTTCAATGAAACCAAGAGCTACTCTTTCTCAGATATAATAACTGTCAACATCAAAATGTTTGGACTTTGCATGAAAGGAGGGGTTTGCAGAGAGATAGACAGCAGACAGATTGTCACAGTATAGTGTAGCTGGCCCGGATTGTTTGATATGAAGATCTTTTAGCAATGAGGCCAGCCATGTCAGTTCTGAAGCTGTTTGAGCCAAAGCCCTGTATTCGGCTTCAGTTGAAGATCTTGACACTGTTGGTTGTCTCTTTGCACACCAAGAGACCAAGTTTGGACCAAGATATGTGCAGAACCCAGTCGTAGATCGTCGTGTTGATTTACAACCAGCCCAATCACTATCTGAGAAAGCTGAGACATGAAGATTTATGTTTGCAAACTAAAGAAGGCTATTTATGGCTTAAAGCAAGCCCCCAGGGAATGGTTCAACAAATTCAGTTCTTTTCTAATGGAGTTTGGATTTTACTGTAGCAAGGCTGATCCATCCTTGTTTGTCTACCATCACAACAATGATATCTTGGTTCTTTTGCTCTACGTGGACGATATAATTCTCACTGGTAGCAACAAGAATCTATTCAGACAACTTACTGTGGCTTTGAGCAATGCCTTTTCAATGAAAGATCTTGGTTGCCTTCATTACTTCCTCGGTATTCAAGTATTGTTTCAGGACTCAGGAATCTTTTTAAATCAGGCTCAATACCTTCAAGACATTCTCAACATTGCTGGAATGTCTTCCTGCAACTCAATGGCAACACCTCTACCACTACAACTGCCTGAACCTTCTGAAGGAAAGTTATTTGCTGATCCTAAATACTTTCGAAGCTTAGCTGGGAAATTGCAGTATTTAACACTCACAAGACCGGACATTCACTATGCAGTCAACCTGATTTGTCAGAGAATGCATGCTCCTGCTGAAACAGATTATCTACTCCTGAAACGAGTCTTAAGGTATCTTCGAGGCACTGCACATTTGGGACTGCATCTCAGGCGAGGAGAAAATCTTCATGTCTCAGCTTTCTCAGATAGTGATTGGGCTGGTTGTAAATCAACACGACGATCTACGACTGAGTTCTGCACATATCTTGGTCCAAACTTGGTCTCTTGGTGTGCAAAGAGACAACCAACAGTGTCAAGATCTTCAACTGAAGCCGAGTACAGGGCTTTGGCTCAAACAGCTTCAGAACTGACATGGCTGGCCTCATTGCTAAAAGATCTTCATATCAAACAATCCGGGCCAGCTACACTATACTGTGACAATCTGTCTACTGTCTATCTCTCTGTAAACCCCTCCTTTCATGCAATGTCCAAACATTTTGATGTTGACAGTCATTATATCCGAGAAAGAGTAGCTCTTGGTTTCATTGAAACAAGACACATACCTGCTGCCTTCCAAATTGCTGACATCTTCACAAAGTCACTTCCGAGGATGTCTTTTACCCAGCTTCGAGGCAAACTTGGTGTAGGAGAACCTCCTACCTCAAGTTTGAGAGGGGGTATCAATGGAGATGTAGAATCTTCTCTGTTTCCTTCCTGCAAAACAGAGACAAATGAAACAGGGCAAATGCAACTGGGCTTAGACAGTCGGCTACCTCAACAACATCAGCAACCCAGGACTCATTACGTTGATCCAGTGAAGCCCAGCAACATCAAAACATTCCCGCCAACTTCAAACAGCTTCCCCATCTCGTGTCAGCAGAAAATTCAGACTGTGAACAGAGTTCTGCACAGTCAGAAAGGACGATCAGAAGAAAGCATGAAAGCCCATCTCTCTCTGCAGAATCGGTACAGTTGTCTCTCATCAGAAGACAAAAACAAAGAAGATGAAAATCAAAAAACTTTCGAATAAACTTTCGTAGTTTGTAATAGGTCTATAAATAGTTTTTGATGAAAGATCATTTCGATCAATCAATGAAAATCAGTTTAAGCTAAAAACTCCTTCTTGTTCAAACATCTTTCGTTTTATTATCAGAATTGACTTTGGGTTTATACAAGTGTTCAATTGGGTTTCATTTGGGTCGGTTATATATAATAAACTTAAATTTGAACCGAAAATAAAACTTTATTATATACCAAACCGGATCGACCTTCTAATTTCAAATTGTGTTGTGAACCGGCCGTTCTTTTTAAAACGTCTTTCTTGTTTTTTTTTTGTCGTTTACCTCTGCGTTCTGCCTCCTCTCTTGCATTGTCTCTCTCCCTCTCTTTCTCTTCCATTTTTGTTTAAACCTGGACGAAAACAGACCCTTCGTATTAAAAGAGAGGCGGGAAGCGAAACCCTAGTTTACTGGGCGAAAATGAGCGTATGGAATTACGTCGTCACGGCTCAAAAACCGACCTGTGTCACTCACTCTTGCGTGGGAAACTTCACCAGTCCTCAGGAACTCAATCTCATTGTTGCGTATGGATTTTCCCTCTCATTTATTTATCTTAATTTTGTTCCCTACCATAATGTTAATTTGAGGTTTAGGGTTTTTAGGGAACGTAGTTTCATCACGGGTTAATTACATGATTTATGCTTTTACTTTCCTGCCTCTATTTTGAGACCTGAATATTGAGCTGGGATTCTCTGATATGTTGATGGTTGTGTATGTGGGAGTTTTATACGATCGATTCGCCAGTTAATCTGTCAGTGACTGCTTTGGACTTGATTTCATTTTAAAAAATGCATGCTAATGATTTTGAAGATAAAAAATCTTAGTTCAGGGGTATTCGAGTTTTGTTTGCATAAACCTCTGTTTATTTTTTAGGTTTCTTGTTTTCTGTTACCTTCTAGTATCTTCTTCTGGAGCTGGTCCATCTGCTGTTAGTTGAAAACAGTTATAAACCTTTCTCAGGAAAAGCACTCGAGTAGAGATCCACCTTCTTACTTCACAGGGACTTCAGGTACTGCTAATCTCTTATATTCTAATATACTGTTTTGTTTTTTTTGGTCTGTATGTTGTTAATGAGTTCATTTGCACCAAATATTCAGTTCCTTGGATTTAGAAGAGAAATGTGAAAAGTTATTGTTACTTTTAGTATTATTCCAGAAAATTGAGCTCCCCATGTGGATTGGATATGTTGAGTGATATAGAATTTTGCAGACTATACTTGATGTTCCTCTATATGGGAGAATCGCAACGTTGGAATTGTTCCGTCCCCATGTGAGTATAGTTTTCTTGTTGCGTACTTTTCTCAGTTTGAGGTGACTTTGAGCAAGTGACTGTGTTCACCGGCAGTACATATTTTACAGGGTGAAGCACAAGATTTTTTGTTCATTGCAACTGAGAGATATAAATTCTGTGTTCTTCAGTGGGATTCTGGTTCCTCTGAGCTCGTTACAAGGTTTGCCCCCAAAAGTCAACTTGTTATGCAGTCAGATGAGGTGTAAGCAACCGGATGTGTTATATGTATAGGTGTCTTTTGATATGCTCCTGGAATGTTATTTCTTTGAATCTAGTGTTAGAAAGGGATCACAGTTTAGCAAATATTAGCGGACTAGTACATGGGATCAAGTTGTGTCATTTGGGTAGATGTTCATGACGTTTCCTATCTGCTTAGAATGAGTTTTAGGATCCCAGTTACTTGGAGGTCATTTGTTTATTTTTACTTTGTTGTATATCCAAAGCCTACAAAAAATTTCTCTGGTCCTAACATAGTTGTTGCTTACTCTATTAATAAATTAGTCAATATATCGACGAGTATTATACCCTTTACTGCTCATTGCAAATATCGTTTCAAAATTTTGTAGGGCAATGGGGGATGTTTCCGAACGTGTAGGCCGGCCGACAGACAATGGTCAGGTATTGAGTTCATTTGTACTGCACTGTGTCTTTGAGAGTAGTTAGATTTTGAGTTTCCTTGTTCAGTCGTATCTGTGCTATAATTCAAGGGCAATGTGGCATGCTTGAAGCTGATTTCTCACTTGACTCTGATTTTGCAGATTGGTATAGTTGATCCTGATTGCAGATTAATTGGTCTCCATCTGTATGATGGCTTGTTTAAGGTATGACTTTGTCTTCTAAAAGAAATTTAACGTATGGTATGCTAGTTTTCTGCCTATATTATGTAAGAGCTTCCATTTGATCAATTAGCTGATACAATATACATTATATAAAGGGTAGTTTTTGTTGGGTTCCTCGTTTAGGTTATTCCATTTGACAAAAAAGGACAGCTTAAGGAAGCTTTTAACATAAGGTATTGTATTTCAGTTAAAATAGTGCAATGTGTAGGCTTTCGAGCCTATATTTTCCTTGTTTTATGTTGGTTAGTCGTTTATATCGTGTGTGTTCTAGGGAACCCTTGTTTCCATGCATCAGATTGTGTCCTAAACGCTCAATTGACTTGGTCGATACTCTTGGTTTCTTGCAGACGTGATTATTTTGAGGAACACACCAGTTAATCTAATTAAACACACCAGTTAATCTAATTTGACTATGTTGCCTAAATTTCAGGTTGGAGGAGTTGCAGGTCCTAGATATCAAGTTTCTGCATGGCTGTGCGAAGCCAACAATTGCCGTACTCTATCAGGTTAGCATATGTATTTAAATGGATATGATATAGAAAGTATTTTTAATCATATATATATATATATATATATTTGTTTCTTCCATATATGAACCTAGTTCTGTAAGCAATATTTTTCAAAGGAATCTTTTTTCTTTCTTCATACCTGCTTTGTTGGTAAGTTGGTGGAAATTGGGCAAATTAGCTCTGCTGTATTTTTTAAATGAATTATGCCTTTCCTGATGCAATGGATTCTAGGTTTTCTCCTGGGTGAACTAGTTAATTCGTGGATTACAGGACAACAAAGATGCTCGTCATGTCAAAACATATGAAGTTTCTCCGAAGGCAAAATTTGTTGAAGGACCATGGTCACAAAACAATCTCGACAATGGTGCTGACCTATTGATCCCTGTACCTTCACCTCTGTGTGGCGTTCTTATCATTGGAGAAGAAACAATTGTCTATTGTAGTGCTAATGCATTCAGAGCAATATCAATAAGACCTGTAAGTTTCTTTTTGACATGATGTCATATGCTTCTATGACCATTTCCGTAACCTTTCAGGTGCCCTTTTGGTTTTCAATTTTGGTACTTCAATTTGCATGTCCAGTCCATCACAAAAGCATATGGAAGAGTTGATGTTGATGGCTCTAGGTATCTTCTTGGTGACCATGCTGGACTGATCCACCTGCTTGTTATAATCCACGAGAAAGAAAAGTAAGTTGATATTACAAAGCTATATTGAAATGAATAATAATGGTGATATTCTGACTTTATTTATCTCAAGGGTTACTGGCCTCAAAATTGAGCTTTTGGGTGAAACCTCTATTGCATCGACAATCTCGTATCTTGACAATGCTGTCGTCTTTGTTGGCTCAAGCTATGGAGATTCACAGGTACGCTAGGATTGAATATGGTTCTCATTACATTAGTCTTTAAGTACATTTTTCTTTGTATAGCTTTATGGTTACCACTATCCTAGTTATTTTTGTTCAATTTTTATCTTCTCTTAGTTCTAGTATAAATACAAGCTATTTTGCATCTGAACGTTCTCATTTTTTTATTTCCTATTGCAGCTTATAAAGCTAAACTTGCAGCCGGATGCAAAAGGTTCATATGTAGAACTTTTAGAAAGCTATGTCAACTTGGGGCCTATTGTCGACTTTTGTGTAGTTGACCATGAGGGACAGGGGCAAGGTCAGGTTGTAACTTGCTCTGGAGCATATAAAGATGGTTCTCTTCGCATCGTTCGCAATGGGATAGGAATAAATGAACAGGTTTGATGTATATCAGGAATGTCAATTTGTTTCAGTGTCATATCAACAATTTTCTTATCAGATGTAATATAATAAAATTCTTTTGTATTACAGGCGTCTGTGGAACTTCAAGGTATCAAAGGAATGTGGTCGTTGAGATCTTCAATTGAGGAAGTCTTTGATACTTTCCTTGTAGTTAGTTTTATTAGTGAAACTCGGATATTAGCCATGAACATAGAGGATGAACTGGAAGAAACAGAGATTGAGGGTTTCTTGTCTGAAATGCAGACATTATTTTGCCATGATGCTGTCTACAACCAACTTGTACAGGTATTTTTTTCCAGTGCTCTTTCATTCTGGTCTATCCCGTTGCTTGTAGTTTGTTTTCACAAGGCAAGGAAATTTTCGTCGAAATCCATTTTATAGGTGCTACGTCTATTCCAGATTACCAACATAGAATTTTTTATTACTGATATAGGGCTTTAGGTCTTTTTGGGTCTTCCACAGTGAATCAATTATAGATTTGTTTGTGTATTTCATGGTTGTTAGTTTCTTCCGAAATAGTTTCCTGGCTACAATAGTGTTATATCCTATCTTTTCCTCTAGGGTGCACTAACTGTTGCCTTTTGTTATCAGGTTACCTCAAATTCTGTTAGATTAGTCAGTTCTACTACTAGAGCATTGCGGATTAAATGGGATGCCCCAACGGGATTTGCTATTAATGTTGCAACTGCAAATGTCAGCCAGGTTTGTCTTCTTTCTTAAAGATTTGCTATATCAAAGTTTTGGCCCAGAGAGAAAAATCTAGGAGTTTTTTATGATACAGTGATTTTGTTGTACTTCAGTATATCTCTTTTCTAGGCATGCAATATGATTTGTAATGATATACTTGTTAGGTTCTTTTGGCAACTGGAGGTGGGCATTTGGTCTATCTAGAAATTGGAGATGGGACATTGACAGAAGTCAAACATGTACTGTTGGAGTACGAGGTTTCTTGTCTTGATATAAGCCCCATTGGCGATAATCCTAATTACAGTCAGCTAGCTGCAGTGGGGATGTGGACAGATATAAGTGTGAGGATATTTGTGCTGCCGGACTTGACTCTTATAACTAAGGAGCAACTAGGAGGAGAGATAATTCCTCGATCTGTTCTTCTTTGTGCATTCGAAGGGGTATGGCTTTCTTCAAATTTGTGTGGGATGACTATATAAATTGTTAATGCAGCCTTTGGTTGCCATACTTATTATAAAAGTTGTTTTCATTTGTCACAGATATGTTACTTGCTCTGTGCTCTTGGAGATGGCCATCTCTTAAACTTTCAGTTGGATACGAGTAGTGGAGAATTAAGAGATCAAAAAAAAGTATCACTGGGGACTCAGCCTATAACTCTCCGTACATTTTCATCTAAAAGTGCAACACATGTCTTTGCTGCATCAGATAGACCAGCTGTTATATATAGCAACAAGAAGATGCTGTTATACAGCAACGTGAATCTGAAAGAAGTTAGTCTTATGTGTCCCTTTAACTCTGCTGCTTTTCCAGACAGGTAAACTAATTTCTCCTCTCTTTTGTCCTTTGCGAAGTACATTGTAGTGAGCTCTGGTTCTGCTTCTCTTCCATGGGCAGTCTAGCCATTGCCAGGGAAGGCGAACTTACTATTGGCACCATCGATGGAATCCAGAAGCTTCACATACGGACTATTCCCGTTGGAGAGCAGATTCGTCGTATCTGCCATCAGGAGCAGACACGAACATTTGCTATCTGCAGTTTGAGAAACCATCCAAGTACTGTAGAATCTGATATGCATTTTGTTCGTCTGCTGGATGACCAGACTTTCGACTTCTTATCAGTTTACCCTTTGGATGCCTTTGAATACGGTTGCTCTATACGGAGCTGCTCGTTTACAGACGATAAAAATTTCTATTATTGTGTTGGTACAGCATATGTTTTGCCGGAGGAAACCGAACCAACTAAGGTATTATTTCAGCGAGATACACTAATTATTTCGTTTGTGTTGAATTTTATTTTTGGATTTTTGGAACTTTTGTTTTGTGGATGTAGGGAAGGATACTTGTGTTTATAGTCGAAGAAGGGAGATTGCAGCTTATCGCAGAGAAGGAAACTAAGGGGGCTGTTTATTCTCTCAATGCCTTCAATGGCAAACTTCTTGCTGCTATTAATCAGAAAATTCAGTTGTATAAATGGATGCTGCGGGATGATGGCACTCGTGAACTGCAGTCTGAATGTGGACATCACGGTCACATACTAGCTCTGTACGTGCAGACTCGTGGAGACTTCATTGTCGTTGGTGACCTCATGAAATCAATCTCCTTATTGATCTACAAGGTAAAAGATTTCGATACAATTTTTTTTTCATTTTGTTGTGAATACATGACAAATCTTAGATTGTTATGTTGAGTATTTGACTGCTTGTGTTTGTGTTTAAAGCACGAGGAAGGTGCGATTGAGGAGAAAGCTCGGGACTACAATGCAAACTGGATGGCAGCAGTTGAGATACTCGATGATGACACCTACCTCGGTGCTGAAAATTGCTTCAACTTATTCACATTGAAGAAGAACAGGGAAGGTGCTACAGATGAAGAGCGGGCTCGTATGGAGGTGGTTGGTGAGTACCACCTTGGGGAATTTGTGAACCGATTCCACCATGGCTCACTTGTTATGAGGCTCCCTGGATCAGAGATTGGTCACATACCGACTATCATATTTGGCACAGTCAATGGGGTGATTGGAGTGATAGCTTCACTGCCTCAAGAGCAGTATACGTTTCTAGAGAAACTACAGACGAGCCTGAGGAAAGTGATAAAAGGAGTTGGTGGTTTGAGCCACGAGCAATGGAGATCATTCAGCAATGAGAAGCGAAGTGCGGAAGCAAAGGGTTTCTTGGATGGAGATCTTATTGAATCATTATTGGATCTGAGCAGGAGTGAGAGGGAGGAGATCTCTAAAGGTATGGATGTTCCTGTGGAAGAATTGTGCAAGAGAGTTGAGGAACTTACGAGGCTTCACTGATAAAATCCAGTAGAGGAGAGAAAGGAATCAGCTTACAAACCCTAGATCCTTGTTTAAAACTCTCCTTCCATCTTCAGTGCTTCGAGGTTTTAGCTATACATAAAGTACTTTTTTATCAACGTAATAATTTGAACAAATGATAATAGAATCCGTACAGTTTAACATTTGTTTTGAACACCAGAGTTTATTTTCTGCATTAGCAGTAATCTTGGCAACAACAAGAACCGTGCTTAAATGGTGAAACCATTAACAGCTAAACCGACCGTGGGAAGTAGCATAACAGGGGTTTCTGGGCATTTTTCTCTGTTCCTGTGGGCATTGTCGAGGCGAGTTCCATTAATCATATACAGTATCTGTTACTATTATAAGATTTGAAAACTTCCCAGAAAACTCAAACAATTTCAATTTCTCCAAATAACTTCCACAGCCGCCTATCCGATGAAAGAGGCATTTTTGAAAGATGAATCAACCAAAGGTTTCAGGATGGGTTACAAACGAGTCAAAAGATGGGTTTTGGATGCCGATTCATTGTTTACCAGAACAAGAATAGCTTTATACGGGTAAGATTCTTCTCTTGTTTCAGGTTAAGCTTTGATGTTTATCTCTATCAATATAATCCACTTCTTTGCGCTCATCTACATCTTTTAACCGCACAGCTTTCTCTGTCTCTATGCTCTTCTTGATTGATTCACCGTGTATCAGAACTTCACGGCCATGAGGTTTTGGTGTGAAGATTAAACACAGTGATATATAAAATAATTAAGAAGGCACACTTGGCTGCATCCATCTGATCATGAAAAGATCAATTGGCAGTCTCAGTGCCACAATTTTGTTTTTGTCTGTGTTTTGAGTTTTTTTTTTAATTCCAATTCGTCTGAGGCTAGAAAGAACTTCTGCTAATGACCTGACACTTCTAAGATTGATATTTGATGATTTTATGTTATGTTTAATCAATCACTCATGAATGCTGCCAAGGATTCTGAGCAATTCATGACTCTGTATGCTAACCATTCTTTTATCTCTATCGACATGTGGCATCTACAGGATGAAGATTATGGCAAAACGCTGAGACTGGAAGAAGACAACTCGCATTGCCTGGATCTTGTGAAAGCCCTCCCCCATTTCCCCATCTGGAGTGCTAAAGATGGGAACTTTTCAGCGAAACAGCGCAAGAAATGCAGATGATCAAGGAATTGCAGCTTGATGAAAGCCAACATCTGTATTATGTCGACTAATACTAAACATAATGACCAGAAGAGTAGTATTATAACAATGGCCTTGGCTTATTATCCTTTCTCAGTAGCCCCATAGTTTGATGGCAAAGAAAGAATTTGCTTAGATATCAGTGTAAACCTCTTTCTGAAATGAACATCCTAATCAATAAAAAATAATAGATAGTTATTTTGGATGTGTTACTTGTGTAAGCAACTAGACCAAAGAGGAAAAATACAAACAAAGGGCTATTGCTTTGTTTTGGTCATCTGAAATTGCAGCATTGTGCTCGGCCTTTTAACAAATGATTCCACAGGCATGTCATCTGACTTGGAGATTGGTAATGTGCAGTGTAATAGTTCAGTGTACACCCATATTGGCAAAATTTCCAACTGTGTGAGTACTCTACAGTCTGTATTGTGGCATTGAATTGCTCCACCCACATTCCCATGCTCACATCTTCCATCTTGAACAGCTGTGACAACAATGTGGAAAACAAATTAGCTTGGTGGTCAACTCAAAATTTCATAAGATATGTTTAAAACAGTAAGAAATGGAAATGGAGTAAGCAAATGAGACAGGGTCAGACCCTAAGCTTTTGTCTTGAACTTTGCACAACAATATATTTAGCAATGTTGCTTGAGATTATGTACCCAGGTCCATTGGCATAAGGAGGATACACAGCTTCTGGCCACTCCTGTTACAGTAAAGTAAGAAAATTTAGTATCTGAAGCAGCTTCTGATTTCTGAACCGTACAACAGTGTATGCTGGCAAAGAATACAAGCAAATGTACCTCCCATGTAACTGCCCACTTGCCGGTTCTAAGAGGACGATGTCGGAGATTTAGATTTCCCATATAGAGAGATTTTTCTGAAGAGTCTCGTTCAAGTTCTTTCAAGATTGATTCCACCCTGATGAATGTGTCATCGTCACATTTCATTATATACGGAGCTGTCACATTCTGGACCTGAAAAGAAGATATTCGGATTATCATAATTAGATTCTTGTAAAGTAACAACAATGAGAAAAATTGTTAATCTGCTGATCCTTATCCGAGATACATACAAAGGCCTAAATAGAGATGGATTCATGAGAGAAAAAAATGATCAAATTCAATACCCCAAATTCACAAATAGCAATTGTCTTAAGGACCACAAGCTCGTAGCGATCCATAAAGGACAGAATCACAATATCTCCAAAATATTCAGCCTCTTTCTTCATCATTGCATTAACTTCATTTCTTGGATTCTACAGTAAAAATTACAAAAGAAAACAACATATGCTCAGTATACCATGGCAGAAGAACTTCGAATCAATAAATTATCTCAGTGTTCCAATAAAATTGATCTGCATTGTTTAAAATCTTTAAAAAAAATTGTTTGCCTGGATTATGCTAAAGGCTTTAGAAAAAGGAAAGGTGGAAAAGACTTACAAGTGCAACAAAGAATCGGGCTACTACATCTGAGGATTTAATAGAAGGATGCTGCATCCACGTCTTTCTCACTGCCATGCGCTCTGAAAAATGGTTGGTTGCTGATAGAACACCAATGAAAAGGCGAAAAGGAGTGTAAGGCAATGGAGGAGCTTTCCATTCCGAAGAAAACTCTATTGCTTTCTGAGGTGAGAAACTCGGATGAGATGTTGGAAGAGAAGTAGCATAAATAGAATGAATATCAACATCGCCTGTAATTGCCAGACCTGTGGCATCTTCTATGGTAAATCCCTGAGAGGCCAAATCACAAAAACAAATATTTTAAAAAAAATGGTCAGACAGAGGAAATTTCTTGGTTTGAAATATTGTTGAATGTTATGACCTAACGCATATACATGTCAAAAGATCACATGATATCACATAGACACATACCGGTCGATAAGGGAATGACGTCACATGCCTTCCTCCAACATTTATATGGAAACCGTCAATTCCAGCTCGCAAAGTTAGAACAAAGACCCTGCCTTCCGCAAAAGGGAATGACCAAGTAACTTCTGGTTTCTGCTCACGTCCTATAAACCGTTTGAACCAAGAAGTTGTCTTGGATTCCTTTGAGTCCACCATGTCAATTATGTCATTCTTCGTCCACTTTTCACATCTTTGGAATCCGTCAACTGGAAAATTATATTTACTTTGGTGATGTGAAAACAAAAAGAAACATAACCACACAGATGAGATGATCAAGGCTTAGACTTCTAAACATGGACCTGCTACATTCCTGCAACTATTTTCAATATGAATTTGCCACATATATGCATTTTGATGTGATATAAGATCTTTTACATCGAAACTAACAAACGTTTAATTATGGATATTAAAATCTTACCAAGCATGTCTGTGTCCTTCTTTGATGGAGTACCATCACATCTTTGAGCAACCCCCCACTGCATCCTATAACATGTATTGTGTTCAATGACCGGTCTGTGACTCCAGTCACCTTTAATTCTAGGGTTTAAATGAAGAATCTTAGGGGGGTATTCCCCGTCCCCTGTCTTCAGCCCTTGCAGCTCGACCATAAACTGTGAAACCATGACCATTTCATCGCCTCTTGTCAATCTAGAACGCTGAGGAACATATTCTTTATGTGCATACTGTGGAGTTCCGAGAATAGTAATAGAAGATCCTGCAGCAAGACCACAGGGAAGCAACATGATCCTATCGGATTCATTCAAGTCATCTTCATTGATTGAGATCTGGGAAGGGCATGATTCGACTTTTCCTTCGTATATAGACGAATTCTCTTCAATGTTTTCTATCTCAAACTTATCAACATCTTCCCAAGCCTTGGATCCAAGCATCCAAGCCTCATCTGCCATTCTTTCAAAAGGTGACATGTGAATTGTTTTATTCCTGCGTCTCAAGATCTCTCCCGATATTCGACCATACCGAAACTCAAGTGGTTGAATCGGTTTAGATCCATTCATCTTCTCTTCTGGTAGTCCCTTCTGAGTAGTAGAAGGCCTCTCTTCATCTTCTAGCTTCCTATGCAACATGTCATTGCGTAACAATCTGCTTAAACTAACATCTGTCGTATCCCTTAATACCCCATCGATACCAGTATCCCCACTCAACATAGCAACCATCTCGATGAAATGTGGGAACTTAGACGCTAAAAAAACCAAATAAATCCCTGCTGTAACCATCAACAAATGTGACAACTTGAACCTCCTAGAACTGTAAACCCCTCTAAAAGATTCGCTTTTTACCCTTTTCATTGTCAGTGGAGTCGAGCTAATTACCACCTCCCAAACCAAAATACTGAGTTTGTTGATTTACAAATCGAATTTGTGCGTCGAAAACTGAAAATGGCGTCTCTAATGTGCAGGCAATTCATCGAGCAACTTCATTTCAAAGAATAAACTGAGATTCATAACCTGAAAATTTAGCAAAGAGAAATACCCAAAAGCTACAACAGCAGTTAAAGCTCGTCACGATCTGAAGATCGATACAGCCAACAAAATCCAATCAAATCAACCCAGACGTCTCAATTTGACACGGGTTAATCCCCCTTCTTTGGGAGAATTTGAAAGAGACTATGTGCAAGCAATGCCAACAAGTGAGGCGGTGAAAAATAGAGAAAATTACGAACTCAAAATCCCAATGAAACAGAGCAAAATCTCCAGCTAATATTTAGCGGGTTTTCTTCTTTCTAGGGCTAGAAGCGAAATAGAACAGAGGAGAAAACCCATTAAGGAGATGAAGGAGAAATCGGAAGAAACCTTTTTGCATTTTTAAATTCAAAAACCCCATCAAAAGTTCTCTCTTTTCTTATCTAATTCATTCATATGACTATTTTGGTTTTTTCTAAAGTAAATCTCGGTTTAGCATTAAAAAAAAAAGAGATCTCTTAGGGTTTAAACTCATTAATTTTCTGTAATTTATTTCCCCTATCACATTTATTTATCGGCTAGTAAATGGTAAAATATATGAGATCATGAACGAATACTTTGTACAGTCTTGTTCAAAAAATCATCCGAGTAAAAAAAATGATTGAAATTTGTAATTTTACATAATATATTTTCTTAATGTCGGTTTCTCTTTCAAATTTGAAGTCGATGAAATATTGAAACAAGAAATTTCGATTTCATTATCCAACGAAATTTCAATATTACAAAAATAATAGAATTCAACATATTAAACATTTGGATCGTGGTACCAAACCGTCCTTCCATGTAAATCTTGAACCGGTCTTGAATTTTCCTCAAACCCCTATTCAGTTAATTAATTTAATTAGTAATAAAATTAAAATTTGGTAATAAAATTAAATCAGCAATTTGGGGAATAATTACATCGTGAACAGCATCTCTCAAAGCTACAAGTTGTTTCATTGATATTGTGTTCACCTACATATACCCAAATACAACAATGTCACTGAATTTGCAATTTGAATATCAAAATGATTGCATAATATAAATTGAAAATGAGAAAATAAACCTTTTTAACGACAGTCCAAATAACACCTTCAGTGCAAGGAGGAACAGTAAGAGAGCCAATATATCTATAAAATTTTCTTGTTTGAAATCTAATTTCTCGAGGATCCACAATTCCTAAATTTATCTCTTCTTCACCCACTGCTTTTATTCCATTTAGTAACTGCATTTATTTTCTTCAGTTATTCATAACAAATCATATAAATACAATATTTAAAATAATATAAATTTTACCTTTGTGAGGAATTCATTAGATTTGCCTAATTTATAAAGAACACCAATCACTGCTATTTCGCCTTTAGCACTCATATGAACCATGTGAAGCTCTAAGTCGTATCTGTTAACAATGATAATCATATATCATATAGGCCCATTTAGATCCATATTGGGCCCAAATGAAGAAAAACACAAACCTAGTTCCGTTAATGGTATGCTCAGACGGTGAATGCCAATGACACTGTACCAATTTAAACACCGTACGTCGTATTGTCAGTTTTCCAGCATCTCCTTTCCACGATACCTTTGTATTGTAATTAGATTTAAAGTAACGTGATTAGTGTAGTAATAATAATGTAATTTAAGTGAAAACTAGCTATTACCATAATGTCATGTCCTCTGTTTTTCAGTACAGCTAAAGCTGGTTTGTATTGTCTTCTCCATGATTGATCACGAATAAGACTGACTCTTTCGTTAGTGAGATCGATTGGAGACTGCAATTTTCCAGTGTTACAAATTTTCCATTGAGGATTTATCTTTCCCCATCGGTCTGGTCCTTTCTCTGTTTTTTGTTCGTATGTAAATGACGTTTCATCGTCTGTTTTCAATAAAAAAAAAATTAGATTGAAAAGATTATGTTATTAGAATAAAATATAGTTGTAGAAATCATACCGACTTCACGATCATGTGCGAATGAAATATTAGGGAGAGAGAGATAGAGGAAAAACAATGTGAAGGTGAGAAATGTTTCTTTTTTGGGATTCATTTGATTTTGTTTTCTTTTTTTCTTGTGTTTGAGATTTGATTTTGATTAATGCTTATTGAGTGTGTTTTTGACATTGAAGGGTGTAGAGGTAACGTATTTAAAAGAAGGAATTGGAGAGGTTTGTTATGCTGTTTTTTTATTTATTGTTATTTTATGGTTTTTGCCGTTTTGGTTTTCTAATTTGGGGGTTTTAATATAGTAAATAAATGTGAACAATGACGATTTAACACAGAAAAGAAAAAAACGATATGTATAATAAAACTCTCGTTCATGAGAGAATTGACCATAACAAACAAAACAAAACTGCCAATCTTTTTTTAAGTTAGTTTTCATTTTGACTTAAATAGCATGAAAATAAAGTAACCAAACAAAATTGTAAATTTTATAAAATGTGATTGGTGCGAAATGATTCAAAGATATTTGGCGGATATAAGAATAAGGTTTCGTGAAATTATGTTTCGTGAAAAAAATAAATAAAAACTTCCATTGTTGTTTAGTTGAAGCTTCAACTCTCAAAAGAATCCATAAACCAACCAAATGTGTAGACTTTGACCTGAAAAAATATTGTATTTAAATAGTGAAAGATGGTGTTTTATATTGTTTTTAGCTACAAATAAAGATCACCAATAATGATGGACACAAAAGCATGGAATTCAAATGATTACGAACTAGATTATATTGTTAAGATTCCAACACTTTCTGCATATACCATCAACACTTTTTAGATTATATTGCTAAATCCAACTTCCTTAACGAGTGATCAAGGACAAGGTAACAGTTTTTTGTTTTGTATAAATTACCTGACTTTATCACCATCAAGCTTGACTGTCATCAGCTTTAATATCCTCGGTTTCGTTAGTGGTAGCTACAGTTGCTTCTGCTCCCTCTACGATTTCCTCGGGTGGCTGTACCTGTTCATCTTCAGGCAAAGGTTCTTCAACATAATCATTCTCAAAGGCATCAGCTGGAACCTCGTATATCCTCACTTGTGGCTTCGATGGATCCTTAACTAGAACATACTTCCCTTCGCTTAGTTTCATACACAAATCAACTATAGATTTCACAATCCCCCACATGTTAGAAGTGTTCAGATTAATTTGCCCAGCGAAATCCTTTGGCTTATACCCCAAAACAGATAATATAACATGGTTGAAATGATCACGAGGGTGAACCCTAGAGACAAAACCAATCTTCATCATATCAGCATTAGCCAAGAGAGCTTGTGCTGTCCATTTAGCCAACTTATTCCCATTGTTCTTCAATTCGGTAGCTAAAACCGCACCTCTCTGAGTTTCAAGCTTCTGCCTCCAGTCAACACCAGAGTACTTAGGATCAAACTCATTAAGAGCATTCAAAGTTAGGAATGACTTCTGATTGTTGAGATCAACAACACTCTGTAATTCGCACCTAGCGATAAGATGCATATCGTCATCAAGCTTCCATCTTCTATATCTGTACGCAACACAAGCAATGTCCTCGCCTTCATTGGCGAATGGATTCGCCTCATCAAATGTTTCCTTCTTCCCATCTCTCACCAAAACCTGCTGCGAAAAGTTTTGATTGATATACGCAGCTTCCACACCTAAAGAATAAGCAGAATTTATATCATCTTTGGCTTCAGGTAAGGGCTCTTGAGATGTCTCGTGAACAGACAACAGATCGAGCTGTGATCCATCTCTCTTGTCGAAGAAGAGTTTGTTGCCAACACGTTGGATAACGATGTCCCAAGAGTAAACGGATCGAGGAGCACACATAAGAGCAGCTAATATAGCATCAGTGGCGAAAACAGTGGCTTTGTCTTCCTTAGCGAGACGCCTAATGACGGGATCATCGCTCGTAGTGACCTTGAAGAAGTTTCTGTTCTTGAAACGCTCGAGCCTGCGTTCACTTTTAGGCGTTATGCGGTCGTAAACGCGGTTGTAGTACTCGAGACCACCGCATTGAAGGAGATCTTCTGGGTCCTGAACTGAGAATGAGAGCTTTGAGAATGTTGATAAAGGGATCTGCTCGAGCAAGTTCCATTCCGGCTGGATATCAACGGATGATCTGAAAGCGGCGGCTTCACGACGCTGCTGGTGGATGTTGTTCCGGTTGAGATTGTAGAGACGATCACGGCGGGCTCGTTCCTTCTCCGCATCACGCTTCTTCGCTTCGACTTCCTCGTCTCGCCGCTGGGGAAGTTGATTCCGATTGTGGTGAGGATTGAAACGCCATTTAGGTCCGAATTTAGGACGCGGCAGAGGTTTACCGTCGACGAGACGGAAAGCTACGTCATCATCGTGATTTCCACTGAAGGAAGTGAGACCGAATCCTTCGTCGACAGCAAAGGCTGAGAAATCGAAAACGGCAGATGGATCAGATTTGGATCCGGTGGGAGGACGAGCGGAGGTGTTAGAGAGATTGCGAGTCAAATCAGCTACACGGCCGAGCTTCTCCGAACGAGAAAACGTTGCAAAGGGAACGTTAGGGAGAAGATTTGCAGCGGCAATGCTGGTGGAAGAGGTGGAGGAAGAAACGTAAGAAGAGTCTGGCGGACCCCAGCCATCGGAATCGAAATGCACGGCGCAGAGTTCGAATGCTTCGACTACCATTGTTGAACTCTGTTGAGAACACGAGAAACCTAAATTTAGGCACGAATGGAGAAAAGTTACTTACGAAAAAGAAAACGTAGAGGTTACACTTTACTGTATCTCAGTTTTGTTAATTCTTGTGCTAATGGGCCTTAGTTGGGCTCATTTTTAACTTAGTTTACTCTTTACAGCCCATATATAAGTTTTTTATATGAGAATTTCGTCAAATGCACATTTCATAATATCAAGAATAATTAAAAATATACTTTATTATACAAAACTTTCACAAAGAAAATCATTGGCCAATATAATCTTTTTTTGCATGATACTATGTTTAATAAATATTGCTTTTTATTACTTTGAAACATATTTTACAAACTGTTATATTAAATTACATATATTATGCTCACAATGAAACCTCACATTGATCAATAGTACACAAGATAAAGTCAAGAAAAGGAATTTCAGACCAAACAAAAACTAACATAAAAAAGCTTCAAAAGAGCAAAAAAAGTGTACACAGATTAATAATTAACACTGCTCACAAACTTCTCCAATCTCTCAAAAATCATACTCCTATCTCCTCCATATTCACACTCTTCAACCTATACATACATTCAAAAGAACATCAGGGACATCTGGAAACTACAAGGAATTCAACTAAATTCGAGATATAAAAAGTATTGTTGGATTTTGTATACCTTGTAGTGAAGAGTGTGTAACACGGCATCATTAACAGTTGAGTATCCAGCATGAGTGATCTCACCTCTTAATTCATCACTCAGAATACGAATGATCTCATTGAACATAAACCTATGTTCCAAGCTTGTCACAAGAAAGATGTGAAGCATCAAACCGGTTTCTTGGATCTCGATTTTTGGCATGAAGACGTCTACACTCGAAGATCCAATGGTATTCAATTTCTCAAAAGCTTTCCTTTTCTTCTCTACGTTCACTTGTAGCTTCTTAATGTACTTTGTAGCTTCATCTAGCTGATCAGGCAGTGTTAAAGGCTCCTACGATTATAAACAACAAAAGGGTTTTATGTATATTAAAATATCACATATTACATTTGCATATAAAAAAGAACAATCAGAAAAAAACAAGAAATTAACCCTAGAAGAGTGATGAGGAAGAAGAGAGTTGAGTTCTGAGTAGAGAGCTTTCATCTGAATCCTTCTATTTTTCTCAGTCGTTTTCCGATCTGGAGATCTTGATTGACTTGATTTTGTATGGCTCTCATCCATTGTTTTTTTCCTACCTCAATTGTTTCACATAATAAACTCAATGAAACTTCAATATATATATATGTAGAAGTTAGGTAGGTTTAAGTGACTTTTTTTCTCCTAATTAATGATAATTTATAGCTTTTGCTAATTAAAAAATTAGTGAAAATTTGCTTGTAAAATATATACCAAAAATGAAAGATATAGAAGATAATAAAAGCAATACAAAGTATATGGACATGTTCATTTGCATGTAGTTATGGATACATATATACATTTATAGTTGCGACAAATATTGTTTGTTTGATTAGTGTTAATTATTATGTTATGATCATATGTTTTTAATCATATCGATATTTTAATCAATAATAATAAAAAAAATTATAATGTAAAATGAATAATTTAACCGTTGCGATTGACCGTAAAAAATTACAATAGATAATTAAACAAGCTGTAATCACAATCACAAATATTTATGGTAGAGAGAGAAACTATATATAAGAAAGGTAAAAAGATTTAAATATAAATTTTGATTGTTATAAATACTATTTTTCTGTATTTACAGTTTTTATATCGATTAGAAATTTCATATTGGAAGTGAGAAGAGAACAACACTAGTTTATAAGAAACATAACCTAATATATTCACCAAAATTTTTGGTCTCGAGTTAAAAAAAAAACATAACAACCTTCACATTGTATCGAAATTTGCATTAAAAATGAGAGGAGACAAACATTAGTACACAAAAGACATAAACTGATAGATACAAACAGCATATATTAATATATTCAAAACATTAATTTTCACATTTGTTTGTCAATTTTTTTTGCTGAATTACACCGATTATTGGAAAAGTAGTTTAAATGGTTTCTAGAAATGGAGATGGTGAGTATGGTCAACTTTTTCGGTAAGGCAATGCGTGGATTTTGTTGAACCACATATGGACATGCTCATAATCTTATGTTCCCATCACCAATTTGTAGATAAATCTTTAACAAATGTTTCTCTATTATTATGTACATACTACATATTCATGTATTATATATGTCGGACTCTTATAACATGTATATTACAACATTTTTTAAAATATTAATTCAACTAAATCATATTTTAAATAGAGATGATGTCATTGCAGAGTAATTTTTTAAATAATTATATGAAAAATAAGAAAAATTCAACTCTATGCAGTTATATATATTAAATTTGAAATTACAATTGTTGAATCGAAAAGTAATTTGAATTTTTTTTTATTGGTTTTACTTTTCACAATTCAACGAAAACATTAAATGTTTGTTGTACAAAAGTTCATATTTCCACTAAAATCCAATGTACTTGTCAAATTTGTAGCACAATCGACATCAACAATCGGGTTCTGCCACTCTATTATACATTCTTAAATTTTGTATTGATTTTGATTTATTATGATCATAATATATCTGTGATGTGTAGGCCATAAAAGGTCAAATAACATTCATGTAAACGCACTAAGATTTCGAATATATCAGAACAATACAAACTAAACATCGGCTTTGATAATATATTCGGAAACATAAAAATCTAATTAAAGCTTTGATAATATATTCGGAAACATAAAAATCCAATTAAAAATCAATTGCAAACGAGTGAAATGACCTATATATCTTATATATTTGTGTAAAACTCTCAATTTTTAATGTGGAAATTTATGCATTCTACTACACGGGATGTTCATTTGCGAATGAAATGAGGAAAACAAACAAGAACTACTCGCATGCTTCTTCTTCTCCAGCATCTCTGTTGGACAAAAAACTCTTCGGTTCTATTTAGACAACACCACAAGGTTATTGAACGGGATGAGAGGAAAAGGGATAGGTGCAGAAAGATTTTGAAGATAGGACAACAAGAAGAACCCATGAAGGGAAAGAAACTGGACCAGAACATGATTCATGATCTTTTATCAAAGATACTGCAGATTAGATTAAGAGTGGGTCTAAGAAAATCTGGAGAGATAACGTCAACGAGGAGAACAAGAAAGATTGCAGGCAGACCTTAAAACCGTAGAGATTTAAGTCTTATGATATCGTTTATCAAGTTTTGGTCATAGAAATTGTATTGAAGCATAGGCAGAATATGGGATTGCTCTCCAGAACAAATCTTAGTTTTTGGGAAAGAAATTCAATAACATAATACACAAAGCACAAGAAAAGAAAGAATTCAATTCAAGGAACAAACATAAAAGGAGATATAAAGAAATGAGTGTGTGTGTGAAGGCTTACCAAAAGTAGTAATCAATCATCTTTTCTTTTTTCTTAAGCTTCTTCTTCTTCTTCTTCCTCTTCATACTCCTCTTCACCGACTGTAGCATCCTGATATTGCTGATACTCTGCAACAAGATCATTCATGTTACTCTCAGCTTCAGTGAACTCCATCTCGTCCATTCCTTCTCCTGTGTACCAATGAAGGAAAGCCTTTCTCCTGAACATAGCAGTGAACTGTTCACTCACACGCCTGAACATTTCCTGGATCGAAGTCGAGTTTCCTATGAAAGTCGATGCCATTTTCAAACCCGTGGGAGCTATATCGCAGACACTGGATTTCACGTTGTTTGGAATCCATTCAACAAAGTATGAGGAGTTTTTGTTCTGGACATTCATCATCTGTTCATCCACCTCTTTAGTGCTCATCTTTCCACGGAACAGAGCAGATGCTGTCAAGTAACGACCATGGCGAGGATCAGCAGCACACATCATGTTTTTGGAATCCCACATCTGCTGGGTTAGTTCAGGGACACTCAAAGCACTGTACTGCTGTGATCCTCTTGATGTCAGTGGTGCAAAACCAACCATGAAGAAGTGGAGTCGTGGGAAAGGGATAAGATTCACGGCGAGTTTTCTAAGGTCGGAGTTTAGCTGACCAGGGAACCGGAGACAGCATGTGACACCACTCATGGTAGCTGAGATGAGGTGGTTAAGGTCACCAACTAAAGAGCCACAGAAGAGAGAAGAACAGTGTCAGGGTTTCGTACAATCACATGAATATTGGAAAGCAAGAGAAGAAATGTTAGCTTTTTTAACTCACACGTAGGATTAGAAAGCTTCAAAGTGCGGAAGCAGATATCGTAGAGAGCTTCATTATCCAAAACCATACATTCATCAGCATTCTCAACGAGCTGGTGCACAGAAAGTGTAGCATTGTATGGCTCGACCACAGTGTCGGAGACCTTAGGAGAAGGGAAAACCGAAAAGGTCATCATCATACGATCAGGATATTCCTCCCTTATCTTAGAAATAAGAAGAGTTCCCATGCCAGAGCCAGTTCCTCCACCCAAAGAATGACAGACTTGAAAACCTGTTCAAGAAATAAATCATGCATCTGAATCGAGAACATCAGACGATAACAAAGCATCATAAGTAGGTGATAAACCCAGGCTTCATAAAATTTAGAAACAATATACGCATCTACGAAGTCGTCAAGGCGATCGTCCTTGTCCTGTGTCCAATGTTCTAGCTAAATAATATTTCTTAAGGTTGATGTGTAATTTCTTAGACAGAGATCTTTAGTGATCACATAGAAAAACCACAAACGAAAATGAAACTCGATGAAGTATCTAATAGCAGATCTGGATTCGAGTGAAAACGAGCAGAGGAAAACCAAACAGATCAAATACAAACAACTGAAAACCAAGAAAAATGAATGCGTATTTCACCTTGAAGACAATCACAGTTCTCAGCTTCCTTCCTCACAACATCAAGCACTGAATCAATCAACTCCGCACCCTCCGTGTAATGACCTTTCGCCCAGTTATTTCCGGCACCAGACTGCCCAAACACGAAGTTATCCGGGCGGAAAATCTGACCGAAAGGGCCGGATCTGAGAGAGTCCATAGTTCCAGGCTCCAGATCCATGAGAACAGCACGTGGTACGTACTTTCCGCCACTGGCTTCATTGTAATACACATTGATCCTTTCAAGCTGTAGATCTGAGTCGCCGCAGTACTGACCGGTGTGGTCGATGCCGTGCTCCCCGCAGATAACTTCCCAGAACTTAGCACCGATCTGGTTTCCACACTGGCCTCCTTGAATATGAAGAATTTCTCTCATTTTCAGCAGATGTTTTATCTTTCTCTCCTTTGGGATCGCTTGTCTTTTTCTCGAGAAAAATTTGGCGACTCCCCTGTTTAATTGTTTGATTGAGGGGTATAAAAACAATCTAATCTTTGAATGGGTAGTAATCGGCTATATATAGTTTACGTCCTTTTTTTCCTTATGTTCTGCAATTATTTGCAGTATGGTCCTTAGCTAATTCTTGAAATTTTAACAATACCCTAATAGTTTTTCTATCTATTCGATTTGGTTTTGTATGTCAGCGAATCGAAAAACTATATATCTTTCCATTGATATTTTGCTATTATATATTCTTCTAAATCACTCGTGAAAATAAAATAAAAAGGCAAATAGTTTTCTATGTCTTTTTGTGATTTTTTGATTAAATTCATTTTTCCTCGAATACTTATAACTAAAGACCAAAGATTCAAAATTGCGTCATCAGTGGAATTTCCTTTGTTGTTTTTAACTAATGTAGTAAGCTATTTAATCGTTTCACACCATTAATAGTCATTTACTTATTTAGCAAAGCACCACAATAATTAGATTAGCTGACAATAGCAATTAGAAGTAAATAAATGGCTTACAGGCCAATGCCAAGAGTTTCCAACCCATACAAGTGTTTATTATAGAATAGTTACCCTGTTGAATATATTTCAAATGTAAAAGAATAAAAAATATATTAAATTTAGATCCACATCCGAGAGCAATATAGACATATTATAATTAATTATGTATAGAATAAATATAAATAAGATACATATATAATTTATTTTTTATTTAAAAATAACTTTTTAAATTATTTAATATTGATTATACAAATGAAATATACAATGAAATCGGATTATACAAATGAAATTTAAACTGCTTATATTTTATATAGAAAATATTATTAAATATGTAAAGAATTATAGATGTAATAAATATTTAATTAATCCAAATTTTTATTTTATAATTTTTTTACTAAATTCATAACTTTTGTTTGTTTTTTATATCGAAATATTAAGAGTTTACATATATTATACTGTTAAATATTTATCAAAATGCTATTTTCATAAATATTTTAATAAATTATATATTATGTAATATTTAACTTAAAATAATTTCATAGTTTAACAAGTTAACTTAACATATTTATAAATCACACCTAAATGTGAAATTTATTATTAAAATAGTTTTCAATCAATATTTTGGGAATTATCTATATTGTGAAACGGTTGCTTACGTGTTTTAGCTATAGAAAAATTTGTTTATAGTTTACTTTTTGACAACAGAAGAATTTATACAATCGATTAACAATTGTTGGAACTCAGTTTTACGGAAATGGATGTCGATCACTTTTCGGTGAGTTTTCTAAAGAAGACGGTAAAACCGAAGTTCGTTTGAATGAGAAATGAGTATTTAAAGTGGGTTGCTTGATAAGCATAAAATGAACAAATGTAATTTGTCCCACATTATAATTTAGAGGTGAAATCTCTCTTGTATATCAAGCGGAGAAATTGTTACAAAACTCAAAATTTTGGATACACTTTGGTGTATTAGTGGAAGGAGATAACCGAACTCGAATTTCGAATTTTCGGAATTTAGCAAATGAACCAATGATAGGTACAATTTTTATTGTGGTTTGGTTCAAATTTCATTTGTTATTTGTGGACTAAGTCAAAATCAACATCTCCTTTATTGAGTTAAGTTACAAATTATAACCAAATTTAATTTGGTTTATTGTTTTGTAACATTTGTAATATAAAAATCATAATGATTTTTAGTGGAGAATAATTCTCGTTAAAAAAGGGAGTAATCTCTTTATAAACTCATATATTGATCATTAAGAAAAATGGTTGAGAATGATGGAAAATGAAGATGAAAAAAAAAGGAAAAGAAACATTTAGTTTTCTCATTCTAAGAGTGTAAAAAAATACATATAAAAAATCTCTCATATGCTAAGTCTGAGAGTGCAATATAGAAAAGCGTTCGTTGGATTCTGTTCTTGGGTTGTGCAAGACAGAATAGGTGCAGTTGTATCCTGGGATTCGAAACGCCATGCAACCGTCACACTACGTGGCGTTTTCAGAATTAAAGAAAGAGTGTCTCGCTTCTGCAAATTCAGTCTTTCTCAAATTATTGTATCAGTATTTTTACATTTTATTATATGTAATTTATTCATAATTATCAGTTGCCCACATTGTAGAAAATTGCTTTCCTACAAACTTAATTCTGAAAATTTCGTATTTTTACATTTTATTATATGTATTTTAGGAATTATCTATATTATGAAACGGTTGCTTACGTGTTTTAGCTATAGAAAAATTTGTTTATAGTTTACTTTTTGACAACAGAAGAATTTATACAATCGATTAACAATAATGTCAATATTTCGGTTTGTAGTTATGTAGTTTGTTGGTTTTGATAATTTGATGTATCTAAAAAATTAGGTTTGATTTTTGATGTCTTGTTAAGGTTACACTACGTTACAGAGAATTTCTGTGGAGCCTTTGGGGATTTATTAGAGACATATACGTCGATCTTTTTAATCATCACAGTAGTCTTTATAGATGTTTGAATAAATTTGTGGGATAGTTTTGTAGAATGATTGTGAGGATTAAGGAAAGTGTATTAATCGCGGCGACGAAGACGGTGTTAATCGCGGCGGAGGAGGGTGCGTCTTGATGGTGGTAGTGGTTAAGGTTTTCGTGGTGGCTGTGCTCGCCTTCAGCACGAAGAAGCTCGCCGTGGGGGTCACGCTTTCGGCCTTCGCGCTCCTCTTCATCGAGCTCGTGGTGGCGCGTGTATTCACGCATTTGAATCACTCTCCTGACACGCAGTTTCGGCTCGATTCGTTGATGGGAAAGCTAATAGGGAAGCGGCGTCAAGAGAAGCTAGAAGAATCATCATCGAGGCACAAATTAAGAAACAAGGTGTCGTCTGAAATAATCGAAGAATGGGGTGAGGAAATTCGAGTTCCTCAAGCAGAGCAGAAATCGAATTGGGAGGATTTGTCGTCAAAATTGGATAAAGCAAAACCAAATGCGGAGAAGAAGGAAGTGGAGACGATTAGAGATGTGGTGTTTAAGAATGAGAAAAGTAAAACCTCGAAGCTGAAATCGAAGATTGTGAAGAAGATTGTGCCGAATAAGTTGAGGAGTTATAAGAAGAAGAAGAAATTGAAGTTCAAAGAGAAGGAATTTGAAGAAGAAGAAGAGTCTGTGAAGGAAGTGTCCAGCTTGTTTTCCGAGGAGAGAATAGAGAGCGAAATCTCTGAGAGAGACTATATAGGGTCGAATCCGCCATTGCTGGATAGCTGTGGAGAGACGGAAGAAGAAGTTGGATCAAAAGGGGATCTAATGAAACCGATGGTTCTGAGTGTGATTGTTCTCGCTGGTTTGTTAGGTGGGAAAGTCGTAGCAATTGGTTTGACACTCTATTGGTGTCTGAATCTTAGAGTTTTCTGCTGCAAAACCAGTCTCTGAAGTCCGAACCAACAAAAAGGAAAAAAATTCAGTCTTTGTTTTTTTGTTTGTATGTTTCCGTGGCAGTCGTGGGCCCTACGGATCGCCGTCAATACTGTCGGTGACAGTGTAGACGTCAATGGGGGCTGAAGGCAGTGTTGTTGTGTGGTTGGCAGTTCGAAGCTACGTTTGTTTGCTTATGAAACTGTAAATTTTATTCTTTTTTTCTAACAAGTGATGGTCAAGGAGTCAAAGTTTTTTTTACTGTTAAAACAAAGAAAAAAAGAAGGTAAATAAAGAAAACGGCCATTTTTAATCACGTATCACTTTTTTCTCTAGCAATCAGTGTCATAAAGTGGCAAAGATGGTTGCAGAACGCTGAACAGTCGATTTAGATTGTCTTTCAGGTGAGGCACTCAATCACTTGTTTTCTGCAAAACCTTTTCATCATATAGTAAAAATAGATCTGCAACATTATGAAACACTTTTGATCCTCCATTTTTAGGGTTCTTATTATTAAAGTTTTCTATTCTTTATTTACATCAATTATTTTGGTATATATTTTCTACTAAAATTACTTAAAATAACACTTTTAAACTTATGAGAAGGAATGGTTGCAACTTATATATCATTAATATTTGGAAAAAAATTCAAAAAAATATTAATAGAATGATAATATTTCCACGTGTATGAAAGAGAAAGGCCAGTAGGATTTTTGGCACGCCTAACCAAATTCAATGATCATTGGCTCTATTTAAAAAGTGGATTTATTATATTGCAATTATCAATGCATATGCACTATTTTGACAAGATTGCTTCAATTCTTTCTTTGACCAAATCCTAAACGTGATTATTGACTATATGTTGTCTCTGTTAGTATCCTGATTTTGTAAAGAGATTTCCAGTTGAATATTTCATGAATTTGCAATACAGAACAGAAATCCATATAATTGATCTCTCTTTTCAAACAAATATGTAGCTAGCAAACAATTAATCTGTACAAAAACAATTAAAATTGAAGATAGTATTGAAATATAAACCTGCATTTAACAGATTAACTTTGTTGTTAACCTATAAAATTGGATATATGTAAAATACTTAATATTCATCGGCCAACTTATTCAAAACAAAACAAAAACCAATCTTAAAATTTTTAGAAGACATGTAAGACGACCGTCGTAACTATGGTGGCTCCTCCAGCTCGGGACCACCGTTTCGCCATGCTCTGCTCAGACACCACCGTTCCTTTCGCAGCTGCAACCAAACCGAGTCCAAAATTCAGATGCTATCATTTTCTTTAAACAAATTTGCAGGTGTCAAGAATCATCATCAAACTACTCCCCAAAGTTCAAACCAAACCATAAATTCCCACAGTTTTACCCATGAATTCAACAATCACCGGTTTCTAATTCGGTTTTCATCCCAAGAAATTCCCTCATACACAAGAAAATATAGGCTTAAACATGATTAATAAAAGGCTTCTTGTAGAGTTCCATGAACACAGATACTATACAATATCCAAAACTATATGTATTCTTTAGATGCTTAACTAAAACATCACATCAAAGCATCTCAATCTTTATGTAAATGGTAGTGTATCTTCTATGCCTTACTTGGCAAGGTAGGTATACTCTGTTCATTCCTGAAGAAATTCCCAGGATCAACTGCGGTTTTGATCTTTACTAAGCGATCAAAATTCTCACCAAAATACATCTTTCCGTAAACCTCTCCTTCCGTGTAACTCTCTGGACCATGATCGTTCACTCCGATATCGACATCTCGGTAATTCAAGTAAGCATTTCTAGGGTTCTTGCTCACAAACCCGGTCATGAAACTGTGAAGCACTTTAGCTTGATTCAAGAAGCCCTTCTCTATCTCTGGGGATGATTCTTTCCAGTTGACCGAGTATTGAATCTTGAAAAGCTTGTTTCGGTGTGGAAACGGTGTCGCGTTTACCGGAATCTCAGCCATTTTCCCACCGTACGGGTTGAAAACTAACCCGACTTTCCCCAGTTCGATCATTTTCTTGAACAGAGACTCAATCCCATTTCTGGGAATCTCAGTGGCGACATAATCCGATTTCCTCTTACCGAAACTTGAGGAATCGAGATTCCGATCTAGAAACACTTTAGGATCAATCTGAGTAGCATTAGGGTGATTATCCCACCATAAAGTAGACTGAAACCAAGACATCTCCGTACAACTATCCTTCTCTAGACCCAATTCAGGAAACTCCTTACCAAGCAGCGAAACGACTTCTTCTGCTGTGCCTAAGAACAGAGCCACCACAGTTGCTCTCACCGTCTTCACCTTATTCCTCGTCACGGGTTGAATCAGCATTCTCATAAACAGATTCGGGTCTGTTTTCGGACCCACCGATTGCCATTTGTGAACCATATCCACCGCTCCATTATCCATATACTGCTCCACTCGGAAAACCGTCACGACCGGTGGTACGGGCACGAGCTTGATTTTGTAGCCCAAAACGACGCCGTAGCTACCTCCTCCTCCACCGGAAATTGCCCAGAAAAGATCCTCACCCATCGATTTCCGGTCTAAAATCCTACCATTTACATCGACGATCTTCGCATCGATCAAGTTATCTACTGATAATCCGAATTTCCTCAACATATTACCGTACCCACCACCGCTTACATGCCCACCGACACCAACCGTTGGACAAACTCCAGCGGGATATCCATGGATTTTGCTTTTCTCCCAAATTCGGTAATAAACCTCGCCGAGAGTTGCTCCGGCGGCAATCCAAGCCGAATTCGCGGCGATATCGACGGAGACGTCGCGAAGATTAGACATGTCGAGGATGAAAAAGGGCTTATCAGAGATGTAAGAGAGCCCATCGTAATCGTGGCCGCCGCTTCTGATTTTGAGTAGGAAATCTAGGGATTTGGAGCAGATGACGGCGGCGCTGACGTCGCTATCGGAGCGAGGAGTGATGATGAGTGTGGGTTTGGGAGTAGAAGAAGTGTTGAATCTCGCATTACGGATGTAAGCACGGAGGACGGAGGAGTAAGAAGGATTGCTCTGAGAAAAGACATTTTCGGCTTGTGGAGATTTCGTAGTATCAGAGAAACAGTCGAGGAATGAGTCGTAGACAGAATTCGATGAAGACGGAGGAGATTGAGAGAAAGAGGAAAGAGGGAGAGAGAGGCAGATGAAGAGGAGAGAGCAAACGACAAAGTCAAAGTTTAGATGTGTTGTGAGCATCGTGAAAATGGGATCTTTCTTGTGTCTCGTTTTCTGCAATGGACTTTATTTATAACCGTAGGGAGAACTATGTTTTCAAGTCTTTTTGGAAACTAGATTACTGTTCTTTTAACGGTCTAAGATTAGGGATCTTATTTGTCTTGTTTAATAAGCAATCCAAAGGATACAAAATTGACCGTATACTCGTTTAATATTTTTAATTTTCGTAACTTGGACTTTTTAGTGTATGACTCTTTTGTATATGATAGTTGACATAAAAAATAGTACCATGATTGACAAATATTTCTAGACTTTTGGTGGTCATTTTTTAATATTATATTTTTTTTAAAATGATGTTTAAGAAATTGAATAAAATTTTGTATGATGTTATGCAAATTATGCTCACTTAATTATTAAACGGGGAAATTGTACAAAAGAGTTACATTGCAGGAACAGGAGGAATACTCTGTTCGTATCTGAAGAAATTCTCAGGATCATACTTAGCTTTAACATCCATCAATCTCTTCAAATTCCCTAAGAAATACTTGGATCCATAGATCTTAGCTTCTTCAACATTCGTCTCACCACTAGGGTTGTTTCCAACATCCATGTCCCTGTAGTTCAAAAAGGCCTGTCTCGGGTTGCTTGACACGTATGGCTCCGCAACTTTGTAGAGTTCCTTCATCAAATCCAGATTAATCTTTGTGGCGTTTGCTTCCGTCCATAACGCAAAGTATTGAATCTTGAACAAGTTTCCTTTCCTATGTGGAAACGCTGTCGCGTTTGCCGGAATCTTGTCCATCACTCCACCGTAAGGGTTCCACTGCATCCACACATTGTTGAATTTCAACATTGTTTTCCAAATCTTCTCCATTCCTTCTTTTGGGATCGGTTGTTTGACGTAGTCCGATTTGCCCTTGTAGAATGCTTTCGGCGGATCGGATGGTCTATTCAGAAGAATGCTCGTCGGTGTTCCCAGAGGATAATCTGCCCAAAAAACCGTCGTATTAAGCCAACTCATTTCGTAGCAATCTTCACGTTTTAGCCCTAATTCAGGCAAATTCTTGTTCATAATCGTCATTAGTGTTTCCGCTGAGCCTAAGAACTGAGCATAGAACTTAACGGCGATGGTCTTCTCGCTGGATTTTGATATTTTTGTCGTGATATCAGGCATTGCTCTCAAGAAAAGCTCTTGAGGTAATTTGCTAGAGACAAGCTGCCATTTGTACAGAACATCAGTGGCTCCTTGTTCTAATGTTTTGTTAACTTTAAACACTGTTAAGATCTCCGGGACAGGGACGAGATTAATTTTCCAGGAGAGGATAACGCCAAAGCTCGCACCGCCACCACCACGTATCGCCCAAAACAGATCTTCTCCCATGGAAGCTCTGTTCATGATCTTGCCATTGGTATCAACTAATCGAGCATCAACGACATGATCCACCGAGATTCCGTATTTTCTGATCAGATTTCCATATCCTCCGCCGCTTATGTGTCCACCTGCTCCTAGCGTAGGGCAAACGCCAGCTGCAAACGCTAGCGTTTTGCTTGCTTCAGAGATTTTGGTGTAAAGCTCTCCCAAGGTCGCCCCAGCTTGAACCCAAGCTTTCTTTCTGGACACGTCAACGGTAACAGACTTGAGATCGTGCATATCAAGAACAACAAAAGGTATTGACGAGACGTAGGAAAGGCCCTCCAAGTCGTGACCACCGCTGCGGATTCGGATCTGGATTCCGTTGGACTTTGCACAGACCACGGTTGCCTGAACATGAGATTCAAGTTTTGCAGCAACAATGGCTATTAGGTTTTCGTCTTTAGGGTTCGAGCACCTTTTGTTTTTAGTGTATGACACGTAAGATGACACGAATGTAGAGTTATCGGGAGTATAGATGACTTTTGTGATTGGATTCTCTGGATTCGTCCGAGAACGAAGACATCGGAGAAAATTTTCAATATTTTGTTTTGTTACTTTTGCATCTGAAACCGAAAGAAGAAGAACAAGAAACAGAAGAGAAACTACTTGTTTCATTTTTTTTTTTGAAGAACTAAAGAAAATAAGTCCAAGTTATTGGTTTTATGTGATTTTTAAGATTTCCATTTGGAAAGCTAAATAATGTTGCTCATTTGGCTTTTACTTTGAGCAATATGGAAACTGGATTACTGAGGGAAAGATTACACTACTTTAAATTTGCAAAGATATATTATATATATTTCTTTTCCGGACAAAATTGCCTCAAACATTAATGTTAATTATGTGGTTACGTGATTTGACTTTGACTATGACTATGACATTTTGGTAATAATTTAGTGTATCATAGTATTGAATTTGAGAACTTGATTGAAATTGATGGCATTCAGTTTATGAAATTCAGTGTTGTTTAATTAGGTGTTTCATTAAATTTTTAGGAATAGTTGGGATGGTACTGAATCTGAGAATTTGATGGCATTCAACTTTTTTTTTTAATGAAATTCTAATGTTATTCAATTAGATATTAATTTTTCATTAATTTTTTTGTGTGTTATTGGATTAAGTATTTGTAGACATTTTTCTAAATTAAATTTATAAATAAAATATAACGATAATTTTCAGAAATATCTCAACATAAATCTTTTCTCAAAATACTGTCATTATTTTTTCTTGTAAAAATATTGCTAAATATTGGGTTTTCCAAAAACTAAAAAAAAATAATATAAAATTTATGGATATAAAGTGATTGTAGATATCTACCATGCAATCTTAAAGAAACTTGTTAGCAAAAAATGATGATTCTCAAAACTAAAGTCTAAACACTAAAAACTAAAGTTTAAATCTTGAAAACTAAATTTTAAACCAGAAATACAAAATCTAAAACTTAAATATGTAAGTTATAAAGATTAAAAATCATATTAAATGTTCGTGATACTTTTGAAAAATTGATAGTATTTTCTAGGAAAAAAAAATTAATTTTGGAAGAAATTTTATTTTAGTAGTATTTCAGGTTATTTTTCAAAATATAATGATATATATATATATGTGTTTGATAACCCAAAGAAGAAACATCAAAGCCAAATCGACACACATCTACAATCTACAGATTTTGATATGAACAAAAATATCATAAATCTAGTTAAATATATATTATAAAATCTCTACCAAATAATATTTAAGTGTCAATATAAAATTTAGTCAATCATATATCATAATATCCGTACAAATAGTATGCATTTATATTTAATTTAAATTAAAATTGTCAAATATAAGTTTAGATTCTGAAATATTTATGTATACATATAACATCGCATATCATCACTCCCAAAGCAAAAAAATCAATCTCAAAGTATTCTGTTTTTTTCCCGTCAGTTTTGTCTTAGGTCATGTTTTAAATAAAGTTGTACGTTTATTGAATTCTTATATTTAAAAAATTTAGATCTGTTATATTCTATTATATTTTAAAAACTATATAAATTAGAATTGTAGATGAATACATTAAACCACCGTAAAATACAATAAACCACTTAAAATCAATATGTCTGCAATTAAATTCTTTGAAGTTTATTAAACTATTAGGTTCAATGCCATCCTCTAGTCTTTTCCGCAGATTAGCGGATTACAACTTAAGTTACTAACAAAACAAAGCTACAAATATATACATTTTTTCTAGGATTGATATGATTTTAATTTATAAGTGAACAATACAAATATGAATATTATGACTTTTCTGTGTTATTTGTCTTTTACAAAGAATTTCTCGGTTCTCTGTCTTCACTTGCTATTAAAGAAAGACTCATACAAAGACTTTTGCATATGCAACTGATAAAAGTTTGAAAGTTTTATTGTGGGTCTCTTCTCGACCCGACCCTATCCAGATCGTGCGAACGGGTCAAAAATTCTGGAAGATTGAGAACAATTGATTTTCTTTAGTTGGCAAATGGGAAAGTCTCATTAAAATTCGGTAACTACTACGACGTGACCTGTCTGCTTTCCGTTGGAAATGCCTATGACAGTTACATAACTATCAACTTGAACCCATTTAGGTTTTTAAATAATCTAATTACTAATTACAAATTAATTCAACATTAAGGCATTTGAATTAGATCACAATTATCTCCAGTTTTCTCGGGAAAATAAAGTTCCGAATTTTCCCCCTTGACTCTTGAAAGTTGAAACCATTTGTAAATTTGCAATATTTCGATTGAACATGGACCAAAAATATAAGTTAAAAAATTTATTTTTATTTCTTTGTCAACCGACAGATCACAGAAAAATGCCGACTTTTTTTATTGTCGCATGATTTGTTTGGTTTTCTCGTTATGGGTATGATGTTCGAAGTTCTTACATGGCGGGCCAGAAAAAGTCAATGCCGGCAAAAGCGGACTCCTTCCCATTAAATTTTCAATTACCAATTGTTTCTCTTCTATAATTAGAATCCAATCACTCAGTTTCAGATTATAATTCCACAACGAAGAAGAAGAAAAAGAAGATAATGGAGGGCAACGGCGAGAAGAAAATAGTTACGAGACAATCGTCTTCGTTCAGGCTTCGAAGCCCAAGCTTGAACGCTCTTCGCCTCCAACGGATCTTTGACGTATTCGATAAAAACGGCGATGGCTTCATCACCGTCGAGGAGCTAAGTCAAGCTCTATCTCGACTCGGCCTCAACACCGATCTCTCCGACCTCAAATCCACCGTCGAATCCTACATTCAACCTGGAAACACCGGTCTCAAATTCGACGATTTTTCTTCTCTCCACAAGACCCTCGACGATTCTTTCTTCGGCGGTGAAGCTGGAGAAGACGATGATTCTTCGCCCGCTGACGAATCGGATCTCGCTGAAGCGTTTAAGGTGTTCGACGAGAACGGCGATGGATTCATCTCGGCCAGGGAATTGCAGACGGTTCTTAAGAAACTTGGATTGCCGGAAGGAGGAGAGATGGAGAGAGTGGAGAAGATGATCGTCTCCGTTGACCGAAATCATGATGGCCGCGTCGACTTTTTCGAATTCAAGAACATGATGCGCACCGTCGTTATTCCTTCTTCTTGATTTCATTTAACAATTTTCCCCAGAGATTACTTTTTCTGCTTTACATTTGTTCATCTTTTATGTTTGTACTCACTCGCAGATGTAAAATCATTTTCAGATAGATTTGTTTATGTAATGATCGGATTCAAACATATTTTATGGATTGTTTTCATTTCGATTTTGTTTTTTTGTTTATCAATGCATTATTGTTTATGAAACTAAATTAAATAAAATGTTTTTATTTGTACCCAACTTACTCGTGAGAGCTGAGCTCAAAGAGATAATGCGTAGTGGAAGCAATCGGTACTTAGCGAATCTCTTGCGTTTTTGCAGAGATAAAAGGTGTCGTCTTTCCGGGGAGGTCATACATGGATTCGTAGTTCGAACGGGATTATACAGCGATATTTATCTCTGTAACCGCTTACTGGATTTATTCTGTGAGTGTGGTGATGGAGACTATGCACGGAAGTTGTTCTACGAGATGCCTGTGAAAGATGTTTACTCGTGGAATGCTTTTTTGACGTTTAGTTGCAAGGCTGGAAATTTGAGGGAAGCGCGGGAAGTGTTTGATGGAATGCCTGAGAGAGATGTAGTATCGTGGAACAACATGATTAGCGTATTGGTGCGAAATGGGTTTGATGAGAAGGCTTTGGTTGTTTATGAGAGGATGATTTCTGAAGGGTTTTCGCCTTCTCGTTTCACGCTAGCTAGCGTTTTGAGCGCGTGTAGCAAGATTTTGAATGGTGTTACTGGTATGAGGTGTCACGGGATTGCTGTTAAAACCGGTCTTGACAAGAATATTTATGTTGGGAATGCGTTGTTGTCTATGTATGCAAAATGCGGCCTTATGGTGGATCATGGTGTTCGAGTCTTTGAATCTCTCTCTGAGCCTAATGAAGTATCTTTTACAGCTGTAATCAGTGGTTTATCTCAGGAAAATAAAGTTTTGGAGGCAGTTAACATGTTCAGATCAATGTGCGAGAAAGGTGTCCTGGTGGATTCCGTTTGCTTATCTAATATTCTCAGCATCTCTACTTCAAGAGAAGCATGTGATGTCCTTAGTGAAATCTACCGCAATATGCTCGGTAAACAGATCCATGGTCTCGCATTAAGACTTGGACTCTTAGGAGATCTTCATCTGAACAATTCGTTGCTAAAACTATATGCAAAGAATACAGACATGAGTAGTGCAGAGCTGATTTTTACTGAGATGCCTGAAGTGAATGTTGTCTCTTGGAACATAATGATAGCCGGTTTTGGCCAGGAATATCAAAGTAACAAATCTTTTGAATACCTGGCGAAAATGAGAGATTCTGGTTTTGAACCAAACGAAGTTACATGCATCAATGCTCTTGTAGCGTGCTTCAGTTCAGGGGATGTCGAAACCAGTCTGAGAATATTCAGTAGCATGCCACACCTGAGTGTTAGCGCATGGAATGCTATGCTTTCTGGTTCTTGCAAGTATGAACACTATGAAGAGGCATTAAACCATTTTAGACAAATGCAGGTTCAGAACCTGACACCTGACAGAACCACTTTGAGCCTGGTACTAAGTTCGTGTGCCAGATTGAGATTTCTGGAAGGAGGGAGACAGGTTCATGGGGTAGCAATACGTACCAACATTTCTAAGAACAGTCACATAGTTAGTGGTCTTATTGCAATGTATTCGGAATGCGAGAAGATGAAGATCTCTGAATGCATCTTTGATGATTGTGTAAATGAATCGGATATCGCTAGTTGGAACTCGATCATCGCTGGTCTCAGACGCAACTCGCTGGACACAAAAGCTTTAGAGATCTTCAGAAGATTGCATCAGACCGGTATGGTGTTTCCTAATGAAACTTCATACGCTACTGTATTAGGTAGCTGTTCAAGGTTATGTAGTTTGCTCCATGGAAGACAGTTTCATGGACAGGTAGTGAAGAGTGGATACGTCAGTGACTCCTTTGTAGAAACTGCTCTTACGGATATGTATTGTAAATGTGGTGAAATAGATTCAGGTCGAGAGTTCTTTGATACCGTGTTGATTAAAAACACGGTTATTTGGAACGAGATGATACATGGGTACGCTCATAATGGAAGAGGCCATGAAGCTGTTGATCTCTACAAAGAGATGATTTCATCAGGAGAGAAACCCGACGAGATAACCTTTGTCTCTGTCTTGACTGCTTGCAGCCATTCAGGACTTGTCGAAATTGGGCTTCAGATACTCCATTCGATGCAGAGAGATCATGGAGTGGAACCAGGACTGGATCATTACATATGTATAGTTGATTGTCTTGGAAGAGCTGGTCGGCTTGAAGACGCAGAGACTCTTGCAGAAGCTACACTATACAAAGACAGCTCTGTTCTATGGGAGATTCTACTTAGTTCATGTAGAATCCATGGAAATGTGAGGTTGGCTAGACGAGTTGCAGAGAAACTCATAAGTCTGGATCCGCATAACTCAGCAGCATATGCGCTACTAAGCAACACATACACTTCTGTGAGGCAGTGGGATGAAGCTGCAGAGCTTCAAGGAATGATGAGCAAGAACAGAATTCATAAGACCCCAGGTCGTAGCTGGATCACAGATAGCGATGATTTGGACCCAGGAAGTGTGTAAAGATATTTAGTTAACAAAGTGTAGATACAAGATTGAACCATAACATTGATTATTGAATACTTAGAAAGCTCTCAGCTTCTGCGCACTCACACCAGATTATTCGATATTACTCAAGGAGTTGCTAGCAAAACAAGAAAGGTGAAAAATAACCCGACTGAAAAGGTAACCATTCAGATAGAGAAAAACAACAGAAATCAAGTTGGTTATCGCAAGTGAAGAACTTTCTTGTCTCATTGCATTGTTGATGATGTGCAATAACCATCTCCAACCATCACTCCAAAAAAAGTAAAAGTTGGGGAGCAGAGACCAACAGTGTTCTTAGTTTCAAACTAATAAGATGAAGAATCTGATTATTCATCTGTAAGTTGATTAAGTGCAGATTTGCAGCCTGTAAGAGTGCTAACCACCAAATCATAATATTATTTATATTAGATGACAGCACGCACGGTATCGCACAGTATTATTATATATATATATATATTTTTTAATAATTTAATTTTAAAATATTTCTTTTTTTTCCCGAAATATTTAGTTATTTTTTAACACGGATCGAATAAACATTATGACTTCTTTACAGAAAAGAACAATCAGCACTTTTTCAAATCTCTTAATTACGTTGAGAAAAAGTTCCCATAATATGTTGTAATTTTTTTTCGCATTTCAGTATTAAGAAAATGAAAACTATCGAGATTTAATGTTTTCTCAATTCTTGTCCGGTACGACCGCATGAACCGCAATCTAGCTAAAATTTTGGTCTTAATTTTTAATTGTAAAATCACTATGTCTAAACCGATCGATTTGGGTTTAACTCTTTAGTTTTTAAACCCTAGAAATTGATTTTCTAAGAGAACCATAAGGCTTTTAAAACAAATTGACATATAAAAAATATATTATTTTTATCTTTTTTTTTAAAAAAATCAAACATAATTTTTTAAACATACCTGTTTGTCGAGCAAAAGTATTTCCAAATCCATAATCGTGTTACTTTTGTTAAAATTCCGAGCTTCCCAAAACTGAATAAGTCAGCACAAATAGTTTTTCATTACAAAAATTTCAATCACAATTGTTGAAAAAAACGAAAGTACGAGGTTGAGAAGAATTTTTTGATGGCATGATTAATTTGTAAAGAATATGCGCAAAGTTTGTGATCAAAAGTATGGTGTTTTATAATGTTAAGATAGTAGTGAGCAATAAAAGGTGAGATGGTAGTGGACAATGCAATAAAAGCTAAAGTGATAGTGGTTAATAATATGTAAGTTAGTGGTTATAATTTTTAATTTGTGTAAGTTTAATCGTCTAAATTTTTGTAAAGTTTTTAGAATTTAGAGTTTTAATTTTATAGAAATTATTAGTAAATATTTTTGGTTTAAAATGATGTGGATAAAATTGGTGATGTGTCATAATTTTACAACTTGTTTCTTGACGTAGGTTTCTTGACTTAGGTGGATAGTTTTAAAAGTTTCAAATATCTAATTTTATTTAGTAAGATTATATTATATTACACACTCATAATATTGACTTATTTTAATAATTATTTAATTTCCTTTTTGTAATGGATTTAGATTCTAATATTGACTAATAATATCATTATACCATTGACATATTTTGCAATCATTACGATTTTTACAAAAATAAAAATAATTAGAATAAAATCATTGTATTTACTTTGATAATTATTACTGACGTAGAAAGAATGTATATATGTTGTGATTATATTCAAAGTCTACGATAAACCATATCTTGGGAAATTAATTGTTTACGATCGATTGGTTGGCTAATCACGTTATAGAATGTTAGGCAGTCACTACAACTAAGCAGAAAAAACTTTACCATTAACTAAAAAATATGTATTGCTAACATTGCAAACAAATTCGTTTGTGTTGACATTCATTCCAACAACACATTATTTTTGTTTGACTTCATTTTCTCTCTGTTGAACTGTATTTTACATAAATCCACACATAACAAATTCAGTTTTGAAAACTACGAATAACATAAAAATATTGTAATTTTTTCAAACCCATTTTAGTTAAGAAAATCTTTTACATTTATTAAAAAAATTTTGATCTAAATGGAAAAAAACACTGAGAAATTCATGTGCTTATAAGAATTAAGGGTTTAAATGCTTTTAAAAAGGTCCGACAAATAAAATGTTATAGAAAAAAGGTTATTGAAGGAAGGAGAGAGTGGTGGTCTCGTTTTGCATTGCACGTTTATTTCCTCCTCACTTTCTTCTTCTTCCTCCGTCTCTTCCTACTTTCTCTCTCAGTCTCTCTTACGTTTTTCTTCCTTCTTTCTTTCTCTCCCTCTCTCTCATTCCTTTAATAAAGTCGCGTTTTTTCGCCTTTTCAACCATTACACAAATTCGTTCTCAACATATTCTCAGGTACTCTTTCTCTCTTTGTGTATTCCCGACATATACGACGTTATTGTCTCTTCGTATTTCGGCAATTCTTCACCTGATTTGGATCTGTTTTTTTGCAATTTCTCCCGTTTTTCTGAACGAAATCGGATTCTGATCAAAATTGTCGAATCGATTTCAATGATGGGATTAAAACGTTTATCTGTTATGGGTTCTTCTGATCCGTATATATTCAGATGGGTTTGTTCATTACACAACGAAATTTGGATCAAATCCGACGACTTTTCTTTGACTCTTTTTTTTTCCTGCATTTTGTTTTCTCTGTTTCTGTTCTTTCTCAGACAAACATGCTCTCTGCCTAAGAACTTTTCTCTCTCACCAATTAACATATAAATAAATATCTAAAAAAAAGAAACTGATTTTATTTTTTGCATAAATGTATTGATTTTCTTGTCTGTCTTTTTCTTATTTTTGATTCTTTCATTCAGGTCCCACTTCCATCAAATACAAATATTTATTTTCTTCCATGGTATATGCTTTGACTTGTATTCATCTTTATATACTGCCACAGAAATCTGCAGCAGCATGTACGTCATGTTTGCTGGCTACTGAATCTTGAGTTTGTTTCTGGAGTTTTGTCTCAATATTCTCGAGGCCAAGGAACAGAAGACTCTAATGCTAAGTTTCTCTAGAGTTAGAAGTCAAGGAAGATCAAGACCTGTTGGAGGTGAGTGTAGGATCACATCATGGAGTCTCCTAAAGCATTTTTAGATTTCCAGATAATTCAATCTTTTCTTTGATTTTGAAAATTCAGGGATGGATTACTTGGAACCCAAAAGGAAGAGCAATGTTATGGGTAGGATTATATTGGTAATTTCGCTTACAGCTTTATGCATTATTATGCTCAAGCACGCGCCGAGTTTCTCATCCCCAACCGCGGTAATATGTTGTTCGTTTAGTTAATCTCAACTCTTAAAAGCTAGCTGTAATCTAGTTGAATCTTGTTGTTTTAGTTAATCTCAACTCTTAAAATCTATCTGTAATATGTTGTTCTTCACAGTTCTCTCGCAGCGAGGAAGGAGTGACGCATGTATTAGTCACTGGTGGTGCTGGATATATCGGATCACATGCTGCGTTAAGGCTTCTAAAGGATTCATACCGTGTAACCATTGTTGTAAAGTTTCTTTCTTTGACTCTATTTGACATCCATTGGAAAGTAGTTGAACTGCAATGTTCGGTTTTGTAACACTAGTCCTTTTTTGTCTCACAAACAGGACAATCTTTCTCGCGGGAATCTTGGTGCTGTCAAGGTTTTACAGGGATTGTTCCCAGAAGTCGGGAGGCTTCAATTCATTTATGCCGACTTAGGAGATGCCAAAGCTGTAATCCTTCATAATCCCTAAGATTCTTTTGAGCGTTTTTTGCTGGTATTTTTGTCTTAACCGGGACATTTCAGGTCGATAAAATCTTCTCAGAGAACGCGTTTGATGCTGTTATGCATTTTGCCGCAGTAGCATATGTTGGAGAGAGCACTCTAGATCCTCTAAAGTACAATCTCTTGTTCTTAACATCTCTCTGCAGGATTGGAGTTCTTTCTGGCTAATCTCATATAAAGTTGCTGATGAAAAAACTTCCGATTCTCGTCTGTAGGTATTACCACAACATTACATCGAACACATTAGTAGTTCTTGAAGCTGTAGCTAGACATAAGGTGAAGAAGTTGATATACTCAAGCACTTGTGCCACTTATGGAGAACCTGACAAGATGCCTATTACTGAAGTTACTCCACAGGTACTTAAAACAGTTTCAGAAACCCTCTCTTTCGCATGATCATGTCTCATCAGATTTGGAAATTGTCTGTTTTCAGATCCCAATTAACCCTTACGGAAAAGCTAAGAAAATGGCTGAAGACATGATTCTGGATTTCTCTAAAACCTCTGACATGGCGGTCATGATCCTAAGGTCTCTAGTTTTTTCTTGAAGACGTAGGAGTCTCTGATTCTGATTTGTTCAACGAGGCCATGTCTGATAATCTTTTTGACTTCCACAGATACTTTAACGTGATCGGTTCAGACCCAGAAGGTCGATTAGGAGAAGCTCCAAAACCTGAGCTACGTGAACACGGACGGATTTCAGGTGCTTGTTTCGATGCAGCTCGTGGTGTGATTCCAGGCCTGCAGGTACGAAAGAAACACTCATCTCTCAAAGTCTCTAAATGGTTCTTCACTCAAACAAAAATGGATTTAAATCTGGTTTATTATACATGGACAGGTCAAAGGAACAGACTACAAAACAGGAGATGGAACCTGTGTTCGTGACTACATAGACGTTACTGACCTCGTGGATGCTCACGTGAAGGCTCTCGAGAAAGCTAAGCCTAGAAATGTCGGAATCTACAATGTAGGTACCGGAAAAGGAAGATCAGTGAAGGAGTTTGTGGAAGCTTGTAAGAAAGCGACAGGAGTAGATATCAAAGTAGATTTCTTACCTCGAAGACCTGGAGATTATGCAGAGGTTTACAGTGATCCGGCAAAGATTCTGAGAGATCTTAATTGGTCTGCTCGTTTCACTAATCTACAAGAAAGTCTTGAGGTTGCTTGGAAGTGGCAAAAGACTCATCCCCATGGATATGCTTCTTCTTAAAGACAAAAAAAGGAGTGCTAATGTTAATTTTTGGAATAATTGGTTTTGAGAGATTGATTAGCTTATAGGAAGGAATTGATTTGTAGACTCACAGTTCAATAAGTATGGTTATGGTTATAGTTGATACAACTCATGTAAGAATTAATCAAATAAACAGATACAGTTTTAATAATATGCAATAAATACATTTTTCATACATACATTGATGTGAAGCGCAGTCTAATAATTTGGGGCTCGTTATGAACTTAAGCCCTATAAGCTGGTATAACTACAGTTCAGTCCAATATTTGGTCTCATTATGATTAAGCCCATAAGCAAGTTCTAATTCTTTGAATAAACCCTAGAAACTTCTCACTTCTCGATTCTCACAGCCAAAACACCTCAATTTTGGCCTCTCGATTTATTTCGTTCGCTCGATCTGTTCATTTCGAATTCTTTGGCGTACTCTATTCGCCGGTCAAATCTTTGCCTTAGCTAGGCGCGGGTGTTACTGTCTAATCCGCGAAAATGTCAATGTCGAAGAGTTCTAAGATGCTTCAGTTTATCAACTACCGGATGCGAGTGACGATCCAAGACGGAAGACAGCTGGTTGGGAAGTTCATGGCGTTCGACCGCCATATGAATCTCGTTCTCGGTGACTGCGAGGAGTTTCGAAAGCTTCTACCAGCAAAAGGAAAGAAGATCAACGAGGAGAGAGAAGATCGCCGTACGCTTGGGTTGGTGTTGCTTCGAGGTGAAGAGGTTATCTCTATGACAGTCGAAGGTCCACCTCCTCCTGATGAATCTCGTGCTAAGGCTGGCTCGGCAGCTGCCGTTGCTGGTCCAGGACTCGGCCGTGCCGCTGGACGTGGTGTACCAACCGGTCCTCTCGTTCAGGCTCAGCCTGGGCTTTCTGGTCCGGTTCGTGGAGTTGGTGGACCAGCTCCTGGAATGATGCAGCCGCAGATCTCTCGTCCACCACAGCTTTCGGCTCCTCCGATTATTCGGCCTCCGGGACAGATGCTGCCGCCGCCTCCCGCTTTTGGTGGTCAAGGACCTCCTCCAATGGGTCGAGGCCCGCCTCAAGGTCCTCCTCCACCCTACGGTATGAGGCCACCACCACAGCAGTTTTCTGGACCACCGCCTCCGTATGGGCAAAGGCCGATGGTTCCTCCGCCTGGTGGTATGATGAGAGGACCCCCACCTCCACCTCAAATGCATGGAATGCAAGCTCCTCCGCCTCGCCCAGGAATGCCTCCTCCTCCTGGAGGTTTTGCTCCACCGCGTCCTGGCATGCCGCCTCCGCCTAATCCCCATAATCAGCAACCGTGATTAGGTTAGCGGTGAAAGCCTTCTGTCTCAGCTTCTTATTGTTGTTTCGCTGTTTCTTGAGATTGTGAGGGCAAAAAGTTGTTTGATTGGATTTCTTCTGGTTACGGTGTTGCGCTTTCATAACTTAGCTGCAATGTCTGATCTATCTTAGCTCGCAAGTAAAGTTTGTAGATTTGTTGACGACTGAGTTTCTTTGCCTTATCTTTAAGAAATGTTGCATTAAACATGGTTATCATCGCCTTATTTGAGCCACAATATTTCTAACTCTAGGTTGAAACATCAACTTTCTCGCCCCATTTGAGAAATTTAATCCCCACTTAGAAGCTAATTAGACCTCGGTTGCCCTTAGTGATCACATATGAGTCATCCTCAATAAATCTCAGTCTATTAATCATCTCTCTGGTCTTTGTTTATGAATTTTTTTAGGTAAGATTAAAAACCTTGTTTAGAGAGCTGTGGTCAGCGTTTTGTGGATGAAGAACTTGTGGAAAAATCGAAAGTCTGGAATATTTGCATTACCTTATGTTCAGTCTTATGAATTTGGATAAAGTTGTAACCTGTTTGAAAGCTATTCTTGCTAAAGAAACAGTTTTTTCTCCGTTGGACTGTAGGACTCTTCTCTCTCCATCATCTTCCAAACATTCTCTTGGAGGATTGATCGAATTTATTATCTGATGAATCAAATTCTTCAACTTTTATTCTCCCTAAATCTTATTTTTTGGGTTCGTTGTTGTTTTATCCTCAATGCGACTTCTTCATGCTGTGATCACAATCATGCATCTGTTGTAATGCCAAAGCAGAGGACACTGGAATGTAATATAATTCGTATTTTTATTTTAACTAAATTAATTTATCTGATCAAAATCAAGATAAGAATCGATCATTTATATCTATAGAATTGAATTTTTATTCAAATCTTAATCAAGCAAAAAGAAGAAAACGAAAAAGAGCGTAAGAATACGATCCGCCAAGTACCAACAGCTAAATTTTGAAAAACTTTGTTTTTTTTTCCCAATATTACTGTATTCCTAACGATATTAAATTCTTATATAGGTTTTACTTATATAAATCATCTCTTTCAAGAGATGAAACCACAAAGGAGATTGTTAGATTTAGGGGCAATTTCAGGTGGACAAAAAATGTTAACTTTCAGCAAGAGGTGTGGCTGCATTGGTCAAACAGATTCAACCATTGTTCAACAATCTCTCTGTTCAATCTGACGACAATGCATATGATAATTCTGGAATTAGACAGATTATTTGATAGGAAAAGATTCAACAAGCATTAAATACAATATGGTTATACTAAGTAGAACAATTCTTGTCTCCAGTTCATTAGGCGTTGCCTCCATCTCTGTTTCCTCTGTTTGGTGAAAAAGGAACCTTCTCAGGTTCTTCTTCCGCAGAGCCAGAAGTTGGTGTTGCAGGAACAGAAGGATTTGCACGATTAACTATAGGAAAAGGAGCATACTTGTTGAAAGGCCAGCCTTGAAACGGCAATCTATACCTGAAGAAACCGTCTATGGCATAGTTTTTTGCAGGCTCATCATCAATCTTGATCATGGAGGATGATGAATCAACCTTGGGAGATCCAGAAACAATCAATGCCGGATAATGAATTTGTTCTTTCTCGTGCTTCTTCTCTATTGCGGATAATGCTTCTGCCATTTTTGGGATGCGAGAGCAGAGCACAGCTGAAGAAGTGATGAAAGTAAGAAAGGTTAGACAGAGATAAACTCGTGAGACTGACATTGTAGCTGAATTGTGTTTCTGTTTCATGAGAGAAATATTAGGCTTGTGATGGTTGTTTGTTTGTTGATATTTGGAGTCGAATGTGTTGTAATTTATAGAGTGAGGACTGTAAATGAGCTAAGGAGAATGTGTTGGAGACTTAACGTCGGATTTCTACTTCTTACCTAAATCTCAATTTGAGAATCATGCTTATTGTCACGAGGTTGATGAAGGTGAACCAGAGAAGGTAAGTATTTTTTTCGTGTAATCCATCTAAATTTATGATAATCAGAATCTCAAATCTAAAAATGGTGTACTATTAACGTAATAAAAGATGTAAAATCAATCAGACTTTATAGTCTGTTATTTTTTATGTCAAGTATCTTCTGCTCATACAGGTTTAGTCTAGGCTGGTTAATTCGTCAGTTGACAAGAAAGGTAATACTGTTGAATTTGAATCTGGCTTGTCTAAAATCTGGTGCTACAGAGAACAATGGTACATTGCAAAAGCAATCCAATCATCAAATCTTCAACGCTTTTAACTACTTTTCTATTGCCTATGGATTTCGCATGACTGATACAGAATGACTGAAGCCTGAACACATACCAAAGGGTAAAACAACACAATAACCTTCAAAGAGAAAGAGTGTGTGTGTGTGTCTATGCTGGCTCATCATTAAGGGCTTTTCTCCATCTTATCCACCAATGAAGAGAGCTCTTCCTTGAGCTCAGTGTTGCGTGTCTCACCACACAGAAGTCCATGCATCATTACTAGCTCTTCTGGTGTCGCCTTCTTCAACAGTCCGCGCAGAAGCCTTGTGTCCCGGTCCAAAGAGGGATCTGAAGCCCCTCCTTTCTCTGTATCATCGTTTTCGCCTTTCTTTGTTAGTTCAACACCAAACAGTTTCGCTGCTTTTTGATTCCAATACTCCTCCAACTGATGTCTTGGATCAAGAGCCTCGACCACCTGTGCATAATAGTCCAGAAAGAACATATGCAAATTTGGTCATGCAAACGAAGGAAGATGCTCAATGGGAATGAAACAGAATATCAGAGCTTCGCATCCAGCAAACAGAAAAAGAATGAATCTTTTCACCGCAAAAGATTTAGAACGAGAGTTATTTTAGCTACGTATGAAAAACAGTTGTTACCTGAATAACATGCGGGGAGAGAAATCCAAACATTTCAAGCCCATTAATACTCTCCAAAGGCTGTAAAGAGGTCAACGAGCTAACTGGTTGATCACATTTCTTGATGATTTCGAGTTTGAGCCTTTGTGTCACCATTTGCCAGCACTTTTCAGCTGACACATTTGAGAAATTCTCACTGGGGCATTCTTCAACTGTGACCTGCAAAGATTACCGATGGATTAGTAACTTACCACCTTTATTTGTTATAATGGACAAATAGATTTTAATCATCATTCGTGAAACCACTATGTAATTACTGTACCCTGAATAGTGGACCAAGAAGCCCCGCATCCAGAACCTCTGAGACGTAGTTGGTTAGTTTGGTTGGATCAAGCACACTTAAGAACTTAACACGGCTCTTAAATCCTGTAAAAACACAACGAAAAGCAAAAGTCTTAGAAGGCATAAACTATGCGTAAGTACAAAGCTGATCCAAAATCCTCAAATCATCTCACCTTTTGGGTATATGGCTTGCTTACTGCACCACAGCTTTTTAACAACGAGAGATCCAGACTTCAAAAGCTCAACAGAGTGACTTAACCTATTGGTGGCTACGTCTTGGTCCTTTCCTTCTACACAACCATCAACTTGCCTTGCCAGCTCGCTACACCCTACATCTGAAACTGAATTTGGGTTTTGAGATTCCACTGAAATCTTCTCTTCAAACTCACCTCTCTCAACAGGTTTTACATCCGTGGCAGCTGACTTATCAGTGATGCCATGTACATGATTTATTTCACTTTCAAGACACTGGTGATTTACATCTTGATCACCATCTTGTTTCAACTGAAATTCCTTGCTTATGACTCGATCACTTTGTAGGCCTTCAGACACTAACTGAAGATTGTTTTGTTCTTGCTGCTGTACTTTTGATAAACCACGGCTCTTTGAACAGGAAGTAGCCTTGGGGTCAAAGGCTTCTTTCGCTCTCGGATGATGTGAAGGATACTGGTCACGGCATTTACGTGCCCATACTTCTATGGCATCAGGATCCCCTTCTAGAGCTCTGACCAGAGACCACAACTCATCCAAGGTGTGGCGAATAAGGACAAATTTATCCTTACTTTCACATGAACACAGATCCTTAGCATGGGTAAGACATGCAAACCGGTTGGGGGAACACTTGCAGCTTGAAGCAGACATATGCAAATCATAGAAGCACAAGAAGCACTCCCGTTCTCTCTTAATGTCAAAATCACCCTCCATCTTTAGCAACCTAAAATCTTCCCGAAGGTGGTTTAGTCTTTCATCCTCCATCTCCACCCGCTTCTGCTAATCTTAGCTATGTTAGTACCAGGTGTTTGACTCAATCTTACCAACAATCAGGTGGACCAGTCCTCAGTTATTTCAGTGGATAATTGTCAATCTATGAAATGTAACAATAACATATTGCCTAGCTTGTTTGAGTTTAGATTTTTACATGCATGCATATGTAAGCACACGAAAAAGAATAGAGAATCAGGATCACCTTGATTGCCTTCGTAAGCAATCCATCCTCACTACAAACCCTTTTCCATCTCACAATCACCGGAGTCTTCTTCCTTGAAACTGAAAGCTCCCAGAGGGAATGAATAGCTTCCAGAGCTGCTCCCAGAAGAAGCTTGTCATGTGACAATGAACTCTTTCGCCGCTGCATGCTATAGCCTTCCACTGCATTCTGTCCATGAACCAGCCAATCAACCGGTGCAACATTTACTGCTTCTGCACAGTTGAAACCACAGTTAAACCCAGAGTGATAGGCCTTAGGGAAGGTTAGAATGAATTCTCCACTGCGCTGGACAGCTCGATAGACAGGTACTCCCTCCTCTTTTAAGATACTTGGTGATAACTGAGTGACCTGATAACAGAAAATAGGAGGTGCAGAATGAGATACATATTATCTTAACCAAAAGACATCTCTCGCCAGACCATCTCCAAAATTGCATAAGGATTTCTAATTAATCAGGAAAGCTTAAAGTGAATAACGAATCAGGAGAAACAATTGACCAGTTGGTGTAGCAAGTCAGGCTGTTCTTCAAACAAATCTGGAAGACGTTTTTTCATTGCGTTTTCAAAGGACGCAGCATGGTTTCCAGGGATCCCATACCAAACTTTTGGATCACCCGTGTGTAAGTAGTTCAAGGAATAAAGGTGATGATCTTCAACATGCTGTTTCAAACACAGTAAGAGGGCATCAATTCCATGATTTTGTCCCAAAGCCGATAATTCACGTAATTAATACAATTTTGATTCACCAATAACAGGTCTTTATAGAACACTTTCATTAGCTTTTTTTTAAAGTAATAAAAGTCAGTCCAGAAAAGATTCATTCTTCCAGGAAACTTCACAACATTATTCATGCAATTATATACATTAACAAGAACCTACCCTTAACAAAATTGTAACTTACCCAACAAAAAGTTGAAAAGCACATTCCAACATAAAGCCATGGCACAATAACTCCTGAGATATCGCAGCTCTCAAAAGATAAAACAGATCCGGGCAGACGGGATAAATTATTTAGGTTCCAACCACTTTTAGAGTATGGATCTGCTTCACTTTTAGCAGACCCTGGTGAATGCTTTGGGAACCCACTTCCAAATTTCTTCGTTTCCAAGTCAGCTCCATAGTACACCTGTCATAAGCCCAAAAGCAAGAGTAGCAAGTTAGAAGGATTTACGCAAAAGAAAATGCTGAAACCAAGAAAGACAGAAATAGTACACCCGCTATCATATTGCTGCATATACATACCTCAACTTCATCAGTTGCCTGCTCCACTATCCGCCAATATTCACCTTCAATGTCCTTCACCTTAGGCTTAAATTTCTTATTTTCAGAGGCCCTGTAACCAGGGTGATCCTCTACCTGAAAATACAATTCCTTAAAGTGTTCATCATACTTCTGAAATTCTTCCAGTGTAAAATCTGGTCCAGTCTGAAAACCAAATTTTCCTTCAGCATCATGAGAAGAAGCAGTATCACAGCCTGAATCTCTTCTTCTTCTTGAGTATCCAATTTTAGAGCTTCTTCTACGTTTCCTTTTCTTGCTTTTGGTAGATTTTTTAATTGATTCTCTATTTTGAAGCAAGTCAATCAGTTGAATACGGGTGGGAAATTTAGATTTCTCCCATATTTGTTTTTCCTTCAGAGGACAGGGAGGTCTCCATGCAACAGGGGGCACAATTCGACATATGCCATATGATTCTGCTTTAGTGCGCAACTTTTCTATGTAAGTAAGCGGATCTTCAAAATCCTGACCATGAAGCATCAAAAGCATGAAAAATCCAAAATGATAGCACTTAAATTACCAAGACAGAATCAAAACTGCAGCTAGATTCATAAAATACCTCATTCGTGGGATAAAATATGGGAGCATCATCAACCAAGGGTCTGCAAGCTTCTGATGGATTCCACCTAGCGGTTATCTCAAATACACAACAAAACAATATCGTTCAGAAATCAGATTAATCTGTTCTTGGACAATCGGATAGGAAACAAACAAAAAAAGAAACTAATAAGCACATTATTAGTTTATGGATAGATATTCCAGATAAGATTGCTAAATTCTTAACTAAATAATTGGATTGCTAAATATCACGCAAAAACAATTAGAACCATTCTCAGAAACTCAGAAGGTAACGTTTGCAAAGGAAGATACTAACAAGAGCAAAGAATTTGATCGAAATCAGAATTTGTTGGATTCAGACTCAAACATGTGTAGCATATATACACTGTTAAACATCCATCGCCTTTTCCCAACCAATACTTGCTAGAAACACAAATATATAAAGAAAAAATATCAATCATATTTGCTTACTTTTGGACTAGGAGGACTAGAATCAGGTTCAGGGCTACTATCCCTTTTAATGGATTGGTTCTCAGAATCTTCCTGTGAAAAGCACAATTGCAGAATCAGAAACTGCAACAGTACTACAAAATGAGGGAATTAAGAAATCTAGCAGACATGCAAAATTAGAGGTTACAAGTCGAGTGATGGTAGAACGCAAAACACAATCAAAGAATCAAGGGGAAAGAACAGAACCTCCATAGCCACAGACTCCGCTGCAGATACAAGCCGCTCCATTTATAGTGAAATTAGGTTTACAAAGCCCGATACTGTTTACTCACGACCTAAGAAAAGATCTGTTAAAAGAAAACTCTGACTTGAAATGCAGTGCCGTTCCGAAACCCTAAAAACCCAGAACGCATAAAGCTTGTCTAAAAAGAAAAAGGCAACTCGTAATACCCAGGATCTGAAATTAACCCAGTTGCAAGTATCGATCAAAGAATCGAAATTTACACAACCCAGCTCAAATTATCGCGTTTGGTTGAGAAATTCTTCACGCAATAAACCGTTAAACTGCTTAAGAAACCTACTCTCTGCCAAAACTCAAGGTATGGGAGCTATACAGGTTCTTCAACGCCAAAAAGAAAATTCTACGCCATTAGTAGATGAAGATGAGTGTACCTTCGGGAAGGGGCCAAGATTCCGACCAAGTTTCTGAAGAGTGATAGATTAACCCGCAAAAAAGGATTTATGACGTATGTATCTAAAACCTTTGGTTAAATATCTGTGAAATGAGGGGTTTTCTTTTCTTTTGGAAAACAAAGAAGAGCAGAAGTTATTAGGGCAACAAATGAGCAATCTTGGAGTCCGATCTAAGAAATATATAAATGGTTAAAAAATAAAAAGAAGCCGCCAAATGGGGATTTATCACTTCATTTCATGTAAGAACCACAAAAACATATCTTTTAATCCATTTACGAAACAAAAACATCTCGACTTTGTACAAATATAGAGAACAGAATTATAAAAATTTAATCTAATTTATGTTTGTTGGCAAAATAACCGAAATATCTTCTTCATAGACTGTAGTAAACAATTACTTACTTCATTTGACAATAAATAAAAAAAACATTTGGATATTTACTATTAATTTCATATTTACTAGCTAATCTCTGAAGTTAACAAAGGTAGTATAATTCGTAAAAATAAACACAGACTATGAATAATTACTTTAAATGCAAGAAAATTTATCAAACATATATGTTCAATGTTAACATTAATTAGAATTTGTGTTGAGAGTAAATAATCATAATTAAATTAAATTAAGAAAATTAAGAAGTAGAAATGCTAAAAAAAGGTTTCACGTTTTAGTTGCAATGTTTTTCTTCAAATATATAGATAATTAGTGACATGATAATGAATATTTTTCAATACAAAATAAAGTTGTGTATATTACCAGTTTAGTATCTAGTCGATTGATAATTTTAGTGTAAACAATTGATTAGGACAATACGAAGTGATAGGACAATACATGCAGCTGCCGTTACAGTGATTTACACAATCTGATTGTTACTTAAGAGGACAACATACAACGTAAGCAAGCCATAATACACCATAACACATGTGTCTATACACAAATTACGTATTGCTGAATTTTGGGGGCAACGGAGTCACGGAGATGAGGTAGCGGCGGCGGTTGTGGAGAATTTGTTAGAATTGATTAAAAGGCGGGAAATGGAGACGGCGGAGATGAAAATCATAAGAATGACGCCGGCAAAGGCGGCGATGAGTGCTCCACCACCATGGTCGCAGTAAGTGGCAAATCTGTCGCAGATTTTGTTCCATCTAGCATGCTTGTTCCCGTTCTTCCCCAGCTCCGCCATGAATACCGCCGCGTTTGCAGCCGCGGATGCTAGAGTTGCGTTTAGCTTTTTTTCCAAAAGTTTTTTGTATAGCAATCAAGAAACCAAGTCAACACACATAGACTGATGTTTTCAATACGGAAGAAACTGAACCGACACAAATCAAATCAAACAAAACATAAACGAAATGAATCTTGATTGTAACATAATGTGTATGTATATGTATATACCATGTCGAGAATGGCGACGGAGAGGAGACAGAAACCTTTATACTCCAGTTTCCGGCTGAAAATCTGAAGAGCGACCATCACCAAGTTGTGGAAGCTCACCATTACATTAGCTATAACAAAGAACCTGTAAATACATTTTTTCAGCAAGAATAATCAGTCTTAATAACTCAAAACATTTGGTTTCATATGTATCGAATTGAGTCCTTATAGTAGTTGATTGGCTTACACGAAAGCCGGAGTGTGCTGAAACTTAGCGGTTAAAGTGGCTTTAATAGGAATAGTACCAATAGTGGCCACAACTAAGGTCTTTGTCTCTTTGTTCAGTGCCATTACAATGGCTGCTGCTAGAGTAGCCATGAATGCAAAGATTCTCAGCCCCAAGAGGATTTGCCAGCTCTTTGTGGTCCCACTAGCCAACGAAATATTCTCACTGGCCATTGCTGATGCAGTGATTGATCAAGAGAAAGTGATGAATCTCTGTGTCACTGTGAATTAACAGTATTTATATGGAAAGAGTTTGTGGTTGGTCTTGTTGGGAGGTTTTGTCAGATCATCAAACTTTAATGTTCTTGGAGGGTATTGATTAGGTTTTTGGTGGTTGTGAAAAGATTACTTCAAAATACATTTCCAGATTCCAATCTAAGACTAAGTCTTAGCTACCAAAGCTAAGATCAGTCTTTATCTGCTTTTGTTCAATGAAGCAAAAATCTGAAGTAACAGATTTCAAACCCAAATCTTAAAGTTTGGTTGGTGTGTCAGATTTATACTAATACATACATTAACAATGCCACAGTGGACAATGGAGTTTACAGGTCTACAATCAGAAGAGAAAATAAAGCTCCATGAAGCAAAAAAATGCCAGATTATTGGAGCAATAACCCTTCTAGTGTATTCAACTTTGAAAACACCCAAAAATGCAACATGCAAAGATTCTGAATAAGCCTTTTTCTTGGGTCAAAAAGGAGTAGGGAGATATACAAACAGACAGATTTTCTGCGTATGTAATATGCACAAACCAGACGCAGGACAAACTTGGTTAGATCTTTCAGATCATTCATTTTTGGTCATTTTTTATCGGTTGTCACTCCAACCACAACGTTGCTCACCTGCAATTCGTGTTTTCAGTCACTTTGTTAAAATCTTCTTCTAATGTATAAACAAGAACAACAAAGAAAAAGCTATATGCGAACACGAGTGATAGTAATGCTCACCAACTTTCCACTTTCATCAACGGACATGGGGTTTTCTACAACGACAGTTTGGGTCTGAGAGGGTGGTGTTGTTGACTGCTTAAAAATACAAACACCGATGAACAGAATAAGTACCAGCATTCCATGAGAATCTACAGAATTATTACAAAATTTATAATTTGATAACTCACAGTGGATGCAGAAGGCATTGTCCCGGGAGAGGCTGTTCCATTTGGCCGGTAAGTTGGGAGAGGTACCCTTCCATTGCCCATCTGTGGATGAAAAATAAATCAGAAATCAAATTCCAACAGAAAGATTTTTGTACTGCAAAAGTGAGTTAATAGAACAGGAATACTCACACTAACGTTAGTAACGAACTGACAAACAGCACATTTAACAGATAATGCACCATAGGGATACATGAGGGTCGTCCGACAATGACCGCAGTTGATATGTGCAACCTCATTGGAGGGTGCTGTCGATTTCATAAAAGTCAAGCACGATCAGCAAATGAACAAAATCAACAGTGACGAAGAAAATAAATCACCCATGTTCCTAAGTAGCAATGGATAAAAGAAAATCATTTACCAATATGACAACATTCTAGAGGATCTTTCAAGGTCACAAATCTAATGGTAGAACCAAAAAAGGGGGTAATGTTAGTATTAAATGAACCCTTCCAGCTCTAACAAGTGGTTATGTAGGCCACCAGGACCATATACAACCTTCTTTTTAAGTATTTTTGGCTGCTCTATAAATCCCAGCTGTTTCAGATTCACATACGTCTTTTGGGAAAAGTCAAAGGAATTTAGTAAGCATCTCAGCAGAACAATGCTAATCAAACAAATATGTGATAGAGAGAACTAAACGACCTTTTAAGCAATTCAAGGAGCTTAAAATGTATTAGTTGGATTTCAGGACATTATATACCTGGCACAAGGTTTAAAGTCTGACAGCAAGAGCATCTAACGCTAGCTGCCCCACGCGTATACATAAGCATTGTTCGGCAACCACCACATACAATGTGAGCCATGTCCATCGCTGAATGAGCTGTGTTCAGAAAAAACCAAGGTTAACTTATATTGCAATTGCATAAAGGTCCCAAACTAAATCTACGAACCTCCAGCTCAGTTCTAATCAACCATCTACAAAATTCTGAAAATTTTCAGAGCGAATAGATAGATACCGTGAGGATGATGAACCGATGAGATGGTGTTACATATCGAACAACGCACACTTGTTGCTCCTCTAGGATAGAGTAACATATTTCTACAGCCATAACACATGAGCTGGTCCTGCATATCTGCTGTTTCATCCAAGAATCAAACAATTGCTTCAGAAACACAGAACAATTGCACCCAAAAAAATTCCCCCACCCAAAATTTCTCAATAATCAATTCAAACAATACTTATCCATGCGTCATTGCATCGAAGTAAATGGAGATCCAGAAACCTAAAAACGAAGACTTGCCTGATTTCTCCTGGACCACAAAAGGGATAAAAGAAAAAAAGAAAAAGAAAAGAGAGCTGACTTTGAACCAAAACCCAAATCCAATTCAAAGCAAAAGCTTCAGCAACCAAATCAGATAAGGATTGTATTTGAATTAAACAAACAAACCGAACAATATGGAGATTACATATTCGCGAAAAAACGGAAAAAATAAAGAAGAAAATTTTCGTTCTCGATCCTACCGATTGGAGATGGAAGGGAATCAATAACAAAAGCTGCAAAACCGGCAAACCCTAAGAGCCAACCCAAATTCCGAAATGGACAATAGATTTCAATCTTCCCAAAGATGAATATCACCTGGATTTATCTCTGTTTTTCGTAATCTACGCGTTAGGACACCTGAGGCTTTTTTCACTTCAATCGCGATTATAACCAAATCGTTTCCAAACGGTGACAAACGCAGCGATTGGCTTCTCCTAATTAAATAGGATTAAACATGTGTCTTTTCGGTCAACCTTACTTACCAATCAATTTACTTTTGAATAGTGTTAGGTTTTCATCTTTATAGTGATCAAATATAATTCGATAGTTTTTGTTTTCTTAAGTCTTATTTCTTGATAAATACTAAAGCAAAATTGATTGTAAAAGATAAAAAATAGCAAAGAACGACAAAAAAGATAACCATATTGGAAGGAGAGATATTAATGGTCAACACGAAGGCATCTACAACCTTCATGTTATCCTTAATAAATCTACCCAAAACATTTTTATTCGATAAGAATTTCAGAAAGAAAAGAGAAGACGAAGAAGAGTTTATAAAGCAATTTTTATAAGAGTGAATAAAAACGGAAAATGCTTTTTTAAGAACATTGGGGCGGATTTTTTTTAGTGTAACGGCTAAGTTCTACATAGTGCCGTTGCGTTGATGACTCAGGAAATAAGTGGAGAAAATAAAGGACACACCTTTTCTCCCTCTATGTCTCTCTGTAGATCAACTTCACTTCCCTCTTAATGTAATTAGGGTTTTTTCCCTCAAAGCACGAGGAATAAGGGATTTCTTTCTTCTCTCGATTCCAGAGACGACAATAGCCATGAACATTTTCAAGAAGAAGACCACTCCCAAAGGTAATGCTTGATTTATATATTCTGATTTATCAGCTATATCTATACTTTAGTAATTGGGTTCTACAAGGATCCTGCAAAAAACTTCACCTTGAAATCTACATGTGCTTAAACATGACGGTATGGAGTGAGAAATCTTCTTTCTGGGTGGGTTCTTATTCCCATTATAGAGTTCTAGATTAGTTCTGCAAATTTCTGACCTTTAAATTTACCTGCGCTTAAATGTGACAGTGTAGTGAAAATCAATGTTCTGGGACCTTTTATAAAATTCCCTTTGTAGAGAGCTTATACTTTGTTGAATGAATGTGTGCCCTTTCTTAGTAACTTCTCGTTGATTCATATTTTTCTTAGAGCTTCGTTTTTTTTTCTTGCTTCAGTTCTGGTTTGATTCAATTAAAAAGTGTTTCGTATGCAGATGCTCTCCGTACCAGCAAGAGAGAAATGGCTGTGGCTACACGAGGTATGTGGTCTCCTCTGTTGAAAAGCTAGTTCTCTAAGCAGTTTATAATTCTTTGTTCACATCAGTCCACTGAGGTTCAAAAAGTTGTTTGTTTTCCATGTTTTTGTTTACTCTCTAGAATCTTAGTGGATCCTTTAGATGAGAGTTAGTAAAGAAGTACGAACCAGTTCTTTCTGGGTTTCTTTTCCTGAGTTTTGACTAGAGTAGTTGCATCATGCGATGCTAAGTTATAAAATTTTTACTCTTAACTTAACATGAATGCTTTATTTCATCTAGTCACGCATATGTCAAGCACCATGCTAAGTTCATTTGCATTGTCATATAATATATCCCAATGTAATTGCAGGTATCGAACGCGAGATTACATCTCTTCAATTGGAGGTAGATGACATCATCTGGGAGTTATTTTTATTTTCGACAAACTTTTCTTTGTTGATTTTATCCACTGTGTTGCTGTTAAAATACTATTTCTTACGGTTTCACTGAACATGGCAATCAGGAGAAAAGGCTTGTGGCAGAAATCAAGAAAACAGCTAAGACTGGAAATGAGGTCAGCTTTTCTTGTGGAATAAAAAATTACTTCCTCATCTCGTGAAAAACTTTGGACCTTCTTTGTTCTTAATGCAAACTAGTTTTTGGTGCTAACTTGTTAAGTTCTGCAAAGGATTCAATTGCTATTTCACAATTTCTTTTGTAGTGTTTACTAGCTTGTTGGTCCAATTCTGGCTATTTAAACTCCTCAAGACTCTTATCCTTCTACATTAGTAAGCTTGTTTTGTTAAACCTTTTGTCATGTAGGCTGCCACCAAGATCTTAGCCCGACAACTTGTTCGATTACGGCAACAGATCACCAATTTGCAGGGAAGCCGTGCTCAAATCCGGGGTGTAACCACTCATACACAGGTTAGGTTACTTAATCCCTTCTGCTCGTTCATCTACACATTCTTCGATACATTGCTTAATTTACTGGATAGTTCCTTGCTGGTTTGATAATAATCATATACTAGGCTTTATATGCAAGCACCTCAATTTCATCAGGCATGAAAGGTGCAACCAAAGCTATGGTTGCAATGAACAAGGTGATCTTCACATTTTTACTTCATTTGCTACTTTGAAGAATTATCTCACCTCTTTTTTTTTTTTTTACATATCTTGCTTGCTGTGTTGTTTCCTACTTGCAGCAAATGGCACCAACGAAACAAGCTAAAGTCATTAAGGAATTCCAGAAGCAGTCTGCACAATTGGACATGACGGTAAACGATATAATAATTTATCTTTCAAAGCATGCTTTCAAGCCCTGATGTAATCACAAAAAGTGGCTGTTTTGCAGATTGAGATGATGTCAGAGGCAATTGATGAAACACTAGACAAAGATGAAGCAGAAGAGGAAACAGAAGATCTCACTAACCAGGTAGTTACAAGAATTATGCTTTGACTTCTTGAGAGTTTTCTTCAAACTTTCACTCATTCACATGCACTGCCATCGTTTTTATAGGTTCTGGATGAGATTGGTGTTGGTGTTGCATCTCAGGTTAGGGTTTTAAACAGTTAAAAGCCTAAAGATGAAGTAATGTTCTTGTTCTCGTCACCTAATAAAACCAAAATCTGTTTATGACTATTTGTATAAACAGTTATCCTCAGCTCCAAAGGGCAGGATCGCAACAAAAACCGCTGCTCCTGCTCCTACCACGGCCAACAACAAGAACGTGTATGAACAGAAATCTGACTTAGCATCATTTTACTTTGATCTATAAAGATTTCATACATGTTTTAACTCTATTTGCAGCTCGGAGTCTCCTGACGTGGATGAACTGGAGAGGAGATTAGCTTCACTACGACGAATCTGAGGCATAAAAACTTTCCATTTGCATAATGTCATCATGCAGCTTCTTCATATTCTTACAAACCTGTATAATAGTATCTACTAATGTCACAAACTGAATTAAATCGAACACTTGCATTTGTGATACATGTTTACTTAAAACTGCTTTCTCTATCCCCACGGGTCTATACCAAAAGCCTCGAAATGATTTTATAGGTTTCTAGAAGATAAAACAAGTCGTCATTGAAGGACGACCACGGTCCATATCATATTAGCTTGTAATGAGAATCTATCTTATAAGTTTTTCATATTTCATTAGACTAAATGAATTTTAGATCTAACTCTATATCGAGAGTAACATGGGAAAGAAGGCTTGCAAATAATTCATCATAAGAATACATATACACTACAATTTATCACTTGTGTTTAAATTTGAGTGTTTGAAACACTAACAATCTCTTGGAAGTGATTCTTGTTTAGAAGTACGAAGAAAGCCGTTGTAAAGAGAATATATGACATTTTCGATTCAGAGTTCACATAGAAAAATGGCACAAAAGAATAAAAGAGAAGCCAAAAAAAGAAATGAGTTTTTTTAATCAAGAGGGCAACAAAAAGAAAGCAAATATGCTCTAAAAACTCATTTTATTTTTCATAATCATTCGATGATAGACTGAATAACTCCAGCACCAACAGTCTTTCCTCCTTCTCTGATTGCAAACCTCATCCCTTGTTCACAAGCAACAGGCACAATAAGCTCAACAACAATCTTGACTCGATCACCAGGCATAACCATCTTCGACTCTTCATCTTTGTCGTTCATAATCTTTGTCACTTTACCTGTAACATCTGTCGTTCTCATGTAGAACTGAGGCCTATAACCTGCAAAGAATGGAGAATGCCTTCCACCTTCTTCTTTCTTCAACACATACACAATCGCTTCAAACTTTGTATGTGGAGTAATCGATCCTGGTTTAGCTAAAACCATACCTCTCTGAATATCAGCCTTTTGAATACCTCTAAGCAACAATCCTACATTGTCTCCAGCTAAAGCCTCATCCAGAATCTTCTGAAACATTTCCACCCCAGTGACTGTGAAGTTCCTAGTTTCCCTTAAACCCACTAAATCTACAGTCTCTCCAACCTTAACCGTACCTCTCTCGACGCGCCCTGTAGCTACCGTACCACGTCCCGTGATAGAGAACACATCTTCAACAGCTAACAAGAATGGCAATTCAGTTTGTCTTTGAGGGATTGGGATGTAACTATCAACAGCATCCATGAGCTCGTAAATCTTATCTACCCATTTGTTGTCACCTCTTTTCACATTGGGATTTTCGGTCAGTGCCTCTACGGCTAAAAGAGCAGAACCAGAGATAATTGGAATATCGTCACCGTTAAATTCATACGACGACAGAAGCTCACGCACCTCAAGTTCAACCAGCTCTAGCAACTCTGCATCATCTACTTGATCCTCTTTGTTGAGGAATACGACCATATCTGGAACACCCACCTGCTTGGCGAGAAGGATGTGCTCCTTAGTCTGCGGCATAGGACCATCGGCGCCGGAGACTACGAGGATGGCTCCATCCATCTGTGCAGCTCCGGTAATCATGTTCTTCACGTAATCGGCGTGACCAGGGCAATCAACGTGAGCATAGTGGCGATTCTCGGTTTCGTACTCCACCGTAGCAGTGTTGATTGTGATACCACGAGCTCTCTCCTCTGGTGCGGCATCAATCTCATCGTACTTCTTCGCGACGCTGTTTCCCATGGAAGCGAGAGCCATGGTGAGAGCTGCGGTTAAGGTGGTCTTCCCATGGTCAACGTGTCCAATCGTGCCGATGTTGACATGAGGCTTCTTTCTCTCAAACTTCCCACGAGCAGCGCGAACGGTAAAGGAGCGACGTGTGGACTGATAAGCGGAGGTATTGACGGAGAGGCTAGCCAATGAGTATGAAGGGAGGAAGGAGGAAGAGAGAGTTAGGGTTTTGAGCTTACCAGAGGTGGAAATGGCGGGGCAGAGAGAAGGGGAAGGAGAGGAGTAAGAACAAAGGAGTCTAGAGGATGAAGAACAAGCGGCGGGAGCCGATATCGCCATGGAAGACGGATTGGAGCAGAGGAGAACCCGAAAATCTAGGGTTTGAAATTTGGAGAAGAAGAAGATTTGGGGATAGAGTGAGATTGGATAGTGTGTTATCTCTTCAGAAGAAATTAAAAATGAAATATGAAGGGCTCATATTAAAATCCTATCCATTGCAAGTTCCTTGTCCTCAAGTTTCAACAACCACAAATCGTGCCGTTTTTGTTTTGCCACGTCACAAAGCGTACCGCTTTCAACAGTCATTAGAGGGGAGACTACATGTTTTCGTTATTAGTTCTCTAAAACTTGAAGAGATTCTTATGGACTCTAGGCACTAAACGGCAAGTGAGTGAAACTCGAGTTTGGTCCCTGTGTAGAATCTTGTCACCATCTTTCCTTGAATCTCCACTAGAATTCTCCAAGTTTGTAGCAGAAAAAGCTAATGCTTCGGCTTCATTAACGACCTTAACAGGAACAACAACCACTATACATCACTTTCCTTCACACCAAAGTCACATCCATTTTACATATATATGTATATATGATCATCTGGACGAGAGGTTTGTTGTTCACCTGGTCATAGCACTGCACTGGACTATCGCTAATGCCGTGGAGGAAATCTGAAAACACGAAAGGATAATACTGATTTAACAAGGCTGTTGAAAGCTATTACTTATTACTACTCTTCTCCACAGTAATGTAATTTAGATACATGTTTAAAGTCCGTAGAGATGAGGAAATTGACTTCAGGAAAAAGGATGAGGAAACTTACCTGAGTATGCTTCATCTTTGAAGATCAGTAAGCTTCGAGGCATCATCAAGACAGAGAATGAGTGTTGAATATTTCTCTCAGGCACAGAACTCTTTGCACAGGGACTTTGATCTCTGGAAATGTCATCATTGCTTGACCTTAATCTCAAATGCGGACTGAAGTCCATAATGACAGGTGAGCCAAGAGACAATATAGCTACAACAGGAAAATAAGCGGGTCCATCTTGGTGAGGCTGTAGAAAACCATGGAAAAAATAAAACTCGCTCATAAACTGTAACATAAAACTATAACCGGGAAGAAAAGAAAAATGTTGAAGTGGGAAGCTGCTTAACCATTTATTTTATAGAAAAGAACTAGAATAAAGAAAACAAAGGACTTATGACCGACCATTATCCCTTGGTCAGGATGGTATTCATTGATGAGGACATGATTAATCGCAGAAGGGAACAGACCCGAGCTTTCGTGAATTTTTTCTGTAATCTTTGTCAGCCAAAAAGGCACTGAAACAAAGCACAAAATACAAATCCTCTTGAGTATCTGCATTATAGACGATCATGAATGGCTGGACATAATTGTAATCTTACTTACACTCTTGCGGCACAAGACCTTTTTCATGGACCATACCACCTGCAAAATGAACCAAAGCTCAAGTTCTCCAAACATCCATACAAACAGTGTAACAACAAACACGTATTAAAAGTGTATACACAACTCACACACCCCAATTCTGTAGTCTTCTATTTTTTAAAGTCTTCCACTTTGAACCCGATGCTCCATATATCTTACAGGACAGCAAAAGGGTACTGCTATCAAGCGGGTAACAGAATCAGGATATGGAATTCAAAAGAACTGACAAGTAGTTTACATGATTGAGGAGCTGAGTTTGCTCTTCATCAGTTATGAACTCAGGAATGTAGAATACTGCTGGGGTATGACCTACTCTGAAGCTTTCCAAGTCTTGCTTCACATCCATGGTTGTCAAAGAATCAAAACCTGGTTTGGTAATTTAAAACAAATTGGGATAGCTCCTATTGAATGTTCAATTGAGGAAGACTATTGCTATAAAAAGTTCCATAACACACCGTAACTATTTCACTTGTAAAACTACTCATCTTAAATCAGAGCCAATCAATCGCGTTTTGGAGAACCCATTTCTGCAATTCATTCAACTAATTTACTTGCAACGATTCGATTATCTTTTACTTACCACGATTCGCATCTCAAATGAAGAAAATATCAAACGAATGACAAAAGAAACATGAAACTCACCGGGAATGCAATAGGAAATAGAAGCTTGGATAAACCCTAAAACAGAAGAAGCGGAATCGTTCCTTCACTTGAGAAAAAGAATCTGAAAATACTTGATCGATGGCTGAAGGAAGGATGAACAAAAAAAAGTTTTTTCCCGCTTAATGGGTTCAATTAACAATCTAAAGGTTGCATCTTTTGATAGAGAGGAAATATAACTGAATAATTCAATTCTATTAGATATTGATGTTCAGAAAACAACAATAACTCACATTTTGATCCAAAAATTGATAGAAGAATAATACAAATAGCAGAAAAGATTCTAGAAAGAGAAAATATTAAAGTTGCAACAAAAAAAGTTGAAAAAGATGCTCTAGTGCATGTGTTATTTAAGTGTGGCCACGTTTAATCAGAGTCGTCCACGTGTCTTGATCGTAGAAAGAGTTATTTAGATATATATTTCTGTATCAAATCTTTCCCTTCCGAAAGACCTTGTTCTCAAGGTCGAAAATCTGGATATTTCTTCACCAATTCGACCAAATACTCCTAAGTTGTTTCATCTTCAACCTGATGAGTCCACTTAACCAGCACCATTATAGCAGCTTTGCCTTGCCGATTAACCATTTTCCTCTCCAATATTCTCTCCGGAGCTTTACCTAAAACATCAGCAACTATTGTAGGTAAGTCAGAAGAAACTGTGTGATCACCCACTCGGAGCTTGAGCTGACTGACGTGGAAGACCGGGTGTATCTGAGAGGAAGCTGGCAGCTCTAATTTGTAGGCTACCTGCCCATATTTATCCAATACTTTGAAAGGACCAAAGTATTTAGGAGAGAGCTTCTGGTGTACCCTTGTAACCACTGATTGTTGCCTATAAGGTTGTAGTTTAACATAGACCAAGTCGCCAATGTTGAAATTGCGTTCAGACCTGTGTCGATTAGCCATATGAGACATTCGATGTTGGGCACGTAACAGATGAAACTTCAATAACAGCAACATGTTTTCCCAGTCCTGAAGATGGTTTGCAATTACGGCGACTTTCGATTCTCCTGGTAAATAAGGAAGATGCACAGGTGGTGGCTGTCCATATACTGCTTCATAAGGTGTGATGTGTGTAGCTGAATGAAAAGTGGTGTTGTACCAATATTCTGCCAAAGGAAGCCATTTACTCCATAATTGAGGTCTATCGCTGCACATACAAGGAAGATATGTCTCAAGGCATCTATTTACCACCTCTGTTTGGCCGTCACTCTGAGGATGGTAAGCTGATGAGTAATTGAGAGCCACCCCTTGCAGTGTGAACAATTCACGCCAAAACTCACTCAGAAAAATTGCATCACGATCACTTACAATTGAAGAAGGAAGGCCGTGCAACTTGAAAACGTTATCCAGGAAAGCTTGAGCCACTGTCGCAGCTGAATATGGATGTGCCAACGCCATAAAGTGGGCTGCTTTAGTTAATCTATCCACAACCACAAAAATGACTGTTTTTCCAAAAGATGGTGGGAGGCCATCAATAAAGTCCATAGAAATGTCGGACCATACGCTTTCAGGAATTGGCAAAGGTTGTAGTAAACCGGGAGAAGCAGTCGGATCATACTTACACCTCTAGCATACCTCACAGGCTCGGATAAAAGCTTGAATATCTCGGGCCATTCCTTTCCAGTAAAATATGCCCTTAACTCGTTGTTGTGTGGCGTCACGACCTGAATGACCCCCATGACTTGAACTATGCATCCAATTTAATATAAACTATCGAGTCTCATTATCTGTCGGAACCACCAGTTTACTTTTTCTCCTGAGAACACCATGATTCCAAAAATAGGATGGTTTCGCATCGGCTTTTACCTGAAGTGCCTCAATTAACTCTTTGATGTTTGAATCTGTCATGTAACCAGCTTGAATTTTCTGCATAAGATCACAATCCATAACAGATAATGCCATGTGCAAGACCTCAGAATTCTCCACTCTTGACAATGCATCAGCGACTAAATTCTCCTTGCCTGCTTTGTATTGAATCTCATAATCGAACTCCAAAAGCTTAGGTAACCATTGTTGTTGTATTGGTGTGTTAAGGCGTTGTTCCAAAAGGTATTTCAGACTTCGCTGGTCTGTTTTGATGATGAAGTGCCCATTTAAGAGGTAATGTCTCCACTTTTGTACTGCAAAAACAACAGCCAGTAACTCCTTTTCATATATTGAAAGGTAAAGTTGTTTACCCTTTAAATGCCGACTAATATACGCCAATGGATGCCCATTCTGCATTAATACTGCGCCAATCCCCTGACCTGAAGCATCAGTTTCAACTAGAAACGGTTTATCGAAGACAGGGAGTGCAAGAACAGGAGCTGTGCACAGAGCTAGCTTCAGTTGCTCAAACGAGTCTTGTGCTTCTGCAGACCAGACAAAACAATCTTTTTTTGTTAGGGCAGTAAGAGCACGAGCAATAGTGCCAAAATTACGGACAAACCGGCGGTAGTAGCCTGCCAAACCCAAAAAACCTTGGAGCTGTTTGAGATTCGAAGGTGTTGGCCAGTCTACAACGGCTTGAATCTTGGTTGGGTCGGTAGAAACCCCTTCTGCCTGGATATAATGTCCCAAATACTCCACCTTGTTTGTAGCAAACGTACATTTGCTTCTCTTGGCATAAAGATGGTTCTCCCTCATCACTTTAAAAACTGATTCCAAGTGTTTTTCATGAGGTGCAGAAGAGTTACTATACACAAGAATGTCATCAAAGAAAATTAGCACAAACTTCCTCAAATACTCCTTGAATGTTGCATTCATTAAGCCCTGAAAATTAGCTGGTGCATTAGTTAAACCGAAAGGCATAACTAAGTATTCATAGTGCCCACAAAGTGTTTTAAATGCAGTCTTATGAACATCCTCTTCTGCCATGCGAACCTGATGATAACCGGCTCTTAAATCGATTTTTGAGTATACTCAAGAGCCCCCTAATTCATCGAGTAGATCTTCTATCAAAGGAATGGGAAATCGATCCTTAATAGTCAAGTTGTTGAGGCCCTTGTAGTCTACACAAAGTCTCCAACTACCATCCTTTTTTTTAACTAACACCACGGGTGACGCATAAGAGCTTGAGCTTGGTTGAATTGTGCCATTATCCAACATCTCCTGCACAATTTTTTCAATCTCATTCTTTTGTTGTGTTGCGTACCTATAGGGTCTCTGGTTGACCGGATTTGAACCTTCAAGTAGAGGAATATGGTGATCATGGAGTGGCCGAGAGGGTGGTAGAGTTGTTGGTTCCATAAATATATCTGCAAATTGTCGTAGCAAGTCATCCAGCTTTGTGGGTATAAACTGTTCTTGACCACTAACCTTCATCACAGTTGGCCAGCCTTGTGTATCCACTCCAACATCCTCCTTTGCCCATTTTGTAACAGTACACATCATTGATAATTGAATATTGTCATCTGCATACTTGTTCATGCGCATAGCTTTAATGGAACGAACTGAATCTTATTTAACTCCCTGCAAAATCACCTTTTGTTGTCCCATTTTGAATTTCATTTCTAACTTGGAGAAATCCCACGTTATAACTCTCAAAGTTTGTAACCATTGTATTCCCAATACCATATCACAGCCTCGAAGTGGAATGACCATGAAGTCTGCTTTAAAATTTGTTTCCTGAAAATTCCATTCTAACATTTCCACCTTACCATTGACTGTCAGTTTACTACCATCTGCCACTGCCACCTCAACAGACCCAGCTGATTTTGGCCTTAAACCCAATGGTTCTACAGTTTCCATTGTCATAAAATTATGTGTTGATCTTGTATCAATCAAAATAAACAGGATCCTTTTACCACACATACCCCGTACTCGCATTGTATGATAGTTTGTAATCATTGCCAAGGCATTGAGTGAAATGTGTGCAATGTCCATATTTACTACAGGTTTTTCTAGAACTTCCAGTGTCTCCTCCTGTTCCACTTCATCTTCCATTTCCAACATAAATAATTGGGTTTTCTTATGAGTGAGGTAATGTCCCGGTGTATATTTTTCATCGCAAAAGTAGCAAAGATCTTTTGCCCTCCTCTCACTCATTTCTTCAGTGCTTAAAAATTTCTTAGGTTGTGCATCTTTTGGTTTGGGTAGCAACGGTTGTCGTGAATCTACTTCCTTCTTCATATACGTTGAACCCTTTACTCTTGTATTCACTATTTTTTGTGTTTCACCCGTTTTAACAAATGATGGTTGTCTCCATGGATGAGCAGTCTCATATAAACGCCCCAACATCAGACACTGACGGACAGTGGTGGGTTGGAACATGCGAATAGTATTTGGGTATCCAAACGCAATCCTGCTAAGTACACACTCACCAAATACGCTTCGGACAATTGAACTCGAGTACGAATCAGCTCAAATTTGCCATGGTATTCCAATATTTCGTCCGTCTCCTACAATTGCTTCAGCTCCGCTATTGGATCGTCTAAGAGTTCATCAAAACGTTCTTTCAGCAATGCCTTGTAAGAATTCTAGTCCCTAGTTCCAGCTCTTCCGGATTCAGATTGAACTAGAGCTTGATGCCAATTAGGAGCTATATCATCAAGATGTATTGGTGCGAGACCCACTCGTAACTCCTCCAGCGTGTGATCCAAATAAAAAAATTACTCGACCTTAAACAACCAATCTTTTATTCTGTCACCACCAAAGCGAGGGAACTCAAGTTTAGCTAACCTTGTTACTCCTAAGTAGTTAAAAGGTGCTGCTGATCTTCCTGAGTTTGCTAGCTCCGTGATGTTGTTTTGCAGATTCGGAGCAGAGTCGTTACTCGACGAAGGCCAGTCCATCTTGGTTGATGTACTACTCGTGAGGAGTCGTATGGCTTCAAACATATCCGCAAGCGATAGCTCCATTTTTCCGTTTTGCGAAGCCATCGTTCCTTCCAGAGTTTGTGTGTGATCGATCATCTGGTTTTTTAGAGCTAGAATCGCTTCTTCGAGCTCACGGATCGTCGTCTCCTTAGTTTGTTTTTGTGCTCTAGTTTCCGTCATTGTTGCTGCCGGAAGCTTACCGAGGTTCGACAGGGCTCTGATACCTTTGATATAGAGAAAATATAACTGAATAATGTGATTCTATTAGATATTGATGTTCAGAAAACAACAATAACTCACACCTTGATCCAAGAATTGATAGAAGAATAATCCTTGATCCAATGATGCGATCGTATCAAATAACAGAAAAAATTCTAGAAAGAGAAAATATTAAAATTGCAACAAAAAAGGGTTGAAGAAGATGCTCTTGTGCGTGTGCTATTTAAGTGTGGCCACGTTTAATCAGAATCGTCCACGTATCTTGATCGTAGAAGGAGTTATTTAGATATATATTTCAATATCATCTTTCTTGGGCTTGATGTGCAAAAATCATATTTTGATTAGACCAAAAACTCTTCTCGAAGCCTCCATTTTTGTAATTTAGTAGAAAATAGTTTAATTTCTGCCAAAAATTCTGGAATAGAGAAGCTCTATCGGAAGGCACAACGCTGGCTCGAATGCAACCTTTTCCCTTTCTCTTTCTTCATTTTTGTTTGTTCCATATCGTCTAGTTATGGTTTTCTTTCAGACTATTTTCGCTTGAATATTTTACATAAAATTAATTCAGCTTTACAATCTGGGATATCGAAAAAGAAGCAGAAGAACCTCAAATAGATGATCATGCGATAGAATATACAAATTGAGCCCGAATTTTCGTATTTCTCAACAAATGTATTCCATTGGAGAAAAAAGCAGATTGTTTTTTTATGATCTTGTGTTTTACAACGGTTTTCTTGTCTTCTCACAACATTGGTTCGAACATTAGAATTCATAAAAAGTGTGAGTTGGCCTTTGTTCTAGATGTTGATAGCTAAGCAAAGATCATCTGATTAGATGACAAAACAACAATCATAATTAAGTTGGCTAGTTTTAATCAATTTTGATCATTCAGCATTTTTTCTTACAAGCCCTTGAAAACATATCCCTTATGTTCTTTGATCCAGTCTCTACTGTTGCTTGCCTTGTCTGTTTTGCAGGTTTTCCTGGTTTCTTATTTGCTCTCTCCTATCAAATGTAAGTTTGTAATTAAGAACAAGGAACACAAAGTTAAGGGATTGAGAGCTCTTGTCTACAGTTTTTGCATACACACGCACACACCTGTACTGAATTTGAGGCTGCCATGTTATTCTCATTTGCAGTTGTAAGCCTCTCCATATTGGTTTCTTTCATCGCAGGCTCAACAAACTCCAGTCTGTAAAATAAGCCAGACATAGTGAAAACTTTTGTTAGGAGTTGTGATTCTTTTGTTTTGCTTTTGCTGAGTGATTGAGGATTTCAGATTTTGATTTTTTTTAAGTACCCAAGGTGATCATACAGAAGCTTCAACCAAGGCTCTGTCTTCAGGTACTCTCCCACAATTGAAACTGCATCTACCACTGTAGAGATTATAAGCGATATCAGTTAAAAAGCCATTTACATCTCCTCTTGAAGGGTCAACCTCAAGAAAGAACATACACCAACACTTCTTAGAGATGCACCGTTTCTGGAATCAAAGTAAAATGGTTTCTGTTCTACAGCTTACATGTTTGTTTGTCATCTTGAGCTGCATAGTTCTTATCCAATTCCGGTAGAGTCTTCTTTAGAAAGCACACCTGCGTTCATTGAATTGCAGGCACCTTAAGCATATGAACAAAAAAAAGATACGAACTAACCTCCATTTTATCTTTCCCTCAAAACCAATTCAGATAGACAAGAACATGGAATGTGAAACAAAACCAGTTAGAGTGCGCCATTAAAATCAGCTTCTCTCTAAAAGCTGCAAATTCAGAAATTTCACCAGGCAATATCGAAAAAAATACATGTAAGCATTAAACATGTCTCATCCTGAAACTATGTACGGTGCGGGAAATATAGCGTCTCAGACACATGTATCACTTTCAGATGGCAAAGGTCTAAACAACTGGATCGTAGAAAAGCTGCAATAATCTTGTGCTGACAAGAACATACCTTACAACTTAACCAAGCTAAAACTTTCAAGTTATCAAGCCGATAGAACTTCATAGATCCAACCACTGCAAGATAAGAATAATGAGGAATGAGGAAATTGAAGAACTAGAGATCACCAAGCTAAGAGTAATTAGAAATATTTATATTAAATGTAAAGTTTCTACAAGAAGGAAGACCTGGAAATTTGAAAATTATGGTTCAGATAAGTGTGCGCAGCCAATGGTTACAGAAACCATACCAATTTACCTTGAGTTTGACAAACGATTTCCATACACTTCTCTGCAAGTGACAACAAATGTTGATAATCAGGATATCCTTCCGCAAATAAAATCTCATCCAGTTGCCTGAACTTTCCAGGATCTTCACCCTTCTACAGATCGATAATTAAAGAACACAATTAACATTTCTCAGAAATGGAAATCAGACAGGACGTTATAGTGAATTGAGAAGAGCCAAATAACATAGATTACCTTCATTCTTGCTTCGTCGAATATAGGCAACAAGATGAAAACAGGATCAACTACAGTGGCCATATATAAGCTTCCATCTGAAACACAAAAACAGCCATGAACATAAGTGAAATAAAAGTTGTAGTGATGCTGGCTTGTATTGTATATTATTACGACTTGAAATCACTAGGAAGAAAGAATTTTTCTACACTTAAAAGTCATGAAGATCAACAGTGGAATTACCTTCAGAAATGTAATCTCCCAGGAACCAAGAACCATATGCTTGCTTAAACCATTGAATTTCCTGAAGCATCCCATTAATGAAAAGGTAGCATGTACCATTTTCTGCCACATAAGCAAAGATACCAAACCACATTCTTGTTACTAGCTGAACTTTTGTCTTACAACACAATATAGCAAGCTTGTCAAACATAAATCCTATTACCTGATTTTGGATGACGAAGGGTTAACAATTCTCCGGGTTTGTTTCCACCACAACCTGAATCTTTATATATGAAACAAAAACAGTGGTGTTAACTAAAGTTTCAAAGATTTCCAACTAACACTGCTAATGAAGGATTCAAATGGGAGAGTAAAAGTTAATTTCTTTTGGAATAGTGAGCAACATTCTTTCCATTTTGATGCACATATCTGTCTAGTGAACAAGTCTAAGTAATCTTAGAGAATAAACCTATGCTATTTCTTATTCAAATGTGACTTTTTCAATCCTTGATAAACATTGCCCAACATTTTTCATAGAAATTCCTACACCATTGCATAATTTAAGAAATTTAGGTTAGCAATAAAACAGAAAACTCAAAAATGCGCAGCAACAAAGCCAAAGCACATAATTTGCAAATCCATCAGAAAAAAATCTGAAGTTGAAAAGTGAACCTGGGGCAATGAGAACTCGCGTCTTCTCAGCTCCTTCCCACCAAACGGTACAACTCATCTTCAAAATCTAATCTTCAAGCTTTAGAAAACCGAAATATTCTACGATTCTGACACCAACAATAAAAAGTCCCCATAAAGGGTTAAAGAACCATAAAACAGTCGATGCAAGTTACAGTGTATAACTGCTACATAAAATTCCCAGCAGAAGATACTCTTTCCTAAAACCGAACTAAGCATTAAAAATCCCCAAAGCGAGAACTAGGTGAGAAAAAAGATTGACGATTTCGAAGTCCTTAACACCGACTAGATAATATACCTTGATAATCGCAAGAAGGCTCGCAACTAGTGAAGTAAACGATTCAAGCCGAAATTCCTGTAAGACATTTCATCGAACAGCTGGTCTACATAAAACCAGGAGACGAACCCAGAGCGAAAAAAAAGTTCGTACCCGAAAGAGAAACGACAGTTTCACGGGGTTGGCGCCATGGCAGAAGTAGAGCGCGCATTTAATTATGGGCTCAGGCCCATTACAAATTAAAAGAAAACAAGTTTCTAAATAGACCCCTGAGCTTAACAGAAATTAGCCAGATAAGTCCTACATTAGGTTTGGTAAAATACAACCCAAAAACCCGAGGCATGCTTTCAATGGAGTCTCACAAAATCTTGAAATAGCCAGTAGAAAATAGGATAACTAGTTATAAAAATATTCAAATAACAGAGAAATCAAACTATGTACCGAAAATATATCGATACTTCTCTGGAAATGTTTAAAACCAAATGACCCAAAAAAAACAAGAACAAAGAAAGTTACTGATTGATACTAAGAACTACTACTACATAAGGATCCAAAAGAGACAGCAACAGAGTCAATCCCATGACTCTCTAGAATTTACCTATTACAAAAGACAAAGGTATATATATTCTAATGCTGCTTCTGTTTGGTGTTCTTCTTCTTCTTCATAATCTTTAAAAAAAACATCAAATAAAACGCCAATTTCAAACTGTACAAAATCAGAGCCTTCTCTCTCCCTCCACAGGTGAAGAAATCCATGTTAAAAAATCCGGATAAAACAGCTTTTTAGAGAGAATTCATTGTTGATTCAGACACATCATGAGTAGACACGATCGCATAAACTGTACACAACACTGACTGGCTTTTTCGCAGCGCCTTTCCAGTAAACTCTCTCAAGTTTTCCATTGGATTGGGGACGTGAGACTACGGTTTCTTGGCAGCTTTGTTGCAGTAAACTGTCTAGTTCTCCACTAGCTGCTCCAATTAGTCCTGCAATGTTTTATTCGAGGAAAGGTTTGGTTTTTAACATGCGGATTACGTGACGAAAGAAACCAAATTTTGGGATTTTGCGTTGTTTTTTTCACCTAGAAACAGAGGAGATGGTTTTCCTGGTCTTGATTTGTACTCGGGATGGAACTGAGCTCCAATGTAAAACGGATGGTTATGCAGCTCAAAGATCTGTATAACCAAATGTAACGAATTATAACCGGGAAAATAATAAATTTTTATGTGGTGTAAATGGGGTTTCATCTATCGGTTTTTACCTCCATTCGTTGACCCGTCTCGTCTTTTCCGGTGAATGTGAGTCCAGAGTTCTCTAAACGTGGAACCATAGCTGGATTCACCTGTAAAAGAACACCTTGTTTTAACTAAACTGTTAAAGAGATAAGTTTAGTATAATCTGAAAGCTGCTTAAATTAAATACCTCATATCTGTGTCGGTGTCGTTCATCAACAAAATTTCTGTTCCCATATCTGAAACATTCAGAAAGAAATGAGATATCCGTTAAGCTCTAAGATTCATCAAGTTGAAATCTTTTAGAGTGGAAAAACAATCTCGTGCTTACAGTTTTGCTGATTTGGAATCCTTAGTTTGAAAATAAGTTCTTCTTGAGCCTAACCTCATAGTGCCTCCCATATGCGTTTTCGACCCCTGCTTCAAACATATATTGCATGAAATCCCGAATTTAGTAGAGTGAACTAATTGAAACTAAAACAGAAAATGTGGAATGGAACAAACCTCTGGCATGAAAATCACACAAGGGTTTTTGGTGTTTGGATCAAGTTCAGTGCTGTTTGCATTTGGCAAACCGAGTACAGTTCTTGCAAACTCGATCACAGCAAGTTGCATCCCTAAACAGATACCAAGGTATGGAACTCTGTTTTCTCTGGCGTATTTAGCTGCCAGAATCTTTCCTTCAACACCCCTATTGCCAAAACCTCCGGGCACAAGAATACCATCAGCACCCTGAAAAATTAAATAGACTCAATCATGGAAGTTTATCTCAGACATGAGAAATAAGGGTTTTTTTATGGGAATGAAAGAATGTTCAGACCTTGAGTAACTTCCAGACGGCCTTATATGCATCCGGATTCTGCAGAGGAATCATTTTGCTTCAATTTCTAAGGTTTCATAATTTGTATCGGTAATAGAGCTTAGTGTAAAGTGTAAACATACCTCTTTTTCTGCACCTTGTTCAAGATCACTAGCGGAAATCCAGTCTATGACAAGTTTCTTGCGCCTAGCCACAGAAGCGTGCAAGAGAGCCTGTTCATCAAACACAAGAATTCCTTAATCAAATACCGGAAAATGAAGAACAATTTATGAGAAAACAAGATACTATAATAGATGGTTTTTGAGGAGTTTGGTCAAAGGTTTTTAGATTTGTGATTATAGTTGTTGATATATCCTGCAAAGTGTACCTTATGGATGGAAAGATAAGAATCCAAGAGCTCAGTGTACTTCCCAACCACAGCAATTCTTACCTGAAAACCAAAACATAATGAAGTCATGCTCTAGCTTAAAACCAGTGAGACAAGCTAAGGCTGAAATGTAATGGTAGAACCAGGAACACACCGGAACATGCAACTTGTCACTCATTTTAGCCATCAAAGACCATTCTTCTAATGCAGGCTCCTTCGCAATTCTATATAATCACACAATGATTCCCACAAGAATCAGTAATTAAATGAATGAACCAATCTATTCAAGAATATGAGTAAGCGAAACACACCCTTTAAGGTTCAAGACACGCAAAATTGCCTCATGCGCCTTTTGTTCCTGCTCAAAACAATTTTAAATGTAAAGACATTGATGATGAGAACAATCTGTTTACCGGAACTTCGACACTATGGTGGAATGAGAAAGCTACTCACTTTGAGAAGCAATGGAATGTGCCAAATGTTGGGGCAATCATAGAGAGTGACAACGTTTTCCATCTGCCAACAAATAATATAATATTTAACAATGTTATGTACAAGAGAAAGATATAGTCTTGTCTTGTATATATTACATACCGGAACATGGCAAAACTGAGAGAGTTTGGCCTTCACATTATCTTCAAGTGGCTGTTTAAGTTCAATAAAAGAAATTAGAGCCAATATTTGAAGCACAAACATTACCAAAAACAAAACAAAAGCTGAAACCTTTGTGCTTCGGCAAGCCAAAATATTAGGGCTCAAGCCAAGGCCTCTTAAGTCTCGAACACTGTGTTGAGTTGGTTTAGTCTTCTGTAAGAAATTAGACATTATTAGAACGACAATTCCAAACAGATTCAACAAAATTTCAGGACTGAAGAAGCTTGCCTGTTCACCAACAACATTCAATACAGGCACAAGACTGACATGGATCAAGCAAAAATTGTCAGAGCCTGAAAAAGGTAAAAACACACATCATTCGTTTTTGACATCGTAAGTAAACATTACACCTCAATATGAACACATACACACAAACCATTTCTTACCTACACGATACGAGAACTGTCCAAGAGCTTCAATAAAAGGCATGGACTCTATATCTCCTGAAAAATTCAAAGAATAACTAACTGAACAAAACCAAACACTAAGTTAAAGTCCTTATCAAGAGAAACTAAATTAAAATACCTATTGTTCCACCAAGTTCTATGACACAAACATCAGCTGGACCTGACTGTCCATCCACTGGAATCCTAGCCGCACGCTCAATCCATTCTTGAATAGCATCAGTTATATGAGGAACAACCTACAAAACCCCACAAAGGACTTTCAATATCTTCATCTCTCTCAGGGAAATTTCATCGAACAGATGATCTACGTATATCTGCTTATTATTCTAGTTACCTGAACCGTCTTCCCAAGATAATCTCCTCTTCTCTCTTTCTCAAGCACATGCTGTTCAAAAATTTCAACGAAAATCAAAATCAAAACATCCCGAAGAAAGAAAAATTTGCATAACTCCCAAAGACACAAACCTTATACACCTTTCCGGTAGTTATGTTGTTTTCACGGGTCAGCTTGATATCCATGAACCTCTCGTAGTTCCCAAGATCAAGATCAACCTTTTATTCACAAAAAAGCTCATTTTGTTAATGGTTTTTGACCTAAATAATTGAATGACATTTCCATTCAAAGAAACACTGAAACAGAGCCATTGGTGAAGTAAGATTCATTTAATGTTGAAGTACCTCGCCACCATCTTCCAAAACGTAAACTTCACCATGCTCAATAGGTGACATGGTCCCAGCATCAATGTTTAAGTAAGGATCTGCAAAATTTCACATAACCCGACCTTGAAATCAGCGATTAGTAATAGTAACTAACCAAAAAAATCAAACAAAAGTGCTAACTTTTTTGAAAATAACAAATCATGAGACTTTCAACAGAGTTAACATAGAAAATACAAAAGATTAAATCTTGAAAATTCGAAGATCTTTTTTAACTTTTTGTTTGTACACTTTTCGACACGCGTGAGAGGTAGACAGAATAACAAAAGTCGGAAAAAACTCGTTTTCATGTTTCTTGTACCACTCGGGTAAAAAATATCAAATCTGAAACTTTTCTTTTTCTCAAATTTGTTCAGTAAGTTGGGAAGAAAAATCAAAAGTTAGAAGTGAAAAAATGAAAAAAATAAGAGGAACGAACTTTGCTTCAGAGAAGAAAAAAATGGCGAGATGTTCGTGTACATGAAAGAATTGACAAGTTATGTTGTAAAAAGAGAGAGAAAGAGAAAAGAAGACCGATTTTAATGGCGGTGATTCGGAAGCCACAGGATTTGAGGATGAGTCCGATGCTACTTGCTGTAACTCCTTTTCCGAGTCCACTGACTACTCCTCCTGAAACCACCACATACTTCATCTTCTCTTCAAGTCAGCTTGCTAGAGAAAAGAAAAGAAAAGAAAATTTTCTAAGTAAGAGAGAGAGAGAGAGAGAGAGAGAGAGAGAAGATGAAAGACAAACAGATCATAGATACAGAGAAGAAACAGAGAGGAAAGCAAACAGCTTTTGGGTTTAACTTTATAAATAACGGTCCTTGAACTCAGAGAATGAAAAACCAAATTTCGAAGTAAACCTTTACATATTTTTCCTGATCATATTATGTTATACAGAATCTGCCCCAAGTAACTAGCAAAAGCAGAAGAAGACTGAGAAAGTTTCTGTGTTTCTAGAAAAAGGTGGGTTTTAACAGAGAGTAGCAAGAAAGAAACAGAGGACTAAAACGCAAGAGCCTGAGTTCTTGAGTTTAGTGTTAGGAAAGTGTAAAGAAATTAGAACTAAATGAAGAAAGTAGATTACCTAAATTTCGAAACGAAAACTGGAAGTATAGATATATCCAAATGTGAATTGAATTGAATTGAATGAAAGATGGTGAAGGCTTAAGGCCCTTTTATAAGCAGATGCTCCACTTTGAAAGATGACTGTTTCATATTTAATTAGCAATTACATTCTCAACCTAATGCATTTTTTCCTCTCCCTCTCTCCTTTTTTCCTTTTGACATCGTATCTCTCTCTCTCTTTATTTTTTATTATCTTTAGACAAAAGAAAAAATTATATAAAAAAATGTGCAATACACATTTGAAAGAACTTGAGGAGGATATATGGCGAGTCATCTCTCTGTTGGAAAACATTACTAAAACTTGCTAAGACTTACGAGTATGAGAACAAACATGAAGAACTTAAGCTTCTAGGTACATATGTGCTTAATGCTGGAACTCGGTTTTCTGAAAGTGGTTGTCGATCACTTTCCGGTGAGTTTTCTAAAAAAGGCGTTAAAACCGAAGTTCGTTTAAATGAAAAATGAGTATTTAAAGTGGGTTGCTTGATAAGCGTAAAATGAACAAATGTAATTTGTCCCACATTATAATTTAGAGGTGAAATCTCTCTTGTATATCAAGCGGAGAAACTGTTACAAAACTCAAAATTTTGGATACACTTTGGTGTATTAGTAGAAGGAGATAACCGAACTCGAGTTTCGAGTTTTCGGAATTTAGCAAATGAACCAATGGTCGGTACAATTTTTATTGTGGTCATTTGTTATTTATTGACTAAGTCAAATTCAACATCTCCTTTATTGAGTTAAGTTACAAATTATAACCAAATTTAATTTGGTTTATTGTTTTGTAACATTTGTAATATAAAAATCATAATGATTTTTAGTGGAGAATAATTCTCGTTAAAAAAGGGAGTAACCTCTTTATAAACTCATATATTGATCATTAAGAAAAATGGTTGAGAATGATGGAAAATGAGGATGAAAAAAAAGGAAAAGAAACATTTGGTTTTCTCATTCTAAGAGTGTAAAAAAATACATATAAAAAATCTCTCATATGCTAAGTCTGAGAGTGCAATATAGAAAAGCGTTAGTTGGATTCTGTTCTTGGGTTGTGCAAGATGGAATAGTTGCAGTTGTATCCTGGGATTCGGAATAGTTGCAGATGGAATAGTTGCAGTTGTATAACTACGGGGCGTTTTCAAAATTAAGGAAAGAGTGTCTCGCCTCTGCAAATCAGTCTTCTCCTAATTCTTATATCGATATTTTACATTTTATTATATGTAATTTCTTCACAATTATCAGGTGTCCACATTGTAGAAAATCACGTTTTATCAATCTTAATTCTGAAAAAATTTTGTCAGTCTCAGAATTATTATTACACTTAATAGGTATTGAAATCATCTATCTTGTGTTTACTGACGGTAATGAAACTTGTTTTGCATAATCTTTTTCAAGATCGCATGTGTGGTGGACAACAATGTGAATGAGTCTTCTAACAATGTTATCACATCTTGAACGTTAATCGTTACAAACATGTGATGGTTGTTTTTCTTAAGTTTGTTCAGTCATATGTGATGAGAACCACAAAAGAGATACTAGATGAGATTCAAAAGTACACAAAATCCTTATGTCGTTGCAAGATGTCCATAAAAAGTCTTTTAGATATCAGTCTTGTCCTTCGGACAGAGGGTGGTATGAAGTGGGTCATGGGAGAAGAGAATACAACGTCAACATTCGAGGTAATATTTCATTACGCATTTTAACGATTGGGGGTTTATTTTGTATAATTCGAAACATTAGGCATTAAATATGGATTTGTTTAATTCTAGGTTTTAATATGTAAAACAGCCAAACCTTGGGTTATCTCTGCAATTATTTTAGACAAAAGAATGAGGACAAAATCTCTTAAACAGTGTTTAACATTTTGGATGTATCTTGATTACGACTACCTTTCTTTTTCTTAGCTAAATGTCATTTTCATATCTAATCGTTTTCTATTTATTTATGTGAAGTTAAATCTTATTTTATAGTTTGTAAGAAAATACAAAATTAGCACAAAAATATATATATACATTTTTATGTATGTATGGTGAGCACCCAATCCGCATGCATGACAAGAAATTATACATTTTTCTGTTTTTAAATTATTATTATATATTAATTAATTAAATTTTATATTTAAAAGGAAAAAAGCAAATCTCTAATATATTATTTGAAAAATATTTTAACAAAATAATATTAAATCATGATAACATGTCAACATCACATTGCGTTTCACATTAAATATATAAAAGGGTTTAAATTGCTAAAATAATTACAATACATGTCACTCATATTAACTTGGTTAGAAAATAAATATATTTGATTCAACTAACCAAAAAATACTATTACATTTGCAAAACCAATAATTTTTATTTCTCTAAATTTTCATAAATAATTTAAGTTACTACCGTAATCTCTAATATATTATTTTAAAAATATTTTAAGAAAATAACTTTACTCTGATATGTTATCACTATAGTAAATTTTAAATAAAGTATAAATGAACTTAATTTATTAGAATAATTACAACATATGTAATTGTATTAATTTGGTTAGATAATTAATATATTTTATTAAACAAACAAAAAAATACTATTAAATTCATAAAAAATAATTATTTTTTTCTTAATTTATATATACAAAATTAATGTTAAAAAATTTAAATAAAAGTTAAAATTATATAAATATTTAATTTATATTTACTAATAAAATATAATTTATGAATATTTTTTCGACGTGGATATAAATCTAGTTATCTTTTAAAGTACAACTAGATTTTGATCCGCGCCATGCGCGGAGTAAATTATTTATTATATTTTATACAATGAAATTTTATAAAAATAATATATATAATTAGTTTATATATTGAAATATTATCTGAAAATTTAAAAATCATATTACCATGATAAAATAATATATCATAATTGTATTATGTATAATGTAAATATAGTCTTATCCCTTGTTTTATATGAGTAAAAATTCATTTTCTATGTGAAAAGATTTGAATATTTGAAATTTAAAAAATTCTAGTAAAGAAATATTTTAAAACTCAATTAAAATTAAAACAAAATATAAGTGCTTATATTAAAATCATTAATTATAAGATAAGTAAAATATTTTGGTGTAGAAATTAAAATATGTTATCGATAAATATAAAAGAGTATAAATATAGTTTGACTATTTTTCAATTAAAATTTAAATCAAAATGTTGGCATTGACATATAATAATTTATGTATTGATTAGTAGTAGATAATGTAGGGAAAAATTTATAAAATTTACTCTAATGATTTTATGTGTATTAATGGTGATTGAATGGCATATGTAGTAATTTATCTAGTAAATTAAGACTTGTTTTAAATTTGTTTTGAGAGATTACGAGGAAGCGACACCTCAGCTGGTATAATTGTAAATAACACGTCGAGGTAAGGTTATTTTTTTAAAATAATTCTCAATTAATATATTAGAGATATTAATATTAAAAAAACTATAAAATACTACATTTGACTCCAAATATCTCAAATCGGTTTTGTTTCAAACAACAATGTTTTTTTTTCTTCCATAATATATCAATTAAATTTATATTCAGAGAAAAATATTCATAACTTATATAATATTGTTTATTATAAATATAAATTAAATATATATAATTTTGAATTTTATTTAAAATTATTTTTACTATTACTTTTTATATATGTAAATTAAAAAAATAAAAATGTTTTTAATAATTTAATAATATTTTTAGTTAATTTAGTCAAATATATTAATTTTTTAACTAAATTAATTACAATAATATATATTATAATTATTGTAATAACTTAAGTTTATTATGTTTTTAAATTATTGTAATTATTAAGTTTATTAACTTAAATTAATACATCAAAATAATATTATGTTTTTAAAATATTTTTAAATAATATATTAAGGATAGGTGATAATGTTCCCCAAAAATGTTAGATAAATGAAGAAACATTATGCGGACAATTGACACAAATGTCCCCTTTCACAAATTTGGTATATATAAAATTACGTTTAGAAATATCAAACGGAATTTATTAATTTTTATTAGATGAGTTAAGTATGAAAAAAACGTAAAGTTAATTTTTAATTAATAACAGAAATCATATTTAAGTGTAATTTTAAAAATAAAAAATTGAAGGAATTATCCTTATTCTCGTGTCGCGTCCTACGCATACGGAACATGCATTCGTTCTTTTTTTCTACAAGTGTTAATGTGTTATATTATCTTGTAATTTTATACTATTATGTATTATTATATTTGATGTTAGGTAATTATCCTAGCAACGTAACGATAGTTCGACTATGAAATAAAATAAGCAGTTGCATTATGACACTTGTTTTGAAATAGCAATTGTAGTAGCTTCTAAGTTTATCATTAAATCATTAGTAGTTACTGAAATCATTTGATTCTGTAACTCTGATTCGTATTTGGGTGCTTAAATTTATTAGAAAATATATATATTGTATGTGAAAAGTATAATGTAACTAATTTTACCAAAAAAATTATATATGTTTGGTTTTGTGAGGGAGTTTGTGGTGGAAGTCAATGGTGAATTTCCGAAAAAAATATACTGTTGTTTTTTATTTTCGTAATTTTCACTTTTTGACGAATTATTCAATTGTAAATCCAAATTATTGAAGATTAAAATGTGAAACTATGTTTTATATGATTTGTTGCAATTACAAACTACTGTATATTCATTATGACCGATTTATAATTGTGGTCTACGCCTTGATGTAAGTAATTACCCAACTACCACCTTAAATTTCGGTTATCTTCGTTCCTTGGGGATTGTTTAAAGATTAAATATATAAATATAAAATAACTCACAACACATAACGATTGAATATATATAAATTTTATTCATTTGGCCGGGTCAGGCGGTTACAGCTGCGGCTGCAATCAACCCTGTAGTTGCGATTGTGTTAGTTATTGTTCGATTGTTTACCGCCGACGGTTACAATTGTGATTTATTGCAAATTTTTAGTCGTAATGATATTTTTAATTATCAGTCGAAAAAATTACAACGGAATACGCAGTGTCTAACCACTATATATATCGCAAGTACCTTTGGCATTTAAACGAACAACAAATTACCGTTACCGCAGCCACAGATTCATACGGTTGACAAACGAACATTACCATACTTTAATTTCATATAACGAAGATGAGACAAATATGTCAAATGCACAATAAATAATTTCTGTTGAAGGAGATATTTTAAATGTTTTCATATTATTCGTTAGTCATCAAATAATTGACCAAATGAGACAGCCTAATATACAATATTAAAAGGAACAATTAACACAATAACCATTTTCAAACTTAAAATATAATTACGAATATAGTATAATCTAAAGAATTTTAACACGTATATAACTCTCCACATGTGCATTATGTATCTCTAGTTTTTATAGTTTAATGATTTTATCTTTTTATGTGGTAAACAACAAAATATAACAGCCCAATGCATTTTGTTTATTAGTTTAGTATTATTAGCTGATTAAATCTTCCAATCATACTATTCAATTCAAAATACTAAACCATAAAATCAAACAGAAGATAAGTTATAAACATAACTAAAAATCTCAAAATGCGAATAATATTTGTACCTAATAGCCTGAAAACTAGGAAAAATGTATAATAAGAATACCAATTAAAGGTAAATTTGAAATCCCATTAAACAAATACTAAGAAATAAAATGCATAAAAATAGCATAAAATAATAGCCAGCGGCAGTTATGGTATTATGGAAATCTAAAATGATCATATGGGTCCACATGCCTCTGATCTTGTTGTGCTTATCAAGGAATTTTGATTACAAAACTAATTGCATACCAAATTTCCTTTTTTTTTTAAGTTGTAATATTCCACAAATTCCTATCAATCCGTTAAATTAATATTTTCCCAATTTTCCCAATCTATTAAATTTATTAAATTTCCATTTCTAAATTTTTGTTTTGAATTATAGAACCTGGGAAAATGTACAGTAACACATTGATATTACGTGAACCTTCGTGCAATATTCCTCTAAGACAATGTTCTAAGGTTATTATGTAAATGTTTGCATTTCATGTTTGTAAATGTTATGTGAATGTTTGCTTTCGTGTGTTCAAGCATAGATGAATTGGCTTAGCGTTAAGATAATTTTAATGGTTTACTCTATTTTTAGTCTAAAGTAGAGAATATAAGTTTACTCCAATAGTTTCCTCTATTTTTGCTACAAAAATTATATTTCAGATTTTTTTTTATTTCTATTAGTTTCTTAACAAGTCCTTCTACTTTATAAATCTACAAAAAAAGTTTTTTTATTTCTAGGTTTGGCAAATAATCTGAGTCAAATGAATCGAACCGAGACCAAACCAAAAAAATAAATTTTGGTTGATATTCGATTATAAAAAACTAATTGAATATATATTTGAAAAATTATGGTTATTGGTTATTAATCGTACTGAATCGGACTGAAATAATATTCGAACAAACCAAATTATTTTTTGTTATTTCAACTATTTAAAAATATTATTTTTGATTATTTTAGTTATTTTTTGTTATTTTGGTTATTTTTAATTATTTTCTGTTAATCTAATATTTTAGATTATTTTTTTATTATTTTTGGTTAATCAAATTATTTCGGTTATTTTTAATTTTTAAATTTAACAATCAAACCGACTAAAACCGATATATAACCGAAAAATCGAATCAAAATATAAAAATAACGAAATGATATTTAATCTCTCTAATAAAAAAACTAAAATTGAAAATAACCGATTGAAATCAAATCAAACGTCTAAATCTATTAATTTCTGTTTTAATACTAGTTCAGTAAATTTTATTGAAGTTAAACAATTAACATGAAAAGAAGATTTTATTATATCACATAAATAGAAAACGAAATACAAATGTTATTTTATTTACAGTTTGCAAAAACAAAAAGTGTATGACCTAAGAATACCAAAAGTGGGTCGGTCAATCTATCCATTTAGCCATTATTTAAGTGGACCGAATAACATAGTCGCAAACATATCATTTTAATTCATATAGTCTTGCACTTTTATGAATTTTTTTTGATTAAGTATTAAATTAGATCAATGTTGGAAACAGTGAGATTTAAAGTATATATTTATTATCCAAATTTCCAGACATAAAATTTAATAGTAATATTAACACTACAGTTGACGTTATTGAATGAGATTCACCCAACTTCGACAATAACATGAGAATTTGGCCCCTACACCGAAATTAATTGAGACCCTACCAATAGATCCAATTTTCACATCATATCTAGGCAAAACGAATTCTAGAATTGTTTAAATTAATAGAGTCCATATATAATTTTTATTTATTTCTACATAGTAATGGAATTTACATTGTCTTCAGATTATTAACAAATTATTTATAATAAAATATGATTCCAAATCCACTTACCTATAATATAGAGAGAGTATTAATCTATTATATAAAGCAGGAAATAATTAAAAGTTTTGACAGAAAAGAAGGAAATAAAGTAAAATGAAATATGAACACGAAAAGCCCTTTTTCTTCCAGGAAGCAAAGAATAATTTCCTAAAATTTCCGACCAGAGAAATGAAAGAAGATAAGAAATTGTTTTGTTAATGATATATAGTTTTTATTAAGAACAATGTACCGAAAGTGAATAAAGAGAAATAAAGTAACATAAAAAAAGGAAATAGATAAGATATTAGCAAACTTATAAATAAAATAAAAAGCAATGGTCAAAGAAAAAGAAAGAGGAAACTTCGTTTTGATTGGAAAGGGAAAACGTCAACAACGTCCAACTAACTTACCTTCCGTTACTCTATATGCTCTCTTTTACTTCCTTTCTCCTCCCATTTATTTCACTCTTTTTTCTCTTTTCTTTTTTCATTTGTTAGCTTTTGAATACAAATATTAGTTCTAAGATTTTTGTGTTTATTAACTTAAGAATAATAATTTTTAATGACTACTAAAAAGTAAAAATTAAAAATTAGAAAATTTCAACAAAGCAGCAAAATAAATATTATGATCAACGGATGAGTAGGGAGGAAAACGTCGATTAAATTAATTGCCACGCATTTGCATTATGAAAACAGTTGGGCGATTTCAAAACAAAGGCATAGTTAGTTACCATTATTAAAACACTAATTACACTACTAATAAATAAATTATACAACAGATTAATTATGTCCCCACTATTTTAAAAAGTCTCACTGTAGAGTTTTTTTTTTTTGTTTCAACCTACTGTCGTTTTAAATTAACTATATCAAACTTAGCTTTTAGTTACAGTTAATAATTAATTCATTACAATATAATCTATTTGCTTCAGTGTGAAACAGATGGAATAATCTTTGCCATTTAACTTATACGTAATATGTGTATCTTTTTGGCTAGTTCTGTTGCAAGATATAATTTTAATATCTGTCAATTTAACTTATTTGGAATAAAGCAGAAAAAAACTAATATGTTATATACAATCACATGTTGTTTGGGAAAGAAGGTAAATGGTAATGGCAGATCACATGTGTTTGCTTATTTCAATACACTTTTGTTTGTTGTACATCTTACATTTTCATCTCTCTCTTTAGTCACGGGAAATCATTTTTTTGTGACAAACAAATAATATGAAATATTTGGCTTAAGATTCTAGATGAGGTTCTTGGTTAAACCATAATAAAAATCCACTAAACATTTGAATTTCATAAATATATTTTTGATATGATATCTACATACATGAACATTGCAATATTCTCTTTATCAAAACAAAAACAATATTCTTTATCCGTGTGATCGACAAAGACATCCTCAACCATATTACTGCTTTTGGGTATCACGAAGCAAGAAAGTATGGTGGATTCAAGAAAAAAGGATCCATATATATAATTTCATATCTTATTCTATGAGTAGTTTTGGTAACAGTGTAAGTGGTAAACTCAATACCGCAACGATAAAATCTCGTGCTGCTGCAGGGATACAGAAATAGCAATCAAATCCATATTCTAATACTAATGGCATTTGCGTTTTAAAAAAGGATAAATAAATGATAAAAGATCACATGGGTGGTCAAAAAAAGAGACACCATTCACCAATCTTGAGACCTGAAAAATGTTAGGTAATGGCAGTTAGTATACCTTTTTGCATGTGCTCTCTCTTTCTCACTCCCTTTGAATATATACATACACTCACATTCATAGGTAATGACAGTTAGACTTATGATTCACATGTAACTACGAGATGAATGTTTTACTGTTAAAATGTATGATTGGGTAGCACTAGCTAAGATATTTGTTTGGATTGCAGATTTTGAACAGTCGTTACATGTGACAAATTAGGCATATACTTATACATTTGTGACACGGTTGAAGATTCATCGTTTCATATTTAGAAACTAGGATCGTTGTTTTCTATCGAAATTTGATTGTGATGGATAACCGTGTTAGATGCATATTAAAAACGGTTAACCATTTCGACATAGAAGTGTGCTATATATAGTCGGTCTAGCTCCAAACATGAAATTTCATACGAGTATGATAACGTTATCATGAAAATATCTCCATCTCGAAAATGACTGAATACGAAAATAGTTATTTTCCAAATTTATTACAAATATCACAAATTATTATGTGAAAATAATATTTATTTTAAATAAATTATATATAAAATTAAAATATAATGTTTGAGTTTAATTTTTTCAATTTAAGATTTAAATTTTGTTCATTAGCAAGAAATTTTTAATTATTTTAGTATTAAATTTATGTTATTTTTGAAAATTTGAATGATTAGTGATATATTTGGAATACAAATTTGAAATATTGATATTTTAATGAACTGCCCTTAGAAAAACTTGGTCAATAGAAAAATCATTATCAAAATTTTCTTTGGAACCGGAGACGCAATTACATTGTTTGTAAAGGAACGTATATTATGATTATGTTTGTTTGTCAGCCGCAATTTTCTATGTTTTCGATAAATTGTTATTCATTTATTTATCGTAATTATTTGTGGGCAATTGCAAATTTTGGACCGTTAATTAAAAAAATGGTACGATTAAAATTTTATGTTCAGCCACAATCATAACTGTCGACGGTAGATAAACGAACAACATCTGCCGCAACCGCAATGTTAACCGCAACTATAACCATCAGCGACAAACAAACGAACGTGGCATATGTTGTTATGGGCTTTATTCGAAGATCATTAGCGTTCAACGTTCTAATTTTAAAAAAAATATTTTCGTAAACTATTGTTCATAATTTTTAATATATTGTTGCTTGAAATAATTGTTGTTCACAATAGAGTTATTTGAAAGTTACATATTCGCTTTTGATCTACATTTTAATTCTGATTTTTCTAGTACATTTTTTGGTAACTAGCTCGAAATAGTTATAAACTAAAAAAAACTAGGGTTATTAGCTTATTCCAGAGAGAACGACTATTGAAAGCAAAGTTTAAACCTCCTTTTCTATATCAATTTATAATTAAATGGTGAACATTTATGGTAACATTTTACGAATAAAAAATACTTACGCCGTATAAAATTTTCGTGATTGAAAAACAGTGAGTATCTAAGAAAATTGGAAAACAGTCATTTTGATTATCCAAAATAAAATATGATTATTTGTTTCAATAAAGTTCCTATACTTTAATAAAAAAAATAAAAAAAGGAAAATAAAAAAAGTAAAAGGAAAGCTTTTTAATAAAATTTCTTAACGGCACAGAGAAGTCTTGTCAGTGTAACTTTCTCTTTTTTCAATCTCTCAGTGTAATTATATTGTGAAGAATCGAAATGAGTAATGTTCCCCGAATCTATTGGTTCTTTATCGCTTAGCTCAGCCCAATTACACAGACACGTTTGTCAATCTTGTGACGTATGTTACGAGGCTTCGTGTGTTTTGAATATTCCTTCTGCAATAAAAATAACTTTTACATTTTTTATACCTTTCTGAAGCCGTCCAAGTTTTTGTTCAACGATTCATTATTTTTTATTCTACTTTTTATATAAAAAGTTTGATTTGTGAGGATAATTTAAAAAAAATATTGTATTTTTTCTAGTTTTTTCTTAAAAATTCAAACAACCTAAATCTAAAACTAGACAAATAATCTGAACTAAATGAACTAAACTGAAATCGAAACGAAAAATAGATTTCAGTTAGTATTCATTTATAAATATATAATCGAACATCTATTATTTTTAAAAATTATGATTATTGATTACTAACCAAAACCAAACCAAAAACTAAAATAATATCTAAAAATCAAATTATTTTCGGTTATTTTTAGTTATCCAAAAATATTTTGGTTATTGTCGGTTATTTTTTTGTTATTTTTGGTTATTTTTTGTTATTTTTGATTATTTTTATTATTTTTTGTTATTTCGCTTATTTTTAGGTACTCAAATTATTTTCGATTATTTTTATTTTTAAATTTAATAACCGAACTGACCGAAATCAAAATATAACCGAACCGAAATATAAAAATAACCAAAAAATAATCGAACAAAAACGAATCGAATATCTGAATGTCAAAGCATACCTAAGTCCTTTTTCTTCTTCTATAAAGTCTCCTTTATCTCGATTTCTCTAGCCATTGATCTCTTTTGACTTTCTCTTCAAACGTTAATAATATACATTATTTTCAATAATCATGGTGAATCTCACCAATATTCAGACAAATGTTATTGTGCTCGATATTCATCACCATTTTCCATAAATCAAAATATCTCTCAATAGCACTTACTTACTTTTCAGTGAATTAAAGAATTTCTCCTCTCTTTTTAGGTATTTCTCACACGAATTATTCCCTTAATTATTGGAAAATATCCTCTCTTTTTTTCATAAAGCCGATTGTCATTGTTAAAGGTGACATAGCCACATCTCATGTTCGCACCACATAAATATCAAATTGCCGACAACAATTCACCTACTTACTTGACAAGTTAGACACTTGTAATCTCTCCACCTTTTAACAAGGAAGAAACTAACAATAGATGTCAAACAAACAAACTAAAATGTCGAATTTTCATTTATTACTTATACATATATCATAAACGAAATAAACATATATATGGAAATCAGTTTTAGTTTCTACATAAAGTGACGTTAATTAACAACAAACGTTTCAAATAGACGTCTTGATCACGATCGAGTCATGGCACGGTGGAGAAGCAACCAATCGACCAAGCCATATCCCCACATGTCTTCTCTTAAGTTTATTATATATAGTTTTGAACACTATAAATAATTATTAAAGTGAACGTTGTTTTCATTTCATATATTTTTTGTTACGTTTTTTTCTCCTGATAACGTGCAAAGGAGATTTGATTTAATAAGTTCGAAGTGAAACGATGACTGACACGAAGCGTTTTGTAAACCACTTAACATCGATAAAGAAAGAAGCAACCCCAAACCTCATTTCAATACCATATACCCCCTTTTTTAGTACACGTGGACGTAGAACCGTCCCTAAATTTAATAAATTCATAAGCGAGAGAACATAAAAATACCATTAAGAAGGTATTAATAGAATCAATCCATAAATTTAATAAGAAATTTGTTTTTATTTATTATTATATTAAAAGTATTTTCAAAACAAAAATTAATTATTTTTTTTATCAATATCAAAGATCGTAAGTACGAACTTACTACGTTTGTATTTAACCCAACTCTGCTTGGATGTGTTTTCATAATTTTTTAATCACTTTTTGATTCTTTTCTTTCTTGTTTATTAATTTGGTTTACATCGATTCTATTTTTAAATTAATAACATATATATACGTAAAATTTGAACAGTTTAAATAAAATTTAACCTTATAATAGAACTTTTTTTGTGTATCATCAATCTTTCGAAACGTATACTATAAAGTATAAACTAAACTTGAACTTTAATACACCATAAGAATATTTTTAAATATATTAACAAAAGTATTGAACCGTTGAATCTTTAAATTAGTGTACCAAACGCAATATCTAACCCGACTTTTTGTTTAAAATACATAATTTTCTGTTTGGTCATTGTAAATTTTTTTGGCGTAGGTTATTCGAATATTTCTTGTTCGTATATTTTTTATATATTTTAAGTGAAGGAGAAAAATAAAAAATAAAATTTAGGACTCGTTTATAAAATAATGGAAAGTGGATTGAAAATCTTATCTAATGCGAGTTGTAGCCCTTTGGTCCACCTTTAAGGTTGTGGTTGGTGTGTTTCATAATTCGGATTATTCTAATAATGTTCATAAGAAAAGTAAAAGGACAATAATAAAATAGTTAAAATATCATCCCCCGTGGGCTTTTTACCATCATTAAATCTCCAAACAGATAGTGTGTGAAAGTATATCTGACACTTATTCAACAGTCAATAATCATATTATAAAACTACTAAGTAGAAAATAAAAACAAAAAGTGTGTACTAATTTTCAGACAAATCATAAGTTTGAGATTTCGAGTTTATGGCCTGTGTTGGGTCAATGCTTTTAGATATTAGAGTTTTTCATCTAAAAAAATTCGTATAAGTTCCAATTTTGGATTAAATGAACTTATAATGAGCTTGAGAAAATGGGCCTATATAATAGATTTGGCCCAAATTCATTACGGTTAGTTTCCAGCATAGAATTTCGGCGGTTTAGCGAAAACGAATTGGGCACATGTAGTAACAATCCTGTGATGAGGTTCTTCTAAAAGTGAACTCTGTCGATGAGACACCTGGAGATTGCATTGCTTGTAAACACTACTCACCCTAAACAACCAAATGCAATAGAAAGTGTCATAAAGCGAAAGTCATAAAACACAATCAATATTTTCAGGGAATTGATTCACCTGTGAGCACACACAGTTGTTTTTGTTATCAGTGTCTGACGTTGTCACCCATCCATCACCACATTTGTCAAGTTTCACGATATCATTTACATCTAACCAAATGGAAGCTTCTTTAAAGACTGCATTTGAGCATTTGATTCGAAATTTAAAATCAATGAGTTTCGAACCTTTGCAAAATACGTTTGAAGTCTTCAGAATTTATTTTTCTTTATGATTCATAAAACATTATATTTTCCAGAGTCAATAAGAGGAATATATGTCATCGTAAAAAACAATCCGCGCAAATGTAACATTGACTATTCTCGTATATTGGAATATATTAAATTCTGATTAGAAAAAGCCAAAGCATGTATATTAATTAATCGATTATGAAGATGCATCTTCATCTCTTTTCTTTTTTTACACGAAAACGAACCAAAAATATTTTGGCAACTCGCAAAAAAAGAAGATAAAACAAAAGAAGGAATAAAAATAGGGGACTTCTCGATAGCTCGCTCCGCTGGTTCTTGTTATTGACCCATTTCGCACGCGCATCAAAAGCAAGCCACACGTGCCGGACTCAAAGAGAAATTGAAGAAAACAGAACAGTTTACTCTGACTCGGTGTCCAGACTCTCCATGCCTTTTAATCCTCTCCGTTTCTGTTGCTGCATACATTCAATAAAATCATTTATATGTTATATGCGCTTGAAAGTCAGTATAATCGAAGCCTGAACAATGTAAATACATATTAGATCTCATAGACTGAACTCTCCAGTCTCCACTTTGCCAGTAAATTTGATCAAGAAACAATACTAAAATACAAGTTTTGCCTGAAACACTGTTTTCTATTTTTTAACATAAACAATTACTTCAGACAAACACACAAAAACAGAGAAACACCACTTGAGTTTATTTTATGTTAAAGTATTGCTTTGCAAACAATTTGTTAAATTGGCGTTCTTGTCTCTTTTCCTTCAACCAAGAAAGAGAGAAAAAAGAATCAGTTCATTATTCTTCATTAGGTGGAATAGTAGGTCCCATGTCTTGGTCCATTTTCTCCATTCCATTAACATACAATATTATGTTATTTATTTATAATAAGGTCCACCGAATTATGTCCACAACTCACCACCTTCTATGTGAATATTTAAGTAAATTTATATAGACCTCTACACCAATATATAAACACATTCCATCCCCTTCTAATTCTCATTATAACATATAAAGCAAAATAGAAAACATAAGAGAAGTTAATTTACCTTCTTCACATTTTTCTTCTCCCTAACTTCATAACGGGTCTTGGTCAAATCAGATAACCACATCCCTGGAAAACAATACTGCCCAAAAATACCCACGACACAGCAGAATGAACAAACTTCATTTATGATTATTTAATCAAGACCTTTTCATTTGTTTGTTTTATAATAACTAATTACCTGGAGGGCTTTATCAATGTTCTTAGCTCGTTTCCTGGGTCGATGGGGAAGCTTTGTTCCTTTCATAACCAAGAAATCTTCTTCCTTCTCTTTCCTAGACAAGGCAATGTAGATCCTTGGCCACTCTATCATTTCCACTTGCGTTGCTTTCTCTCTTTCCCCATTGCTATTGTTGTTTGTTTCCAGCTCTGGATGAGCCTGAGCCGTTGATTCTGATCTGTTCATTCTTTGGTGTTGTTGATGATCGAACCCGTTTTGCCTCTGGTTCTGATGGTGTTGTTCTCTGACGCTTGATCTCTTCTCGATTTGGTCTGGAGACGGTGGAGATCGCTTTGAGCCGGCCGATCTAGACATCATACGGCCGTTGACGTTCCTCGATGGTGATCCGATGGTTGATCGATCTTCTAGATTCCTGAGCATGATGACGACAAACAGCTTAAAATTCACAGGAAATATAGCTTTTTTTTTTTGCTAAAAATAAGGTTAAAAGTTCCAGACTTTGAGGGGAGAGTTGAATGGATTATGAAATGAAGAAAGATTTTTTTTCCTTGTCTGTTAATAGAGAAAAAAATAGAAAAGGAAACTAGTAGTACCCATTACATACTTAAGAATCAGAATCAAAACGCAGAACCAAAAAAAATAGTATATAAATTTTATCTTTAGAGGGACCCAAACAGAAAATAAGAAGAAACTGAAGATCAATTAATATTGTGATTTCAAAAGAGGAGCCATGTTTGAAGATTAGGTCAAAGAAAGGCGAGAAAAATACGAGATCTTCTATTTTTAAAACAACAATCAAGATTTAGATCGAAATATCTTTTTATATTTCAACCAAACCTAAAAAACAGAGACTAGGGAAAGGCAAAAAAAGAGAGACAACTCTGCCTCGATGCGTTTCAAAGGGTACTAATGTAAATTCCAAAAAGAGTTTTGGATCACTACTCTTGGTAAAAAGCTATAAGAGAAGATGAACCAAGCGTTTTGCTCATAAATCAGAAAATGAAATAATACAAATACATTTAGATAAATCATACCTGGAAATTCAAATTAGCTAAGAAAACAAAAGGGAAAACGAGGAAACAGTATTTATCACATAACATGGATGAACGAGAAAAAGAAAGAAATTAAGTCACGATCTAAATGTATTAATTTAGATCAGAGAAATTAATTTACAGTAATAAAATCTAAAGAATTTTTTAAGTTCACTTCTGTAATAACCAAATCAAATCGATTATTTACATTTAAGGTAAATAGCATATCAAAAAGGAAATTTTGATAGAGTTAGACAAATTAAGAAGAAGATTTGGGCTAAACCTGGAAGGAAAGAATCCAGAAGACGATTCCTTGCCACCGACGAAACCGTTTCTAGGGATTGTACTCCGACCAGAGAAAATTGGCGGTGGTGGTGGCATAGTCGGGTTTACTGATCTTCTTAAGAGCTTGTTCGAATGCATCTTACCTTGTCCAGACGAAGACGACGAATCATCGGCGGTGGTAGTGGTGGTGGGTCGGATCTCGGCTCTCGAGATTCTCGATCGCTTTCGCTGTCCCCACTGCAACAGCACATCTCCGCTGCGGATAGGGCTAGGATCCTGTTGCTGTTGTAGGGTGGATCTGAATCGGAATCCGTTGGGGACTCCGTCTAAGGATGAGTTGGTGGTGGTTGTGCATGATCTGGCGATGGAGGTCGTTGTAATGGTTTCGTTAGATGTTCTTGAAGGTGAAGGTCTTAAGTACGGCTTCTTGCCTCCATTGGTGAGAGGAAGACAATCTGGGCTTACTCTCTGATACCTAAAACGAGCAAAATCAGATCAAACGTGAAACAAAATCGGGAAACGGAAAATGATGATTTAACTGTGAAATTGCAAAATGCGTCTGTGTTTTATGCGAGTTTTTGAAGTGAAAGTTTCTCAAACTTCTTCTCTGACTTTTTATGGTGGCTAATCCAAATCAGAGTTTGCAGGAGAAGCTATAAGAATTATTTTTAAGATCTTTCGTCTTCAAAGCCGGAAAAACTCTTCAACAAATTGGTTGTTGGATTTAGTGATCAAATAGAGATGGCAAAACTGCTGCATCGAAAGAAGGAGGTTAATAGTTTTGGCATTAGAATCATAAACACCGTGAATCAGAAGTTTTTTCAAATCAAATTCAGATCCATAGAAACCATTAGAAACTAGAAAACATAAATTCCAGAAAAAACGAAGAAGAAGGAAAAAAACCCAGATCATTGGAAAATTCAGGACGGAAAACAGAGTGGAAGAGGAAAAACTCAGAGAGGTAAAATAAATAAAAAAATAAGAAAGGAAGAACGGAGAAGAAGGAAAAGAGAAACCTCATCATTATACCCAAGAGAAAACTCGATTCGAATTTTGCAGTGGTAAGTTTCCGGTATACGATCTGTGATTCAGAAATCTAGGATCCGTTCAATATCTCTACACCCAGTTTTGTTTTCGAAATCGAAACACAACCTCTTCGTGCTTCTACTTTCTCGTGCCGATCACGAGCGAAAACCAAAAAGGCCTAATTAGGAGAAATATAAAGAAAAGAAGATGAAGACAACTGTGAGGAGAGAGAGGAGAATAAGAGAAGAAACGGAGGCTCTGCGTTAACAGTAAGGAGGAGGAAGAAGAAGGCGGAAGGGAAGGAGAAAGATAGTGGGTGCGTTATTGTGGCGAAATTTATTTTATTCCTTTTATTTTCGACTCCAGTCCTTCAAATTTCTGTAGACTTCCAATTCGAACCCGATAGTTTCATCTGTTTCACACAATAGTCTATGGCCTTCCGTTTCCGGCCCATCACAAGGCCCACTAGGCTCTTTGCTACGTGTGATCGGTAACGGAGAGAACGTCTCCGTACCAATTGGATCGTGACGCTTTACAAGGCTGAACATATAAACTGAGCTTCTTCTTTCCAAAACTGATTTGATTTCTTTAAAACCGGAAACCAGAAGAAAAAAACGTAAAATGGATTACCACTTCAAGGCAAAAGGGTCTGTATCTATCCAAAGATTTATCTTGCATGCATAGACAAAATTGCCACATAGTTCAGAGCACAGAAGAACAGCATAATATAATACACCTGGGAAGACCCTTATCCCTGAGCCGTCGAGTCTCTGGCAAAGAGAAGTTTTCATTTGGCTCATGTTCTGACTAGCGGAAAAGCCGTGGAACTGATCTCTTAGGCACTTTTCCTTCGATTTTTAGTCTCCGATAAGACTCCCTGATATGGCAAGGTCTGATAGGTCCTGATTCATTCCTTTCCCCCATAACAACTCTAGCTGCAAACAATGTGAGTTTTTTTTCTTTCTATTTTACAGGTTTTATGTTGCAACTTAGATATTTCGCCATTTTACCTGTTTCCACTAGTTCACCAACAAACATCTTTGCGATACCACACGTAACGATTATTATTGGCATACTGATCTTCTGACTCCCTGTCACATTCTGCAATAACTGCATCCAGAAAAACGCAAAACACAAAGAGATAATAGTTCTTGTTCGAATGTAATAAAATAAAGGAAAGATGATTCGATTGTGTTCAACACAAATAATATAATACCTTCCTCATGTTTCCTTTTTGCAGTGCAGATCTCCTGAAAGATTCATATCTGCTCATCTGATCCTCAGTGAACTGCGACAAAATGACCCTGAAGAATTCGACAATGCTCATATTTTCTGGGCAAGCTTAATGGAAGAATATTTAAATTAAAAGACTCACTGCATTTTAGCCATCTTAGCAGGATCAGCACTAGTTGGGTATTTGGTTAGCTCAGCTTCCATATTCTCTTCCTCTTCTTCTTCATCTTCATCTTTGTTCTTCGCTTCAGTAACGACTGAGGTTTTAGACTTCTTCGGTTCACGGCCAACATCCACATCTCTGTCATCCTCTTCCGGATTTTGGTCTGTTTCAATTCGTCCCTCGTCATTACCATCGCTGCCTCCATCAGCACCACCAGGCGATTCCGGCGGCGATTCCTCTTGCTCCTCCTCAATTGCTGCTTCAAACGGATCCTTCGAAAGCTTCATTCCCGACACACCTAACCAAAAATCACAAATAATCCGATTTTGGACTCCAACTTCAGCCAATAGTTTTAGTTGAACAGCGACACGGAGAAATAAATTAGGGTTTGAAGAAGGCAGCGAATTCTAAGGCAATAAATACCGGCGATCATTGACGAACCTTTGAGGAATTCTTAGGAGAAACTCAGATCCAAATCTTTCAGGAGGCACCAATCTTTTGACCGGCGTTCACAATGGGAACAGAGAGGGAAATTCTTCGACTGTTTTCGTGTGGTTCTAGGAGTGTTCTAGTCGGTTTAATCTAATCAACTGATGAATCCAAACCAAGCCTCTGGATGATAAACCGAACCCAAAAGTTTAAACCAATTTATATTCTTGATCGTACCAAATCATTTAAGTTGGGTCGCTCGGTTCAAACCGAGTGGAAATTTCAATAAAATGGCGCATCGACATTTCCGATCAACTTATATAACTAAACCAATTTTCTTAATCGGACATGATGACAGATGACTAATAAGCCCAAGTTAGAGAAGCCACAAAATTCACACATTTGAAAATTTAAATGCGGTTTGAATGAACATTCCAATCCCTTTTTTTCTCTTCAGTCTCAACATAAACTCATATCACCAAACCATCATTACAATTCTAAAAATATCCCTATGGAACACAAAATATCAACAAAAAAATATTTAAGTTATATATATTATCACTGCATTTATTAGAAAATATTGGGTTGTTTAGCCTGAGAAATCATCTGGACAACCTCTCTCATAGTCGGTCTCTCAACACTATGTTCTTGAACACATAGCATTGCGACAAAGAACAGTTCCATGGCTTCTTTTAATGGCACATTGCTCAATCTCTGGTCAATAATCTTCACCACGCTTTGTCTGTTACAGTTTGTATGAATCTTTGACCATTGTACAATATCTATCCCTTCTTCCCCAAAGTTATCTACTGGTTTTCTACCTGTTATCAGTTCCAATAACACTACTCCGAAGCTGTACACATCGCTCTTTTCATCTATTCTTAGTGTATACGCATATTCTGCATCGAACAAATAAGATTATGTTTAGATAGACCATAATATACATGAGTTTAGGTAGGAATTATGAGCAATAAAATCAAATCATTTTAACTATACTAAAACCAGATTCATTTATTATACAAATTCACATATAGAGGTAAACTCAACAGGACCTGAAATATATATATTTTGGTTTAAATTCTTCCATGTATTGTCCCAAACTAAACAACGAAACAAACAAAACGGAAACCTAAATGCGTAGCCCTGAATTTGATATTACGTGTGATGAAAGAAACGAGTATTGGGTATCAGTTATATACCTGGAGCTATGTAGCCATAGGAGCCAGCGATCGAGGACATACACTCTGAAGCTCCATTGTCTTGCATCATAAATTTAGCGAGCCCAAAATCAGCGACATGAGCTTCGAACTCATTACCCAACAAGATGTTGTTTGATTTCACGTCACGGTGTATTATAAGCGGCGAGCAATCGTGGTGAAGATAACACAATCCCTTAGCTGCTTCCAACGCTATTTGCAACCGCGTTTCCCATTTCAGAAATACTCCAGCTTTCTCGTGCAAAACTTCTCCGAGGCTACCATTAGGCATATATTCGTAAACAAGGAGATTCACGTCTTTGTTCGAACAGAAAGCAAGCAATCTCACTATGTTCCTGTGTCTGATTCTGCCTAATGTCTGAATCTCTGCGGCTAAACCGTTGTCGTGAGATGATCCTTTTCTTACGGTTAAGAGCTTCTTGACTGCAACTTCTTCTCCGTTTGGCATTATGCCTTTGTAAACAATTCCTGCACCACCTTTACCAATCACATTGATCTCTTTAACACATTCTAGAATGTGCTCGCTTCTGAATCCAAGCTTTTGAAAGCCTATGAGTTTCCACATATTTGTGCTATTTCTTTTCATTCTTCGACTCTTAACCACAGCGAAAACGACGAAAATCAAGGAGAACCCTAGTAGGCCTAACCCCAAAAACAGTTTAAATTTCGAAGGGATTTCCCGGTGGGATTTTGCATTGTTCTGGTTTGGAAGTTGAGATTGAGATTCGTTTTGGGTTCCGTTGCAAGGTTTGGAAGAATAACCGCAGAGAAAAGGGTTTCCAAGGAATGACGTGTTGTTGAAGTAAAAGAATTGCCCTGAAGTTGGTACTGAACCGGAGAAGTTGTTGTGTGAGAAATCTACTGATGTTAAGCTCTTCATGTATCCAATTTCGACGGGAATACTTTGGTTTAAGGAATTCCAAGAAACATTCAGATAGTTTAGAATCTGAATATGTGAAATCTGAACCGGAATTTGACCGGAGAGCTGGTTATGGCTCAAATCTAAGTATGTGAGTGAGAGACAATCACCAAACTCAGGAGGAAGCTTGCCTGAGAAATTGTTTCTGCGCATGTCAATCTTGACAAGATTCTTCAAACTTCCGATTTCAGCTGGGATTCGTCCTGTGAATCGGTTCGCGTCGACAAGAAGAATCTGAAGGCTTTTGAGGTTTCTGATCGAACCAGGAATCGATCCGGATAAGCGATTGTTGGATAGACTGATCTGAGTGAGACTCGATAACCGATCATTTCCCGAATCTTCTTCGGGTATTTCTCCAGTCAAGAAATTGTTTTGAAGCTCGAGAAGTGATAGGTTTGGCAAATAAATCAAACCCCTTGGCAATTTACCTGTTAGAAAGTTCTGACCGAGACGAAATCTCCAAAGCGTCTCGCATTGGCCAAGATCTTCGGGGAGAGGACCAAACAAGAAGTTGTCGAAGAGAATGAGAATCTTTAGTTTTCTTCCAAAACAGAGTGACTCCGGGATCAAACCTGTGAGCTTATTGGTAGACAAATCGATCTCGATCAACTTCCCTTTCGATCCAAGTTTCGCAGGAATCTTACCAGTGAAATTGTTGTGCCAAAGCTTGAGGGTTTTCAGATCAGGAAGCAGAGATACGAACTCCGGAATCTCTCCGTGTAATCTGTTGTAGAAGAGGTTAAATAACTGAAGCTTGTGAAGTCCAGATAGCTCCAGAGGAATCTCTCCTTCTAGAAAGTTGTTGGAGAGATCCAGAGTCTTGAGGCTTGACATGTTCCCTAACTCCCTAGGAACATAGCCAGTAAGCTCATTGGTCTGAAGAAACAGAATCTCCAAGTTCTTGAGATTTCCCAATTCTGCAGGAATTGATCCTTTCAAGCTGCAACTCGCTAAATCCAAACGAACAAGATTGATCAATTTCCCGAAATCCCTAGGTATCCCGCCCTGGTAATCGTTGTAATAACCTAAGGACAGCTGTTGCAGAGTCGTGATGTTCCCTAGCTCGTTAGGGATTCTCCCATGGAGATCATTACCAGCTAAAGACAGTACCTTAAGACGCAAGAAACCCCCGTAGCTTCTAGGGATCTCACCACCGAAGTAGTTTCCTCCGAGATCTAAGTACACGAGACGAGTAAGTTTGGTTAGCGAAAGAGGAAGTGATCCATTGAAGTTGTTGTTGTAAGCGTCAAGAGTCACGAGCTGAGCCATTTGATCGAACCCACGTAGCGCAATCTCTCCTTCAAAGGCGTTGCTAGAGATGTTTAAGATCTCAAGACACGAGAGCTTGTAAATCTCTTTAGGAAGCTCGCCGTAGAAACTGTTTGAAGAAATAGAGAGCACAACGAGAGAAGGAGAAAGACGGGAGATTTCAGGCGAGAGAGTGCCGGAGATGTTGAGATTAGAGATATCGAGACGAGTTATGGACTGATTCAAGTTGTCACATGAAACGCCAGTCCAAGAACAGAGAGAATTGAAATTTGGAATGTTCCATGAATCAAGAGAAGGATCATAGGAATCAAAGCTTTGCTTTAGGGAGACAAGGACTTTTGCTTGTCGAATTAGTGAGAGATTAAGAGATGAAAACGAAGAAGAACAGAAAAGAGGACATGAAAACAGAGAGATCAATGTAAACATTAGGAAGATCTTGTCTGCCATTCTAACATCTGAAAAAAAAAGTAATAATAAATAAAATGTTCTCCGACACGAATCTTAAATTCAGAGAAGTGGAAGAGAAGAAGGGAGTTGGCATAAATCCCAAAACACTAAAGAAATCGATGGAAGGAGATCATCATCATTAGACATCATCATGCTTTAGTGTTTTGGGGGCGCACTATGTTCTGGAGTTGCTGGTTATAGTGAGTACTGACTCAGTAAGTGAAGAGGATAATCATCATTGCAATTTGCAAGCTTCAATATTATTTTTGAATATATTAAACTGTAAAGTTAGATTTGTTCCGTTTAATACTAAGTGTCATTTTAAAAACTTAATTATTATTTTATTTTAAGTGTAGTTTTGATTGTCCATATTTTTAAAAATTATTAAAAATGAAAATATATTTAATATTATATTTATATAAAAAATTAAAATATGTTCTCAAAGGAATAACCATCTAAAATAATATTTTTTAAAATTTTATTTTAAATATAAAACTAAGAATTTAAATTTTTAATAATAATACAAATTTAATATTAAAATCACTAAAAATTTCATTTTAATAAAAAAATTTAAACTTTGAATTAGAACAAAATAAACTTAAACGTAATATTTTATTATATATAGTTTATTTTCACATAATAATTTGTGTTATTTTAAAATTTTATTTTTGATAGAATAAATTTAGACATAAATTTATAAAAATTATTTTATAATATTACTTTTAAAAAAAAATTCAATAAAACAAACTTCATTTAAAAACTTTGAAAGAAAGTGAAAAAGAAATTGCAGTATCCAATGCATTGTTTGTCTTTTGGTTTGAGCTTTAATTTTTGCATTCACGAAATATGAGAAGGCAAATCATAGCTTTTTCTTTAATGAAGTACTAAAGATGAGTGCCTTTGCCTTTTTACCTTCTCTTTATCTTTATCTTTTGATTTCTTTTTTGTGTCCCAATTATTGGTATTATTTGAATTAGGTTTCATACATAAAGACATCGTCACATAGTCCACAATCACAAACATTATCTACGACTAGTTGATTATTGTATACTCTTTCACCTTATCGTTTGAAGAATTATTATAAAAATTATATGAATGCAAAACTTTTTAAACGTGATTAACATGATCTCTAAACAGACCACCACTGAAAGGTTTTATAAAAAAAAGCCATTAAAGAAGAAATAAGCATATTTATTTTTTTCATTTGACCATTTATATATAAAATAATCTCTAAATAACAACACTGAACCAGAGAAAAGCAACACACAATATATCACATGCTGCTAGTAGTACAAATTAACCAAAGTAACTAGAATCTTTGGTAACTGTGGACCTCTTTTTGTTTTCTTTGTCTTTGAAGAAATTAATAACTTCTCTGTCAAAGGATTCTGTTTCTGTACCCAATGTTTCATCAGCTCAAACTCCTCGGAATGTTCATTCATGAACCTGTAAAAAAAATATATATATATATATATATTTAAATTGCGTTTATTGAATTATTAATGTTTGGAGTTATACAAAGTTTTTAATCATATAAATTAATGCATTTGTAATCATTTTTTATTTTATTTATGTGTAAACTCTAAAAATCTATTAATTTGAAATAGAAGAAATAAATTGTAAGATTTGAATTTCAAAAATATCTTACTAAATAAAAGTAGCTATTTGAGTCTTTTAAATCTATCCACCTAAGCCAAGAAACAAGTTTTAAAATGATGACACATTACCAACTTTATCCACATCATTTTAAATCAAAAATATTTACTAATAATTTCTATAAAATTAAATTTCTAAATTTTAAAAACTTCACAAAAATTTTGACGATTAAATTTACCCAAATTAAAATTTATAACCACTAAATCACATATTATTAACCATTACCACCCTACCTTTTATTACTTTGTCCACTACCATCTCACCTTTTATTGTCCACTACTATCCTAACATTATAAAACACCATACTTTTCATCACAAATCTTGTACACATTCTTTATAAATTAATCATGACATCAAAAAATTCTTCTCAACCTCATACTTTCGCTTTTTTCAACAATTGTGATGGAAAATTTTTGTAACGAAGAAATATTAGTGCGATTTATTCATTTTTGGGAATTCCGAAATTTTAACAAAGACAACACACTTATAGGTTTGGAAATGCTTCTACTCGACAAAAAAGTATGTTTACAAAATTATATATGTGTGGTAAAACTAACATTTTTTTGCTTACACACTTATGGATTTGAAAATGGTGTTTCTCAACAAAGAGGTATGTTTATAAAATTATGTATGTGTGGTAAAACTAACATTTTTTTTTCTTACCATTTTTGAAATAATTAGAAAAACTTTTTTACGAGCGGCTAATATATTTAAGTGTAAAATATTCTATTTTTGAAATATATATGTAGATTAAAAGTTTTTTTTTTAAATAGTTAAAAATACTAGAATTTTTATATGTCAAATTTTCATTAATATACTATTCTATTTTTTAAACTACTACCTATCTGATAAAAAAATTAACAATCCAATACAATATAAAGATTCACTTCGGGAAATAGATTTTTTTGGTACGAACATATTTTGAAGACTAACTTAATTAACAAGCTAAAAAATTTATAGTCAATATCGGTAAAAAATTATACAAAACCACTAATCATAAAAATGGTATATGTTTCACCGACCAAACAACAATAATAAAAACAACATAATCCGCGTAATACGCGCAAGATGTCACCTAGTATGCGTGCAAAAGTGTGATAAAGATCACCTACTTCATTTATTTAATATCAAAATTTAAACCAAATTGATTCATCTTTGCTATTTATAATTTATTCGATATTTTAGAGTTGTAGATTATCGAGAGGCCTAAAATATGAGGAGAACAAAGAAAGGCCCCTCCCCACTAATTTTGCACGCCAAAAGTGAAAAAAGAAAAGCCATTATTAAAAAATTTAGAGCATGCATGCATGCTATTCTCTCCCCTTTTTTTCCTCAATCTTTTGCTTTTGATTTTTTTGTTTTCAATCTGTGATTTTCTCGAGAGGTTCATGGCTTCGGTTCAATTGTGGCACTTACAGGTTTTTGAAATAGTTTTGTGGAAGTGGTTAAGTTCAACGTTTCAAGTATTACATTGGATTCATAGATCTCTCTCACTATTTTCCTTGTGGCGTTGTACAAATAATTCAAAATCCAAAATTTGATGCATGATTCGTTTCGATCTACAAAAATTTGGATTTCTAAAATGGTGAATCGGATAACTTGATCTATAAATTTTACTTATAGTTTAAATTTAGTGTTTATGATCGTTATGTTTCATTTCCTTTTTGGGATTTGTTTATAGAGAATTCAACATATCTCGTCGAATTTTATATTAACACTATATTTTACGGTATGAATATAAATATCAAATTGCCAAAAAGTGTAATTCTTTATATCAAACAAAAAGCATGTATAGAAAGGTAAGGAATCAGCCTCTGCTTGCTCCAAGGCAAAAATGGATAAACCAAGATTTTGTTGTTTGCATTTTGGACATTCCTTGGAGAATTGTTGGTTTGTAATTTCTACTGAAAGAGAAAGACATGTTACGCAGAAGACAGTTTTTGTCAGATCAAATCGAAGAAAAGGCTTCTCAGTGTCAAATTCTTAGAGGTACTTAATTAATCACCGGTTTAAAAATACTAAAGACCCCAAGATTAATTCCAAACTCTTTGATTTTTAATTCAAAATTCAAACCAAATGGTAGAGAGTTAAGACATAATATCAAGTTAATGCGGCTAACCGGTTATTTCGGTTCTACATCCGGTTACGTAAATTGAAACTAAATGGCTTGAAGATAGATTGAATTTGGAAGAAAGAAAATTTATAGGGAAGAAAATGAATTGGTCAAGTCAAAAACATGATAATCCTTGAAAATGATTTGATTTTTTTTTTTTAAATGAGAAGAAAATTCAGAGGGAAGATTAAAGGAAGTAATAAAAGAGATAAGTTGTGTTGGCAAAAAATAAAAATAAAAGAGATAAGTTGCATACCACTTCATTTGAATCAAGAATATAAAAGTCTCTGGTTGCATATTATATGTTTCTTCGTCTACAATATCGGTTCCTTATTACTTGCACGTAACAAAAATCTTAAAGAAATCAGATGTGCTCTCCTCTTTCTCCAAAAAGACAAATCAAATTTTATTCCCAGCTATACACATTCCAAATGTTTTTATCGGTAAAGTATTTCAAAAATTTTCTAGATTTGGTATTTTAAAGAATTTAACAGCTGAAAATCATCGAAAACTCAGCTGTAGTTGTAAGTCTCAAATTTAAGAAATTGAAAACTAAAATTATATATATAATATATATGTACTAATCCATCAATGAATTAAAACATAATAATTAAGCAACGTATATAATCTTATTTTTTGACGAGATCTGTTAACACAACCCTCATGGTTTAGTTTCCAACATTGAGTTTCAAATAACATGCGGCGACTCATAATAGGGCATGGATTATGTATAGATTAGATTTCTCTTTTTTTTTTTAAATAATTGAGTTCATGTGATGATGATGATGATGATGAATTATCTTTTTGTTGGAAGTCTCTAGGCACTATGGTTCATTTACATCGATTTAAATAGCATTATTGGAGCTAATTTGCCACCTTTTATTACCCAATCTTTTCACTATTAATTGTTTGTACTCATTAATTTCAAATTTAGTTTGGTTAATAATTAGATCCCCACTAAGCATTCATGGTGTAGTTTTGAGTTAGCTATCCATAAAACAAACAAATAAATGTATAGAGAAAAACATCCACAAAATACATTTGTTACAAATTCACTATAAACAAAAAAACACATTAAAGACTTTGCAAAAATAAAAAAACAGAGATTTATCCACACAAAAACAAACCGAATAAAATAAAAAAGAATGAAAAATAAGGTTTGTTCCTTTCAGTTTCTTCTTTTCATTTTTTATACGTACAAAGATGTTTTCATACAAGAGAAGCAATCATACCATCTTCAAACAATCAAGGCTTTGGTGGCTCAGCCACTGGCGCTGTCGTCTTTTCGGGTTCCTTAACCGGAGTTTCAACCACCGCCGGAGCTGGAGCTGGAGCTGAAGCTGGAGCTGGAGCTGGAGCCGGAACAGCTTCTTCTTTTTTCACTTCTTCAACAGGCTTCTGCTCCTCTACTTCCGGTTTCTTATCCACCACGACCGCGGTTGTAACAGTTTCTTCTTTCTTAATCTCTTCAACAATCTCTTTCCCTTTCTCACCACTTGGTTCTTCGGTTTTGACCGGTTCTTCGGTTTTGACTGGTTCCTCCACCGGTATTTCTTTTGTCTTCACCTCTTCCGGGAGGAAAACACATACCTTCTCAAATATGAACGTGACTGGTCCTGAGACATAGCCAGCTCCAAAGCTAGACGAAGCGTCTCTCACAGCCGTTGACCCGGGGAACTCTGAAGTTACATTTCATAATATATCAAACACAAAGATAAATAAAGCTAAATTCATAAAAATTTACGTATTCAAACACCAGTGAATATGATCAAACTTACGACTACTTATTCCGTATCTCATACAATTCAATTGATCTCATTTCGAATCTTACTTGGTATATAACTTCAATGTATACTGTATAAGATATGATTTAAACTCAAGGTATACATGTATATACGTATAGGAATAAGACATGATAGGTATCCAAAGTTTAGCCAGCAAATATTTTGAAGATTATTGATATAAGACAAAAGAGATAAATATATATATAATAAGACAAACATATTGTTGTCGGAATATTGAAAATCAGCACATGACAAATCGTAATTAAATCATTACCAATTTTGACAAGCTCCTCGAGATACTTATGCACAGCCGCTGAGTTTTTCTTCAACCCAGCCTCCTTAGGGTCTCTCACCAAAGCCTATACTCGTTTTGATTTTAGTTTTAGTTAATAATTAAGGGTTTGAATGTTAATTCAGAAATTAGAGAATTAATTAAATAAAATGAAGATAAGGACCTTGACTTCGACAGACGTGGCTTCATAGGTTTCCAACACCTTTGGTTGGAGTTCTGTCTTTTTCTCCTCAATCTCCTTGTTGATTGCTTCCTATTATACGTATCAATACGTGCCCATATTAGCAACACACATAAAAAAAACTAATTCATAGTTAAAAAATACTATTAAAATAGACAAAACAAAACCCTGAAGTGCTAAAGTCCAATTAATAGATGGTTAATGTTTTATTTTTCTTCTTGTTTTTAGGAATCAAACAATAAACACATACTTTACAGCAAATAAGCTTTGATATAAATAATAGTTTACGATCAAATAATGGTGTCATATAATTAAAAGAATATTAAAATTATGTAAATATGAATACCTTAGACTCATCAAAAGTCTTGCTAGCTTCAGCAGCAGCAGCTTTCTTAGCACTATTCTTCTCGAATAGCTTCTTGAATTTTGGAACAACCTTTGAATTCCAGTACCCCATTTTTAGTTATTTAAATCAAATTAACCTTCTCGACTCGAACGATTCTGTCAAGGAAATATAAATGTTACTCAGATTTGTTTTAACAAACGAAATATCTGTAAACCCTGATTGAGTGATTTCTATATATAATATGACCAAGTTACTTATGTGTCATATGCTATAATACATATCTTCTACTGCTGAAAGAAAACAAAAGTACATATCTAATGTTCTACAAAACGACAAAAGCCAAGAACTAACAACACATATTTTTTTGTTTGTGTTGCAACGTTATTTCTTCAACCAAAGTCTAACTAATCCTAAAGAAATGCTTCTGGTGATTAGTATTTTTCATTAGCAAAAAAAACCCTGGAGATTATGATTGTCTTATCAAAAAGATTTGTCTTGATCTTAATCGTATGATGATGACGATTGAGAAACAAAACACGAATCATGTGAATAAAGACTACATATTCTGCCTCTATAATTTTACCAACTTTGTTTCTATACAGAATCTCGAGAAAATATCAAACAAGCTTTGTACTACAACAGAGTTCGTTAAGATAATCATCTAAAAAATCATAATTTCACAAAACTAAAAGATCCAAAAGACGTATATGACAGTAGAAACGAACAAAAGTACTTTATGAGTTTGATAAAGAGACTTACTTGAAATGATAAATCTCCTTGACGATTTGATCTGTTGTTCTTCTTCTTCTCTGAACCCACGAAACTGATTAAATGTCTCTCTGAATTTAAGAAACCCTTTCGCGTCAAATAGACAGGTTTATCATCAAACCACCCCTTGTTTTCCTCATTAATTACGATTACTGCCCCTCCCTATTTTATAACACTTCTTGCCTCGTTGGCTTCAGAACCAATTTCTGTTCTCTCTTTGCGGTTAACGGAACGATTAAACCAAATTGGACCGGAAAATATACATCTTCAATGAATGGTTTGGTTTCGGTGGTGAGTGTAAACCGGAAAAGACAATTTCTTCATCCATCTTGAAGCGGCTGTGTGATATAATAAAAGGGTCAAAGACAGCAAAACAAGTAATAATAAAATGGAATAACGGTCAACAGAAGTTATAACGACAAGAGGGAAGAGTAAAGGATAAGAAGGTAATTTCAGGAGGAGAGTTTGCCAGCTGGCGGTCACATCAATCAGAGTTGGCAAATATCAAAGTAGGGCCCTCACCAATCAGATTGTTAAAACTGGATGGTGATCTGTAGTTGTAACATATACGCCTCTTTTCTTATGTACTATTTAAATTTCTTATTAATAGAAAAACTGTATGTGTTTTGGTTTAATTACTTCATTTATTTACGAGACTATTCGTATGTGTCATATATACTTTGAGTTGGCATTTGATTATCCTCGACAACTTAAAAAAAATACTTTGGGTGAAAGTCGACTATTATTCGGTTAAAGGCAAGGTGTTACATTTGGTACTACTGAACCAAAACCATGGCAATACACACAAACATTAACAACTCTTTCTAATTCGAGAGTGTTAGGTGGATTTCGCTTTCTCTTTAACATGGAATTCGGATTAAAATGAATTCGGCTCATCAAACATGAAATTTCATCGTAATGGGAGATCTCCGCCGTTTTTGAAAGATAAAAGAGATCTCTCAATTCGTTTAATCTAATTGGATATCGAAGACGGCGATAAATTTTTTGATAAAGAATATTAATAAACATTAATAATGGCAAATATTTTGAAAATTTAGTCAACTGAAAATATAAAAGAATATGGTTGATGTTATAAATAAGGATATAAAAAACAAAAAAAAATATCAAAAATATTATTATTTAATAGTTCCTCGAGTTGTTGTAACATCGAACTGATAAATAAAACATATTCTATTTTTAATTTACTTTTCTAATTGTTATTCACGAGTTGAATTGATTAAGTTATAATCATAAAACTTAAGTTCAACTAAGAGATTTTGGATTTATATGTTTAACCTAATTTTTTTCAACCATACTCGTTATGATTCAATCAATATGAATTAACTGAAACATATTATATTTATATTCTCGAAAGTTAAATAACAACAATATCGATATATAATATGAATTGTTTAATTAAAGGGAGTCGAGGTCAAAATATATAACTCTTTTGTGTCGATCAAAATATAAAAATCGAAATATAACTCCAATTTCTTTGATGATACATGTTCTGAATGAATGATACATTTTTCATAAACTCATACTTAACTAAAAGTAAATCGAAGTGTGCATAACGGAGAACCTATGGATTTGTTTTGGCTTAAATATTGTTATGCTATATTTGCCTTTTTTTTTCTATCAATTGTATTTAAACTAAATTTTCTGTCCCAACTCTGCCAAGTAAATTTATAAACAACCAAAAAAGTCTTCGGTCCATCCCTTCTAATGAAGGATAATTTAATTTATTTACTTAAATTTTGATTACAATCAGATTCCTACCAAATCAAATATTAATGATTTTATTCGTCAATATTCCCTATGTTTCATATTAAGTAGTGTTTTAGCCAAAAAAAAAATTGTTTCGTTTTAAGTAATTTTTCAGCTATCAAAATTAATTAAATTTTATTTTGAATATTTGTACTCTGTATTTGTTTTGTTATTGATTGAACTGGTTTAATTTAAATATATAGTAAATAATGTTTTATTTTTGAAAAACTAAAAAATAAAATAATTTGATGAATAAATAATTAAGGATTAAACTTATGGAAAAGTAAAGGAAAATAATTCACATGGCCTAGCTGTTTTGAAATTAGTCTGTCTATAAAAATTAAAGTTTAAAATAAATAATTATGGTACAAGACAAACATCCCACTCTCAATATCTATGACAAACTATGAAAATCTCCAAAACGACATGGTTTACACTCCTAATTCGTTTCAATTTATTTAAATAAGAAAACAAAATAACGAATCTCAATGGTTCACGACGATACATTGTTTTTCTCTATAGTTTTGTATCTATCAAATTGTTATTTTTAAATGAAAAATTATTCACTTATCTTATGTTCGAAGCATATATATTTATATAGGCTTTGTAAGAGTATTTTTTCGTAAAAAAATAAAAAATGTATATTTTACATGTTGACAAAAAAAAAAGAAACTAATTTGCAGGATGTTGTGTGTACTTAATTATTGTGTTTTACGAATACACCTTACGTATAAGGTATTTGAAATGGTAAGTAACATAATGGTCGCCATGATGACAGTATACATGCACATGGGTTGGCTTCATTATCTGTTGTCCTCGTTGAACAATACGATGGACAATCATCCATTATAAAAGATCCTATGAGATATCATTCATTTCATCATTAATTTTCACATATTCACACACACATATGTATATATATAACACATATCTCATGCTCTAATGATGATACTTTCAAAACATTAATACATTACTAGAGATCTAAACAAATACACCAAAATTAACTATTCAAAATTATGCTTTTAAAATTTTTAGTATTTTTTATCATCCGTTTTACAATAGATTAATCTAATAATCCAACTTTACAATTTTAATATTATAAAAGTAGTATAACCATTATCTCTATTTGATTTTTCTTTATTTTGTAATATATTTATATGTATAAAACTATTATTTTATGAATTTTATTAAATCAAGGTCATATATATATATATTTGTTAAAATTGACTAGATGTGTGTATATTTCTTAGATTTACACAAACTGTTAATGATATTTTAAGATGAAATAAGTATTTATTTTTCAACCTATTTACTTACTTTTATTTGTAAATATCTTTTTAACAAAGTGTGAATAATTCTTCTGGTCGTCGATTGACCTACAAGAAGGGAAGTTTCCAAAACCGGGTTCGAACAACTTGGAAAGAATTTCGATCTCGATTGAGAAATATATATATATAGGATTTGGCCCAGCAACTAAACAAAATCAAAATATATAGAATTAGTGCAATATATATACAATATCAAACGAACGAAAATGACATATCGCTAAGAAACCAAAAAGAGACTTGTGGACATAGATGAAAGCTCTTCATCATTCCTCTTTCGAATTAAATCTATCAGATTTTGTGTTTGAATCAAGAAAAAATATGACCAAATCGCAATGGTCAAAAAACAAAATTAAATAAATCACATGAAATTAAGGATGTACGTAATTGTGTGTTTGACATTTTACGCCAATAATCTTTCAGGCAAAACTTTTGTCTGAAACACTTTTGTCTCCCATTGCTTGTTTGTGTTGTTTAACTACAAAACTTCGATTCTATTGCGCCATCAATGGGTCAATAAATAGTTAATGAGTAAAATTAATCATAAAATTAGAATCATGACTCATGTGAAATATTTAATGCATAAAATCATATAATTCTTATAAACAGTTATTAAAAATAAAAAATTTGATCTTGAATGTTATAACTCATTAATCTGCAGGTTGACAAAAAATAAAACTATCTAAATAGTTACTAAAAATGGTAAATATAATTAATTAATACTAACAAATTAATCCATAACTTCTACCACAAATTTCCATATGTTAACAAAATTGGACAATTTTAAAAATATCACATTTTTGATTTTTTACTAAAAATACTATCACGATGTTTTTTCTCTCTCAATTGTATACCATAAACATAATAGAAAGTTGACAAAAATATTTATTAATGAGAAATAGAAAACAATGCTTACATAAGCAAACGATGAATGCTAAAAAGAGCACACGTCATTCATATAATTCATCATAGTAAATCTACATGGCAGCTAAAGAGATATCATCCTAATTAAATATTAGAAATTTACAAAAAGACCATATGTTCATTTTCATACAATTCACACTAAACTTGGAAACTGAAATCAACTTTCGTAGCTAGTAATTAAAGATCGAAATGGAAATGATATTGATCTGTTTGTGCTTAACATCACTCTTAGTCTTTCTCTTCCTAAAACCAATTGTGCAACGAGTCACCCCCACTAACCTTAAGCCACCACCGTCTCCGTGGCGACTTCCGGTAATCGGAAACCTTCACCAGCTAAGTCGACACCCTCACCGCTCTCTCAGTTCCCTCAGCCTTCGTTATGGGCCACTCATGCTTCTTCACTTTGGATGTGTCCCAGTCCTTGTAGTCTCATCCGCTGATGCAGCTCATGACGTCATGAAAACACACGATCAAAAGTTCTCGAACCGTCCCAGAACAAAAGTGGTCGATAAACTTCTTAATGGTGGCAGAGATTTGGCCTTTGCCTCCTACGGAGAATATTGGAGGCAGTTTAAGGTATTTTTGTCTTTCTTTTTTTTTTTTTTGCTTAATTGATGTTTTCATATTAATTGATGTCTTCAACATCTAACTGGGATGCATGCATGCATGCAGAGTATCTGCGTTCTGAATCTCTTAAGCAACAAAACTGTACGGTCCTTTGAGAATATAAGAAAAGAAGAGATCAACGTGATGATGGAGAAGCTTGAGAAAGCGACTTCTTCCTCTTCGCCAGTAAATCTAAGCGAATTACTCACGACTCTTTCAAATGATATAATCACTAGAGTTGTCTTGGGAAGAAAATATAGCAGCGATGAAGGTGGAAATAACTCCAAGAACATAGTTAGGAGATTGATGGAGCTCTTAGGAATTTTCCCTATCGGTGAATACATTCCTAGTTTGGCGTGGATAGATAGGATCCGAGGTTTAGATGAGAAAGTGGAGGAAGTAAATAACGAGATTGATTGTTTTCTGGAAAAAGTGGTGCAAGAACATGTTGATTCAGATGAGATAAACAGATCAGATTTTGTTGATATATTGCTTTCTGTTCAAAGAGATAAGACGACAACATTCGAGTTTTACAGAACCGATTTAAAAAACCTTCTCTTGGTAAAACAAAATCATTTTCTTTCCATGTAAATATATTCCAAGAAGAAGAATAAAATTTGTCGTCATGTGTAGGTAAATTCTTGTTTTCTTGTTTAATTTCAGGACATGTTATTTGGAGGAGCAGCAACAACTTTCACGCTAATAGAATGGGCAATGACAGAACTTATGAGACATGAAGAGTGTATGAAGAAACTCCGAGATGAGATTCGTTCTGTTTCAGTGAATAGTTCATATGTTTCGGAGAAAGAAACTGAAAAGATGAAGTATTTAAATGCTGTGATCAAGGAGGTGCTTCGGTTACATCCCTCAGGGCCATTAATTCCACGAAAACTGAGTGAAGATATCAAATTAAACGGATACGATATAGCTTCAGGAACACATGTAAGTCTTTACATCTTATAAAGATGACAAATTGAAGATGTTAATTATCTTTGGAAACAAACAGGTGCTAATCAATGTATGGGCGATCCAACGAGATATTAACAGTTGGGGCACAGATGCAGAAGAATTTAGGCCAGAAAGGCATTTAAATTCGAAATCTGATTTTCAAGGAAAAGATTTGAAGTACATTCCATTTGGATCAGGGAGAAGGCGATGTCCTGGAACAGGATTTGCATTAGCTTTAGCCGAGGTCGCATTAGCAAACCTTGTGAACCGGTTCGACTGGAGAATCGAGGGAGGAACACTTGGAGATGACAAGCCTGATCTAGTTGAAGCAACTGGTATTGATGTTTGTCGCAAGTTCCCTCTAATTGTATGTCCATCTTCAGTCTCCTTAAAGTTAAAACACTAGAAGATAATTAGTAACAGTTCAATGTTTTGTAATTGGTTATAAAAAAAAAAGACAATTAGCAAGAGATGTGTACGTGGAAAGATTGTTTGGTTTGCGGTTGAACATCTTATGAATATAAAAATACATTATCTTGTCTTGGTTTGTGTGAATGCAACATCACATTTATGTATATATATTCAAAGAATATTTGTCTCAAGAGAAATATAGTTCTGAAGTCGTCTCGTACTACAACACGAAGAAGCTGATGAGATCATTAGAGATGTAACGTGATCGGTATGTGTAAATAATTATATAATGAATGTTGTTTTGGAAGAGGCTTGGATCGAAAATTGGTGAAATGTCATTTTTATGAGAAAGATCTTATAACAAATAATGAATTAAAGAGTTAAATTCAACAATTGAATTCAACAATGAACTGAATATTCTTTTTAGGGATGACGATTGAATATTGTTTTTAGGGATGCCGATCTACTTCCCTTTATAAAGTATTGTATAACACCGAATATTTTTATAATTAATGATACGATTTGTATATCTACATTAAATAAATAGAAAATATATTTTTCTATCAATTGAAAGTTCGAAACCAATTTCCTCCGATTAGCTGAATTACTTGTTTTACGACGGAAATCACAATTATTTCTAATTAGGTTTCACACTTTAAGTAGAAGAAAAAATATATTTTCAACTTTTAATTAAGAAGAAGATATGGTTTTAACTTATCCGTTGTATTAATTATAGAAATATTTAATGTTCTATGATAGTTTCGAGGAAAAAATAGATCATAGAAGCTGAATCCACACACCCTCACTCATAAAAGCTTTTCAATTAGGTTTGTTCTAATAAAAGAGATTCAGTTTTAAGCTGAAGATGATGTACTACATTTAGTGATTTTGTTCTTTATGATCATGGGTTATGATCTTCACTAGAATTTGCAGATAACTATGTACCATCCAAACGCTTTGGTAATATTATAATTAGGTAGTTCGTGCAGGCAGATCTATCTTTTTGATTTTTTGGGCATGGTCTCATGTCAACGATATTGTAATTTTTCTTAAAGAAGAAGTCAACAACACTTAATTTGGATTATATTTATATTATATTATACGTGCAAGTCATGCCTAGAATAGTAACCAACGTGCAACCCATTCCGTATTTAAAAGTATTGATCGATATATGTTTTCAGATTTTTCCCAATGTTGTCTTTTTCTAACTAATCCTCATATTCAGTTTCAGGCCAAAGAGAATAACAAAAATGGCGACAGAAGTTCTCAGTTTCAGTGACGATAGTAGTCACGAGGATTGGCATGACTTTGAGGTTCTAGGCCTCGGAGACGAGCCCAAGATACTGGTCAAGAAGTCGAGCATACAATCCGAATCCGAGAGGCGGATCTCGATTGATCCGAAAGCGCTATTGTCAAGATCAAACGAGAGCTTCGACATGATAATCTCAGGTCAGAGAGACATTGAGAACGACGTGGCATTGTCGTCTCAGCAATTGGATCATCAAGTGAAAACGACTTTTACGAGCTGCAGCCTACCAAACTCAGCAGCCACGTCACCTAGACATAGCTCGAGTCAGAGTTGGAAGAACAGAACGACGGAGCAAGTTCTTGACCTAATGCTGATTCAAGACGCGGCCACTGCGTTTCGAAGAAGCAAATCTTGTGGTGAAGGACGTGCTTCTACGCCATCGCTCGATTTCGACGTGATATTGTCCAAATCAAGACATGGACATGACCATCATCAACATGGCTTATCTTCCTCTAACTCAAAGAGTCTATCTCACAAGAGTAGTGGAAACAACTCTTTCTTCTCAAAAACAGAGTCTAGCAAAAGCAACCGAAGTAATACCAATACTGCTAATTCGAAAAGCATCAGTTCGTTTGAGGACGGATTCAAATGCAGCGCTTTGTGTCTCTACTTACCTGGTTTCAACAAAGGAAAACCCGTGAGATCATCTCGAAAAGGCGATTCCTCGTTCACTAGAACCACCACGATGACTTCTTCTCAATCTATGGCAAGAACCGCTTCCATTAGAGACACTATGGTGCTCTCAGCTCGAGCCTCGCTAGAACGGTTCGAGTGCGGTTCATGGACCTCTTCGGCTATGATTTACGATGACAATGCCGACCTCGGTGGCCATTTTTTCGACTTGCCTTCCGAGTTGATCAAAGGCGGACCGGGAGGTAACGATCAAGACGATCCTGTTTCAGCAGCTTTCGTGTTCGACAAGGAACCTAATTTGGAGCAAGAAATCAAAGGGGTTTTGAAGACTTCTGGTTCGAAATCAAGAAGATCGATGGAGTCGCCACGTCACGTTCGGTTCTCAACTTCTTCGCCGGTTTCTTATCCGACGTCTCCAACACATTCAATTACGCCACGGTTGCTACAAGCCACCGAGGATTTCAGTTGTTTCTTGGAAGCACAAGCAGTGTGAATAATAATAACATATAAATGGGGGACTTTTAACTTTCTAAATTTTCTTTTTTTTGTCAATCAAATGAAGTTAACTAAATTATTAACCTTCTTTTGCTGAAATTTTTTTGGGAGTAAACGCCATTCGAGAGAATCCAAACTTTTCCATTGTAAAGGAATGAGCACAGGAGAAAAAGTGAAAATATTTTTATCATTTTTCATTTTTTCTGTGGGACGGCTTAATAATATATTTGTTCATTTCGTATTATTTTTTAAGATTATTTAAACTATTAACAGCTGTTCCCAAAGACAGACAAGTGGTTATTAGATTAAGTTATTGCATGTTGAATCTGCCTATAGGAATAAATAAACTCTGTGTTTTCAGAGAATATTGCAGCCGCAGAGATCATACAGCCCCGGACATCTTCTATGTATTAATAATCTCCCGTAACGTATCAATATTAAATTTATAACCAAGAAAACATCAACCACATTGAATTGTATCAATGCCTGGTCTTGACTATTGAGCCTCTTGACACACGTATACATACTGCATTTATTGATAACCCATTACCATATATACTACATTTTGAAAACATTGATGTGGAAATTAGGAAATGGTAAGCTTCATGAATATGGTAAATTTATCTTACATGATAATTTGGTGAGCATCCCTATATAGAATGTACTACTCTCAACTCTAAATTCATAAAGGGAAAGATCTTGACCGGCATTTGAAATAACCTCATCGAGCATGCGAATCTTTAGGACACCAATGTAGGAAACAGTTTGGTTGAAAAGAGTGGTTATAACATGTCTGCAGAGAAGATGATTAAAACATTCCAAGATCAATTGTGAGAGTCCTAGTCTGTTCCTCAACACCAACTTTATTGATAGTAAATCTTAGTTTTATTAATAACAAAACAGTATAATCTTCCTTACCAACATCATTAATAAGTTTTTACCTTTTTAATTAACAAATTGTAACGAAAAACAACAAAAAAGCTTTCATAGCTCAGTTGGTTAGAGCACCCGTTTAGTAAGCGGGAGGTCTTGAGTTCAACTCTCAATGAAAGCATGGTATTACATTTTTTCTTTCTTCTGTTAATATAGTTTTATAAATGCAATCCATAAATCAGATTCTAAATTCTATACGATTCATTGGGTAAAACAAAGGCAGTACCATCAAAGCTATATACCATTTTTCATTAAACAATGGGAATAGTCATAAAATATGTATGTGCAATGGTCAATACCATAAAAGATAAACTAACAATGTTCATACATTTTAAGAATCGGACTAGTTCTATACAAATGCATAATCCCAGAGAGTACAGAAGGACTAATGATACTGTACATTCATGGAGTTTATGAGACAAGAATCAACTTGGTTTCTCATATATTCTTTTCTTTTCAAAAAATGTTTTACATATGAGATTCTAGAAATTCCAAGACGGCCAAACCAGCTGCACCAACATCGTCATCCAACACATGTTCTGCTGGAGAATGACTTATTCCTCCACGACACCGGACGAACAACATTCCCACCTGCCGGAAACAAAAAAAAAACTTCCTTTCTGAACTAAGAGACAAAACACACAACTTAAGTCCTAAAACATGTGGATGTCTTATAAAACCTGTGACCAGACTAATCTCTAGCTTGAAATTCTATTGATATCCTAACGTGTTTGGACTGGAAAATCGAGTCTTGTTCATTGGTTTTTTTTAAGTGAGGAAGCAATTTGTAAACTGAAGAGAAATTTACATTATTCTACTGTAAGTTTCAACTCAATCACCTTAGTTAAATGAGACATAGCCATAGCATCATGTCCTGCTCCGCTCATTAGCACAGGCACCTCATCTTGGATTTCTCCTGTCATCTTCTTAAGGGCACTCTGAGCTGCTGATTTCAGCTGTAAACTCAAATGCGGGTCTGAGATTACTGCATCTGCATCATGCTGCAATGATGATGAACCGGGGATGAAGTTGGTAAGAGGATAGTATATGAGAGTAACAGCTTTGGAGAAAAGTGTATAACACTCTTTACCTTTCGTTCAATGGAACACAAAAGCGATCTTTTGTCACATATCTGGTACATCCTAGTTGCTAGGACATGGAGAATAGCTTTGCGTCCTACATCATCTATCGTACGTAAATCCACAGTGAAAATTACCTGAATTCATTCCATACATATCCATGAAAATCATTAAGAGTTCATTCACAAGAAAAACTAAGAAAACAAACACTTAAAGGCAAAAAGTGAACTATCACTTGCCTGGCCTGGGATGACATTGCTAGCACTTGGCCATGTCGAGATCTCTCCAACAGTACAAACAAGTGAACTATCAAGGGATTCTTTTGTGTCCTCATTACATTGACCGTCGCAAGATAAGTAATCTTTAGGGTTTTTGCAAACACTTTCCAATAGTACAATCAGTTCCGCAGCACCAGTCATAGGGTCTTGACGCAGTGACATTGGAACTGTTCCAGCATGTCCTTGAGACCCTTTTACAGTAACCTGTAGAATTCTGTCCATTTGGGTTTCAAATAGCCTTCTCCAAGATTAAACATGTAGTTTTAGCTGTGAATACGTTACCTTTAGTCTCGTCTGTCCTGCAATTCCTTTTACTACTCCTAAAGGATAACCAACCCATTCAAGCACAGGGCCTTGCTCAATGTGAATCTACAGGACAATATTCATAGTCGACAATCATAATTCCATTCTTGAGGAAAAATCATCGGTGTAGAGCTAACGACAAGGCTCAATGTTTAAATACATCGAAAATACATAATCAAAACCATGGTAAACTAGTTTGCAAGACTGGAAGGAGATCAAGCATGTTTTTACCTCTACATATCCCCAAACAGATGTGGGATCATACTTCAGCTGCATTAGGTTTTCCTCCGTTATGTCTATGGAGTTCTCTTTAAGAGCATCTTGCACAGAAGTACCACTGAGCGAATGAATATGGAAAAAGTGAGCATTTATACTCAATCTATAGGGTGAAGAAGCTAAGGTTCTCGAATAAAACCTTTTATCAGCAACCTCCAACCGAGAAACTGGCATGATTCCAGCCAGAGCAGCACTGCCTAGGAAAGTAGACTGAAATCTCACTCCTTCCTCATCACTAAATGCGATCACCTGGTATGTTCATTTTGCGAATGCATATAACATAAGTTTCTTGTATACTATCTCTCCATTGGCTATAAAGAATATGTACATTCGATGATACGCCCTAAGTAAATCATATTGACCGGCGGTATATAACTGGACACAAACCTCAACAGGCCGCTTAAGTTCTCCCAACTTCCCATTAATTTTCAGAACCTTCAACGCAGAGATTGCAGAAATTATGCCTAGTGAGCCATCGTATTTACCAGCATCAATAACAGTGTCCTGTATAAATAAGCAAGACCAATTTTCAGCATTATCCTCTCATTCAAACTCATTTAACAAATGTAACACAAGAAATGCCTAACAAAATTTTGAATTACCATATGGGAACCAATTAGAAGAGCCTGCATGCTTCCATTCTTTGGATCCACTCGACCATGTACATTTCCCATGAAATCAACCCATCTGCAAGGAAAAATATCCAATTCTTATCCATCCAAGAATATGTCCATAAACAAGAGAGTAGATTTAAAACTAACGTAGATAAACCGGCATCTTCCATCCATCCGCGGATAAGATTTGTAGCCCTTATCGATGCTGGACTCATAAAAGTCCTCTCTAGGTGACCAACTGCATCACTCACCTGAAAATTCAAGGAGTTAAACAATGAATACGATCTTTAGAGAGATTTATCAAACGGTAGATTAACTGTATGATCTCCAGAGATTGTTATACATCATAAAAGTGCTGAACAGTCTTCCCAGAAAATTTCAAGTCTAAAAATGCATGATTAAGTTAAGAGCAACCCTGAGAAACAACGACAACATCAATGTAGTTTCATCAATCATGTTGGTCATACGAGGAAACAAACATTCCAAGACATGTCATAAGAAGATATAAATTTGACATTAAAAATACAGATTGAAGAGAACAATCTTGAAAACAGATAATAAGTGAAAAGCTAAGCAATTCTAGAATTGTCACGATTTTTTGGTTTGTTTGTTGTTGTAATTGTTGAATACCTCTCCAAGCTCATGTAATCTTGCAACGGATTCGTCCCTTAGGATCGCTTGATGCAGATAGTGCTTCGTCCCTTCTGTTTCGCCGATTCCTTTTACGACAATTATTCCAAATAAAATCAAATTCGTAAGTAACAGAACAAAGAGATGGCGACGAGTCATCGACATGAGCAGAGCAGAGCAGCATCACGATTAATCCCATCAATACGAAGGATTTGAGGAAGGAGACATAAACCCAGAATCAAATATTTAATCTTTTAATGAATTTAGCAACAAAAACCTTGACGGAAGTTTCATCGTCTTGAAACGTAGAAAAAAACGAGAAATGGAAGAAAAAAAGCCATTGAAACAATAACATTAACTAGAGAGAATCTAACGCCTCAGAGAACATTCCGGAATCGAAATCCTTTTTTTATCTGCTAATGATTTTAAATAATGATAAGCTCAATAAGAACCCGGTTCGTTCTTCTTCCCCTATTTTTGGATGTGAACATTTCAAAATTAGATTGATCTCGAACCAAACGGAGACGGAGGCCACTAGACCAGAGAGTGAGCGGGAGAGAGAGAGACAGGGAGATTTACCGAAAGAGATTTGGGAAGATGACGACGACGCAGAAGAAGAAGAAGATGATGAAGAAGAAGAAGGCGATGATGAGGAGGAGAGAGCGAGAGGAATTAACAGTGAAATCACGAGGCACCAGAAGAGCGAAGGATGATGATGATGATGATGATGATGATGATGGAAGCCAGTGTGATAGCCATGGGAGAAGAAAGGATGAGATCCGAAGGAGGAGGAAGAATGAATAGATGGGTGAGGAACCGCCATGGCTGCCGCTTCAAGAGCTTTTAAGACGTAGAGAAAATGATAAAAATCAAAGACAGCCACGGCACGGAAACCACACCACTAGTTCTGAGAATCAGAGACGAAGAAAGAGCTCTCCTTATATGGTTGCATGGGGGCAGATAGGAGACGGCTGGTAGGACCCACTAGTCCAACTTGAACATCAGATGGGCCTATATAAAGTAATGACGTGACAATTGTCAGTGGAATCTTGTGGAGACGGTCACATGTGGTGGGGAAATCATGTGATACGAAATGGACAAAACAATTTTGTTTTGCTTTGTTTTGTTTGTATAGTTTATTATAGAAATATTGTACACTAAGCTTGAATAAAATTAGTGCTTTTCAAAAACGATTGGCTTTGAACATTTATCGCCTAGTGCATCAATTAATTAAACACAAAGTAATGAATTTAATTTTTAGTTTCTGTCGAAAAGCATAACAAATAAACAATACAGTAATATATTACTAGATGGCTACAATTACCAGATTAAATTTTGGATATTATAAGTAATCATTTTCGTTTTTATTTATTTTTCAGTAAGTGATTCATTGCATTAGAAGTTTTATCATATTTTATTAGTCGTTAATATTTATTTTTATTAAAATGTATTAATGGTTCGTGAATCGTAAATGCATTTTTCCTTTTACTTATAAAGCAAAAACCGGGATCCACCATATAACGAAGATTCTAGCATCCGACCACTATCCCACGTGATCAACGCACGTGACATCCTCGGATAATTTAGGTGAAGTTTCATCAAATCTATCTAATTAAAATTATTAACACAAAATTTGTCCAAAATGATAATAATACTAACACAAACTTGTAGTGATTACTTATATAAATAGTTCATATGATGTACTTAGTCTCTCTGTCTGGGTGGATAAAGTAAATGAGTAAACTAGCCCCGCAGATACATATACATTAATAAGAAATACATATATTTCAGTTTAAGTTGTTAGAATTTGAGAAAATCATATTTCCGGTTAATGATGATTAAATGATATATCGTTTTTCTCGTTTAAACGTTATTGTTTTCTTGTATTATCAAATTTAGGATTTAAGTTCATGACCGTAATATATGTTAACAGGGGAATTTATTAAGGCCGCAAATAAAAATGAAAAAATGACAATTTTATATTATTTTATTATATAATATTTTCATAATAAAAGTTGATTTTTTAAAAAAAATATGAAGGGTCGTAAATATGAATTTGTTGTGATTGATTTCAGGACCGGCTCAATATAAGTATTTTCTTTTCCTATGTTAGTATGGCTTTGTGTGTGTATTTTTGTTTACTTTTGTTATATATATCGTGTGGTCTTATATCTCTTTAGCGTAGTCAATTGTTGGTTAAGTTCTTTGAATAAATTTCATATTCAATGTCATCATCACCACTTCTGGTATTTCAAAGACTTTTTTTTATTCATGATTACATGTTATTTTGTTCTATATTACACTCTCGTAATAGGTATTTATAAAAGGTAATAATTATTTTTCACTAATTGTATGTATGCCATTATCTTTTTAATGAGGAAATAAATTTTAAGTTTCAAATATTTTTATAATTTACAGTTTTTATTGAGTTTTATTAACAAGATATTTGTTATATTTATGAATTTTAAAATTTAAATGTTAAATTAGCAAAAACAATTCAAATTTGAATTATGTCTTTTTAAAAATCGTTATTGGTGTTAAATTCGTTTTGTTTTTACAATATAATAAAAATTTGATACTGGTATTTCTTTTTATTTGAAATATTTTGAAATTTACAAAAAAATTTCCTAAACTTTTTTAACTTCACAAAGAAAAAAACTTCAAATATTTTTTATTTTATTTTTTTTACTGAATTTTATTGACAAAATTTTTAAAGATTCATAGATTTTAAAATTTAAATGTTAAAATTACATAAATGCGAAAAATTTTGGATTTAGAATCTCGTTTTTTTAAAAATCTATCAAAATCGCTTTGTTTCACAATATAATATAAATATAACATTTGAATTTCTCATGTTTCAAATTTGACAAAAAGGATTTTCTAAGCTATTTTACCACAAAATAAAATAAAAACTTGAAGTATTTTTTCAACCTACGATTTTTTATTATATTTTATTCATAATATAGTTTAGTTTGTAGATTTTGAACTTAAAGTGTTAATATTAGGTAAATACGAAAACAGTTAAGATTTATTTTGTTTTCACAGTATAATGTAAGTTTCACATTCAAATTTTATTATTATTTAAAATATTTTAAAATTTACGAAACGATTTTGAAATGTAAGTAACTAATGTTAGTCACTATCTATCTTGTTTTTTGGCCGACATTAGTCACTATCTATCTATTTGGTAAAAATATAAAGGTCAAAGGAAATTTGATAGATGTTGTTACTCAGTCGATGTGGTGGTTTGTATCCACTATAAATTTGTCGTCTTCTTTTATTATATTCACTGTAGACGGCCCAATAAGATGTAAGCCCAATTACAGAAAAACAATCCTTCAAAAGTTCTTTCGGTTTCGCCACCTAGACTCAGATTCGGTCGGTAATTCCCCTAAACCTGGTCGGTTAGTAACCAAACCGGACTCGGCACCATTAATTATTGAAGTCGGGTAATGTTCTGTACTCTGTAGAATTCCTGAGAACCGAGTATGCCGTGAATCTTTCGTTTGCCAGATTCTATTTACTAATGTCCGTTTTGCTCTCCGAAAACCCTAGACTAAAAGAAAGTCCGAGCAAGAAGTGTTTACCATGGAGAAGGTTTCAGCAGCTTGCGCCATGGAATGGAGCATCAAGCTTGAGAAAGCCCTTCGTTCTAAAAGCCCAGGTGCTTAAAAATCCTTAATTCATTACGCTTGAAAATTTTGATTTCCCAGCTCCTCTTTTTGTTGTTGCATACTTGTTTAAGGATCTTGCTTTACTTTATTACGTTCTTGTTGTCTTCCTTGTGATTATGATAGAGTATTTTTTTGGGTATTATTTCAGATAGAGCTGTTGAAGCCATCTTGGAGACTGGTGGGAACCTTGAACAGTGGAGCAAAGAACCAGAACCTACAATTGCCGTTTACAATTTATTTGGTTTGATTCCTGAAGAAGACAGGCTCTTTTTCAATACAATCCTATTGAGGCTAGTTGATGCCTTTTGTTTTGCGGATAAGCTTGTTAAGCTTGCCGTTGTCCGGGTTTTTATGTCTATGTTCAAGTTAAGCCGAGGGAAGAACAAGAGCGAATCCGCAACTTGGTTTTTTTCAAAGGCCAGAGTGCATAACCACTTGGAAGTTCTTAAACGAGTGAAGAGTGTTTATGACAAGGGTCATACCGAGGAAAAAGCTTTGGCTTTGATTCTTTTTGGTTGTTGGAGAGATTTTGCTAGCGAATTTGCTCCAGTACGATACTTGATTTTCACTAGTATGGTTTCTTCACATGATCTGGAGGTAAAAATAGGTCACTTCAGTTCTTTTTTGATGGCTTCTTTGGAGTTTTGTTCCAATGACTAACAACTTGATTGGTATCATGAGGAATGTTCTTATGATATACTGTACTGGAGCTATAGTTACTCATTGTTTTGTTATTGTGTTCCTTGCCTTGTGTAGTTTTAATTTTTTGATAAAATTTGCCTTGTGTATTTGGGCATGTGGGGTTCAATCATCTGCATAATTATGCATTGCCTTACCCTTTGGAATTCTCTAGAATGGATTATTCTTTTTTCGGTTGTGAAAACGTAACTGTTGATTCTATTTTCTGCGTGCAGGTCAGATCATCTCTGTTTGCTGCAGCTTGCTTTTGTGAAGTAGCAGATGACTTTGCATTGGTTGTTTTGGGGATGTTAAATGACATCGTGAAGTACCCAGAAATTATGCCAAAGACCAGGTTAGCTGCTGTGCGAGTTTTTGCAAAAATGGGATGCTCACATGCAATTGCTAATAGAGCATTCAAGGTTCTTTGTCTAATTCTCATTCCATCTGTGCTTCTAATGCTCAAAGATTTTCATGTATCTTATGCTGTCAAGAATTTTCTGGTAAAGAAAGACTTTCTGAAACTGGAATTTAATTTCGATGTTGCCATATTGAGATTTAACATCGTAATAGATTTGAGTATCTATTTTTATGATAAAATTCTGCCAATGTACGGACTATCATAGCAATACATTAATTGAACTTCAGTCAATTATTATGTAACTTCAGTCAATCATTATGTAACTGCAGATCTGTATGAGGCTAATGCTGGAGTCCTCAAAACAGGACAATTTGGTTCCCTTCCTGGTTTCCCTGACTATGCTTGCTTCAAAATCTACTCATCTCGCTTCTAAACTGGTATGTTCTTTTTTCGTTTTTGGTTGACGCATAACATGAAGTATTAAGGCCTACCCTTAGTATGTTGGCCTTTCTGAAAATTAACTTTATAGCTGTAGAAAACTAAAAAGATGATTATATTCCGTCTTCTTCTCCTGTTTTTAATCCTGACACTATTTTTTCAAAAGTTTGTCTCTTTGACAGAAGGCGAAAATAGTGTATCCATTTTTGCTCGGTTCTTTAGAGAAGGAAACTGACCTTTTTGACAAAAAAAAACGAAAACTGAGAAAAGACTAATATTGTCGAATGTGAGTCCAGGCGGAGGTTATAATGCCATTTCTGGCTGAAGATAAGACCTCTCATCTTCGAGCAGCGGTAATAAGATGTCTCCGCTTTCTCATTAAAAGGGGGATGGGTTTCTCTCTTCTCCATGGAAGCAAAACTGCAAATTTTTCCAGCTTACTAAAGCAACCAGAGCTCTCACCAAATATGCAGCTTAAGTCTCTTCAGATTTTTCAAAAGGTGATCAATAAGCCAAACCATTTTTATTTTGTCTTAAGTTGAAGATGCTTACTTATCTTTGATGTGAATGCAGATACTTGTCTACAAACTGTGTGTGGCTGATGCATCTGAATTGCAGCAGCTCATAGATATTGTTGAGAATGCATCTCATTTTCAGATCTTCTCAAGTAATTTTACAGCTATTAGTATTTTCGTGGATATTTGGAAACAAATATCCACGACAGCAGAAATAAGATCAATTGAGGTTTCTTGTATATCTCTGCATCTGCAGCTCGTCGTATTAATCATTGACAGGGTCACATTGTTGGGAAAATTATGCTGTGATCCTTTTCAGGCTGACTATGAACTAGTTGGTGAGGTTCAAGCTCTCTTCAATGTTCTCCTCCTGTTAGTTGGAAAACATTCTCAAATGAGGCTGCTAGTTCTTGACAAAATCAGGTTATTCCTAGAGTATATTGTGAACCTAACCGATGGCTTAAGAAAAACAGATGGTGCTCATGAACTGCTGCTTGGTGTTATCAATTATAAAGGTAAAAGAAGGGGAGTGGTGAGGTCAGAATTTGTTGCGTCGATACACAAGTTCCTGATAGTGTTCTTGGAAAATCTGGAGGGCGATGGTTCTTTTTTGTCTCAAGTTTGTGAAAGGGTGAAGCATATCATTGAGTGTGTACGATCATGCAGCTTTGTTGATTCCCACACGCAAATGATGTTTACTTTGCTATTACATTCTCCAATTCGTTGGGGGTTCCATGTGAATGATGATGCAGATGGAAATTCAGGCGTCTCACTTGTATCTGATATATCTAACTATGGAATTCTTTCTCTTGACTGTTCAAATCAGATTTTAATTGAGAGAAACTACTGGTCTGCTTACAGAGCTGGGGTTTATGCTGCACGTTTGGGTGCTTGTGTTACATCTGCTTTTATTTTTGATCAGCTGAAAACCAACGTACAGTCTGATAGTAACTGTTTTTGGTTAAAGTCATTAACCTATCTATCTCATGCCGAGGGGAAATTCTTACTGCTTGTCAAGCCAAGTGATAGTTTCAAGTTAGTCAATTGGTTGAGAAGTCGTGGTTATTTACCGGAACTCTCCAACGATGCATCTGGAGAGTTGGCTCACTGCGTTGCTCTTCATGAAGCATATATGAATTTACAATCGTCATTGGGAATGTTGGGAAATATTATAGCACCAAGTGAAATGTTCTGTTTCCAAACGTGGTTCTTGGTTCTAAAGACTCGGGTACTGGAAATTGTGATTGATCTCGTTGAACGCCTCAGGCTGCTTAACCAAGATATCTGCAACAAGAAGCAGTTGGAGGAAAAGATCTTGATTGGTTGCAATTCTCTGCACCAGCTTCCCCGAATCTCTATTCAGCTACAAAAGTTGGCAAAGGAATTTGATATGTTGGCGACATGTTTTATAGGCATCGATGATAGCAGTTCTAGCATTATCGCAACATTTTCACTGAGCTGTTCAGTTCTGGCTTTTGCTACTGGAATTGTTCTTTTCCTTCCAGGATTTTCTTTTCATGAAGCGTTGGTTCCTTTCACTTCACAAAGTGATCTTTGCTTAAGGCTTGTACAAGATTTAGCTCTACGGCTGTGGAAAGTGGACTCTGAAATCTGTGAAAAGCTCAGCATACTAGTTAAGGAAAACAAATCATTAAACTGTTTCCACCTGCAACCTCAGAATCGGGTATTGAGAGTCTGTAGCAAGGTGAAGATGCTGCTCTCTATTTGCATAGATGCTCTTTCATGCATTTATGGATTTCAGGATCAGTCAATATCAATGCACAAAGAGGAGATTATGTCTGAGATTACTAAAAGTTGCAAAAATCTACTTTCACAAGCAATTGTGAAATGGATGCAGATTCCTTTTGGCATTCCAAAGTATTTCTTCAACATAAGGTATTCTCGTAGTGCTAACTTATAAATACTTCCATTCAAACAAACTCGTATTAAGTACGTTTTACCGTAAAATGTATTCCTCCATTATCTTGACCACCATATCGCTATTAAATTTCTGATGAAGCAACGAAAGGTGTAAACATACATATCGATTATAACTTTCTTTGTGCTGCTTAGTGAATTAAGGATTATGAATATTTTCCAAAACATAACTGACTTGCTGTTTTTTCTTGGCTAATATGTTTTCAATTGTATCAAATTCCAGGCCTTGTGTTGGGGCCGAGTTAGTTGCCCTTAGTTCACACAGCAGCAAGAGTACTCCTGATACAATTTCAGTGGAACAAGGGTTTCAATTGTCACTGGATCTTTGTCTTCAGTTGAGAAACATACAACAACTGAAAGCCCCTCTTCGACTGACCAAGATGTATTGCCTCCTATATTCTAAACTAGCTTATCACATTCCGACTCAACACGGTGAAACCAACAGGAACCCCAAGTCTTACTCCCCTTGGAAAGATGAAGATCTGGTAGAAATGAGTAACAAGCTGTTTTATCATGCTATAAAGTCTAGCAAGAAGCCAAAGGTTTCAGGTCGATTTGATTGGAAGGACCATGGTATTTCTGCGGTTGTGCAGTTCGAACCAAATGAGAGAGGACAAGGGTTTTCTAGCTGCTTGCTAGACGTTTCGCATCTCCCAGTTGGTTCATATGAAATAAAATGGCTAAGCTGTTGCATTGATGAACATGGTTCTTACTGGAATCTTCTATCTCTCAATGGCAAACCTGTGTTTAGCGTTACGAAAGCTTCATGATTAAGTGTGTCACATATGATATGGTGGAAGATTAAAGATCCAAGGTGGTTCTAGTTTGGGAGCAAGCGAGAGCCAAGAGACAGAGATTGGCTTGATTATTTTTAGAAGCTTAAGACTAATCTCGAGATTTTAGTATTGATGTGAGTTTTGAATAACTCTAGGAATCCATCTCCGGTGTGGTTAGTCTTCAGGCCAAGGTTTTTGCACATAGACCATATGGCTAAGGGTTCTGGCTCCGAGAATACCTCCATAAGAGACACTGTAGACTCTCAAATGTTTAGTTATGAAGAAGCTAAGAAACTAAACAATGATCTAAATTTATAATTGATTGCATTAATGCTATTTAGATGAACCAAATTTTGTTGTTGATTCTATTATGTAATTAGATTATAGACAAATCCATGAAATAAATATGTTTTGTGTGATTAATACATGGGTCTTGCGGAAATGCTAAATTAGTTATTTCCCATCTAACATGATGATAAGTAGGTGAGGTAAAGCTTTTGTTGGTGACCAAATGTTACTCAAATCGGATGTATCAAAATGTTATTTAAATTGAAACGGAGTGAATACTAAAATATATAAAATCCTTATTATTCTGTAAAATTAAGAAACAAAATAAATGGACAAAATTGGACACAACAAAAATTCACCATGTCATAAAACATTAAATTTCGAAAACACTATAATTTCAAATATGATAATTCTAAATTACCAATTATACTAAATAATACAGCAATAGAAGGAGTTTCAAATTTTCCAATTATGAATTATGGGATAGAAAATATCTTATAGGAAAAATAATCGGCATGAACGATTAGTGTAAGTTTGTAAAGTGTATTACTAATTTATTTTTTTTCCTATCTATACATCAACTTAAGAAATTTCGAACCGAAGTTCAAACTGAATTTAGTAGATTTTTGAAAGTATTAAATGTGCTTGCCATTTTATAAACTTCTAAAATACACATTGGTCAACCATGTGAAATATCATTTTAGAAAGTCAGATGAAATATGCATTGATTTAATTTCATTTATTGGAAAAAAATCAGAGAAAATTAAATTACTTACCATAGGGAAATTAATTACTGACATTACCAAAACCAAGGGATGAAAAAACAAATAAAAAGAAATAAGCTTATTGACACAACACCAAACATTGTCTGCAACAAGAGGAAGACATTCACATTGCCTTTGTGTAAGTTTCAATCATTGTTTTGTTTAAGTTTAAAGATTTTTTTGTGAACATAATACTTAGAATTTGAATCTGAGATTAGAAAAAAAATTGTGCTAAAATAGATCTAATGAATGGATCATATCTAATATTTATTGCAGTTGAATAGTTTGCCTAACACTACTCTTATATGATAATGTTCTTTCTAATGATGTAAAATTTATTAGTTGGTAAAACTATCAATGTACATTAAATTTTGGCTTCTCTTTTAAATTTGCATACGAATTTATTTCATTATGACAAAATTAATTAAGTACATCAGCCAACATTAATTTTTCTAATTTGCATTACTAATTGACACAATTTTAAGTTGTAAAAAAGTAGAAATTTTTTTTTAATATGAGTAATAACGTTACCGTACGTCATTACCGTTGAAATTTGGTTTGCAATTAATTAACTTTGTGTAACCTACTTAATTTGCATCTTTATTTTTATTGCAAATTAACAATTTTTTAATTAAGCTTTAGATACATATAAATAGGTGAATTAGGGGGACCTAATTGTTTTACCCACCTAACATGATTCTAGATTAACTTTTTAATTTTGCTATGAAAATAAAAGACGAATTTCATATTTCCGGTGAGTAATTCTCAACATTTCATTACTTTTTTGAAAAATTGTTTTCTGTTTTTAAAATTAATCTGAAACCTTTTTCATCTTCAAACATAGAAACATTTTTTAGGTTTTTGGATTTTAGATACATTACACATACATACTATATATATGCATGTTCTTTAGATGAATTATTAAAACTAATTTTATATATATTTGTTAACTTTCGTTCGGATTTGATTATATGTTTACATCTTCAGGACTCAAATTCAATTCCATCGGAATCCAAAAACAGTATTTTGGATTTGAAAAGTAAAGAAACTTACAGTCAAAATCAATTAGAGGTAACGTTTTCACTGATTTTCTTGTTTTGTTTAATGTCAAAATCCATTTTTTTGATATTTAATTAGAGAGAAGAAAGTATGTAATTACCTTTTTTTTTATGAAGAAGGTTTAAATGTAGTTGACCAAACACATGAAATCTCTTCTTCATAGTTCTTTAAAGCATTGACGAAAAAGGTTCTTTAAAGCATTGATGTTATGACATAATAAATTAAAAGCATACATTTCACATAGTTATGATTAACTTTCCAATATTTAATTTAATTTAAATTACGAAAGTGAAAAAAAGAGTGCATGAATATAATCATTAATTAGTTGAAGAAAATTTCAAAGAAAGAAAAGAAAAAAAAATCTACCAAAAACGTATCCAAACCTCTCCAACCAAAACCCAATGACTTGGTTTACCCTTTTTACATTATTTTTTATCTCTCTACATTTTCCCCAAACTAACTATAGCATATCTATCTCTTAGTTCTTCCTTTAAAGCAGAAATTATATATATATAATTTAGAAAAAGTATTAGATTTAATAGTTTATGAACAATTATTTCGTTACATTGCGTAACATAGAGAAATAGAAAAAGGGCTCAAAGATGTAAAAGAGTGCAAAAGGTGTGACATCTAATAAAAAAGACAAAAGTTTGTATAATGTTTCATTGGTAACCTTAGTTAGGCCTTTCTCTTTCCATGTTCTTACAAAAGACATATATACTTATACATGTCTTCCAAAGCATTACCTTTAGCTATTCTCTCTATTTTGCCTCTTTGGATTACTACAGGAGGAAACCATGGAGATAAGGAAAACTCAAGTAGTGGCCATGCCGGTTTTGTTGGCCATAATGATTTTAATGATAAATCAGGTGGTCTTCGCCAGTATGTCTGTTCATGACCGGCATATGGCGGAAATGCAAGCCCTTAAAGCTTCATTAGTTCGTAGAAATTTACCGGCTTTGATATCTCCTCCTCCGACCCCTGCTCAGGTGCTTGATATAACCTTCTCAATCATAATTAATGATACGTATGATTATGTTTGGTAAAACACTAAGATGAAATGATACATAATATATGGTGTAGGGAGTACCTGGTCCACGCGTGTATCACGTGATATCATATGGTGCCGATCCTACTGGGAAATCGGATAGCACGAATGCGATATTAAAAGCTATGGAAGATGCGTTCTATGGTCCGAACTATGGAGTTTTGATTGAAGGTATAAATGATCTTGGAGGAGCTAGAATCGATCTTGAAGGTGGAAACTATTTAATCAGCCGTCCTCTCCGGTTTCCCTCAGCCGGCGCCGGTAATCTCCTCGTAAGTATCTCTTATCTTCCGATCTCAGTTTTTGTCAAATAGACTTAGATTTCTTTCGTCCGTGTGAATTAACATATCGACAAAAAAGTCATGTTCATATAAAATTTATGTCTTCATGGCTCGATTACGTGACGTCATATGACATGTCATTCACGAACCTTAGTTTAAACGTAAACTTGATTAAAGGTTTAGGTTTAGTTATTTAAATGAAATCATTTTTATCACGAGAATAGAATGATTCATTTCTTTCTATGCATGTTTCTCTCATAATATTCAAGAATTATTACCTTTTTTTCAACTCCCAAACAAAAGAAGCTTCTTTCTATTTAAAATTGCATCCTTTTACGGTATTCCTTTTCACTAAAATACTAAAACTATAGTTAAAGTTTCAATCAAAGCTACAACTTTCTATACTTTACATATGTACTTCCATTTTTAAATTATGAAAAGTCGTCAGTGAAAAACACTCAACATTTTTATGAAATTGTGTGAGAAAAATCCAAATATTAAAAAAAAGTCGTATGTATTTGTTAGTGTTATTAATTATTCTTACTTTTAAAATCATGTACTGTATAATCATGTAACCCTACAAAGTATGCATTTTTTATTTACTTAATTGAAACTGATATGGCTTTTTTTCTTTCTTGACTTGCGTAACACGTCAGATCAGCGGGGGGACATTACGGGCATCAGATGATTTTCCAGTAGATAAATACTTAATCGAACTCAACGACGAATCATCAAAATTACAATACATCTTTGAATTCATAACTCTCAGAGATCTTCTCATTGACTGCAATTACCGCGGCGGAGCAATCGCCGTAATCAATTCTCTCCGAACAAGCATCGACAACTGCTACATCACAAGATTCGGAGACACGAACGGAATTCTTGTCCAAAAAGGACACGAGACGTATATTCGAAACTCGTTTCTCGGTCAACACATAACCGCCGGTGGAGACAAAGGAGAAAGAAAATTTTCCGGCACCGCCGTGAATTTGATGGGTAACGATAACGCCGTAACGGACACCGTTATATTCTCCGCCGCGATAGGGATAATGATAGCGGGACAAGCAAACATATTATCTGGCGTGCATTGTTATAACAAAGCAACCGGTTTTGGAGGAACCGGGATTTATTTGAAGTTACCCGGTTTGACTCAGAACCGAATTGTGAATTCGTATTTGGATTATACCGGTATCGTCGCGGAAGATCCAGTTCAGTTACAGATTTCTGGGACATTTTTCTTGGGTGATGCGTTTATTTTGCTGAAATCGATAGCTGGAGTTATCCGAGGAGTTAATATTGTCGATAATATGTTTTCCGGATCCGGTAATGGGATTCAGATTGTGCAATTGGATCAGACGAATAAGGCATTTGAGAATGTTGACCAAGTGGTCATAGACCGGAACAGTGTAAACGGAATGGCAGCAAGATCAACGGTGGCTAAAGGATCGGTAGAAGGAAATGGAACGTCTTGGACCGTTGATTTTAATCCGGTTTTGTTGTTCCCGAATTTGATCAAACACGTGCAATACTCGGTGGTTGCGCGTGAAGGTGACGTGTTTCCTGTTCATGCGCTGAGAAACGTTTCGAATAACCGAGTGGTCGTGCAGACAAATGTTCCGGTTACTGCAAATGTTTATGTAACAGTGGATCAAGGAGTTTAATGTTGTGTTTTTTCCATAATAATGGTTTAATAATTATAAAATTATATGGGTGGGTTTTGATATTTTTTCTATTTCTCATCCGGAGAAAAATAATTTTGTTTTACTAGTAGTAAATAAAAAAATTGAATATTGTGAAGACAATCGAAGAGTTGGTGGCAGACAGTTTACTAAATTTTCTGCAATGAAATTCAATGCAATGACTAGTATTAGCTATACTATACGTACTTTTGAAATTATGTTCTGAAAAATAACATTAGGCTCTATTTTACTTTTCTAATTAAAAAATATTTTAACAAAATAATTAACATATCATTTATCAATATACCACCTTTACTTATCACACTATTACATCATTTTAAAATAAATAAAAATTACATAAAACATATTTTACTAAATTATTTACGAAAACTACCACTATACAGTATAATATATGTAAATTTTTCATATTTTAACCGAAAATATATTTTGATATAAAATGTAAATATAATATAAAACAAAATATTATACGTTTTGAAAATTTTATCAAACAAAATATGAATAATTTAATTAAATATTATCACATTTAATTTTTATCCAAGATAAAAACACTTTAAATCCATTTTCCAGCACTCAATCTCCATTTTCAGTAAGTACTTCAAATCTTCGATAAATGGTTCTGTAAGTTCTTTTACAACAAAAAGGTGTTTAACTTAGCAACAAAGAAATGGGTGACAGCAATAGTATATTTTCTAAAGATGAATAATTTTGGAATAAAGTAAGCTTTATGACGAATAAAGTCTAAGATCGGCTGTAGACAAAGTCTAAAATGAATGGTTTTATTTTCTCACAACATCGTTAAATTATATTTATTGATAACTCTGTAGAAAATCGTAGAACAATGAATCCAACATAATAAATTGCTGAATCATTAAACAAATCAAACATCTAACTCTTTTTTGGTTATGCTCAGGAAAATTCATAACAAAAATTCACTAAAACATACTATTCATATTTCAAATTCATATATATTTTTGAAACTTCACACATACTACAAAAACAAATTAAATAAATCATTTTGATTTTTACAACTATAAACCCAACAATAATTCCTTTTTTTTTTAATTTACAAATCATCATTATTAACTAAAAATGCACAAAAACTTAAAAAAATTTATCTTTGTGAAACAAAAATAAATTTAAGAGATTATTTTGTACTATTACTACTAAAAAATGATAGAATAATTCGGTTCTTTGGAATAATCAATCCTGAGTACCAACTGATAATTATAAAGTTGATCAAAATCAGCTGTAAAATCACATAATTTTGTTAATCGAAATTCTAATACTTTATGAACGTGCTTTGATCTTCTTCTTTTTCGTGACTTTTTGTATTTCCTTATGAATAAAGCAACAACATCAAAAATATTTCCGATTAATAAATGGGAATTCGAGTAGATTCATTGAAAAAATAAAACAAAAGTTAATAGCAGAAATTATGCCTTTTAATACACACACCGCGCTCATATCTGCCTACACCTTCTTCACATTTATTCACTCTCTCTCTCTATCAACCAAGAAGAAGATATCAAGAAAAAAATCAGATGAGACTTTGTTGCTTTTTTTGCTTGTTACTATTTCTCATCACAATTTCAGTAAACTTTGAGGAGACATTATCCTTAAGAAGAGACAAGGCAAAGCTTTTAGCATTCCAAGAAAAGATCCAAGAAAGACTCGCAATCACTCCCACTCTCCCACCTTTGTCTTCTCCTTCTTCTCAGTTTCCCAAAATGGTAAGCCTCTGCTACATTCAGATTGTATCTATACACACGTGTGTGTGCAACTTCCGAGCGTGTGAGTTTGGTTTGTGCAGGTGGGGAGAGTTATATACCCGATTGGTTACGGAGCTGACCCGACAGGTGGACAAGACAGTAGTGACGCAATACTCGAAGCTTTAACCGATGCTTTTCAGTTACAAATTGGACTTCATATGCTGCCACGTGTAGCTGATCTAGGAGGTCTTGTTATTGATCTCCAAGGTGGCAGTTACAAGATCGGAAAACCTCTCAAATTTCCTTCCTCCGGTGGGGGAAATCTCTTGGTTAGTCCCTTAGATTAAATATGAAATCTTTGCTTGAGAAAGTTCACAAACAAAGTTTGAACATTTACCCATATGTTACTTTTAACATATTATGGGACTTTTGTTAAAGACATTTGAAAAAAAGATTGAATCTTTACCCATTTTTTCGGTGTAATTCAGATAAAAGGCGGGACTTTACGAGCATCGGAAGTGTTTCCTGGTAATCGGCATTTGGTAGAACTTATAGCATCGAAATCTGAGAACCCGATGGAAATCTCGCCGGATGATTTGATTTCAGACCAGAAAGACCAGAACTCTGGGATCTTCTTCGAGGATGTGACCTTCAAAGACGTTTTTTTCGATTCAAGTTTCCGAGGTGGGGGTATTATGATAATTGACTCAGCTCGTATCCGTATAACCGATTGCTACTTCCTCCATTTCACAACACAAGGGATTAAAGTCCAGGGAGGTCATGAGACATACATTTCAAATTCCTTCTTGGGACAACATTCAACTATAGGCGGAGACAAACAAGAAAGAGAATTTTCAGGAACAGGAATCGAGATCTCAAGTAACGATAATGCCATTACAGATGTTGTGATTTTCTCGGCTGGGATTGGTATATCTTTGAATGGCGAGGCAAATATGGTGACGGGGGTGCATTGCTACAACAAAGCTACATGGTTTGGTGGAATAGGTATTCTAGTGAAATCACATTTAACGAGGATTGACAATTGTTACCTTGATTACACAGGTATAGTAATTGAAGATCCTGTTCACGTTCATGTGACAAATGCTCTCTTCTTAGGCGATGCCAACATTGTGTTGAGATCAGTAAGTGGTAGAATTTCTGGGGTAAACATCGTCAATAACATGTTCATTGGTACCGCTAAAAACAACTTCCCGATCGTCAAGCTAGAAGGAGAATTTCATGAGATTGAGGAAGTTGTGATTGATCAGAACAATGCATCAGGGATGATGCTGAAATCAACAACAGGGAAGTTAAAAGTGTCTGCGAACGGGACAAGATGGGTCGCTGATTTTTCACCGCTTTTGGTATTCCCCAACCGGATAAATCATTACCAGCATTCGTTTTGCACCCAATTTGGACACTTTCCTGCAAACGCAGTGACCAATGTTTCCAACAATGTGGTAGTTGTAGAAACGGATAGAACTGTAACTGGAACTGTGTCTATAATTGTTTATCAGTAAACCAGCATTCTTAATATTGATCCTGCAATTGTTCATCTGCAACAGGATGGTTCTATTCTGGTTAATATCGAGACATAATATCGAGACATAAAATGTCAACTTGTTTAATCCAAATAAGCTTGTGTTGAAAAGAAGCTTTTACCTTACGGTCCATTCTATAGGCTAAGAAAGCACTTGAGACATGAATTGAATAAAGGCATAACCTTTTGATCTCTTCATTGACTAGTGTTTGATAAGCTTAACTGTTTTGGAAGATGAAAGTGAGCATATCAATTTATGAACCAAAATCAAACCAAATGTTGGATTTGGACACAACAAGAAACAGAGTAAATATAAATCCCTCAACTTTACACACCTTCATCAATCTCGCCAATAACTGAAAATTCCCTCTGCAGAAAATCTGCACTCGTAGAAAACGTAACTCTGCAAATTCAAAGCGAAGAAACACAGAGAAACCAGCTAATTGAAGTTACAAGCATCTTCGATTTCAACGATAATTGCTTAAGACTTAAATTTTAGCACTATAACTAGCTTTCACACATGCTACAGCCACAATCTCGAACACTATTTAGAGAGCGAAGCTTGAATCTTTGGATGTCTAGTGTTCCTGTAACTTGACTGAGAAAATGAGGAAGCCCCAAAAGCAGGGAAGGACAACGTCGCCGACCACATAGTTCACAGTCGCCGGAGAGGGGGAGGGAGAGAGAACAGACAATCGTCAGATCTTTTAGAATAAACGGCGTTGTAGTAAAACCTTTATTAAACCTTCGCGCGCTTAGTCCCATTAATATCGAAGCCTAAAATTTTGGCCCAATTGTAAAACCTCACAAAACCCTAATTTCGTCTCTCTAAACATCCAGTAAATTCCGAGAAGTCTGTTCAGCATTTTCTCTCCGGTATCAATGGCTATGTTTTCTCACCGCCTCCGACGAGCCTTACTCACAGCAACTTCTTCTTTTAACCGATCAATCTATCTCTCTACGAGTTCCCTTGCTCCAACCGCCACTTTCCCTTCTGTATCGGCGGTGCTACAGGGATCCGTTGTAGGCCGTTCAACGGAAGTTGCTCGAGCTCCGGTGAGGCTGTTTTCTACGAGGCAATACAAGCTTTACAAAGAAGGTGACGAAATCACAGAAGACACTGTGCTGTTTGAAGGATGTGACTATAATCACTGGCTCATCACCATGGATTTTCCCAAGGATAATCCTTTGTCTCCAGAGGAAATGGTCTCTACCTACGAACGAACTTGCGCCACTGGGCTTGGTATCAGGTCGTTACTCTTTTTGAAGCTTATTAAAATATTTTAACAGCGTTTCAAAGTCTCGGCCTTTATAATTTCATCGATTCATGTTCTCATATCGCATCTGAAATTTTACTTTAGTTCTTGAACTTAATCATGCTCCAAATGTTTTATGTGTGTCGTATTAATCTATCTGTTTGATTTGCATCTGTGTCTGTTTGCTTACTTTATTTGATCATTCAAGAAAGTAGATATCAAACACAGTAGATGGATTTGTCTTTGCAGATATTCAGTGAGAGATCCAACCTCTGCTTCAATTTTGTGTATCGTCTTTTGGTATCTATATTGGTATGTACGATTCTATTGACTCCTTTTGGTTTTATGGTTGAGTCAGCTTGGAGGAAGCGAAGAAGAAAATTTATGCGTGTAGCACAACCACATACCAGGGTTTTCAGGCAATGATGACTGAGCAAGAATCAGAGAAGTTCAAGGGTATAGTTCAAATACATTGTGTTCTTTTAGTTTAGAATATACAATTTGACCAGAATTTGTTGACTCCTCCATTATTCACCATGTAAACAGATCTACCTGGAGTGGTCTTCGTATTACCAGATTCCTATATTGATCCCCAGAACAAAGAGTATGGAGGTGAGCTCCAAAAGTTTTCTCATTTGGATATATATAAATCAGGTTTGGAATTCTACAAAACAAATATTATTTTCCTTATTTTCAGGAGACAAATATGAGAATGGAGTTATCACGCATAGGCCACCACCAATTCATAATAGCAGAACAAGATCCCGTGGGAGGAGCAATCCTAGATTTGACCGTTCAGGAGGGAGCTATGGTCAGCAACCCCCAATGCAAGGTGGTGGAGGGAGCTACGGTCCTCCACAGGGCTATGGTCGAGCTCCTCCTCCACCGTCTCAGGGAGGTTACAATCAAGGCTCGGGATCTCCCCCACCTCCATATCAGGCAGGTTACAATCAAGCCCAGGGATCTCCAATGCCTCCGTACCAAGGAACACAAGGCAGTTATGGACAAGGCGGATCTGGGAACTATAGCCAAGGGCCAATAGGAGGTTACAACCAAGGAGGGCCTAGGAATTACAGTCCACAGGGAAATGGAAACTATGGTCCTGCACCAGGAGCTGGAAATTCCGGTTATGGTCAGGGATATTCTAGAGCGGGACAAGAGCAGAATCAGAGGAATGTAGCAGGAGACTGGAACAATAATAATCCAGCAAGCCAACCTGGGTCTGACCAAGTAAGTGCTTGACCATAAATAAATCTTGCATCTTTTTTTATGCACGTCCTCAACTTGTTAAATAGAATCTTCAAGTAATCAAGCAGTCAGTTGTCCACATAATTCTTACTGAAATGGTCCTTTTCAGTTTCCGCAGGGAAGAAGATACTAGACAGAGATATGATGCATGCTGCACTGAATTGAGCTGAATAAGGAGAGTGTCAGAATTTTTTATAGTATATTGTATTTCGATATTTTTCTACTTTATAGACAACCCTTTTCTCCTAAGTTGAGCTTGTTGGTTGCATCTGTTAACTTAACACGCTCTGCAATATGTTCTAGAATCTAATCTACTTGAGCTCTTTTGTATCGACACTTCAAGCTATGTTGCATTGACCCAAGAGCAAACACAACTCTTTTGAGCAAATTATTTGTTTTGTAAACACTGGGAGCTCTATATATGGAGAATGTTTATAACAAGGCTACGATACACTAATTTCTTGTTTCTTCTTGACTGGTGGCAGCATTGATAATACCCAAGTAGGAGACTCGTTTAACCAAAGTGCTTCACCTGTTTCCTTGTGCTTGAAATCGGGGGCTTTGGCATTTCTCTACATCGAAACGAAAGCGATACTGTAAGGTGTAATAAGAGGAGAGATAAGGGGATGAGACCGAGCAGAGGATATATATTACCTTATCTGTTCTATTGTCCCACCATTTATCTGGATTCTGAACCAAGTCTTTCCATGGTTCTTCTCCTACACCATCTCATATCAGAATGCTTACCACAACTTTTTTGTAGTTTCAAATGAACGTGAAAAAGAAATGGAACTTTACCTTTAAGTTGTTTAACTCTGGATTTAGGGACAAGAACATCAAACTCGAGATCTTTGAGTTTTGGCAAAACCCAATCAGGAGCCTTATTGAGCCACAGTGAGAGACTGCTGTCTTTGCTTTTAAAATCAGGATGTCTTGGTTTTACCTAGCAGGAGGAAACCAAAAAGTCAAGAACTAGTAGAAAAACGTAGTAGATGATGATGAATTGTTAAGCACGTGAGACATTTACCAATCCGTTGGCTTTATTTTCACGGTGGTCCCACCATTCTTTAGGATTTTCAAGGAGTTGATTCCAAGAATCAGAAGTTTCATCCATTACTATGTCCTTCTTAACAGCTAGAGAGTCAAAATATTATTAAACCATTAGCACAGAGAATTGAAAACAATTGTATGCTAAGAGAGTTCACAAAAAAAACTAGCTCCTTAAGAGCCTTGCTTAGGCCTACCTAACACAGGCACCTATGGACAACAACAACAACACATATCATGGACTTCAGAAAAAAAGAGTTTTGTACCATGACCTTGAAAAGAGCTTAGTGGAAATGTTATATTAGACATACCAGGCCGCTTCTTAATGCCAATTTCTTTAGTTTCAGATGATGATATAGGCAGAGAAGTAGGCTGCACAAAACTGAGATTCTGGACCAACACCTGTTGGTGAGCAAACCAATTTAGGTAACAATGATTCAGTAAAACTATTCATAAATATTCAATGACAAAACAAAAACACATGAAAATGAAATCTTAAACAAGTATTGGCCAAAGGTCACACCTGGACGTTGGATTGAGCATAAGTAAAATTTGGAGGAGGAGAATCGATAAATAGCTTTCCAGAAACATGAATATGATCGTCTTTATTTATATATTGAGCTGCGATTTTAGCTAGATCACCTTCGAATATTATCGGAATCCTGACAAGCAAAGATCATTGTACCAAAGTTACAAAAACTTTCTCATCTTTGAGAGCTTATCTTGACAAAAGGGAAATTCGTAATAATCACACCAACATTAAGCAATGCCTATTCTATATCATAAATTATAAAAAATTTGAGAACGAAGAGATGTACCAGAAAGCAGAGGAATCTGAACTGGACCTCTGAGAAACAACAGTGCCAGCCCAGAATTTGCCGTCCGGAGATGCCTCAAACTGAACGGGTTGATCAACATAACCTATAAGATCGACCCAATTCGCCGCTTCCGTTCTGTAAGCTATCTCATTTGGCCGAGCCATTTCATTCTCCGTCGCCGTAACTGACGTTACCTCCGGCTTTTTTGCCGGTGCTTTGGCTCTTTGTTTCTTTCCACCACTTCCGGTTTTCCCGCCGGCAGCAACAGTGTATAAACGAATCCGCTGAGAGAGAATTCGATTTCCGCTAGGGATATCCGCAGCTCTCGGACGGGAAAATGGCAAACATTCGATTCTTGTCAAGGATTTAAACATCAAATTCATCTTTTCATAACAAAGAACAAAAACCCCTAGAAATTTTGAGCTTGCGAGAACAAGGAAAACCCTAATTTCCCCCTCAAGGGTTTAAGGTACCAAATCGAAGAAAATGGATGAAATGATTGGGAGAGAGGAAGAGAAGGTAAGTGAGAATTGAATAAAAGCAGTTCATCGTAAAAGTGACCACATTTTTTTCCTCTCTTTTATACAATATTTCCAAAAAGATTTTAGGTAAGATTATTCAAAACCAATTACAAAGAATTTTGTCCCTTCAAATCAACAATTATCTCAAATCTTAACTAATTTACAACACTAGAATCTAAAATTACGTTATATGCTTTAAAGAAGAAACCTCTTACTAGAATTTACGGTTTGATTCTTGAAAGTTGGTCAAAAATGCAGCTTTTATGTCTCTTTGATTTCTTATGTAAATGTTTGAAACTTTTGGGTAATCATAAAGGTTAAGAATTTGAGTGATACCAAGAAATTCGATTGTAACAATGGACTTGTTTTTAATATTGTGGAATTTTATATTTTTATATATAAACGCAAAACACACAAAAGTTGTGTTGAAAACTATTTGAAGTAGACTAAGGTAGTAATATTTTTTGCTGTCCAACAAAAAGGATGAAAATTTCTGTAAGTATGAATTCGAACGACAAGTACACAAGTCATTCGCTCACGACTTGATCATAGTTCCTAGAACATTGGTGAGAAATGAAACTTGTGGTTTCTAGTCAATAAATCTGATCAACTCAATATATTAAAACGAGATATTTAATATGGACCAAACGTCGATTACTCCTCAATACCTCATCATTGACACATATTTTCCGAGAAAACGGCGGATTCCACCGTAAACTTGTGTTCGTAGGATTATTTATACACGAATTATCATGTCATGTTGATATCTACATGAACTATATATATTTTTGAATTTTAATTACAAACATTTAAATCGTGGCTATTTCTATCACCTAAACAGTTTCCGTGTGTTTCTTCGTTACATATGATGACGTGGCTGCCATGTCGGATGGTGAATTTAAACGACGTCGTTTTGTTATAATTTTTTTTAAAACGTAAACCAAATCAACGTTGTTTTGGATTTTACCAAAACGATGTCGTTTAATCCGTATTCTTAAAAATCTGCAATCTCAAATTTTGGAGGAAAATTAGGATTCTTCAAATTTTCTTAAGAATGGCCATGATTATAATGCTTATACAAGAGTAAGACCACTCTTCTTTCCTCTAATTCTAAGTAATTTTCTTTATTACTTTCTTGTTTGACTTGAAAATCTGTCAATTACTTGTTATTAAAGGCAGAGGAATTACTCGAACAGCTTAAAATTATATCGTGTTATGAAATCATGAAATGTTCGGCGATTGTATCTCTGAAAATCTCTCACTAATGCTGAAGAAAAGATTCTTAATATTTCTCTTTAATCTATAGATTTCATTCCACAAAAAATTTCATATTTTTTGTTTCTTTCTTTCACTTTTAGAGAATGTCCTAAAAAATGTCGAGAAACAGTTTCCTCTTTGATACATGCAGCGGCATGTGTTCCCGATGTTTCAGAACTTAATGATCTTAGAGCTGTGTTTATACATAGATTTGGAAATTTCGTTGAATCTTCTGTAAATGATGAGATTGGTTTATTGAACTTAATTGTCTAATATTTTCTTGCAGACTGATTACATCTTTGTGTTTTGTCTAATATTTTCTTGCAGACTGATTACATCTTTGTGTTTTGAAATGTTGAATCTCGTTGAGAAAACTGAATTGCGAAAAAGACCTTGACGACAACTTTAATTTGAAGAACCCTAATTTTCTCTCAAAATTTGAGATTGCATATTTTTAAGAACACGGATTAAACGGTGTCGTTTTGGTAAATCCCAAAACGATGTCGTTTTGGTTTACGTTTTAAAAAAAAATTATAAGAAAACGACATCGTTTTCATCTTTACGAAAACAACGTCGTTTAAGTTCACCATCTGACGTGGCAGCCACGTCATCATGTATAACGGAAAAACACACGAAAATCATTTAGTCAGTGGAAATAATCACGATTTAAATGTTTGTGGTTAAAATTCAAAAATATATATAGTTTATGTAGATATCAGTATGACATGATAATTCGTATATAAATAATTTTATGACCACAAGTTCACGATGAAATCGGTCGTTTTCCCCATATTCTCCGAATGAAAATTTCTCATCAAATATTAAGTCTGTGTTAATATGTTACAATTTGCCATCTCCACGGTTGAAAACAATGTTTGTTTGCACATGATCTTCTTTGTCTCTAACGGTGTCTTAGCTGAGCAAGTGCAGACAGCTGCCAATGCCGCCGGAAACCTAATACTGAAGCAGAGGCTACGACTACGGTATTGTCAAATTCCACATCTGTAACAGTGGAGAATAACAAATCCTTGGAAGAACTGAAGACGAACTCAAGAGACAGTACCGGAGAGATTTCTGTTCTTCGATCACCATCTAGGTCGATAGATTCAAACGAAGAAGATGATTCAAGGGGAAAGAAATTGGGAAGAAGAGCAAGGATGTTGAGTCTTGGGAAGAAAATGGGGGAGAAGTTGGAGGAGAAGAGGCGTCACATGGAGGAAAAGAGCAGACAGAAAAGATGAGAGGACCTTCTTAATCTTAACACACGAAGGAAGAAGCTTTTGCAGGTTTCATACATAAAAACTGATTTTTAGAAACAGAGGAAATAATTTGGGAAATTGTTACATGTACAGAACCATTTTATGAAAGAGCAACCATTTATCAGGTAAAAATAAAAAAACGGTGTCTTAGCAGAAATCACATTCAAGCTCATGTGAAATTTTCAATCTTTCTTGTCATCTTGGACAAGTTATATCGGAAATCTTATTTTTGGAAGCAAAGTTTTATCCTTTTTTTTTTTGTTCATACGGGATAAGTCGAAGTATCTCGAAACTCTACAAATGAGAAAATGATAATTTGTATTATTGATTTTTATGTCTCAATTTATCAGTTTTGAGTCTTTGCCTTATCCATTTCTTTTTTGTTTAATAAAATGATTGATCGATGAGTATAACCATTTTTTCTCTCCTTCCTTAACTTGTACGGCTTATTTTCTAAGAAAATTTTATTTTTTTTTCATCTTCAACCCTAAAATTTCTCACCAGCCCTAATTCCCCAATTTGGGTAGTACGAATTCTTATCACACCTTCAATTGGCTGCGATATTGATTCAACAATGGCTCTGTTGTTGGAAGAGATCATTCGGTCAGTAGAGGTTTTGTTAAAGCTTAAGAAATCGAAACAGGAACCCTACGTTGACCCGAATCTAGACCCGGTTCTTTTAGTTCCGGGAATCGCTGGCTCGATTCTAAACGCCATTGATCATGAGAATGGAAAAGAAGAGCGGGTTTGGGTTAGGATCTTCGGTGCTGATCACGAGTTTCGGACAAAGATGTGGTCTCGATTTGATCCTTCTAGTGGTAAAAGTGTTTTCCTTTTTTCCCATCCGCATTTGAGCAGTCTTGTAAGGGTTTATGCTTGCATATTGATTTGGGTGTGATTGATTTTCCAGAAACTAGCACATACGAGACTGTATTAGCTCAAATTATTACTCTAGTTTAAAGATAAAGACATAATCATTTAGAAATTCATCAGCTTTGCTTTTTAAGCGCTTAACACGTTCATCCGAAACAGGTAAAACGATCTCTCTCGACCCAAAAACGAGTATTGTGGTTCCCCAAGAGAGAGCCGGGCTCCTTGCAATTGATGTCTTAGACCCGGATCTGGTACTGATCTATCGATGAAGTCACTCTTAATTTCTTTTTGTTTATAGATCTTTCGTTTCTCATTTTGATCAATCAACATTTACCTGTAGATTGTTGGCCGCGAGTCTGTGTTCTATTTCCATGAGATGATCGTTGAGATGCTCGGGTGGGGATTCGAAGAAGGAAAAACCCTTTTTGGTTTTGGTTATGATTTCCGCCAAAGCAACAGGTAACGCATGTCTCTTCTGGTTTTCATAAATGCTTTGGCTTAAACATTGATCTGGGTGTTATCTTATCTGTTTTTGTGTTTGCAATGGTTTAGGCTACAAGAGACGTTGGACCAATTTGCTAAAAAGTTGGAATCAGTTTACAAAGCTTCAGGAGAGAAGAAGATTAATGTTATTAGTCACTCTATGGGAGGGCTGTTGGTGAAATGTTTCATGGGTCTGCATAATGATGTATATAGATCCTCTTTCTTTATTCGTAAGTCTTTTATAATATTATCGTTTCATCTCAATCTGACATCTTTTTGGGGTGGAAATTCTACTATCATCAGATATTCGAGAAGTATGTACAGAATTGGATTGCTATTGCTGCTCCTTTTCGAGGTAAGTTCTTGGACTTGTTGTACTTGTGATTTGACTTGAGACAAGTACCAGTCTGATCGGTGTTGCATTATTGATTCAGGTGCTCCTGGATATATCACATCGACTTTACTGAATGGAATGTCATTTGTCAATGGTTGGGAACAGAATTTTTTCGTCTCTAAGTGGAGCATGCATCAGTTGGTAAATGATCAATTAACAATGATTACATTTGGTTATAAACCCCCTTTGTTTGATCGCTTCTGGAGATTCAAAATTACCTTTTAATGTAATCTTGTGGATGAGATAGTTTTCCTGGCTGCTTTTGTTGTTTCAGCTTATTGAGTGTCCATCCATATATGAGCTCATGTGTTGCCCGTATTTCAAATGGGAAATCCCTCCCGTTTTGGAACTGTGGAGAGAGAAACAGAACAATGATGGAGTTGGAACCTCCGATGTTGTTCTTGAGTGTTACCGTAGTCTGGAAAGCCTTGAAGTTTTTACGAGATCTCTTTCGAATAATACAGTAAGTTACATGCTAATGCTACCATCATCGTTCGTCTAAATGACAGATGTTTGTGAATGCACAGATTTTGTTTGCATTGACTGATGATCCTATACTACACACAAATGTTCAGGCTGATTATTGTGGAGAGTCCATCGATCTTCCTTTTAACTGGAAGATCATGGAGTGGGCTCATGAAACCAAGAGAGTATTATCTTCTGCCAAGCTTCCTCCTCAAGTTAAATTCTATAATATATACGGGACCAACTTGGAAACCCCTCATAGTGTTTGGTAATGTTTCGTGATTTTGAGATCTCAGTTTTGGGTTTATAGTTTTGCAACTTGTGTCACCATTTCTAATTTCGTTATATTATATTCCTCTGCAGCTATGGGAATGAGAGTATGCCCGTCAAAGATCTAACGAATATAAGATACTTCCAGGTAACACATTCTCATCCTTTTTCAGGTATCAAATATCATCATAATTGGAAAGAAATGACTCTTTTCTCTCATATTCTGATCTTGGATTATCTTTTATTGTGATCCAGCCGACGTATATATGTGTTGACGGTGATGGCACAGTGCCGAAGGAATCTGCCATGGTATGTTGCATGATTGTGTTTCTCAGTAACACATCACAAAGTATTGGAAATATCGAATTTGATTGGTTAGGTTAATTCATTTCTCGTTGCAACGGTTACTTTGGTTGTTTCTTTCTATAGGCCGATGGGCTTGAAGCAGTAGCTAGAGTGGGAGTCCCCGGTGAGCACCGAGGAATTCTCAACGATCACCGTGTGTTCCGAATGCTTAAAAAATGGCTAAATGTAGGCGAACCTGACCCGTTCTACAACCCAATAAACGATTACGTTATCCTTCCGACCACATTTGAAATGGAGAAACACCATGAGAACGGATTCGAGGTTGCTTCTGTGAAAGAATCGTGGGACATGGTATCAGATGACACGAATAATGGCACAACTGGTTCAACCGTGAGCTCCATATCAGTCTCTCGACCCGGAAATGATCAAAACCCTCAAGCTGAAGCTCGTGCAACCTTAACAGTTAATACACAAAACGATGGTAGACAACATGTGGAGCTCAATGCTGTCAGTGTCTCTGTTGATGCATAAATCGCTTCGTACCTTTGTAAATGTGTTGTCAAGTGGTCTTTGTTTCTGTATATAACCATGTCTCATGTACATAAATCATAATAATTAAATTCGTGTTCTCTCTTTTTATAAAAAAAAAAACAATAATTTCTGGGTTTATAAAATAAAATAATTTTAAATTGGGTTTTTTTACGCAAATCAAAATTTTATTAGCATATATTTGCGTGTTACTTTTATGTCTTGTGTTTGATTCGTTACTCTTTGACGTTAGCTTTACTCGTCGGTTATTAGTTTTATTCGTTTGGTCGAGGTTGCGGCTGCGATTGCAGCAGATGTTGTTCGTTTGTCTGTCGTCAGCGGTTGTGGTTGCGGTTGATCGCAGATTTTTAGTCGTACCGCTGTTTTAATCAGGTCGAAAAAATTGCGACGCAAGACGCAATATTTGACCGCTGCGTCTGGTAAGCTCAGCTGCCGCTGTCGTAGAAACATGCGCCTAACAAACGAACATGACCAATATCTATGGGAATGGCATTTGGAATAACTCTTAAAAAAAATAAACTTATCCACACATCTAAAAAATTAGATTTATATCTACACCGTACGTATAAAAAATATTCGTAAATTATATAATATTATTTATTAGTAAATATAAATTAAATATTTATATAATTTTAATTTTAATTTTAATTTATTTTTAATATTATTTTTCTATATATAAATTTAAAAAAAATAATTGTTTTTTATGAATTTAATAGTATTTTTGATTAGTTTAATAAAATATATTGATTTTTAATAATTTTAGTAACTTAAGTTTTCTTATATATTTACTCGAAATTTATTATGGTGATGATACGCATGACCGATCCTCAATTTAGTATTATATTTTTGTTAATAACACATTAGATAAAATTATTTTTTAAAAATATTTTTCAAATAATATATTAGGGATTGTGATCTTAACCTAGATTATTCATTCGCATTAAATAGTAATCAAAAAAATCTGTATAGATCATTATTTTTTGCGTTTTGATTAAAGCAAGAAGGTCAATAATTTTCGTGTCTATATATTTTCTTATTGGTCTCATACGTAATAAATATTCATTGATGAAATCATATATTATACACTCAAATCATAAAAACTGGACAACTTAAAACATTACAACAGAACACTCGACTTTGATTTTATTCGACACCAATATCAAAGTAGTTATTTGTTTGTACTAATAATAAAGGTAGATCAACCTCATCATACACACAGACATTCATGTTCTGTTGGTGGATATGGATATTTAAATGTTTTCATATGTCATATTAATCATAATACTTGGGACGAAATGCAACACCTTTGACGATGAGACCTTTCTTCCAAACTCCAGCTTCGTGCTCATACATTGAGAAAGTGATCTTTCCGGTGTAAGATTTCTCCGGTACGAACTCTCCGGCTACAATATCGAGCCATTTATTCCTCGGTTGTTCCATCAAACTCACCCTTTTCACCTGCGGATTCTCCTTACTGTTAGGCAAGACTAGCTTCAAGTTCACCGGCGTATCCCATCCATAGGCCGGATCCTCTAACTTCACATTAAAGATCACTTCGTAGGTAACTCCCGGAGTGAGAAACCATGTCACAAAGTTTCCAGCTATGTCGAGCCAACACACGTTTTTCAACTTCGCAGCTTCTACAACTGTCTCGCTATTAAAAAAATCATACAAGAAATGAATCACGGTTTGTGTTAGAAATATTCGAAAAGTTTAAAGCAAACTTAGTTCTAGTAAAATCTGGTTATACTATCTATGTTGTGGAGTTTAAATTAAACGTATCTTACTTTGGTGACTCTTTGATGGGAATCCATGTCCAATAGTTGGGTTCATCAGACCAAGCGATAGAGAGTTTCCTTGCAAAGAGCATGAAACAGTTGTTGTTGTTCTCGTCCACCCAATATTTGATCTGTTCATTAATATTTTGCATATAACCACAACAAATTAATGAATTATTGGTCGTATTAATATATTCATTTCCATAAAAAAATTACCATTTGGCTATTATTATTCTAGTTCATATTACTTATAAATTAATACTCTAAAATAGCATATTTTCAAGTTTTGATTTCAAGTTTAGCACTCTAAAATTAAAATTCTAAAAATAACATAAATTATTTTTTGATATTTACCATAAGTAAATTATAAATAAAATTAAAATATTAGATTTTGGCTCTTTTTAAAATTTAGAATTTAATTTTTTCTTATTAAGAAAAAAATTTAAGATGTTTTCATATTAAATTCATATTATTTTTGAAAATTTAAATTAATGGTGTTATATTTTGAAACAAAAATTTAAAATGTGTTATTTTTTTCAATTATTTTTGCTTAGAGTAATATATTAAAATAATATTTTTTCAAGATTTTATCTTTTATGTTATTTTATCTCTAAAAACTTAAAATATGCGGACGTGACATTCTAACAGGAAAAATAAGAAAATAGTTTTCTCAACTATCATCACTCGAAAAAGGTGTGTTTAAAGTAAACGTTAAACCAAAAATTAGGTTTTCTACTTTTTTAAAAATTGTTTATCGTGTAGTTCTTTCTAGTTGATTCATATAAATTGAATCGATTTTTCTTTTATTTAAACACGATAGTTTCAATTACTTTTACAAATAGAATTTGCTCTGCAACTTTATCTACATAAAGGTACTAACCAGTTTCGTGGGGTTCACGAAAACACCAGAACGTAGCTGTTCAGAGGTGGGAGAGATCCGAAGAGCAGCATCTTTGAGAATGGCCTCATAGTTATGTGGATGCGTCACGACTGAATCCACCCTGATCAACCTTTCCTGGGTGTTAGCCATCGATCTTGTTTGTAAATTGTCCTTGAATTTTACTTCTTCTTTTTTGTAAATGTGTTATCTCAGTTTACTAATTGACAAATACATTCTCCTAAATATATAGGCCCTATGAAAAGGGGTTTATATTAAGAACTTATTCGAATTTTTTGTCTCTTTTTCTGTTTTTATTTTTTATAAAAGTTAAAATCAAATTATTCCAAAACCATGTCAAAAAGTTGGGTTCTTTTTATTTAATTTCGGTTGATAATATTTTTGGCCCGAACATAATATATGAACCATGCAGTTTTCTTCATCTCCAAAAACCAGAGAAAATAATACCTAAATCTCAAGGTAATTAATTTCTGGTTTTCAATGATTTGAATGTCTAGTAACAGTCGTGGTTCAGCAAAATTTGTGGTGATTTTAGATTGAAATTGAGCTGATTTCGATCTCAACCTGCCATATATTTCCTGCAAGAAAGTTGTTGTATCATATTTTATTCTCGAAACTGGAGACATAAAGCTAGACATGTTTTATATAGATTTTGTTTATGCAATTTTGGTTGGTCTTTCTCCCTTTAATGTGTTCAATTAATTCCTCTTTTGGACATAAAGTTTTCAGATATATAAATGGGTTTTCTGCCGGCTTGTGTATGAATATATTATTCTGCAAAGTTCTAATGTATTTCAATTGAAATAAAAAAATTTGGCTTAGGTTTAACTATTGATAATGTACGTGTGAAATGTAAATCATCACTCACCAACAAAATTTTCTTTTTATTACTATAGAAATACTACATACAACGGAGTAAATTCATATTTTTCCAATTCTAATCTAAATTAATCTCAACAGTTGGACATAGTTTAGACATACTTTACTATTACAAAAATTATATTAGAAAAATATTTAATAATGATATGTAAATATCTAATATTTCGATATAAAATACATTTTGACATAAAATACAAACATAATAAAAAAACAAAAATATTATGAATTTTGAAAAATTAATCCAACAAAAGATAAACGTAAAGTTTGATTTAATTGAATATTTATTACATATATAATTTCTTATCAATTTAATAATATTATCTATATATGATAGAAATAATTTAAATTCATTTGTATAATTTAATCCCTAATATATTATTTGAGAAACTTTTTAACAGAATAACTTTACACTGACGTGTTAATAACAAAAATGTCATGCTGACGTGTCAACACCACAACGAGTTTCAGATTAAATATATAAAAGAGTTTAAGTTACTAGAATAATTACAATACATGCCACTAATATTAATTTGGTTAGAGAATAAATATAGTTTATTCAACTAACCAAAAAATACTATTATATTTGTAAAAACAATAATTTATTTCTTTAAATTTTTTATACGTTAATTTATAAATAATTTCAAATAAATAATAGATTTAAGTTACTATTATAATTCCTAATATATTATTTGAGAAACATTTTAAGAAAATAACATTACTCTAACGTGTTATTAACAGAAATACCATGCTGACATGTTATCACTATAGTAAATTTCAAATAAATATATAAATAAATTTAACTTATTAAAATAATTACAATTATACCATTTTTACCTTGGTTAGAGAATTAATGTATTTTTATTAAACTAACAAAAAATAGTATTAAATTCATAAAAAATAATTATTTTTCTTTTCTTAATTTATATATACAAAAATTAATGTTAAAAATAATTTTAAATAAAATTTAAAATTATATAAATATTTAATTTATATTTACTAATAAAATATAATTTACGAATATTTTTACCAGTATAAATCTAGTTTAATTATATATTTACTAATCCTTTTTATTAATTGTAGAGTTAAGTACTAAAAGGAGAATAATAAAAACACCAAGTTTATTACTCGCGTAGTCAACTCTACAACATTTAATTGATGTTACTAATGATCGACAGTCGAACAAAGGCATTATTGTGAGAAAGAAGTTTCATCTTTGGTATTATTCTTGTTTCCACTTGTCTTGGCTGTCCATAATTCGTAATCCTAATCCAATCAAATTCCATCCACTTTTTCTCCAAAGCAAGAATATGTGCTTTCATTTTTTATACTTTTCTTATATAAGCCTAAAAAAAGCACGTAGGGAGAGCAATGATTCGGTGCTTCGCGTGGAGACCACTTGTAGGTGCTCCCTTCATCTCCTCCGTCCGTTTCACATCTCCAGCATCTATCAGAATCTCTGCATCTCGTTCTTCCGCGGAAACAGCATCTACTAGAAGAGCATTATCTCTATCTATTATCTCCGTCACGTCCTTCGTCATCTCCTCCGGTTGTTTCTCTTCTCCATCACTCGCTGAATTCTCTGAAATCCCTAACTCCGGCGGCGTTAAGGGTCTCGACCTCCGAATCGGCGACGGTGATGTCCCAGTAGAAGGAGATCAGGTCGGTGTCTGTGATTAGAGATTTTAACAAACGACCCCATTTAATCCAATTTTGTAACAACAACAAACAAATGATTATATGTTTCCTTGGGAATGTTAGATTGCAATACATTACTATGGAAGATTGGCTGCGAAACAAGGTTGGAGATTTGATTCAACATATGATCATAAAGACAGTAATGGAGATTCTGTTCCTTTCACATTCATCCTTGGTTCTAGCAAAGTATAAATCTTTATCTTTATTTTCCTTCTAAGATTCAAAGTTTCGACCTTTGAAACAGTTGCTCATTTAATGATCTATCAAATTGAGTTGTTCTATAAAGTTTTTTTAATAATAATACTAATAGAAAGAGTAATTCTGTATTTCTTTTTCATATCAACTAAGTGGTTTGAGGTATTTTGAGGTTGATATAAGTTTCATGAGGATTCACATTTTTCTTCCCTATGTGTATGATTCTCTGTTTCATCATTAATTGAAAGGTGGTTTCATTCTGATGAGTTAAGCATTGATGCGCAGGTCATTCCGGGTATTGAAACAGCCGTGAGGTCGATGAAAGTAGGCGGGATTCGTCGGGTAATTATACCTCCATCTCAAGGCTACCAGAATACATCACAAGAACCTCTCCCACCAAACGTATGTGCACACACTTCTGACCTCTCTCTCATCAACCTTTTCATATAATGTCTCAATCCCAAAGTCTCATTTAGCTTGGCCTATCTAGTGCCTCAGTGCAGGACAATCTCAAGCTGGTTTTGGTCTAGGCTTAATATTGTGTAGGCTCTTGTCAAAGTGGTATTAGAGCCATTTGAGAACAAGGAGGTGGTATTAACATTATAAGAACAGATGTGGAATCTCAAAATATTAAGTATATTAAACATTCTCAAAGCACACAAGTTGATTTTGTTCTCAAAACAAACAAGTTTACAATGTCATACTCTGGACATCAATCTCCATAGGGTCTGCAATAGTGGATCTAGTATTTTTTCTCGTTTAATGGGAAAGTTTTCAGAGAACCAATCGTACAACCAAAGCTTGAAAATGTGTTTCTTCAAAAAAAATACATATGTTAAACGATCACAAGATTGTGTGCATAAACAGATATTATCAAGAGAGTTTCAAAATGTTTGTCTGTTGTTATGCGTGTTTTGCAGTTCTTTGACAGACAAAGACTCTTCACTACCATCTTTAACCCAACACGTCTCGCCAATGGAGAAGGTTCTACTCTTGGAACCTTAGTTTTCGACATCGAACTTGTCAGCACCAGACACCTTCACTGATGCGTCATGGTGCTTCTAGGTTTTCTTGTCAGACAAGAACTCATGTATATGCAATTATTGAAAAAATCTTTCGTAAGCATTTGGATTATTGCTTTCGCATTTCGTATTACTGACAGACGCGTAAGTTTTGTCCAAAAGACTTTTCGTTTTTCGTGAGCTTTTGTTGATAAACTTTTCATAGTTAAATTAAATATGACTTTTTCAATAAGCAAGCAACAAAATCCATCTTCGGATTTTTTTTATATTAAAATATAAAAGTTACGATACAAAGAAAATATATTATACAGATTACGTAAAATAATTATGCTTCATAATTATATTATATTTTTATATTAAAATATATGCAGTACAGAAAATAAAAGTTACGATACAAAGTTAGACGCATTAAAAATACAGATTACGTAAAATAATTATGCTTCATAAGATTAATGTTATTCCTATGATTGTCAATTTGAATTGTGACAAACAAAAAAATAAAACGGTTTGTTAATTATTTAGATTTATAAAGATAAATTAATAAAAGTATTGAATTTTATAAGGATAGTTTTCAAAAAATCACAAAATAAGATTTTTTAAAAATACCATAAAACTAAAAAATAAACCTTAAATCTTAAACAGTAAACCCTAAATCCTGAATATTAAATCCAAAACTCAAATCTCAAATATTTAAATTATTTTTTAGTGTGTGTGGTATTTTTGCAATAATATATTTAATATTTTTTTGGAGGAAAAGCTAATGCTGATGTTCTGTGAACATAAACTTATTTTGTAGTACTATTTTAAAGTAATTCTCTTTTTTAAAGAAAAATTATAAAATCGCAAAATAAGTAAAGTAAGAAAAAAATAAAACTATAAAATCGAAAAACTATAAACAAAAAAAATCTTTATAAAATTCATAATGTATAAACTTAGAATAATAAAAATATATGTACACTTGTTTTTCTTTCTTTGTGATTATGTGATATGCTGATGTTAACTTTTTTAATTAATACGAACAAAAATGTATTAGATACCACGTTTCAAATTGTAATTATAGTAAAACATTTTCGAATTTATATACATACTTCGATAATGGTTGTTTTATTAGATAGCAAATCGTTTCAATTTGTTAAAAGAACCAAGCAGTACAATTCTGGCTATATATGATCTCCCCTTGTCTTAGACACATCCTTGTCCGCTTGGCTCTTGAGGCCACAATATTGCCACCACTCCTCGCTGAGAGATGACACTGTAATGACATTAAGAGAAGTAATTAACTAAAAGAGTTGGCTCAAAAGTCAAAGCAATTCTCCTCCTTTTTCTATATTATGAGTCAACTTAAAACATTATGATCTTGGTGACAACTTAGCTAAATCTGTTCCTCTTTTTCGTTTCTTTGCACAATAAAGCTTAATGAACTATTTCTATTTTGTATCTTTGTTTAATCTATCTCAGTGAAGCTCTTATTACGAGCTTTTGAATCTATGATCTTGTCTTGAAACGTTTTTCAAAGAGTTCATGGAATAGACCAGCCATGTCAGCATGTGGATGTATAATGATTGGGATCAAAATATAGGAAAGGGTATCAAGTGATTGCGTAATTAGTTTGAGCATGAGATAACTTGCCATGCTATTGAATTCACCAAATGACTCCATACTTGTCCTTTGTGATTCTCTGTTTTGTACATCAATCAAAATGAAAATAAAGCAATATAGAATATCTTGAAAAATCTCGTGAATTAGTTTCATCACAATTAACCTGGAGTGAACGTAGAAACTAAAAGAGAGAAAAGAACTTTGTATTGTTTGAATGTTTCTGCATTAATTTGTTAATGAACACAAACATTTTAATTTATACAAGAACTCAAAAACAAAAATCCTAAGGTGCTCGAACAGATATCAATATCAGATTGGATTTTCCTCATCACGCTGTAGTGCTGCATAACGGTTTGCTAGCTTGATGTTGTTTTCCTGCTGCATTGTATTCAGCTGTGATTTGTCTTCACATGCCGGTACTCTGTTTTGTTCTTGCGAAGTAGCTGTTGCAGACCATTGAGGAGAAGACGACTTGGGCTTCGGTGATTTGCATAGGCCCAGTTGCTTCTTAATGGAGACGCTGTCGTTTTGACATTTGTCGGAATGAGCTTTTGTCCAAACGACATCGTTGCTGCTAATATCCCCTCTCAAACTCGGAGTGGGTGGAACATGAACTCCGAGTTTGTATCGTAGATTGCAGAAGGCATCGTAAGGCAGAGACTTGGTTAGAATGTCTGCAAGTTGGAGGTGAGATGGAACATGCTTCACGACCAGCGAGCCAAGTGCCACTTGTTCTCTCACATAGTGTTAGTCTATTTCAAAGTGCTTTGTTCGCCTGTGAAAAGCAAGATTCGCTGCCAAGAAAACAGAGGATAGGTTATCACAGTATAATTCTGGTGTAACCGGAACAGAAACACCAAGATCACGAAGCAAGGAACTTATCCACGTAAGTTCTGAGGCTGTTGCAGAGAGTGAACGATACTCTGCTTCAGTGGAGCTTTTGGAAATAGTCGGTTGCTTCTTCAAGGACCATGAGATAATATTCTGACCAAGAAATGTGCAAAAGCCCCCTGTTGATCGTCGGGTGACAGGACAACCAGCCCAGTCACTGTCACTATAAGCTCGAAGTGTGCAATCCGTGTTTTTGAGAAAGGACAATCCCATTGAGCTTGTTCCTTTCACATACCATATAATTCTTTTCAGATTTGTGAAGTCAGAGACACTTGGAGCGTGCATTTTCTGGCATACGTAATTGATGGCAAATTGGATATCAGGCCTAGTTAAGGTTAGATATTGCAATTTGCCGGCAATACTGCAAAAATAGGATGAATCCGAGAAGAGTTCATCTTGAGCAGGAACTTTGTTCAATTGCAGAGGTAAAGGAGTTGGCATTAGCTGACAATTATTCATTCTAGAAGACAATAACATATCTTCTGCATACTTTTGCTGGGATAGGAAGATACCTGAGTCATGAAAATGAACTTGGATTCCGAGAAAGTAGTGTAATTTCCCCATGTCTGTCATACGAAAATGTTTGTTCAGCTCCTGTAGTAAGTGTGCCAAGATTGTGGCATTATTCCCAGTGAGAATCATGTCGTCCACATATAGCAGAAGAATCAAAACATCCTTTCCATGAGTGTAGACAAAAAGGGAAGGATCAGAGATGCTGCAAGTGAAGCCAAACTCCAAGAGAAAGCTACTGAAGCGATTGAACCAAGCTCGAGGGGACTGTTTCAGTCCATATAGTGACTTGTGAAGTTGACAGACATGGTGTGGATGTGCTTTGTCAACAAATCCAACTGGTTGTCTCATGTAAACTGTTTCTGTTAAGTCCCCATGTAGGAATGTATTTTTGACGTCCAATTGCTTGATTTCCCATTGCATAATAGTAACAATGTGTAGGACAACTCGAACTGTCGCAGTTCTTACCACAGGACTGTAAGTTTCTAAATAATCAATCCCCTCTTCTTGATTGAATCCTTTGGCCATCAAGCGAGCTTTTAACTTATCTAAGGTTCCATCAGCTTTAAGCTTTGTACGAAAAACCCATTTACTACCCAAAACATTCATGTCTGGTGTGCAAGGAACAAGTGACCATGTTTTAGTTTCTTGACAGTTTTTGATCTCATCTTCCATAGCCTTAGTCCAGCCAGAATGTTGTAGTGCTTCTTTGACAGTGCGAGGTTCAGGTGTGGAGATCTTGTGGGAAAGGAAAATGTATTTAGGACTGGGTTTAACAATACCAACTTTAGATCTTGTTACCATCGGATGAGTTTGTTGTGGAGGAGAGGGAACGCCTGTCCTGATGGGAGAAGAGGGAACGTTGTTGCCTATAGAAGCAGGATCAGAGCCTGTCGTACACCCAGTACATTTTTCTTCTACCTCAGTAGACAGTTCCATAGGAGGGTTGATATCATGCTGTTCAGAGGTTTCAGAAATGGGAGCTTCATTACACGGAATTTCAGGAGATGATTCTTCTGTTCTCAAAGGATACTGAACTGATGGAGGTAGGGGAGTGGAGAATGAGCTTGGACTGATATCCGGAGAGGCAACTTGTGGTTGTTGAGAAGGTAGAAAACTTTTCTGCCAAGCTGCAAGTGAAGCCGTAGAGGCTGCAAGGTGAAAGTTGCTGTAAATGTCTGCAAACGGAAAGATGTTTCATCAAACAAAACGTGCCTGCTTATATAGACCTTGCTTGTGGGTGAAAAGAGACATCTATAGCCTTTGTACTTCTCATTATACCCAAGAAACACACAGTGTAAAGATCTTGGATCAAATTTATTTGCTGCATAGTCTCTCAAGGTAGGAAAGCAGGAGCATCCAAACGTCCTTAAGGTTGTGTATTCTGGGGCTTTTCCATAAAGAAGTTCATAGGGACTTCGATGATCTGATAAAACCGAGGATGGAAGCAAGTTACTTAGGAAATTTGCTGTGTAGAATGCCTCAACCCAGTACTTATGAGGCATTTTACTTTGAAACAGCATTGTAAGACCAAGCTCGGTTATGTGCCTGTGTTTTCTTTCAGCCAAGCCATTTTGCTGTGGCGTGTAGTGACAAGACACATATTGTTGTATACCCTTGTTTTGAAGATGATTTAAGAATTTGTTGCTAGAGAATTCCCCTCCCCCATCACACTGAAATGTTCCAATTTGAGAACTAAACAAGTTCTCGACAAGCTTCTGAAAGATTAGGAACACGTTGAAGAAATCTGATTTGGCTTTTAATGGATAGAACCAACAAAATCTTGAGAAGTTGTCAATGAAGACTACATAGTATTTGAAGCCTTGATTTGAAATTATTGGAGAAGGACCCCAGAGATCATAGGGAATCCTCTCTAGGGGTCTAGAAGCAACAAAACTAGATGAAACAAAGGGTAATCTACTACTCTTGCCAAGATGACATGATTCACACATCTTAGATGAGCCTTTATTGCGAAAGATAAGTTGTTTTTGAAGGAGGTTCTGAAGAACTTGAGAGTGGGGATGCCCAAGACGCCGGTGCCACACTTCTTCACTTGCCATTGTCTACCGTGTGGAGTACTGAGCCTGCAACTTAGGATCCCGTAGCTGATAAAGACCATTATGAGTTCTTCCTAGTGTCAACAGCTGGTTTGTTGTTTTGTCCTTAACACAAACACCATCCGAGTCAAAAATAAACAAGCATGGATAGTCTGTTGTAAGCTTGGAGACAAATAAGAGTGATTTAGCAATGTCAGGGCAAACAAGGACATCTCGGAGAGGAAGATTACCTGATGTGGAAGGGAGATCAGCTGAACCAATATGGGTGATGGGAAGGAAATTTCCATCACCAACAAGGACTGCATCATTACCTTGATATGGCTGGACATGAGACAGGTGATGAGTTGTGTTTGTAACATGAGTTGTAGCACCTGTATCAGGATACCACTCTTGTCCTGATTGATCACTCACGTCTGTTATTCTCAAGGCAGCTAAGGCAGCATGGAGATCTTCATCTTGGAAACTGTTATTGAAGCGATGCCAACAACGGAGTGCTTGATGTCCAGGCTTCCCACAGATTTGACAAACTGGCTTCTCATCAGATTCAGAGGATACAGAGGACCTTGGATAGGACGAAAGTTGTTGATGAAAACCACGTCCTCTTATAGAAAAGGAGCCTCTTCCTCTATTGCCAAACCGTCTGTATGAGACTCCTCTTCCTCTGTTGACATATGGACTAGTATACTGACTTGTTCTTACTGTGTTGAAGGCCATATGTGGAGTTACATCAGAGGTACCATTGTAACTTTGAAGCCTGTCATCATACCCCGTGAGTCTAGGAGCAATATCATCAAAGCTTGGGCTAGGAACAATGTCCATCGAGCCCTCAATACTTGTTTTGATGGGTTCATATTCTCTGCCTAAACCATGGAGGGCAGTGAATATTTTCATTTTCTCGGGTATAGGGTTCCCTATAGAGGCAAGTTGGTCACATATATTCTTCACCTCCATGAGATACTCAACCATAGACTTCTCATTTTTTGTTACAGTCTGTAACTTTCTCTACAGCTCAAATAGTCGTGAGGAGGACACTTTATTGAAATGTTTAGCAAGAGTAATCCATACCTCGTGTGAAGTAGGACAACCAACCACCACACTCAGAATGTCCTCTGAGAAAGAGCCAAGCAACCAGGACTTGACGACTTGATCAACTTTGCACCATGTCAAGTAATCCGGGTTTGAAGCTTCAGAGGAGCTTCCATTTATTCCTGGGATGAGAATAGTTGCAGAAGGACGAGAAGATGAACCATTAACAAAGCCTAAAAGACCTTGTCTAGAAAGAAAAGTTTCAAACTGTGATTTCCACAAAATATAATTTCTTTCTACGAGAGTTACGGTTACACAATTTGTGATATTTAGAGAAGGAATCGAGTAGGTTTTCATGGCTCTGTTATCCATGGCTCTGATACCATGAACGTAGAAACTAAAAGAAAGAAAGAACTTTGTATTGTTTGAATGTTTCTGCATTAATTTGTTAATGAGCACAAACGTTTTAATTTATACAAGAACTCAAAAACATAAACCCTAAGGTGCTCGAAGAGATGTCGATATCAGATTGGATTTTCCTCATCACGCTGTAGTGTTGCATAACGGTTTGCCAGCTTGATGTTGCTTTCCTCCTGCATCGTACTCGGCTGTGATTTATCTTCACATGCCGGTACTCTGTTTTGTTCTTGCGAAGTAGCTGTTGTAGACCGTTGAGGAGAAGACGACTTGGACTTCGGTGATTTGCATAGGCCCAGTTGCTTTTTAATGGAGATGCTGTCGTTTTGGCATTTGTCGGAATGAACTTTTGTCCAAACGACATCGTTGCTGCTAATAGGGAGCTAGTATTATCTATGCTTAAAGATGGCATTCTTCAGAAACTATAAATGTTAACAAATCACAAGAATTTGTGCAGAAACAGATACTATTAAGATGGTTTCAAAAAATGATTGTTTATTTCTTGTTGCGTGTGTCTTTGCAGGTTTTTAAAAGGACAAAGACAGTTCAAGACTATGTGTTTAACCCGGTGAGTCATACTACTCATTGGTTTTACTATCAAGCAAGAAACCATATTATATTGGCGGTACATTGAATTAAAACAAAATCTCTCGTAAACATTTTTGGATATTCTATAAGATATGTAAGTAGAAAATTCAACTTTTGATATAGCGTAAGTAGAAAATTCCACTTTTGATCTAGCGTAAGTAGAAAATTTCACTTTTGATATAAATGAAGTTTGGTTATGTGTCCCTAAATCCCAGCTTTCGCATTCGTATTAGACTTATGTGTTGAAAATAACAAAAATGGAAAATTTTCCATAAGACTTTTTTCCCCTTACGTGAGATATTTTTGTTTGGTAAGTTGCATTACGCAATACGCACGAGATTCAATATTTTTTCTCAATAAATAGGCAACGAAACGCATCCTCTGTTTTTCACAGAAACACGAAAAATGTCTCCGACAAAACCGATCTCACTCATTGTCTCCATAACCTTCTTCTTCTCTCTCCTCTTCGGATCCTCCTCGGCACAAACCGTCGTGAAAGCTTCATACTGGTTTCCGGCGAGTGAGTTTCCGGTCACCGACATTGACTCATCTCTCTTCACTCACCTTTTTTGCGCTTTCGCTGATCTCAACTCTCAAACCAACCAAGTCACTGTCTCCTCCTCGAACCAACCCAAATTCTCCACCTTTACACAAACCGTCCAACGAAGAAACCCTTCCGTGAAAACCCTTTTGTCTATAGGCGGTGGAACCGCTGATAAATCGGCGTTTGCGTCCATGGCGAGTAACCCCACTTCTCGAAAATCGTTCATTGATTCTTCAATCAGGCTCGCTAGATCATATGGATTCCACGGTCTTGATCTAGATTGGGAGTATCCGAGCAGTGCGACGGAAATGAGCAATTTCGGAACGCTTCTTCGAGAATGGCGATCGGCGGTTGAGGCAGAGGCAAGTAGTACTGGTAGGCAGCGTTTGCTTTTGGCGGCTGCGGTTTTCTACTCATTCAATTACTATTCGGTACTATACCCGGTTCAAGCGGTTGCGAGCAGCTTGGATTGGGTTAATCTTATGGCCTATGATTTTTACGGACCGGGTTGGTCTAGAGTCACAGGTCCACCAGCCGCTCTCTATGATCCTTCAAACGCAGGTACAACAATTTCCCAACTAACCAAATAAATTGGATACTTAATAACGAATTCTTTCAAAAAATCATATATATTAGGCTGTCCAATCAAAATTCGTTTCCGGTTCAAAACGCTGGTTTCATGATCAAAGGATTAGTATGCATAACCAAACTAATTTTTCAAACCGAAATTTAAAAAAAAATTATAAATCGAGGTAAAAACTAAACCGTATCCAAAATATCAAATCCTAGTATTTAAATTATAAATTTTTAAAAATCAATTTTGTTTTATGGCATCTTTGTGAAAACAAAATTTTAATGATATTTTAGAAAAAAAACTTAATGATGATTTATTTTGGACGATCATTTATTTTAATAGTATTTTTTTGAATATTTTTCTAGTATTTAATGTTGAACCGGAAATGTCGGATCCTTGTTCCTTTACTAACTAAAACCGGTTTATATATAATAGGTCCAAATGGCAACGCTGGAGCAAGAGCATGGATTCAAGCTGGACTTCCGGCGAAGAAAGCAGTCTTAGGATTTCCATACTACGGCTACGCGTGGCGTCTCTCAAACTCAAACAGTCACAGCTATTACGCACCCACCACAGGTCCGGCGATATCAGCAGATGGTTCAATCGGATATGGTCAAATAAGGAAGTTCATAGTTGATAACAGAGCAACGACGGTTTATAATTCGAGTGTGGTCGGAGATTACTGTTATTCTGGAACCACTTGGATTGGTTACGACGATAATCAGAGTATCGTGACGAAAGTGAGATATGCTAAGCAGACAGGTTTGCTTGGTTACTTCTCGTGGCATGTTGGAGCTGACGACAATTCTGGTCTATCTCGTGCAGGTTTGTATTCTTTCAATTTATGAATGTTCTTTATATGAATCAAAAATGATATGTTTGCTAACTTTAGAGATTTTTGGATTTTAAAGCGTCACGTGCATGGGATGCTACGTCGGTACCAACCAGAATTATGCAGAAGGTTTAAGCTGTTCTACTGTAGTGACAGTGGTAAATGAATACGTTTTTGTGACTATACACTAAAAAACGTTTTATTGTCAAAGAAAACTGGAATAATAAGATAATAAAAATCAAGAAGCATAAGTTTAATAATCATAATTAATGCTTCTTTTATTTAAATAGCCAATCTTTTTAATCAGTAAGAACTACGTTCAATTTAAATAAAATGGAAAACTACTTGATATTGTGTTTTATATGAAGAATAAATTTCGACGTGTCTATATGTTTGCTAAGGCCTCGTTGGCCCATGTTTCAATGATCTTTATAATATTGACTTGGCCCGTTTTAAACAAATTTGCACTTTACTAAGTTTACAAAAGAAACCCTTTTTATTTACGATATCGATCAAATTGGGGTTTGTTTATTTATAAAAATAGTACATTTATAATCATAGTTATCATTCATTTATAAATCATCATAGCATAGTAAAACCGAGAAACAAACCAACCAGATTCCTAACTCATTGAGAATTATTATATTAACGGGAAAACAATAACACACCGAAATAGTCATGTCTATGCATTGTATATGAAAAGTTGACAAAATTAATACATTTTCATCATCAATAGATATGTTTACTTTAATCAAAACAAAAGATATATCTAAAGACACGTGTTAAACTTTAATTATAATGATAAAAGTGGTGTTAGTATTAACTCACAACAACCAACCATGCAACAATTGATAATGCTTGTTTTCTGTCACGATCCATTGGTGTCACATGAACCAGCATGGAGATGATGATCGACTCCATGTTTTTATTCTTTATAGAATAAACAAAATGTGAATATAGAATAAAAATAATTAAATATAGCTCGGTCGGTCGAAGAAAATTCTGTTTTAACAACTCATATAATTAATATGCATGTGGACAAATATGGTTTAATAGCTGACTTTATATCATATATATGTATTCTAAAAATTGTTACATGTGTGAGTTATAGCTTATCCAGGCTTCGACAAATAATTCAAACCAATTGAATCACATCCAAAAATAGATTTTGGTTGGTATTTAGTTATAAATATATAATTAACCAAATGAATATTATTTTAATCAATGGAGCTATAATCGTGAAACCAAAATGAATCTAAATATAGAAATAATCAAATGTATTTTAAAATTTTCCAATTCAAAAAACCAAAACCGAATCTAACCGAAATATATAAATAATCAAATTAATTTTTAATATTTTCAACCAAAAAAACTAAAATTAAAAATAACTGAGCAAATCTCAGTCGAATATGTGAATATCCAAGACGTACTTAATGGGATTTAATCATAGATAATATTTGTATGAGTTGTTAAAAATATTTTATAGAGAAAAATTAGAATTGTATAGTTTGTCATACTAGGTGGTATACCTGACTTAGCTTGATAGGATTTGACAAAAAAAATGATTCATATAAAGTTTAAATAAACTATAAGAGTAGATCATATTTTAAGAAGCCCTTGTCACAGTTTTCGCTCACAACTTATTTTTTTATATAAAAAACCTATATTATATAATAGTAAAAATATTTGTTAATAATCTCATAATGTATCTTGTAGTATAAAAAGAATTGTTATTGCTTGTAGCAATTATTTATAACGTGTAGATGTATGCATGCTTACGGAGGGATCATATACTAATAGTCTCATCAACATATCGATATTCATGATTCATACTGATATTGACATTTAACTAACAATGATCCAAATCACATTTCATTTGGTTGTTTTTTTGGTTATCATAGCCGTCCACGATTGGAATCTTTTGAATGCTTCAAAGATATTGACAAATTTCTGAATTCTTATGGTATATCTAAATTTTTAGTATTCCTCTAAACATTAGGATTGGTTGGAATTGTCTATTCGTGGGGTAGTAGCCATTACCATTAGCTCAGTTGTGTCGCCAATGGATTCGTGTCACTTATCTATATTTGAATTTTAACGTTTGTGTGATGCAAATAAATCATAAAATATTCACTTGTATGCCAAAAACATTTTTAAAAAATCGCGAGGTTTATTAATAATTGATGTGTTTCGAGTTTTTAACCTCAAAAAATTATGTTGCAAGTAAATAAAGTATTAGTTATGTTTACGTTGCGAATTTTGAAAATCATATTAAGATACATTTTAAAAAGTATTTCATGGTTAAATTAATTCAAAAATAATAAAACCGGAATAAAATAATTGTAAAACAAGGATTTAAAAAGAAAATTTCACATGAAATTAGAATTTCAAATCACATGTTTGTATCATGTGGATTTTAATTTAGATATCATACAGAACACTAATATATAAATAGTCAACTATCATTGTATTAAACTAGTATGTTTAATAATTTATCTTTTTAAAATGTTTGAACTCAAATTATTGAGCATACTTTAATCTAACAAGTCGATTTCATATTCACAAAACACATTAGCATCACATTTTGTTAGCTAAAAACATTTTGACAACTAGAGTTTTTTTCTAGGAAATCAAATTATATATGCGATATCAATTAATCCTAAGATCACTAATATAGAGGATTAAGTTAGATTAATCATTGAAAATAATTTATATAAAAAATTAGATGATTAACCCTAGTTCTAATATATATGATTTATTAAATTTTGACAATCCTAAAACCTAAATAAAAAAACTATTTAGACATGTTATAGAAAACAAAGTATGATGAAAGAAACAAAATTATATAAATAGAAATAACATCAATTCAAATATCTTCTCAAACATTGTAGAATCACAATTTCGTCTTCCAAATAACTCCGCAAACCCAAATCGGCCATTTCTTATATATATATATATAAAAGCCATAAAATTCCTTTCTCTCATACATATTTCAATCGTTATCAGATGATTAGTTGATGAAAAAGTTTGAGAATAATCTTAGTTCTTTGAGGTGCATGGTTTGGTCTTCATAGTAAGATCGATCAATTTTCTATAGGTTGTTTGATCTACAATCCTATAGTAATTTGGCAGTACTACATGTGATAATATATGTGGATTAATTTGTCTATCCATGTGTTCTAATGTTCATTATCTCCACTTAAATTTGTAAACATTCACATAACACTTAAAAAAACTAAATATATAATATCAAAAAAAAAACAATAGTTTTAACGCTTCAGAAACATAACATATTAATAATACTTATGTTAGCTTGTGTGTAAAAAAAACTATTTGTTTTAGAGCACCATAAAAAACGAATTTCCAAATATTAAGGACAATGTTTAAAATATTTCTGAAAATAACCTATGTTATTTTATGTATATATGTTAGTTGATTTCTTAGTATTTTATTGTTTTGGTTTTCTTTTTGATTTTCACTTCAATTTTTCTCAGATCATATGTATATTAGATTTATATACCCACGCATTGTGTAAGGAAAATATTCATAAATTATATAATATTGTTTATTAGTAAATATTAATTAGATATTTATATAATTTTAACTCTTATTTAAAATTATTTTTTATATTAATTTTTATATAGTTAAATTAAAGAAATAAAAATAATTATTTTTACGAATTTAATAATATTTTTAGTTCCTTTAATAAAATATATTGATTATCTAACCAAATTAATAACAATGACATATATTATAATTATTCTAATAAGTTAAACTCATTTATATATTTATTTGAAATTCATTATAGTGATGATATGTTAACATAATATTTATGTTAACCACACGTTAGAATGAAGTTATTTTATTAAAATATTTCTCAAATAATATGTTAAGCATTAATAGGATAGTACAAAAAAAAATATTTTTGTTCTTGTATAGATATCACAAGATTTTTTAGATCGAAGCATTGATTCTTAAATTGCACGTTGCTATTTTAAATTCATGGTGGCTACCAAATTGCTAACAAAAAAAGAATTGTGCTTTTCTACTACTCAAATAAATTAGTTTTCATCAAAGGATTTAACTCCCATGGCCAAACAACAAAGGAAACATGAATTGGTCCACCAAAAGTGATAGAAACAATCAAAAGCCAAAAATAAACAGAAGACCTTCTTAGAACGTCTAATCAATTTTCTTCTTATCTCCTATTTGTATTCAACTTTTGATTTAATAGTACCCAAATAATAAAATCCCAAACTTTGTTAGATTTGTTAATGGGAAGTAAAATTTGAATAGAATATAACATCACTATGTATATAATGCGAAAACCTTTTTTCTCCATTAATGTTTTAGATAAAATATGAAGATTGAAAATTTATAGATTTTTGGTATATATGATTAAATATTTAGATAAACCCTTAAATCAATATTAAAAAACTCTACAAAATACAAATTTTACAAACATCAATTATATTGTATTATTCTTAGAAATTTAGGAAAATAAAACCAAAAAAAAATCATCAAAAACTCTATTTTTTCAGGTATCCCACAGTTTTGACAAACCTATCATAAGTTATTAGGAATTATTTTTCAACTTGTTTATGAAATGCTTATAAGAGTTTAAATTTTTTTCTAATATTCCGTACTATTTTGGAGAAGAAATAAAAATGTGAGGGTTCGAAGACAACTGATCATAGCATTAATGTGTTAACTTAATGCGTGGTTGAAAAAAAAATCAACTGTCACATTATAATAACACCAAAAACATATAATAACAGCTTTAATAAACATTATAATAACAGCATGGATATTAGATTGATAATATATTTGTTAATTATTGCAATAAATTTTAAATTAAAATAAGAAAAACAAATGTATTTTTTCATATTTATCACATATTCTTTTTAAAAATACCACGTTATCAGTTATAACACACTAATGTTAATATATATGGAAACAAATGTGGTAATGTTGAACAATAACCTTAAAATAGTATTTTCTACAAATTTTCAAAATATTTCTACAGTTTCGTGTTATTTTATTTCGATGAAAAATAGATATGGTAAATTATATATCTGAAGAGATACCTTACGAATTACAATTTCATAAACTCATACGTGTAAATATGTATAAATTAATAATTATCCATCTAAGCACAATATTATTATTGTAATGTGAACAAATCACATATAATTCATATGAGTTAAAATATTAGCATGGTAGTCAATGTCTGTCCAAATCATGACATTGTAAATCATATAATAGATACTAATTCTTTCTTTCTTTTTGGTTTTATATGAAATATATATAATATATATTAGATAGAGTAAGTGTAATTAGATCTGATCGATGTCGTGGTCAAAACATAGTCGGCGGGATTGGTGGGGAAAAGGAAATTATGAAGTTCATTTTACATTATTAGATTTTTAGATAGGTGCGATGATATATGATGATGATAACGACGACAAGTAATGACTATAAATCTAACCTAATTCGTTTTATATATAATAACGACTCTTTTGTTGTCTAATGGTTAATTATTTTTCTTAATATATCAGTTTTCCATTTGTTTTCAAATGTTATTTTTCGTGCTTTATATGGTCATAACTTTTACGACTAAAAAAATGGTAGATTGCATGGATAAAAAAAATGTACACGTAACAAAACATAGAAACCATTTTTTTAATAAAATTTAGAAAGATAAATACGAGTTGGAAGCATTATATATACGACAAAAACATCAACATCATATTATAAAATTATCAATAACATTGAGACTTTATCATTTTCATTACTACTTCAATATTATTTTGAACTTTGTTTTACTAACAGAAATATATATATATCTCTCGCATTCAATTGTTTGAAAACACATTTTTTTTATTAAAGTAACATATGAAGATTGATATGCAAAAATGTCAACTAAATTAGTTTTAACCTTTTAATTAACTCATACATTCTATTAAAATTGCACACTTTGAGAAACGGGTAAACTTCCACTGCATTTTTCGAAATAGTTTTTTTTCTTGAAAAAAGTTATAAAAGTTTTTAGAGTTATTAAAAGTTTTCTATTCCAATTCTGATCTCAAAAGAGAATATAATAAAAAAAAATTGTGCAACCTATATCAAATGTGACATGCCCATTTGGTTAGACTTTAAACATTAGACATTGATTATTTATACTTACACAAATATCTGTAAATCTTGCAACCAAATCATCTTAAGATCAAAAACCAGATTAAATAGGATTCACCATAAGCATCAAATTGCAAGTTCAACACAATAATACTATTTTGTTATTTATAACTTTTAAGCATCCAACAGAGTTAATTAAGATTAAATTTTTATGAGCACATGATCGATCTATTATTATGAGATTTTGTCAAAAGTAATTTGCTGATTCTTTATAGCCACTATATAATAAGAAAATTTGGTATCGTATGGAAAGATGTATACATAGATTGATATATAAGATACATATGAATGTAGGTATCCATTACTCATTTAGACATTAGTCGTACACTTGCAGATAACAAAATAAGCTACTTTTTGTAAAGCAAAGAGAACAAGAACTTGTCCCACAAACCAAAGAACTTGTTCCAAAGTGAAATGTTTCGTCTCACGTTTTGTAAAGTTAAATTTAAAGACGAATATTGGACCAGATTATTCTTGGTAATATGATATGGAGCATTAAGATACTTTCACTAAGTTCTTTTGTCGATTCTTCTACATATATTGTCAATTTAATTAATATTTTTTAAACATTGTAATGGCATTACTTACTTTATCGTTATAGGAAAAATATAGCTAAAATTAAACGAGGTGCATGGAAAGTTTTATTAGGAAATATTAAATTAATTGAGTTCACTTCCGTCAACTACACAAATTTATGAAACTAAACTTATTTTCACTTGTATTTTTGAGATTTTTAAGTTATATAAACTATATATTTTCTTTATAAAGTACATAAATTTTATAAATTTTTCCAATTACAGAAATTTGGTTAACGTTTATACGTTAAATTATTATTAAGTTTTGTTTGAATTCGAAAATATTGTTTTAAATTAGATTTATTTTGAAGATAAAATCAGATTTTCTAATTAAAATAAAATTTAATAGCGATTCAACATGTAAATATTAATGAAATTTTTGTAATTAGATTAATTTATTAAATTTGTGTAGTTTACAGAAAAAAAATATAATTTATATAACTAAAAAAGGATTAAAAAGTATGAGTAAAAATAGATTTATTCGTATGAATTCTTATAGTTGACACAAATGAATCCAAATTAATTATATCTGTTAAAAAATATGAACCAAAATTAATTTTAAAGTGACTCGACACTTAAGCTAAATTAGTATTTGAGTCGATCCAATTTTGGAAAACCAAAATCCGAATATTAGAAAGTAAAAAAAAAGGTTAGATGCTCCTAAAAAAATACTACATTTGTGCACTTTGTTATTTATTAAGTGGTTTTCCTTTTTAACTCACTTTTTCTTTTCCGTCCCAATGACTTTGGCAAAGATGAAGGAAGGTTAGACAAAGAAAGATGCTGAGAAATAAGAATATAATTGCTATTATCCTTTACTCTATTCTTTTATTTAATAAATATTTTTGTAATAAATAGAATAAAAGATCATCTGAAAATTATGTTAAAAGGCAAAGTGGCTTTTTTTTTTGCTTTCTACAAGTGTAGTCCACCATTAAGAATATTGAGCTCTTAAATTATTATTGGTTTATAGGTTTTGAAAAAATGTGTAAAGTTAAAAATAAACATTTGCTTATTAGTAAATTTTATAAAGTTTATGCTTTTAGTAAAGATTTTATTTCTTATTAATACACAAGTAATTATTTTTAACTAATACAATTAAATAATAAATGTTTACTCAAAATTTTACATTAAAACAAAAATAACATATTTTATAAAACAGAAAGAGTAGGTTCCAAATACAATTTTAGTATCACGAACACTAAATTATTGAAGCATGTGAGAAATTTTGATTATTTGCTGTTAAACACCTCACAAATTTTTAATTAAATAATAATTTACAAAAGGTGATCTATAAATAGTTCACATGATTAAGCATTTATAGTTAGTTTTTGATTAAATGTTGAATAAAGTTATAGTATGATTATCATAATACAGACAAATTAGTCGTATGTTCTGATAAGCCTCCACTGATTACTTTTGAGGTTTGCATGTGTTTCTAAAAATACACAAAAATCTTCACCTAATATGCCTTCTCTTCTTCAAGTTAGCAAGCACTAATTTAATTTATTATATCTTATCTTAAAGCATGATTAATATATATATTATATTGTCAATTCCTAAGTCTAGATCACCACCTAATTATTCCTGCATTCGTTTATTGTATCAAGTAAGCTTTTATTTATCTTCGTGTTTTCTTTAGTTACACGTTGCTATAGTCCGGTCGTTACGTTTATGAAACGTATGTTAGAACTAAATTCACATTCGATAGGCCATAATGGTACAGAAAATTCAAACTCATACTTGTATATATTTACGTTTCTGCAAATCTAGATGCCTTAAAAGACTTCCACTTTTTGTCGAATAATCTATTAGGTTTTCTTATGTAAAAGTTACTATATTACAAATTAAGGATAATAACATTTATGATATTTTTGCTTGAAAATACACACCAGCCCGGAACACCATTTTTGTGAAATGAGGATTAGAACCAGGGTAATTAATAAAAATAACATTTTTTAAGTTTTTTGTTTCAAATATAACATAATTAGTTTAAATTTTTAAAAATAACACAAATTTAATATTAAAATATTTAAAAACTTTTTAATGAGAAAAAATTAAATTCTAAATTGAAAAAAACTCAAATATAATATTTTAATTATATTTGTAATTTATTTACGATAAATATATATTTTCAGAAAATAATTTATGTTATTTTTAGAATTTTAAGTTTAAATTACTAAATTTTAAATTTAAAAAATCTATTTAATATATTATTGTTAGCACAGTAATTAAAGCTATAATATATTACAATACATTTTAAGCTTATCAATCTGCGTATATAAATAAAATAATAAATAAATAAACAAACAAATAAATTTACGTATAGAAAAACATAGTCTTTAATTTGAGACGTGGCAATAGTTTAGGGACTCAATCAGACAATCATAATGCTAGAAAGTCTCAGACATTATCTATTGGTGATCAACTGTTCACATATATTCTCTTTTATTATTTTCAAATTTTTATTTTTTAGTGAATAGTAAAATTATTCTTCACTCCAACAAATTCACTTTCTTCTTGAAAGAAAAATCACTTGTCTGATGGTAAATAATAAATGAGCTAACAAGTTTATGCAGTAGGGGTGATCGAGTCAAAAGGTCAATCCAATCTAATAATCTATATTATGGATTAGGATTATAAAATCTTTACCCTTGAATTAAATGTGTATTTAAAACTAACCGTGACAATTATGAAGGGTCTATAAGTTCGCAAAATTTATATTTTTAATTCCCTAATATATTATTTGATGAAGAAAAATAACTTCATCAAATAACAGAAATTAACAGAAATATTATACTGACGTCTTATTGTCATGAATTTTAAATAAATATATAAATAAATTTAATTTAGCACAATAATTATAATATATGATATTATTAGTAATTTGGTTATAAAATTAATATATTTTATTAAATTAATCAAAAAAATATTATTAAATTTAGAAAAATAATTATTTTTCTTAATTTACATATACAAAAAATAATATTAAAAATAATGTTAAATAAAAATTAAAATTATATAAATATTAATTTAGAATTACTAATAATCAATATTATGTAATTTACGAATATTTTTTTTTCATACATAATTTGGATATAAATTTAGTTATATTTATAAATGTTTAGTTGATAACTTATATAAAATGTACAAGTTAATAAAACAAAACACATTCACTTAACTTCAATAAAAAAAGGGTCAGTAGCTGACCTAATCTACGATGCGTTAAACCAGTGAGAGACCGAGCCCTAATGGATCACTCTGATTTAACACCTACAAGTAGTTGGTGCTGATAAGGATGGACCAATTTGATTCATCAACAGTTTCTATTTATTTATTCATTCATTTATTCCATTTTCCCTCTCTAGTTCTTTTATAATATGAATGTTATTGTTTGTTATAGAAAATTTTTCTTACATCGTTTGATATGCAATACTCACAAGTGGTCTTGCAGCTCTAATTCTTGTTTCCCTCTCGTCGCGGTTTTCGATATATCTAAAAAATTTCGATGATTGAATTTAATATCTAATGTATAAATAATCGTGTGAAGATGTATTAGAGAATTGCTAAGACTTCAACTTTAGACATTAGATTCTCATAAAGATAAGATAACGTTTAGTGGCATCTAAAAAATGTGTGAAAAGAAAGACACGCATGTATGTAAGAAATAAGACTTTTCTTGTGGTCGACCTGTCCCACACCGAAGACATCACTGACTTATGACAAAACTTACTTGTCCGTACTATAAATATTATGGAATGATTCCGATTTTCTCTTTCCTTTTATTTATTTATAAACATTAGTATTAAAAATATGTTTTAAACAATACTTACAAAAAGCGACAAATCAAGAAGCAAACAAATTGATGGTAGTACCGAAAATATAATCTTTTTTTTTCTTTTTGTTTTCGAAAAATACTTATTGCAAATTTCACATCGAAACGAAACAGAAAGGTTCTCTTGGTCCCACTTAGTCCCATCTAGTGTCCCACTTAGTCCCATCTAGTGTCCCACTTAGTCTATGACTTTTCGTTTATGATTTGAAAAAATATAAAATATAATCACCAGTAAATTTTATAAGTAGTAGATTATTGAAGATATGAAAATTGCAATTTAAATCTTGTTGAATATGTGTTCTTCGGTTAGTAACATGATGTGGCAACTGTAAATTTTTAACATATCAATATGCAACGTGTTGTTTGGTGAGGCTTTTCTCAACCAAAGTGGATCCATATCATTCTTTTCAACGGATTCAGATTTTCATTAAGTTAGATCATTTACATTTATACCGGTTACAACCGAAATAAATCGGATAGACATAGTTTATAGCGAATTAAATGTGAAGTGAATTACATTTCATTACCTCAGCTCATAAATTCTATTATGGTTATGTTTGTTTATCAGTCGTACAAATTTGTATTAACGGCTACAGCTGATTATTATTCGTTTAGCTATCGCAGTTATATGCGATAGACACAACGGTTAAATGTTTCATTTTACGTCATAATTTTTTCGAACGCTGATTAAAACATTGATACGACTAAAAATCTATGATCAACCGCAATCATAATCACTGACGATATACAAACGAACAATTACAACATATACAGCCGCAGTTTTAACCATGATCACAGCCGCAACCGTATGTATCGACCAAACGAACAATACTAATATTATAAGAACTGCAAACTAACAAAATTATTATATATAAAGTCGAATATCAACTAACTCAATCGAAGAGAAGTAGTGAAAATAGAGGTTAAACCCTTTCATAATTAAAAATATTCTTTAACCATAGTTAAAAGCATCCCCATGGCCACATAGGAATGGATGCATTGACATTTATGTTATCTTTTTACTTTTGCTTATGTGAAATAAATTAAAAAAATAACTAAATTTATTTTGGAAACGATAATTTCATGCGAATAATATAGTTTGTAAATTTCAAAGTATTTTATTTCTAAAACTTTATTGCAAAAATATTATTATTAGCTTTTTAAAAATACCATCAATTTTTTTCAAAAGTACAACAAACTAAAATTATTTTAAATTCTAAAAACTGAATCATAGATCTTAAAAATACATCATAAATCCTAAAAACTAAACTCTAAATTCAAAATATTAAAATCAAAGACAAATACTTAAATTATAAACTTTTAAAAATTATTTTTATTTTCGAGGTAGTTTGGTTTTTAATGGTATTTTTGAATGAATAAAATTCTTGATGATATTTTGTAAAAATAAAATTTTGGTATTTTAAAATATTTAAAGAATATAAAATTTAAGTCAAATAAAATTGAAAAATATATATGTACATTTTTGGTCATGAACTATACCGAGTCAATGCAATAATTCAATATCCAACTTTCATATAAAGATGTATTTGAATGTAACACTTGTAAGATATGCATTTAATATCGTTTGATAAAAGATATTATTAACTGTTTTCCATTAAAATTTTGTTAGTTCATTGTATGGTGTACATTAATTCTATTTTAACTCCTTTTTAGTCAATCTGTATTTATGTTATTATTTTGTTTATCTTTATAAACAGAGAAAGTATATTTTTAATTAAAAAGATAATTTATGTGTTTCAAAATATAAATTTATACACATTTTTATTTAATTTTAAAAAATTTACTGAATTATGTGTGAGTATAGTGTTAAAAATTGGTTGAATTATTTTTAATTTATACACTAACAATGTATTTTTTAATAAATTTTTTTACCTAAAGCATCATTTACTGTAAAATAGTGGAAATATATCATAATAACAACGCGTTGACTAGTCAAGTGGTGGCGGTTGCTACAGAAACATACATGAGTGCATGAAAAGGGAAATATTAAAAATACTATTTATTATTTCTCTTACAGACCAAATACTTTGAATTTCAAGAAAGATGATACGTATATACAGCAAGTATACATTATACAAAAGCTCACTTTTATTATTTTGAACTTTTGATATTTATTAACATTTAATTTTAGTAAAATCTAAAAAGCATAGTACACAAATATGGTAATTCTAGCCATACAAATCTCTTTTTATAGTTATTTCTCAGAAATTAAATATCTATTTATAGAAAATTAAATATTTTGACTTTTTCTCTCCCTTAAATAAAACCAATGCCATAGATTTCTTCACCAGTCGCCATAACTCCTCTCTCTCTCTCTCTATCTCTCTATCTCTCTATCTCTCTCTTGAGAATCTCTCGGAGCTTTTAGCAAACGTATCAGTGGCTGCTGAAGCTCGGTGCATGAATATTTTCTCTCCAAAGTTAATATCAAACAGGTAAAAGTCTCCGGATTGGAACGGAAACATTTTTCCTCTGTGTTTTTCCTCATTTCGTAGCTCTCTCTGAGTTACTCAAATGATTCAATGAATTTCCACTAATCTCTTTTTGAGTTATTTGCAGAGATTGTGTCAAATTCCAACAAAACATGAATAACGGCGAGTTTGATCTAGCCGCCTGCGATATTCCGATTATAACCGGAGAATCTCTTTCCGTCGTTCCTTTAGATATTGCAGCAGCCAAAGCTAGCTTCAACAAATCAGAAAGTGGTCTCACTTACAATTTCAACACCTCCACTGTTCTTCCTCCGTCTACGAAACGCCCGCGAGGATATCCATTCTGCAATACAGATGCTCAATTCTCGTCTGATGTGAAACGGAGGTCCGTCGCGTTTGGGTCGTCGCCTTCGTTGATTGACGCCGAATTCATAACTCAGATCCAAAACCACCAAGAAACGGAGATTAGCCGGTTTATAGCACAGCAAACAGAGAAGCTTAGAATAGAGATTGAAGCTCGGCAGCGAACGCAAACGCGAATGCTAGCGTCGGCTATTCAAAACGCTGTAACCAAGAAATTAAAAGAGAAAGACGACGAAATCGTACGGATTAGAAACCTTAATTGGGGCCTACAAGAGCGAGTGAAGAGTCTCTACGTCGAAAATCAGATTTGGCGTGATATCGCTAAAACAAACGAAGCAAACGCTAACAACCTTCGAACAAACCTCGAACATGTCCTTTCTCAAATCGAAACGTCACCTACGGCCTCCGCTGCTGTGGAATCGAGCTGCGGAAGTTGCGGAGATGGCCATAGTGGTGAAGCGATTACGGCGGTTACTGGCGATTGCAAGCGGTGCGGTGAGAGAGAAGCGAGTGTGTTGGTGTTACCTTGTCGTCATTTGTGTTTGTGTACGGTTTGTGGTTCGGCTTTGTTACGGACATGTCCGGTTTGCGATTCAGTCATGAACGCTAGTGTACATGTTAACATGTCTTCTTGACCATTTTAATTTTCCTTTTTCGTACAATTAAATTTATATTTGTTTATCTAGAAACTTTAGATTTTAGGTAAGGAATTAAATCGAAAAGAATAAGATTTTTATTTTGGCAAATTAATTCTTTTGTTTTTGTAAGTACAGTTTCTATCTTTTTTATATAAAATAGTTTTGGTTGTATTATATTTTACAATTTCAACGGAATAAAAGTCTGGAAATTTGCGAAAGAAAGAGATAAAATAGCTTTTAGGCAGCCTCATTATGTGTTGAAAAACACTCAAGAAATTAAAAAGAAAGAAAGCTGATTTAGTAAGAAAAAAAAAACATTTCTTATAAATAAGTTATAGAAAGAAACCTAATGTTTAAAATGAAATATTCTTTTTGGTTTTATATTATGATTTTTTTATTAAGTTGCACTGTCCGTTGGTTACGTATTCTCAATGTCAATGACATGAGTTTCAATTATATAACTCTCTGTTATATTTCAAAATCTCGACATAAATTGAAAAAAATTAGTAAAAATAGATTGGTAGAATTTTTAAAAGAGTATTCGTTTTATACATCCAATTACTTTTTATGAATAAAATGTTTAGAAGATTAATTATTTAGAGGTTGCATATGTTTTTCAAATGCTTTTTTATATGTTTTCACATGAAAATTTTCAGATCAATAATTTTTTAAATTTTAAAATAACTTTATATTAATTTATTTGCTAAATAATTTTTCACTAATGAAATACAACTTCTATATACCAAGACTATAACATTTTATTGTTCTATAGAGGTAACAGTTTGAGTTACTAATTTATTAATTACTCCCTTTACAGATGTTTTACAGGATATAAAATTAATTTATTTGTTTGAATATTAAAATAAAACAATATAAAATATCCTGTTAGTTCTTTGTAATTTTATAAGGATTCTATTAGTCACACAATATATGTACATTAATTAAAATATGCAAATTTTTAAAAGCATATTATTTGTGCTGTTTATTATTATTGATCTATATTATCAGATATATCGACCGACCCACATATATATATTATTGCAATTTGACAGTTCTCTTTATCTTTCCAACCTCACGAATTATATAAAACAAAATGAATCATATTTCGATACCAATATTTAAAAATAAAACGAAAAGAACTAATCTGAAAATCGATTGTCTCATTATAGTTGTCGTGTAATAAAACTTTCAAATATTTATATATAAAAAAAAAAATCAAATCCGGATCATATCATGTGCAGTGTTATGTGAAGACGAAATAAAAACAGCACACTAAAATGGATTACAAAATTGATACTCTAATAAAAATTTATTAGAACGATGAATACGATGTTGTGAAGTCACGACTCACGAGTTACGATGATTGCGTCCAAGAAACGTTACCATTGTCTCTGTCCAAATAATTTATTTTCAGCAATTATTTTGGATGAAAGTTACACGTAAGCAAATAATTAAAGGCAGAAGAATTATATCACAAATTTCCATTTCTTCACTCTTTCATTGTTTGGCCATTCTCTTTTTTTTTTGTTGGCCCTACGTTCTGACTTACCCTAATCCAAAATTTATGTTATATTTACCTAATCCTATTTTTTTTTACTTTATTTAAATATACTATTTTATATTCCAGTTTGACCAAAGAAAAATCTCCTTTTTCTAATTTTATACAGAAAATAATTAGTGACGGCTGAAATAAACATTTATTTATTGAATAATATCATAAAATAGCAAATTAAAAATAATTTTTTAAAATAATATAAATTATTATCTGAAAATAATTATTTATTTTAATAAATTATATATCAAATTAAAATATAATGTTTATATTCATTTTTTCAATTTATGGTTTAATTTTTTTATTATAATGAGATTTTTAATTATTTTATTATTAAATTTGTAATATTTTGGAAATTTAAATAATTATTAGTATATTTAGAATAAAAACTTAAAATACTGATGTTTTAAACAATTTATTTTATAATTTAGTTAATATGTATATATACCAATATATATATCATGATATTTGATAAAAAGGATAAAAATTGTTTTTTTTATCTAGGTTGTGTAATTTTTTTTTATCAATATTTAACTCAATTATTGTTTAAATATTATTTTTGAAGCCACGTTAACCTACGAGTAGTGCAAACACTCACTAGAATCAATTTTTTATTTAAGAAAAATACAAACGATTTTTGTGATTGTTGTCAATTATTGACAACTAGATTTATATTCATAACATTTGTTATGGGAAAAAATATTTATAAATTATATAATTTTGTTTATTAGTAAATATATATTAAATATTTCTATAATTTTAATTTTTATTTAAAATTATTTTGAATATTAATTTTTGTATATGTATATTACATAAAGAAAACTAATTAATTTTATGAATTTAATATTATTTTTTTGTTAATTTAATAACATATTCTCTAACCAAATTAATAACAATGATATATATTATAATTATTTTACTAATTTAAATATATTTATTTGAAATTTACTTGAAACATTAACATTAATAACACGACATGTTAAGATTATTTTCTTAAAATGGTATAACCACCAAAAAATATAATATCAAAAGAAACTTATCATTACCGATCAATAAAAAAAATTTACATTTATAAAATAATTTATAGGCTATATATATGCATTGTGAAAAAAATTGAGAGAATCATTTTCAAGAAAAAAATAATACAAAAGAACTCTGTAACGCTCTTTTCCAAAGTTTCGAAAAAAAAGTAATACAAAAAAACTTTGTAACGTTTTTTTTCTACAGTTTCATATATTTTTAAAATAGGGTAAATCTCAAAATACTACATTTTCAAGTTTTTAAATATAATATCACTATTTTTAAAAATTATCACATTGACATAGAAATAGTAAAAATTAAATGTCAAATTGAAATATAGAAACCCAAGTATAATTGATTATGGAGCCTATAATGCATGTCAAAAATACTACCAAAATGTATATAACATTCAAGCATGCCACAAAACTTTTCTTCTTCTTTTAAATACCACACTTCGTATATACTTTAGATTTTCACACATTTAAAAAAACTAACTTTAATTATTAATATGTTATTTTGTGATTAATAGTTTACTACATCTATAAATTAATAGCAATTCAATAAATTTCAATTATGTTTCTTAAAATTTGCAATTAATTGTTTAAATAAAACATAGAAAACTTTTAAAAAAACTCTATTATTGTGTAACAAAAATAAAAAACCAGAAATATGATTTTTAGAAACCGAACAAAATATTTAACAAGAGTATGAATGAAATATACTTGAAAAAAAACTAGCAACAGAAAAAAATATTTTCTTCTTCTAAAATAGAATTGTTGGGGTCGTACCAGAACCATTCACCAATCACAAACGTAAATTAAAATCCCGATGGGCCAAAATCTAAAATGGCTATTATTCTGATATTTGTATTCATGTTCTTTCCATGTCCATTAGTCTGCAATGTTTCCATGACCCATCACTGTTATACATGGCTTTTAGTTATTCTCATCATCTAAAGTTTTATCAAAGCTTTTCTTTTGAATCTATAACCACAGAGATCAAATCTAATCAATTTAGAATCACACGAATTGACATTTTTCCTTATGTATACAAATGGCCCGACTTCATAAATGAGCCGAGAGTCATGTCCATACTCGAATCTCTTTAAATGAAAAATTTCTCCTTTTGATTTGCTTTAATTTTTTTCTTCTATGAAACACACCACTTTAATGGAGTTTTAATTAAAACTATTATAACAAAACCTATTGGTTCAACCGGTAGAAATGTTGGTTTTACCAAGAAAATCTGCTATGCACAAATTTTTAATATATTAATTGAGAAATATTTTAATAAAGAAATCTTATATTTAATGTTATTTATAAGTATGTTATTAATAAAGAAATCTTACATTATGAAAACATTTTTAAAAAAATAATATATAACACATAATTTACTTGAATATTTACAAAAATAGTATTACACAAATATTTAACAATATATTATATATAAATTTCTAATATTTTGATATAAAAAGGAAACACAATATAAAAAAAAATATTAGAAATTTTAGAAATTAGTCAAAATATATAAAAAAAATTTACCTATATTTATAATTTCTTATCTATTTAATAATATTATCTATCCAATATATTGACAGTTTAAATTCATTTGTATAATATGATTTTATTGTATATTTCATTTGTATAATCAATATAAAATTTTTTAAAAAAAATATTTTAAATAAAAGATAAATTATTTACGTTTCTAATTTACATTTAATAAATAAATAATTAATTATAATGTATAAATATTTTTCTCCAGCCAAAACGTCACTATAAATTTAGCTTATATAAAATTCACTAAAAACAATTAATTACAAGGCGGATCAACACCTAAACATATACAAAATGAAGTTAAGAATTACCCTAGTGATTGACAATGGACCAATACTGGCCTACTTGTTTAGACTATATATGAATGAGCTCTGCCTAATATAAACTCTATAATTAGTTAGCATGCAGGTTTGCCGAATTTATAGTACATTGTCTTCTCTTTTCTTTAAATCGCCAATATTGAAAAAAAAAGTCTTCATTTATTTATATATATAAGATTCGCAAAAATACACGTCAAGAAGTCAAGAACTATTACCCCCGACCATGAAAAAAAAAACTATGACACGTGAGACCAATCACATTATACTACAAAATATATGTAAATATTTTGTAAGGAGGAAAAAGAAACGATAGGAGAATCGAGACTTAAACCTAAAACGAAGTCCACATGATTTCAGTTTTCTAGTATCTGGGAATTTAGTTAAGCCCATTTGGCGAGAATCGACATTCCACCGCATCCGAGAAGAGTAGCGATGAAACATTTGAACTGCATTTTGATGCTGCCTTGAAGCTTCGGTCCCATGAACTCTGCTGCTAGAAGATCAACAAGCGCCATGTAGATGAGCAATCCCGCTGAGCAAGCATTGAGCAATCCAACAGTGACCAATGCAGTTGGACTATTGTCTCTATAAACGGCCGATAAACCGATTCCTAACGCTATTCCAAATGGCGTTGTCACCGCGAAAAAGAATGCCATAACAAACTTTTTCATGTTTGTATACTCAGCCTACAAATATCTCAAACATTTAGATGTTTTTATGTATAACCAAAGATAATTTTATTTTTGTTATATACCTGAAGGATGCAACCGCCGAGACCCATGCCTTCGAACATTTGATGGAAGCAAAGAGCTGCAATGAGTCCTTTAATGGTGCAAGTGTCACTTGTTGCTCCTAGAGATAGTCCAATGACCACAGAATGAACTATTATTCCAAGCTCCAATACCTATATGTATCCATAAAAGGTTTATATCCGGTTTTATATCATTTAACGCTGGTTTACATAACTTTCATATATGAACAAACCATAGCAATGACTCGATATCGTAAGAGTTGTGCAGTCGCAGCAGAATCATCATCTTTTATTGGTAAAGTAACATCATTTCCAGGACTATGACTATGACCATGAGGAACAATCCCAGTTGAGTTCTTGCTGGTATAGAGGCTCGTAGCCATGGAATCGATGACTAGAGTGACTAGACCCGACAACATAGCGAGAAATCCGGAGAAGGGAAATTTATGCCACGGGTTTTCTTCAAGACATTTAGATGACAACATGTCGAAAGAATCAGGCAAAACGTGCATAAAACCAGTCCCGAGGATGATCCCGGAAGCGAAACACTTAACGACAGTGAAAATGTTTCCATCGGGTCGGAGGAACGGAACGGAGCGGCTGAAGAGAGGAGCGCCAACACCAATCATGCTTGCGACTAGGATTGTGATGATTGCTATGATTTTGAGAGGCAAAGCTTTAGCTTTGTTGACGCACGGGTTCGCTGATTCAGCTCCGCATTCCTCCGGGGCTGTTGAAGTCGCCGGTGAGATTGTGAAAGTGACAAAGATGAGTACGACGAAGATTGTCTTCATGAGAAATGTTAAAGTTGAAGTCATTTTCTGTTTTCCTTTATCTTTCGATGTTTTTGTGTGTTCGGCTAGTTTACTATTTATTTGTCTATGGTCTTATTGGATGAGTCGGTTTATATAGTAATGTGTGCCTCTTGTTTTCATGCCATTTATTGTCGTTGTTGACGAAAATTATATATTGATTACTAATAAAATAATTGTGAAATGAAATACTATTGCGAATTATATGTCCTTTAAAACTAATTTATTAAAACCATATGGCATGCTTAACTAGATTTATAAAAAAACTGTTAGGTTTATTTGTGCTTAATGGAGAATTAGTTTATGTTATCGTGAGAAATGCGTTGTTCATGCCTTTTGCCGAGGGTTCGAAGTCAACTCCATGCGTTTTCTGTAGTTCTGTTAGTCAATTCTTACTTCTCAAGCAACCAACGTTTTACTTTAATTAATTTTTGTATTTAAGTTTAAGCAATACTAATTATGACTCGATTAGGATTTTAATTATAGGATTGCGACGAGCACACAATCACACGTGACGAGCTCGTGCTCAATGCACGATTGCAATCTAGTCACCCACCACAGTGTGAAAGTAGATTTCTCTTTTCTTAGCTTGGTTGATTAATATGCTTACACTGAACTAAAACTATTCACCTCATACAATAATGATAAATTGATGAAAGTAATAACATAAAACGTTTAGAAAGAATTATTATTAGACTCATATGATACATTTTTATATTAAAGATAATGCTAAATTTCCTATCTAAAATATTGATATATATAAATAATTTTTAATATCTTAATTATTCCATAATTTTTAATATTTTGATTTAGGTTGATCTCATCGATTTTCTAATATTTTCTAGCAAATTCATACGTGATAACACGTGTGAGATTGGACAAATCTTTAAAATATCGACATTATACTTGGTCGTCGGATCATCATCGATGTTTATATCCAGTCGTAGGATCAAAATTCGTAAATAATTATTAGAATCGAATGCTCTGATAACACGATAAATTGATGAAAGTATGAACACAAAAATGTTTAGGAAGAATAATTATTAGAATCTCATGAAAGTATATGATACATTTGTTTCTATAATATTGAAAAACCTAATTTCCTATATTAATATGGAAATAATATATTAAAAATAATGTTAAATTTTTTAATTTAAAATATCGATGTATATCAATAATCTTCAATATCTTAGGTGATTTACATAATCTTCAATAAATAATCAATTAAATTTATTGTACAAAAAGTTATTTGATTTTAGATACATATATACTATTTTAATGTGAAATTAACAATAAACACTTTAAAGATAAAAAAATTACTAACCTATCTTCTATAGTTAGGAGAATAACATGTTTATGTATGTGGATGAACAAATACAAATTTGGAAATATAATTCTATTATTTACGATAATTCAACGAATACTAAAACGCCACCTCTGGACATTTCCATCTTTGTGCATGATCATATAGTCAATGACTTAATTTAAATACTAACCAAAACTCAAAACGTATGTATTATTATTTCTATCAAAATGGTGAAACACTAAATGCATATCAAATAATTTGTTACACTGCCGTAATTGGTTTATTTCATCATTTATTAATTCTTTAAATTAACCGATACATGTAATCGAAAATAAACAAAATTAGATTTATATCCACGTGTTACAAAAAAAAATTATTCGTACATTATAATTAATTATTTATTTAATAAATATAAATTATATATTTATATAATTTATTTTTTAAAATATTTGAAAATATAAACAAATAATACATAAATATATATGTTAATTATCTATTAATACATAATTTAATTTATTTTGTTATTATGTAGTTAAATATTATATATATTAATTATATGTATTATTATGTCATTAAATTCAAAAAGTATTTCTATAATTTAAATAAATTACATAGGTCATTGATATCATAGTAAAATATATTAATTTTCTAACCAAATTAATAGTTGTTTGATATATTGTAATTATTCTAATATAATATTAATTTATTTATATATTTATTTGAAATTATTTATAATATAACATATATGTAAATTAAAGAAATAAAAATAATTATTTTTATTTTTGCTTAATTTAATGAAATATATTAATTATCTAACTAAATTAATATGAACGAAAGATATTGTAATTATTTTAATAATTTAAACTCATTTATATATTTATTTTAATTTATTAAAGTGATGATACACCATAATGATATTTGTGTTAATAATATGTTAAAATAAAATTATTTTCGTAAAATATTTTTCAAATAATATATCAAGAATTTGATGGTTAAATATGCATCCACTCATAAATCAATCTACGTATTATCTATCTTTATGATGACTACTGAAATTAAAAAAAATGAAAAGAAAATGATATTTTTTTATAGACAAGATCTCGAAGAATCACCACATTAACGTATGTAACGTATGTTGCGAGCAATTTGCTCTAATCTTTATGAACTTGGTTTAATCTTTATTCAATCGGTTATTGTTGTCTCCATTTTCATAACTTTAATAAATTAGTAAAAGAAATTAAAATAATTGTGCTAATGATTGTTGTCTCCATTTTCATAACTTTATTAAATTAGTATAAGAAATTAAAATAATTGTGCTAATGATTGTTGTCTCCATTTTCATAACTTTCTGCTGCCACACTCTGTCCTTGAGTGCCTTTCATCGCAGAATTACAACTGATTTTACTTTATTCAACAAAATAATAGTATTAAGAGGAGACAAAGTCCATGTGCAACTTTAATATGATTTCTTAAGCTGTAATTCTTCTGTGCCTTAATACATACAATTCGATTGCATGTTTAATTCTTTTTTTAATTTTATGAAATTTTAATTAATTACTAGCTAATTAAAAATTAACAGTAAAAAGTTTGAAAGTAATTATTGTGGAAAATGTAGAACTTATAAGACAGTACGAGAATGCCAGCAAAGCCAAGCTAAGCCCAGAAACAAAAGTAAATAATAATAATTGCATTTATGAATCGAATAAAGAAACAAATAAGGGAACCTAAACTTTTTTCTTACGCCATTCTTCCAAGTGAGAACAAAACCAGAAAAACCGATGATTCTTCTTTTCTCCACAAATCCCGTCGAACCATCCAAAACTATGCAAAGAAAGTAATTTTCACTCTTTTTCCTCAAAAAAAAAACAGAGGTTTTGAAGATTGTAGCTTATACTTTTCTTCAAAATTCTAGTTTGCAAGTGTAAATCTCCCTCCACCCGTTTTTTTTTCCCCGCTGGTAAGAAAGTTCTGGGTTTTGTTCTTGCTTAATGATTTTTAGTTTAGATGTATCTCTTGTTATCATTAAATCTTTCGTGATTTTTCGCTTCTTAATTAGTTACGTTTTTTTATCTCTTGAATCTTATGTAATAATTGAGGGTTTGGTTGGGTTTTGGTGGTGGAGGAATCAAGCTGTCTCTTTTGTTTTTTGGCTGTTTGAATGATTTTTTTTCTATGATTTTTCTTGTCTGTTGATGGTTATTCGTTAAGATTAGGTGTTTTGGTGATCTGAAATGTATTTGTAAAGTTCTTTTCCTTTCTTTCAGTTTGAAATTTAGGAGAAAAATGAATCGAACATATGGTAGAATTGAGATTAGAGGATATCTTAAATGGTTTTTTAATCACATTTTTGTTCGAGTTTTCTTGAAATTTGCAGTTCCCATTTGGGCTTCTTTGGTTTTTTGCTCAGTAAAGAAAGTCTGTACCTTTTTTTGTAGCTGCTTTAGTAGTTTTCGAACATGGAAAATCAAGAGGCTTCTTGTGATGATGAGTTTCCATTGGATCGCATCGGAGATGAGGAAGAGTTTAGAAGCTGTTGTGGTGATGAAGCAGTTTGGTTAAAGGAGAGTGATGATACAGCTAAAATATCAGAAGAGAATACAAAAGAGGAACTTGATGATAAGTTCTCTGTTAAGATGTTCTTTAAAGGAGTTTCGATATCCGAAAAAGGAGATCCGGGTTCTGGTTGTTCGGGAATTGGTGTTGTGTTGGATAGATCAGGAGAGTTTGAGTTGATTCAGATTCAGAAGAAGTTGGAATTTTACGTTGAAGAGTCTGTAGCTAACTATTTCGCTTTAATGGATGGCCTTGCAGTAGCTTTAGAGAACAATCTCCGCTCTGTGGTTGCTGTAACAGACTCTGAGTTGTTCTATTATCAGGCGAGTCTCTTTCAGATGGTTTCATATCTCTTTGTAGGTTTGATCTCATGTGTTTCTTTTTCTTTTTATGAAATGGCTTTGCAGATAACTCGTGAGGAGAAGCTCGAGAATCCGCTTTTGGTAGCTCTGAGAGAAAGAGTATTGGAGAAAACAAGTACTCTTGATGGGTTTGTTCTAAAGCTTGCTCCTTTCCGTGATCTTGAGCAAGCTCTAAGCTTGGCTCAAGTAGCGGTAGGGATCGTGTCTTCTAATCTTGACGAGGATAAACCAACCGAAAACTGCGCGATTTGCTGTGAAGACCGTCAATCCGAGATGATGCTTACACTGAGATGCACTCACAAATTCTGTTCGCATTGCATGAAAACATATGTCGAAGGGAAAGTACAGTCTTCCCAAGTTCCCATCAGGTGTCCTCAAGTGCAATGCAAGCATTATCTGACATCCACAGAATGTAAATCGTTTCTTACTGTCACTTCTTTCAAATCATTCTCAATTGCCCTTGATGAAGAAAATGAACGTAATAAGAGAAATGGCAAGATTTACTGCCCATATCCAAATTGCTCTTTCCTGCTAGACCCGCGTGAATGCCTATCATCGGGAAGCTCAAGCAGAAGCTCGTCTAGTCAGTCAGAGAATAGCTGTTGTGTGGAGTGTCCAGTTTGTGAGAGATTTGTGTGTGTGGACTGTGGTGTTCCATGGCATGTTTCTATGAGCTGTGAAGAGTTTCAGATTCTTCCGGTTGATGAAAGATATCCAGATGATATTACATTGCATCGCTTGGCGAGGTATAAGAGGTGGAGACGGTGCCAGCAATGCCGTGTAATGATCGAGCTAGCTCAGGGCTGCAACCACATGACTTGCCGGTAAGACATTCATCCACAGAAATATTCTTAGATATAAAAAGTATTGTTTTCGCATTGTGGTTTCTCATTTGTTTTCGCAGGTGCGGGCATGAGTTTTGCTACTCGTGTGGAGCAGAGTACAGAGAAGGGCAACAGAATTGCATTTGCGTTTTTTGGGACGATGAAGAAGAAGAAGAAGAAGAAACCTCAGAAAAGGAAAACACATTCCAAGAACTTGAGCAATGGCCTTGGGACACATTTAGCTCAATTCCAACTGTAATGGATGCTTACTCAGAGCAAGAAAGATCTCAGCTTGCTCTAATCCAACGTTTCTTAGCAGGTGGAGGGTTTAGTCTCAGTGATCACCAAAATTCTTACCAGTCGCCTCCAGGTACAGAGTCATCATCATATGTTGAAGCCGCCATGAAAGATATTCATCAGCTTCCTTGGCTTGAGAGGTTTGTCTCTGTTATAAGTGATGACTACTATCAAGAGTATAACAGCCAGTGAAAGGGATATAGAATGGTAATTTAGAGCTTAGACTTAAAGAGGTCTAAACGAGAGTCTCTCGCTCTCCAAACAAATTGTTGTGGTTTTTGATTCTTCATGTATTCAAAATTGTGACTATTTGTTGCAATTGCACAAAGACAACTTGACTTTCATCATTTTCATTCTACAAATCTTGCAACAAAGATTATTCAGTAATAGTATAACTTGGCCAAAGATTTATTTATAATTATTATACATGTTAGTTTAGGTAGACTTTTTCTAAATTATATCATGAATAAATCTTAAATCTACTTCTGCGTATATTTTTCAAAGCTGACGTGTTAATTAAGACGTCATCAACCCACTTCACCACAAGTCAAGTCGTCCTCTCAATTGCATAATTTAGAGATCATTGTTTCTTTGTTTACTATAATTGTCATCCAAAGGTTCTTTTCATTCTTTTCCAAACAATATGCTTTTGTAATATCTGTAAAGAATCCAAAAATTAATAATTACTAATTTAGACTTGTAATTAATTTAATTTATAATTAAGAGTAATTATCCCCAAAATTATTGAGTTTGTTTTGTTCTAAAAAATGGACCAGTCTTTTTTTTTTTGTTCCCACCTTTAGATTTAGATAACCTTTGAATTTTTGTTTCTATTTTCAATATCCATCAAATGCTCTTCTTTTTCTTTCGTCGACTTCATCATATTCGTTTCTGCAAAAAATATCCAGCAGTGATTTTTGAAGAATACCGAATTTATATTCTTCATTTCTTTCTCTTATGTTTTAGGATTCAATTAGGGTGGCGAACAAACAAAAAATTCAACTAGGGTTTTCATCCGCCATATTCGTTGACTTTTGAAGCATTTCTTCAAGTTGCTCGATTTAGCTTTATCTCTTCATATTAATTCGTAAGAAATCTGAATGTTCTTTCATAGATTTAAGGTCTTTTCTCATATTTATGATCTTGTCTGTATTGTTTATACCTCAAAACCACATGTCCATTTTGATCCAGTTTACAGCTCAACTGATTCTTCTCATTGGATTCAAATTTAGGATTTTTTATTCCTGGGGATTTAAAGATCAAAGAGGGAGCCTTTGAGTGAGATTTTGGAAAAGCAATGGCTGCGACGGCAATGGAGCCATCTTCATCTATAAGCTTCACATCTTCTCACTTATCCAATTCTCCTCCTGTTGTCACTAATCATCAAACAGCTGCGAATCTCGAAGCTGTGAGTTTAATCAAGCTCAGCTCTAACTTGGAGCAGCTTCTCACTAACGCAGATTGCGATTATAGCGACGCAGAGATCATCATCGAAGAAGAAGCTCACCCTGTGAGTGTTCATAGATGCGTTTTAGCTGCTAGAAGCAAGGTTTTTCTTGATTTGTTCAAGAGAGACAAAGAAAGTAGTGCAAAGACTGAGAATAAACCAAAGTATCATATGAAAGATTTGTTGCCTAATGGAAATGTGGGACGCGAGGCGTTCTTGCATTTCTTAAACTATATCTACACTGGGAGGTTAAAGCCTTTTCCTATCGAGGTTTCAACTTGTGTTGATACAGGTTGTGCCCATGATTCTTGTAAACCTGCAATTGATTTTGCTGTTGAGTTGATGTATGCTTCATATGTGTTCCAAATCCCAGAACTAGTTTCATCGTTTCAGGTCTGAGATCAATTTTGTTTCTCTTTTATTGGTAAACATATCTTGGTTCATTAAGACTTTATTGCTGTGTGTGTATGTGTCTGCAGCGGAGGCTTTGTAACTATGTTAAGAAGTCACTAGTCGAGAATGTTCTTCCGATCCTCTTAGTTGCGTTTCACTGTGATTTGAGTCAGCTTCTTGATCAGTGCATAGAGAGAGTGGCGAGATCAGATCTAGACAGGTTCTGCATCGAAAAGGAGCTTCCTTTTGAAGTATCAGAAAAAATCAAACATCTTCGGGTTAAGTCGGTGAACATTCCTGAGGTGGCGGACAAATCTCTAGAGAGAACCCGGAAAGTACTCAAGGCACTGGATTCAGATGATGTCGAACTCGTGAAGCTTCTTTTGACTGAGTCAGATATAACTCTAGACCAAGCCAATGGCCTGCATTATGCAGTGGCTTATAGTGATCCGAAAGTTGTGGCTGAGGTTCTGGCTCTAGATATGGCTGATGTGAATTTCAGAAATTCCCGGGGTTATACGGTTCTTCATTTTGCTGCTATGCGTAGAGAGCCAACAATCATCATATCACTTATTCAAAAAGGAGCTAATGCTTCAGATTTCACGGTTGATGGACGTAGTGCGATTAATATATGTAGGAGATTGACTAGACCAAAAGATTATTATACCAAAACTGCAAAGGGGCAAGATTCTAGCAAAGACCGCTTATGCATCGATATATTGGAAAGGGAAATTAGAAGGAATCCATTGGCTAGTGGGGATACACCTACGTGTTCCCATTCGATGCCCGAGGATCTCCAAATGAGGTTGTTATACTTAGAAAAGCGAGGTATTGCCTTATATATATATAACTCATAGCTTTAGGTTGATGTCTCTTATTCAAGTGCTGCTTTTTTTATTGTATATGTTGTTGCAGTGGGACTTGCAAAGCTGTTTTTCCCAACAGAAGCCAATGTGGCTATGGACATTGCTAATGTTGAAGGGACAAGCGAGTTCACAGGTCTTCTTGTTCCACCGCCATCAAATGGATCAACTGGAAACTTGAGTCAGGTCGATTTGAATGAAACGCCTTATATGCAAACAAAAAGACTGCTTACACGTATGGAAGCCCTCATGAAAACAGGTAAAAGTTTAAGGCACCTTACTTTCAAGTTCGCATCATCTTATATTCTCTTACCGCAAAGATTGACTGATTTAAAACCGGTGATAACGCAGTTGAGACAGGTCGGAGGTATTTTCCATCTTGTTCGGAGGTTCTGGATAAGTACATGGATGAGTATATGGACGAAGACATCCCTGATATGTCGCATCCTGAGAAAGGCTCTGTGAAAGATAGAAGAATGAAGAGGATGAGATATAACGAGCTGAAGAACGATGTTAAAAAGGCATATAGCAAAGACAAAGAGGCCAAGATTGCGCGGTCTTGTCTTTCTTCTTCATCACCAGCTTCTTCTCTTAGAGAGGCCTTAGAGAACCCAACATCAGCTGTGCCATAGCTACTGGTATTGATTTAGAAATAATTGGAGATCCTATTTTAGCTTTTGGTTCAATTTTTATTAAAGGGGATTGGATTGATTTTTGAAATGTATAGAAGAAAATTAGGATGCTCTGAACCCAAAATCTTTTAATCATATGGAACCTTTTTGTTTTGCTTGGTCAGAAGATGGTAATATTTGGAAAATATCTTCAGATTCAATTATTACAAAACAGTTTGCTTTTCTTTAAACCTGAATCGACGAGGTGAAGACATTAAAGACTACAAGTTACAAAATATGTGATATTTGTTGTTGCTAAAGAGCACCTGAGTCACAAGTGCGTAGCTCTAAGATAAGAGATTGTCAGAAACCTCTATAACACACCCTGGACCAACCATCAGCACTGCCTCCTTCAAGAATGTGAGGCACGTCTATCTTTTGCAGGAAAGATATTACAGAGACGGTTTAAGAGGAAGATCCACCAACCAACAGTTTGCAAATCGTCTTCACTACTGTCTGAAGAACACTTTCAATGAAATCAGGCAATGCTTGGGCACAAAAGGGCTAGCTTAACTCATAGTTTAGATCTGCATTGAAGCTGTAAGGTGATAGGTAACTTTGTTCTTCCACAAGCACGACGACTATCACTAATGAACCTCATCACTAATGAACCTCCGCTCTTTCGGCTTTCCTCTCGAAAGCATGCTCTTTCGTTTCATTAGTTAACATTGATATATAAGCTCATATTTTTAGAGTTGCATCATCACATCCTCACTATCTCAATTGTATTGAAGTCAAGAAACTGAGCCCGTAAACTTCAGTTCAGATAGATGATTCGTTTATAATTTCCCAAGTGGCTGGACCTTCAGGGTGGACATTAACAAAATATTTCACAAACCGGGCATCACCGCAAGTGAGAATAGTGCTTGGTGACAGCATTGGCTTTGCTGCATCTCTTTCCCTCAACCATAAATACATTGAGAATCTGTGATGTATTCTCTGCATGTCATAACACAGATATGCCGGGAAACTTACCAGGGATTCGATTGGATAACCAAGAACTTCGGTTAAGGAATGTATCTTTTTCTCTATGACATCTTTAGAGAGGTTAAGTATCATTGGAGCATGCTTGATGATTTCAGTAACCACATTGTGGTTTAAACCAGCTTTCACGAGGCAATCAAATCTCTCCTGCAGCTGATCTCCCCTCCCTCGAAACTGTTTCAGAGCCTTGACCATCTCGTCCGTGTTCTCTACATACCCTAGCCTCAACAAAAACGCTGTCTTCTCAGTGTATTTTCTTGAGTCTTCCGAGAGAAGTTTGCTTTTTCTATTCTTTGTTGTAGAAACAAAACTGAACAATCTCAAAGGTTCTTTCTTTAAGATCTGACATAGCTCATCTTGGCTAACGTTCAAACTAATACAAGCAGTTCTAGGTGCCTGCAGTGAGCATGAACCGATAATCTGCATGTGACTCAGCAATATATTTGTTATAAACTCTGTTTCCATTCTAATAGCGATCAAGAAATCCAGCGTCTTCTGAATATTTTTTACGCATTTGTCTGACAAAATCTCTGGGTTGTCTATAAATAGCGTATAGATCTCATTCATTCGAAGCCCCACTTTTAACAACCTACCAAACAGAACATAGAATTTCTTACCGGAGCCTTGGATCACCAAAGTGGGATACGTTTTCAAAAGACTGCTCAACTTCTCCTCTTTACATCCCAGTTGATCAAGGAACTTTAGTGTCTCAAGAATTCTGCGCCAGCTATATGTTTTACGGTCAGACAAGTACCGCCAGAGCCAATCACATCCTACTTGTAACCCCTTCAACTTATCAACCACAGAAGCAAAATCACCATCAATCCCACCAACCAGCAGCAACGGGCAACTAGTAACTAACTTGATGACTGCAGCCTTACTAAGTCCCAAATTCTGATAAGCACTGAGCTTTGATGCCAATATCCCAGATTCATATCGGAAAATCTCTCTCGCGTCTTTATACATACGGCCAATTTTGCCACGCGGGATCCCATAGTTGCACAAAGCATGGAAATTCTCAAACATGATATCATCATCACTCAAAAAAATTAGTTGCTGTGGAAGAAACGGCAAAAACTCAGATGGGCACAAACCCAAACTCTCGAAAAACGGTTCAAACTCGTTTATCGGATTGTACCTAAGGAATTTAGTCAATGCCCTGAATATGTCCTTTTGGTTATCATCAATCTTGGACAATAAAGTCGACGTAAAACACGGTGAATTCTTGCTTATATGCTCTGCATCCGTAAAAGTAAGGCTTCTAGTATAATGCAAGTAGTCAAAAAGAGCTTCCTGAGCCTGATTCCTAATAGTCCGTGAAACCGGATTCACGAAAAAACGAGTGGGTAACTGAGACGAGTGTTGCTTAAACTCATATTTATCCCCACGGACACAGCTTTCAATCTGAAAACATCGCACTGTAAATGAAACACGAGAAAGGTCGAACCTTGGACCTTGGTTTTGTCGAGAAATGAAGGAGAAAGGTATGCAATTGCTAAAATGAGTTATCATATTCAACAATTTATGAACCCTTCTCTGATCTCTCGACAATAACATCGCAACCTAAAACAAAAGAGAAGAAAGATGAAATCATACAGAACAGAACTATGAAGAATACTGATGCATCTAATCCAGCAAAAGAAACTGCTTGCTTTTTCCGAGTAAGAAATGCTACCCGAAACTAGTATTGCACGCTTGAATCCACCATTTTCCCAAGATTCATAATGTTCATCGTCAGATCTCCGTTACTTTGCTAAAACCTTCGTAGGGCTTAATATTTAGATTAAACTACCACGAACACCCCTCAAGTGTTCTCTCTTCTTATAAATAGCCCTCAAGTTCTCTCTCTTCTAACAAACAGCCCTCAAGTTTTCTCTCATCTTACAAATAGCCCTCAAGTTTTCTCTCATCTTACAAATAGCCCTCAGGTTTTCTCTCTTCTTACAAATAGCCCCTTAGGTTTTCAAATTGCGGAAAAACCATCCGCGAGCACTTTTTTTCTACTTCAAAATGGTAAAATTATGGAATACGACCTTAATATTCTGAAATTTGTAAAATCTGGATGAGTTTTCAGTTTAGTTCTGCATCATCATCATCACCACTTGGCCTTAAAACACTAAATGAGACTTTAATGACTTGTCAAATTTAGACGTGTCAGAAATGATAAACATATCACGTATGAAATCATGTTATTAAGATGAACGTTACAAATTCCTAAATATATAAATCCATTGAGCTAGCGACTTCAAAATTCAAACCCATAACAATGGTGATTTCCTCGATTTCTTTGATTATGTCTACAAAATAAGATCAGCAATAAACTGTGAGTTTCTTCACCAAATGTAAATATTTTGCTCGTCTTTTTTTTATTCTTCTTTAAATTCACATTTATATAACTTTTCCTTCTGTCAATTTTGAAGTTGTCTGTATACTCTAGATTCAATTCATATGTTAGGTTATCGTCTTCGATCTAAAAAGGCTACCAAACATGGAATAACTTATATTTTCAACCATTGATAAAGCTGTCTTAAGTGCGTTTATAATTTCAACATGTTAGAAAATAGATAACTGTGATCCTGTTATGTTTTTTAGAGAAGTGTTTTGTTCTTTATACATTTATGTAAAAATCGTGTCCAACTACCATTCCTTTTCTAAGAAGAAACCAAAACAAGATAATTTGTTGAATATTTTCTTTCTTAATTAATTTCTGGGTTTTCTGCTACTGATTACATGTTTTTAGCATTCTTTAGGCAAAACCCATTTGTTAAAAATAAATAAAATTCTCCAGCTACAGTTAGTTGTCTTCTCTCTCGATTATTCTTAGGATAACGTTGTGTGTTTATAATCACTGTCCCAATTAGTTACTTTTAAATTCTCTTACTTACTTACTTGGAGAGTTTCTTGAAGTTTCTTTAAGACATACCCTTTTACGCATCGTCTCTGTAACGTCATCCAATCTTCATCTTCTTGGCGTTTCTTCTGCAGGTTTTTGCGGTTCACGTGTTGATTGCTTCTGCGTCATCTTTTTCGGTTTAATTTATTTTGAAAATTCGGTTTTCTCTGATAAATAAAAACAGAGTCTTTTAGTTTCTTCTTCTTGCGCATACGAGGATTCGAGAAAGTAAATGTAAGAGCTTTCATCTCCTTTTCTTCATCTTTCTGCTTTTTTTATTTGAATTATCCATATATATATATATATATATATTGTATATGATGTGTTTGACAGAATGACTTAAACGAAAAAACTGGAGAAAGCAAAGCATAAATGAAGTTTATTTGTTTGCTCTTCTTTATGCGTATTTCAGTAATGATGATGAAGCTTGAAAGAAATTAGTCTGAGAGGAAGAATAAAACCATTCGCCACAAGAAAGATCGACAAGTAGAGACAGTAATGGACATCAAGACTTACCAAAATCAGGCAGAGGGTTTTGTCAGAAACTATTTATTTGCAGATCCATTTCTTCCATATACTTCTGTTCTTGCTGGAATCTTTCTCTGCAGAATGGTATTTATGCTTCTGTTCACATGCAATTGCAAACTCTTACTTTTTCTTCTGTTTTACACAGTGTAGCTCATACTCTTTTCGCTAGTAGGTCTATGATTTAACAGAGATTTTCAGCTCAATTCATATCAAATCATATTCAGCTCTCACAAAAATGAAGAGAATTGAATGGAACAACAGGTGAGCATATATATATATATATGCTCAGATTTTTATATGTTGTTCTTTGTCTCTTATCACTTTGACATATAATAACTTGACAGGGGAATTTCTACAATCCACGCGATCTTTATCTCAGTAATGGCATTCTACTTTGTCTTCTTTTGTGATTTGTTTTCTGACCAAAGAAGTATTCAAGGGCTTATGGTGTTTCGTAGCTCCTCTCTTTCTAACTTTGGTTTGGGGGTAAGTTTTTTTGTTTATCTTTTTCATTTCTCTCATAAAATCCTCTAAATACACCAATATGGTACTTTGTTTGCGATATGTTATCCTCAGGTGTCAGTTGGTTACTTTCTTGCGGATCTTGGAATGATCTTGTGGCTATACCCTTCTTTAGGAGGATTAGAATATGTAAGCATACGTAAAAAAGCTTTTGTATTATCCATTTGGCTTCAAACTCTTCACGATCTTGATTTTGCTGGCGTTTTTGTTTTTGATTTCAGATTTTTCATCACTGCTTATCTGGAATATCAGTAGCGTATTCTCTGTTCTCTGGGGAGGCTCAGCTTTACACATATATGGTTTTAATCTCTGAAGTGACTACACCAGAGATCAATCTTAGGTGGTACCTTGACATTGCTGGTTTGAAGCGATCTAAAGCTTATCTTATTAATGGAGTTGCTATTTTCTTAGCTTGGTTGGTGAGTTTTCTAAAACCTCTTTTCTTTTCGAATCTGGAAAATATCTTAAAACTTAATTCACTTCGAATTCTCTCTTTCTGAAATCTGTTTGCAGTCAGCAAGAATCATTCTGTTCATCTACATGTTTTACCATGTCTACATTCACTACGATCAGGTAACCAAGACTTCGGTTTAATTATCTCAAATCAAACCGGTTTGCAAAACAAAAAACAGTATAACCTCTTAGGAAAGAACAATAGGAATTACTCTGTTTTTTCTTTTGCTGTGTATTGGTTATAGAGACAATGAATAATATGTGGATTTTATGGCAGGTGATACAGATGCATACATTCGGTTATCTACTAGTTTTCGTTGTACCGATTTCACTGAGTGTAATGAACTTGATGTGGTTTGGTAAGATCGTGAAAGGATTGAAAAAAACTATTGATAAAAGTCAATGAATATATAAGAGTTTTTCTTTTTTCGTTTTTAGTGTAGGTATAAAAATATAAAACTCTTATGAAGAATCTTACAGGTTCAAAAGCAACGAAGATATGGTTTCCAGTTTTAGTATAATTACAAATTATGATCAGAAAGATCTCAAATTTACTTCAGACTTTATGATTTATTATTATAATTTTATATTATCATGCACAAAAAAAAAACTATATTTTTACAATTTAAATTGGTTATCAAATATAATTTCTTTTAAAAATCAAATCTAATCACAATTATATTTTTATCAAATATAATTTCTTTTAAAGTAAAAATATAAAACTAAATAAATTCATTCGTGAAATCAACACACTTTAAATTTAGATAATATAACCAAATTTGAAAATGTTTCAATGTTTTATTAATATTTTACCATCAAAATTTATATATAAATTATTAAAAAAATTCATATTAAACATACATATTTATATTTATTTAAGGGTTTTAAATTGTTTTTTTTCCAACAATAACTTTTATTAACATTTAAAATCGTTGTTTACAATCACTTGCAAAAATAAAAGACAATCCGAAAAAATGTTCCAATCAATATTAGACAAAAGAATTGAAGATGCTAGCACATCAACAACATTATATTTTGATTGATATGAGAATTTGATGCCGGTAAATTTAAAAAGTCATAGGTTAATTGTTTGGAGATAGTGTTGAAATTGTAAACTTATTCCATTAGGATTGATGAGATTGTTTAGAAATTCCAAAAATCATGTAGATTGTAAAGTGCAGATAAAAACAATAAATTCTATTTCGATAACTGTCAAACGACCAAAACTTTTAAAATTGTTGTGCAGATCTTTGGCTTTAGCCAAATTGACATGATTAATTTTAATTTAACACTTGAGTTTTTCTCATTTAGATAATCGGTATTAGTTGATTTTAAAGTTACAAGCGAAATAATTAAAAATTAATCAGTGGTCATGTTAAGTTATGATTTCTAATATCGACTAGTAAAATTTCAGTTAATTGTTTGTTAGAAATTATTACCATTAGTAAAGTTGGTCTAGCAAACCCATAAATAAACAACAATTTAATTATTTTTAGTACTCATACTACTAAGGAATGACAAAAAAACACAAAGAAAAAACTTGTTTACTAAATATTTGGCGCAATGATCAACACTAAAAACTTGTTATACTATTTTATTAAATTTTTATATAAAAATGTTGGATTTATTGGATTGGTTGTTGTGACCTAACGCTAAAGAAAATTAATTAGCGCAATGGTATTAGAATAAAAAAGATAGCTTCCAAATTCTGTTTCCAATAATCTCCCAAGTATAGCTGTTTAACCAACTTTCACAAGCATGTATATCGTTTAGTAGAGTTTAATTCCCTATTTTTGGTTGACTTAATTCAGGACTAACATTCCATGATTCCATCAATATATGTATTTCCATCATTCATACAATTATTGAAGTTAAATGTATTTTTTTGGGTTATTATTCTTTTGTTACTATGATTCGAAATATATATACGTAGTTTTCTTGTGTTGCGATATTGACTTGTCGTGTAAACATTTGTGTCCGATATTTATTTTATTTAATTTTCGGGAAAGAGATCAACATACAGCCATACAGGACGCGTCTCGTCTCCGTTCTCTTTCTTTGGCAATTTCAAACTTTATTTTCTCCGTCTTTGATCTTCAATCACGTTTTCATCCTCGAGTTCTTTTGAGTTTTCAGCTGAAGATTCTCTAGCTGCGATATCGATATTCATGGCTACCGCTGGAAACAAGAGCACTAATGCGAAATTGGTCTGACTTTTGGGCTTTCATTTAACCCTTCCTTCTCCGATGATCCTAACTTTGATTGATTTTTTCAGAATTTTGTTAGATTTTCCAGTTTCCGGGTGTGATTCTGTTTGTAACATGGGGACATTTGATCTGATGTTAAATTATTTGGGAACCAGCAAAATTGGAGAATTCAGGGTTTCGCTTTTTGTCTGATGGGTGCAGTAAAAATCTGTTGTTAGGGTTTTATGTTGTAATGAAATTTTCTGATTTTTTTGTCTTTGTAATTGGGTTTAGTGATCTCTATCTCGACGTTGATGAACTTCTATGCTATTGTTTCTGTAAATGATTCACTACGGTCTTGATCGAACCAGGATTTGTTCGTCTCTCTTGCCTAATGGCCCTAATTTGTTTCCATGGAGATTTCTGCATTTAGTTTTGTTCGTTTTATAGTGTATCATGATTTGTTTTATATGATGCATCCTACGTTTCCCATCTATTTTGTAATCAAGAGTTCCTGTTTGCTTCATAGGTCTTAAGATGCTTGCGAGCATCTTCATTTTGTTTGTTACTTATTTTAATTCGGTTCTGTATTTGGTCAAGTCTTCAGGTTTTACTTGGAGATGTTGGGGCTGGAAAATCGAGTCTTGTGTTACGGTTTGTCAAAGATCAGTTTGTTGAATTCCAGGTTGGTGGCGGTTTCTCCAATGGTCTTCCTTGTTTTGTGCTTGTTGTTCACATTCTCTGTGTTCTCTTTGACTTTGGCATTCTTTATGTTATAGGAATCAACCATAGGTGCAGCTTTTTTCTCGCAAACTCTAGCCGTGAATGATGCCACCGTGAAGTTTGAGATATGGGATACAGCGGGTCAGGAAAGATACCATAGTTTGGCTCCAATGTACTACAGGGGTGCTGCTGCTGCAATCATTGTCTTTGACGTTACAAATCAAGTATGGAATATAAAAAAAGCCTTATGATTTCCATCTATTTTACTGATCAGTGGGTGCAATTTAGTCGCTTTCTTCTAATTTAAGTTTGGTTGATTTTTTCTATCTTCTCAGGCCTCGTTTGAGAGGGCAAAGAAATGGGTCCAGGAACTGCAGGCACAAGGTATTGTCTAGCTGAGTTGCGGTTTGGATAACTTTTTTTGTTAGTTTAAGACTTACAGTTATAATGTCAAGTTTTTTTTTTTGTTGATGGCATGTATGATTTACTATTTGATATTATTTGTGTGACCAGGTAACCCTAATATGGTCATGGCCCTTGCTGGCAACAAATCTGATTTATTAGATGCAAGGAAAGTGACTGCAGAGGTGAGCCACATCCATTTCTGTCCTGACCGATTTTTATAACTGTGATGTATGGTTTTTGGCTTTCAAGTTTAAAGTTGAGGTATGTTAATAGCCTAATAGCTGATTCATCATGTGGAACGTCGAGCATGGTCCTGTTTAACAGGGGCCAAACAATTAGGTGATATCTCTTTGTTGTAAAAATACATTGTACCTTAAAAGGACACTAACTGACAACCAAGCCACCTAAAAAGACCCCACCCACCCACTCAACAAATCATAATATAGGCTTTGTTGTATAGAGTAAAATTGTTCATTTCTTGCGTTAAAGTTGTTTTATGTTACATGGCACCCAACACATGTGCATTCTTAACAAAGTAGGCAGTATAGATGCATAAGATTCATGAACCCGTAATGACTTACGATTAATTTCACTGCTCTATCTTCAAACTGTTGGTCCCTTTGCAGGAGGCACAGATATATGCTGATGAAAATGGCCTTTTCTTCATGGAAACTTCAGCGAAAACTGCTACTAATGTGAAAGAGATCTTCTATGAAATAGGTAAGTTGTCTCAAGAAGCAATTCAATCATTTTGTGTTTCTAGTATTAAAGCCCTGTTATACTTGTTTCTTTTCATCGATACAGCAAGAAGACTACCGCGAGTACAGCCAACAGAAAATCCAACAGGAATGGTTCTCCCGGAGAGGGGCATGGATAGGGCAGTGAACGCATCTTGCTGTGCTTAGTTATATGTAATGGCACATAGTTCCCTTAAAAGAGACCTTTTGGTCAGTCACTATGGAATGTCTGCATTTCTTTGTTTTGTTTTGTTTTGCTGTGGACCTTTGATTAAGCATTGGAAGATAATTTCATATTACGATTTGATCGTTACTCTTTCGTAATTAAATCCAATTATTTAAATGACTGAGGTTCCGAAGTTAAATTATGTCCTATTTCTTCCTTTGGGTGTAAAGTAGTTGCTGTAAGTAAAATTATACACAAGACCATTGCAAAGGTTTTTTTTGAAAGTTAGAAATATATGTATATATTTTTAGTTTCACATAAAAAATAACAAAAAATAACAATAAATAATAAATTAACAATAGATGAAGTCAGTAGAGAGCAAAATTTCAAGCATGGGGTTTTGGCACACCCATGATCAGTACCACAAACTATCATAGAGGTGGCCTATTCAACTATTCTCTCAAACTTCATTCTGCCTTCATCAACAATTGTAGAGCTTTTCCTTTTCTTTGGATTATCGTTTTCTTGATCCATATACTTAGCAGCAGAACGAGCCCGGATGGCTTCCATGCTGTTGTCATCGTTGGCCCACTCGAGCACCTGCAAAGACAAAAAACCGATACATAACTGAGGTTTATGGTCAAGCAGAGAATGCATCCAAGGATATGATGTCAAATGTATAGGAGTTTGAGAGAGAGAGAGAGAGGGAGAGGGAGGGAGAGAGGGAGGGAGAGAGAGAGAGAGTGAGAGGGAGAGTACAACAAACTACTTACCAAATGGCGTCCGTAGAAATGGGTGCTGGATAACGCTTTTTTAGCATTTAAAGCCTCTTGCTTTGTCAAGAATTCCACAAAAGCAAAACCAGCAAATTGTCCAATATTCCTCTTTGGAAGCCTAAGACTCTTGACCTGCATAAAACAAGAAACATGAATGTGTTGTTTCTGAAAAAAAATGATCCAAATCTATATACTTTACAAACAATTTCTGTTTTGCCAATACAATAGAGCTATAGTTTCATCACCATGTATAAGTTCTAACGAAAAGAATCTTAACCAGAAACTTCAGCAATTGCACATATCCAAGTATGGCAGATTGAGTTCATGGTTTGTAAATTCAACGAACAAGCTGTGTACATCTCATCATTCATCCCAATAGAAATGCTTACCTGTCCAAATGGACTGAAAAGCTGTCTAAGTTCTTTTTTGGTTGCTTCGAACGCTACATTTTTCACATGCAACTTTGTAGAAGTCTTGTCCTTGTCTGAACCTTTCCCAACCGTGTCACTCCGCTTGTTTTCACAGAATCGCAAGATCAAAGCATGCCCATCCAGAATAGTTCCCTGGAAAAGTACAAGAAAGTGTCACACTACTTCATCTGAGTCCCATCAACTATAAATTCCAAAGAGACTTAATATATACCTGTAGATCTCTGTAGACACTGGTCGCTGTCTCTGTAGAGTCGAATTCTACAAAACCATAACCACTTGAAAGACTCTTCCCATTCTTTACATGCTTTATTATCTGCTTATAATGGAAAATAAAGGACTATAAAACAGACTCATGGTTAAGCGCACATCATATGTCAGCAATGAATAAGAACTTACCTTGACACTCAGAATCTTTCCCTGCTTCACCAGTCCAGTGAAATGCTTCTTCAAACTCTCATCAGTTGTCTTGAAGCTCAGATTCTTAACATGAAGGACGTTGGACTGAAACATAATGCACTATTTTAAGGAAATGCTACAAAGACCAGTTAAATTTTCAAAAGATACATGTGTTACTTTTTTGTCTACAAAAAGACGATCAAAAAACAGATCTATCACGCCAATCAACAAATATTCAATACCTAACCTGAAACTTGCAAGATAGTACTAAAAGCTAATCAAGATTTTCTATCTTTCAGTTTGGATAACTCTTGCCACACGAAAGGAAGAACATGTGATTTCATAAAGTTCGCAGCAATCATAATTGGACAAACCTCAGTTACATCCGGATCAATTTCAATTTGCTGCTCGAAGCTGACTCTTCTCACATCGTTTTCTCCAGCACCACTCTTCTTTTCATTGTTAGCGGGAAGTGCATTTGGCTCAAGAATATCTCCAGGAGCCCACTCCAGATACAAGGGAGCATCTCTGTAATAATAGGGAAATATCATGAAGCAGTTTGCTTTAACTAGCACGATCATTTGGCAAATAGGATTTTAGCAATTATAGAAATTATCACTCCTCTGTTGTTCCTGTTTTGGTTTAATAAACATAAAAATTAATGTTAAAGCTTACTTGTAACGCTTGTATGCCATTCCCTTAATAGCTGAGCGTGCCTCAGCTGGTTCAAGGAAAACAACCTGAAGGTTATGTGAGGAAAGGTTAGAGAACAATCAGCTATTCGTCAAAGACATTGAAGTAGAATACACAGAAAGAGCAATACCAAGGCCATCGTCTTCGTTGGAGGGAGAACAATTTTGTCTAGACTCCCAAATTTTCCAAACATTTGAGCCAGTTCCTTTTCAGTGGAAGCAAATGGCAAATTCTTTACTAAGAGAATATGTTTGCTTCGGTTCTTGTCATCACCTTTTCCTGAAGCAAATTCTTCCAAAGAAGTGACATTTACTCCAGCTTTAGCAAGGGCTTCTTTGGTCTCCGCAATCACTTTTGTTTCTCCCAAAGCAAGGCGTACCGCAGGATCTTCAGATTCACGGTCAAGGAACTCACTCTTGCTTACGCCATACACTCTGACTATGTTTTCTAGAACCTACAACACGAAAATGAAAATATACATATATATATAAAGCTAAGCAAAAAGCCAGTTTCAAAAACATTAATGTATGCATTCTTGAAACAGAAAAACATACAGTATCAGGCCGCATGAATAAACTATTCCAAGCCTTTGTATTTCCACCGGCTTCAGATGCCTTTCTTTGTTCCTCCCTCTTTTGCTTGAATGTTTTTGGCTGATTAGAAGATTCATTCCTGTTGGGAATAGTCATGTCAAATAACTACTGAAAAATTCAACTCCATAAAATTATTACAGGTTTGAAGACCGAAACTTAGGAAGGGCCAGGTCACTGACACTTGTTTATCAGACGTTTCGCGGTGCTTGGCTGGCAAAACATGCAACAACCGCCCCTGGAAAATTGAGTTATCCAACTCCCTCATTGCCCTGCATCACCATCCAAACGACTTAAAACTTGAACTAACAGCTAAAGATCAACATAATGCCACTTCTTGAAAAGCATGTACTAAGACCTCAAGGAACGACCAAAAGAATTGTTTAAACATAAGGTTTGGCATGAATAATACCTTGCCGCAGACTCTGGAATAGGGTAAAGGATGTAGGCAATTCCCTTCGACCTTTTTGTCTCTTTGTCAAGAACAAGATGGACTTCTGATATCTCACCGAATTTGCTAAAATGTTCCATAAGCTCTTCTTCTCTATTGCATGATATTATTGAAAACAATCAGAGATGAAGAATGTTCATAACTGCAGGATACACAGAAAAAATAAGAAACAAGAGATGACAAGTTGATCCATACGTAGCCGTGTAAGGCAGGTTACGGACAAAAAGACGACCAGTGTCAAGAACATCATCACTGTCTGCTTTCAATTCTTCAGCCATTTTGCCATCAGCTTCTACTTCCATGGCATCGTCATCATCATCTTTATCAACTTTTTCAGCTTCAACATCGCCATCAATTGGAAAACTACGAACATCAGCATCATGGTCGTCTGCATCAGCCTCACCATCATCATTCCTTGCAAGATCAGCGTCACCGGCTTCATGTTCATCGCTATCAGTTTCGCTATCACTGTCTGAATCAGACAGATTTTTCTTTATCCTACTCTTGAAATATTCCATGTCAGAAACATCATCAGTGGGAGCAACAACTTTCTTCTCTTTGGTCTTTACAATATCTGACGATCTTTTAGATTTGTCAGGCTCAGCACCACGTGAAATAATCGGCTCGTCCGCTTTCTTCACCAATACCTTATCTTTCTCGGTTTCTTCAGCGGTAGGAGCAATCGACATGTCATTGGACCAGATTTTCGACTTACCCCTCTGCATAACGTCAAGAAATTCTTGGAGCTCAGGATCATCAGCCTCTGGTTTCTTCTTACTCATTTTGTCTCCTTTAGCATAACCATTGACTAAGATTTCACTACTTTCATTAAATTTTCCTTCTTTCTTTAGTGAATGACGACTCCACGGACGAGGAACGTTCGCATCTCCAACTTTATGAGCAATCTACAGCCCAAAAGAGCATCTAATAATTAGATTCAAACTACTACAAAAGTGAAACAGAGTGTCAAGTTTAAGTGCAAACCTCAACAAAGATTCGAGATGTATCAAGAAAAGACTTGTTGAAATACTTAATAGCTTCTTGAGCTTCATGTTCGCTACGAAATCCAATAAAAGCAAACTGTCTACTTCTACCATCACTGTAAAGCAAAGCAAAAAAAACCGATAGTGATTCAAATTAAACGATAGAAGAACACACACAATTAGTTGTGAAAACATTCGAATTGATTATAGTAGTAATACGTAGAACGCATCAATTTCGCGTCTGTGATTTCTCCTTTCTGTGAAAAAACATCTCGAAGTCGATCTTCCGTCACATGTTTCGGCAAATTCTTCACGCATATCCTAGACCTGGAATTTACAAGCCCCCCAAAAAAAGAAGATAACTTTCTTAAATTGCTTACTATCTGCAAAACCTCAGTTGAAAAAAAAGCTAAAAGGAACTGTTTTTTGGAACCGAATACTTACATTCTTTGGCTTAACAAATAAAAGAGCTTGTTCTGTCTGGAATGTAGACTTCAAAGGAATTTCGAAATTAGGGTGTTTCTAGGAGAAGACTAAGGAAGGTGAATTTTTTCTTCGGATGCTATATTTCAGGAGACTAGAGAGTCGGAAGAATATGATGGCAATTAAATCTGCCGCCGCCGACGACGCGAGAGAGAGAGAGAGACGAAGAAAACAGAACACAGAGGGTTTTGGTTTTACTTCTTCTTTAGGTCGGCTTCCGATTTTCTTTTTTCTTTATTTTTTTTTTTTCATGATATTTCCTTTTTTTTTTTCATGATATTTCCTTTATTTTATGCGTTTTTGTATTTTCCTAAATTCTCGAGGTGCACTCTCTTTTTTGTTTTAAAACATGTAAATAAACAAAGCAATACATACAAGCTTAACCATTATATCACACCAAATTCTACAAAATTAATGTCAACTTTTTTTGTTAATAAAGTTTGTGACCAAAATCTTAGTTAAAGGGCTAGAGTGGTAAATGTAAGGAAAATGAATACTTTAAAAACACACATTAGAGATATCAGGAATAAGAATTTTATTTTGTCAAATAATTTATCAAACATGTAAGAACGGAAGAAATGTGTATTCTTTCGCAATCACGGTTATATTAGTAAGCAAAAGTGAAGGACAATAAAATTTGTCAATATGCATGGAAATCAAAAGACGTGTGTAGGTAATAATACGGAAACTGAATTCTGAATATATATATATACTGAGCTCGTTAACGTTGCCAAATGTCTCACAATTAAGAATCTTAAAAAAAACACAAAAGAGATCATATGCCTCTCTTGGGAGTCTCTTCTTGGCTTTTAGTCACCATGAGTACTTCTCCTCCTCTACTGGCCTTGTAACCTTCTTCGACGTTCTCACTGTTGTTGTGGTGCCTCTTTCCTCCTAACTGCTTTTCACAAGGGCTTTCCATTTTTCTCTTTGGGCTAGGCATTGTTGTTGAAGAAACATTATCTACCATTTCACCTTCCTCCGTATTCCCCACCAAGTTCTTTCCATCAAGAATGATTTTGGTGTTCTTCTTTTGTTTATCTTTGTCATCCTCAACAGCTAATTCCACGTCTTCCAGTTCTTTCTCGATCAAATCATCCTCATCCATCAAATCCTTTTTCCTCATCTTTTTACCTTGGAACTTCTTAGCCTCTAGTTTTGCCTTCACCGTATCTCTAAGCAATTTTATGTCTTTTGGAGATTGCCTAACAGCGCCTGTATTAACATTTCTATCCTCTGGGAGATGTGCACCTCTTCTCTCTGTTTCCTCTTTCCCAGGGTCTGGATGATTTTCAGTACGCGGATTCTCTTTATTTTCTCTCTCTCTTTCCCCCTTCTGCTCGGTAATCACACTACCTGCCTCAACGCTCCCATTATCACTGCTCTGGTTTTGTGTAGCTTTTGACGAGCCCCCGTGGTTATCAGAATTTGCATTTTCATGACTTGGGCGAGCTGATATTGGCCTAGAACCAACGTGATGAGCTGATCCTCCACCTACACTACTTTCAACTTCACTTCCTTGAGATGCAGGAACACGGTTTTGCTCATAGAGCTCCAGCATTTGGTTGCTAACATCTGCAAGTATACAAAAGGCAGTAGCTCTTACCATCATATATCCAGAATAACGCATGCAAGTCAAACAGAAAAGGTGGAAACAGTCTCATAAAAATCAATTCGATAAAAATAAAAGATAGTAACCAACCCTCCAGTTGTCGAGGTGTGACATCAAATTCTTGCCACCAAACCTTCTCCCCGTCTGATGGCAATTTCACTTTAAGGAACTTGGCAGCAAGAAAAATTGCACCCGCCGCAATGTGGTGAGGCTTAAATTGCAGGCAGAGTGAAGTCCGCAGACTGCAAGCATCTTTTTATTGTATGAAGAAGAAAATACAAGGCAGATTGATCTATCTGAAGCTTTTGAAGGAAACAAACTTTTAACGTACCCATCGTTAACAAAATTCCATGCAACTTGGGCCAGAGCATTCTGTGCGACCTTAAATTTCTTTATTGCTTCTACAAGGGGTTTATAAGGATGGTGAACATTGAAGTCAAACCCCAATGTGGAAAGTACAATCTTTTCTCCGCAAAGTATAAGCTCTTTTTGTTGCTCATATACTTCCTGCAAAAGTGAAATAAGTTCAGTACACAGAAGAGAAGTCATATATAAGGTGACCAACACAGATACGATGCAACAAAAAGGAGGGTAACAAAGGAGGATTTTTCATAGGCAACGAACAGCACAATCTGAGGTTAGTTAATTAATGTCATCGGAAATAGAAGATATGGGACGAAAGTGCACATTCATTTATAGCAACTACAGGAAACAACAGAGTAGAAAACGTTTATTAGTATTGGGACCTTTTGCTTGATTTTCTGTGCATTGGCAGGATCCTTCTTGTGTATTATCTCATAGGAGACGACAATAACATCTTTTAACGGCCTTGGAGTTTCTTCAACTTTTCCAGCAAGGAACATGCAAACTGTAGCAATCGTCTGGGTGTGGATGGAGGACAACATGGAAAAAGGGTTCAGTAACAATCTTAATACTGTTCTCCTCTAGAGGGATAAACCGATACATGAAATATATGCATTATTACCAAATAGGCTTAAAACACTAAGGCAAAAATCTTTGCAAGAAATCGGTGGAAATTCATCTACTGCATCAGTTAATTTGCTCTATATATATACAGAAGAAACAGGCAGAGAGCCCTTTCAATTCTCCAAATTCATGGAAACAAGATATCCAGCATACTGACTCGAACAACAAACAGTGGGCCCATATCTCTAACGCATTCAATTAGGTAAGATGCAAAATAACACATACTTACCCTTCTGTCATTCCTAGCATGTGACTGGCGCATGAAGAATCGATGACAGAAGATTATCGCTGTAGCTATTGTAACCTGAGGACTGAGGTAGAAAACTATATTAGTAGCAATCATTGAGAGAGAAAAACTGAAAGCCAACAGTGTAGAATGTAGATGAAACCATGTCTACATGAAGAACGATTCACACTAAGCATTGTCTTCACCACTATTTACTAAATTTTGCAAAGCCATTAATGGACTAGTGAGATATATAACCCAAGATGGACCTACTAGTTTTACTATTTATTGCAAATAACTCTGACTAGATTAGTCATGCCCTAAATGACATCTACCAAATCGAAGTCTATAAATTTCAGAATTTCAATCCTACAAAAACATAGATGTAAAGGGATCACTATAATCTGTAAGCAAAATAGAGGGTATTATCATGGTTTGATGAATTATCATGCCCTAGACCAAGCTCGCAAGAATTAATCAAATGGAAAATGCACCAAAATCTAGGGAGAATGCACAACGCAAACTATCACGCTGAAACAAATAGGTGAGAACATTATACTTACACTTTTAGTCTCATGCCCAAGTCCTGCAAAAAAGTACAGTATGACTTGCGAAGGTATGTTTCCTTCTTTAAGTCAATATTATCCAACCTCGATGGTGAATTTTCCTCTATTTCTTTTCTTCCAAAATACCAGCGGGCACCCTCGTCTTGCTTTTCATTAGAATTCCTGCTGTGAGATGAAATGCCACTCTCACTGTATGAGCATTCCCCAGCTAATACTCCAGCCATTGGTATCTTTTCAAGCCCAATCTAGCAAAAGCAGAAACAGTGGAATAAATGTATGTTACTTATTTCATAACAGTGATCAACTTGGTTTTAAACGGAATTGTGTAAGCTAGAAAGGGTACAAATCTAAGAGATCTATGAAAAAAATAATTTGCTTATCCATGAGCTTAGACTTATACCTGCTCAAGTTGTGTTAGCAAATAATGTATGATACTAGCTGTAAGATCTTAATCTCTGCGTCAAAACTATATATTTAGATAAGAAATCTAAGCTCTTAAGGGGATTGAAAGAACAGTTATCAACAAAAAGGTAATTCAATTTGCCCAAGTCATTCGCAATGGAAATTTCAATTCTTTACGGTGGGATCCGACTATTACCGAGAAAATATTAACTGGGTATGTTCCAGGCACGATTCAATCTGAACAGGGACAAAAGGAAGCCGTCTAATCTTCACTAATGAAAAAAAAAGTACAGTAGATCCAAAAGATGTGAAGGTTCGTAAAAATCTAACAAACCCGAGAAAATTAACAGGAAAAAAATGATACTTACGCACGAGATTATTGCTTCTTCGATCGCAAAATGAAGACGGAGCTAACGCGTAGAAAGCTGCGTTCGCTATACCTAAACCCTAGGTAAACGCGAGATCCAGAGAACAATCAGTCGGGAAGAAAGGGGAAAATAGGATTTTCAACGAATATTCCGATATTGAAGTAGGAGGTTTAACTCTTCTTCGTTAATACATTTGGGTGAAAAGTATAAACTTATGAGAATTAAGGGACGAAAAAAGGAATATATTATTCCTTTTTCGTTAGGGGAAGTAAGATTTCTTTTTTCTTTTTCCTTTTTTCAAAATTGGAAACGTAACAATTTTAGTGAACCCACTTTGATAAATGGCTCACGTGCATAAGTATTGAATTCGCATTAACAATCTATAATTAGGTTAAGAAAATAAATTTGACATAAAATATTGATCAATAATTTAACTTGTTACAAAAAATTTCTGGTTTTTTCTCTCATAATATTATAGAATTAAATTTATAAGTTTAAATAAAATACATTAGAGGAAAAGAAATGAGTTATTTGTTGTACTATTTTTACGTACATCCCATAAATATAAAATTCGATTTCATTTTTTTTTGTATGATGATGTTAAATATTCGTAGGAATATATTAGACTAATGGATCAATTGTAAAAATTAAAATTTGCATTCAATTATGTGGATTACCAAATATGATCAAATATTTATGATAACAATTTTCAGTATGTATGTATCCACGTGGAATATTTGATCAAGATATTTAAACTACCAATTTGTTATAACAATTTGACTGAATGGTAGAAAATGCTCTCACCTATTATGTATGCACTCAAATATGATCAATAATAACAATTTTGGTAGAGAATGAATGGGCAAATAGATTATTATTACCAACAATTTGATTAAGGTGTGATTTGAGAATGAATGTTAAAAAAGAAAGAAAATTTGTTATCCATTTTTTATCCATCTTCGTTTCATAAGGTTATTTTCCAACATAGATTAGTATTACCAACACGTTTTACAGAGTAGCATCAAACAGAGAACTTGACGCATTCGTCATCTGCTGATGTTTTCGTCATCTGTTCATGTATTAAAATTAGTGATTATAATAAAATGTTTATAAAAGTATAAGGTGTATGGTGAAATATATTTTTATAAGATATTATTATGTTTTGATTTTAATTTTTTATATTTAATACATGTTTTTGAGATTTTATAATTCATTAGATAACACAAAATAATTTATTTTAATTTGTTTGTTTGTTTTGTAATAAATTTGTCAAATCAAATTTAATTCTTCACTTGCAAGTTTTTGATAAAAATAATACTAATATTACGTAATTGTACCTTTTGTCTCAATAATACTAATGTTATTTAGTTTTTTGATATACTAGTAGTACAACTTTACGGTAATATTAGTGTTACATAATTATCTAAAAGAAAAAATATATTTTTAAGAGAAAAATCAATTTTAAAAATAATAGAATAAAAATATAAAATTAGACGTTGTTAGCGTTCTCAAATAATAGGTATGTCAAATTTCATCAAGATACCTTTTTATTATGAATTCGTTTACGTCGTTCTGCAGTATATAACACCGAACTGTTGTATGTACACAAAGATACTTGTCAATATCATTTAAAATCCTTAGTTATAATTTTTTTAATAATACCAGTTTTATTATTTTTATATTTTTATAAGTAATAGATGCTTATTTTCTTGATTAGTAAATCTACTTTTATTAGTTTTACTAGTTTTACTTAATTTACTAATTTTACTAGTTTTATTTTCGTAATCAGTAAAGCTGCCTCGATTTTTTAGATCGTAATTTACCAGATTTTGTTTTATTTTGTGTTTTTATTTAATTAATTTATTAACAATTAAAAATAAATTAATAAATAGAAATAAGAATTATTACATTGGTGGAAATATAGGCCGATACATCTCCAGCTTGTGTTTCAATCTCCAGCTTGTGTTTCAATGATGGGTAAGGCGGTCAAGCTACCTGCATTGTAAGAGTATTTTCGGAAATTTATATTTAACAGAGTATATAAATTAAACGAGGGTATAAGTGTTTTTTCAGCATTTGAGCCCTTACCTCTTTCTTGTGACAGAATTTGGACCTGGTCTGAAGCAAGGACACATGGACTAGTGGAGGACTGAAGAAGCCCTCTGGGTCAAGAGTCGGAGAGATGGTTCGAGAGGTGGTTGCGACCAGTACCGAGCTTTCACTGTGAAGATTATCTCCACGTCATCTAAAAAGAAGTTAATCTGATTTCTGCTTTTCATTACTACTAAAAACAATATTACTAAAATCGTTTTTGAGTAATCTCAATACTATAATACAGACTTATTATATGATTCTTCATTACCAATCATCAAACCATTACATAAATTATCCCATTATGATGCTTCCAACGAGCCAGCACAATACCATTCAAGTATTAAAGGTTTGAGAGCCATCTGACCTTCATTCTTGAATAGCAGAATGAAGTTATAATGAGACTTGGGAGTGTTGACATAATGTGCAAAAAAAAAGTTACGTCGCATGAATATTTCCCATATATACAATCAAAGTAACCACCAAAAGATTAATTGAAGCTCCTCGTTTCTATGAATCAACCAAGTCGGAACTTATCCGAGCTTGTTCAAACCGTTGATAAGCTCTTCTAGTTCTAATAAACAACACGAGACTCGAACCTAGCCCAAGTACCGACAAGCAACCCCACGACACAAACGTCAAGTAATAACAACTTCGTCCCATACACACGACCGAGTCCAACGTCAGCGACTTGAACCCAGCCAAACCATGCGAGTCATAGACCAATGCAGCCAAGAATCCATAGATCAATGATCCTATCGGTATGTTTGTGATCAAGAGATTGTGGTTAACTCCGACACTATTTGGTCCAAAAAGCTCTGATGTGATGGAAACTGCTGCTGCGAAAATAAACCCCGAACTTAACCCCATCAGCGCAGTTCCCGCTTGTAATGCTGATGCATTTCCTGATGATGCAAGCAAGAAAAGAGCTATTGGTGTTGGTAATAGCGCGATTGCTAACCATCCGGTTCTCGCAAAATAAACCTTTCTGCACAAATCAAAACATTTTTTCACAATCCGCAAATCAAACAAGAGACACTTAAACTAATCAAAGATGGAATGCACTTACGCTCGGATATAATCCGGTGTTGCAGAAAGCAATCTTCCAAAGAATGAGAAAGAGGAATAAAGTGTGACAAGAGTTGTGGTATTTGAGCTTTGTCCTAAAGATTGAGCAATCTGTCCGAGGTTGTTGCTGTACACAAGTCCAATGGTTCCACCACAGAAATACGCAATATAGTATAACCAGAAATCTATTCTGCGTAAGAGCAGCCACAGAGAATGTTCGATTCCCAATAACTCAAGCTGGTCTCTTCTAATAAGCTTCTTCCAACAGGAGTCATCAACGTCATCTTCCTCTGCAGCTACAGTCTTCACCGGGTTTTGCACCACATCTTCGTTCAGCAATTGGTATCTTTCTCGGTTCGCTTCATGTGTAAGCATCCCTTTATGCAACTCAAGCTCATCAGGATGAACAAGAATGAAACCGGAACCTTCTAGACGGAAGCTAGTGTGGATTGTACGATGATACCAATTCCGGGCGATTACTAAACCGGGAATACATAGAGGAAAGACCAAGAGGATGATTGCTCCACCAAAGAGGAGACGAGCAGAAGTTAAATCAGAGGAGTTTGAGCCAAAGATGAGGAGATAAACTCCGTTTAAAACAGCGAGAATGTTGAGCACTAGAAACATGAGAGAGTCACGGCGAACTCCATCTGGTGGAAGAGGCTCAAAAGGTGGTTGGCGAAGAATAGGGATGATTGCAGTGAAAGAGACAACAAGCGGTATAAGCGCGTTTAATAAAAGGTATAGCTCTGGATTGGCTGGATTGATTGCTTTGTAAGCAAGAGTATATAAAGCGGCGCTTACACCATTGAAGCTTACTGTAAGAGAAAGAGCAAGTGATCTGTTTGCAGGGAAGTTACTGATGCACAACACAAAGCAGACTGTGTTGAACCAACAGATACTTAGACCAGCAAGTAAGCAACATAGAAACACCTGCACATAAACTAGCAAAACTTAATAAAAAAGAAAATCTTCATAAACGACAGAATGCAGAAACTTTGTGTGTTTTGATCTTAATCTTCTCTCCAAAAGCTTATCTTTAGTCTCCATTTTTTCTATAAAATGTCTCATATACTTGACTCGAATAAGTGAAAGATAACACTAAACTCGCATTCAAATATTTGTATATTTACTTCATCAATCTATCTCAATCACAACAATCCTCTCATCCATCAGAAAAAGACATTTCAGGAAGAAAAAAAGATTGTTATTATTCAGCCTTATTTTATTGAGACAATCAGAACTTCATAAAGTTAATATTTATTTTAAATTTTGTCTGACGTCATATTAAATATAAAATAAAACCAGATGTACAAAACAGACATCAGCCAAACAGTCCAAAAAAGAAGACTTGTTGTCGTTGCTACCAACCAATTTTGTAGAAGTCAAAAAATATTACATTTATATGGTAAAAAGCACAAATGGACAAAAGCAAAGAAAGAAAAAATTGTGAACCAATCGATCACCACATAGATAAAAAACATACTAAAGTTCGTCTCATTTATTACTCATCTTCTCATTTAACTAACTTCAAATTGTAAAGATAGGAAACTCACCATATATCGACCCTTACATCGCTATCAGCTCAAAAGTTAGAACCTTTATTTTCTGGGTAACCAAGGAGTCAATCGAATATAGGGCTTACTCTCAACAATGAAGATAACTTATAGATTATTCCAGTCTCTGGATTTTTATTTTACTTTGCCGCGACTTAACATCTATGTATATAACTTAAGGGAACTTTAGCAGAACAAAGTTGGAAAATAAAAGAAGACAGAAAGCAAAGTTACCATAATATAAGGCAAAGTGATGAAATTAGTGATGACGAGCCACTGGACTCCATAACCGACGAATCCCATAAACGCCGCCGCGAAAAGCACAGTCCAAAGCGGGAAGTACATTAGCGCAAGCCCCGACGACCACCCGAAAACCTTCCCGAGATCTGAAGCGACGGCGAGGTAGTTAAGCTGCACTTGTGAAATCCCTAAAACCGATTTCAAATCTGACGAGTAAGCCGAGAAATCGAAATTCGTCCCAGTGAAAGCCTGAATCCAAATCGTCGCCACCAGAATCATCCATTTTCGTGACTGTCCAGCCATATCTTCCCGCCTGAGAAAATCGAGTTACCGAGATTTTTGGTTCTTCGTTTTTTGTGCCTATTTTGTATGGTAGAGAGAATTCGAGGCGTTTGTGTGAGTGAGCTTTTTCTCTTATGGTGTCTTTACAAATAGAAAACAATTATATTTGCTGACAAAATGAAAAAAAAAATTCTCTTTACGTGGCGACGTTTTTTTACATATTTTCTTAACATAAGATATGCTTTGGTGACGTCACAAAAATGATTTGGTTTGAAAGGTTTTTAGATAAAACAATTGATAGAGTAATATCATAAAATATTATTTTTAAGTTTTTTATTCTAAAATTTAATATTTTTAAGTTCCATATCGGATGAACAATCGTTGCATTTTATATCAAGTAAGAAGAGTCAAGACATTAAAATTGCAACTGTGGAAATTTTGAATTAAGAGTATATGTTTTCTTTGAATTTTGAGATTATTTTCTGTATTATTCGAGTTTATCTGAAAAGTTTTCGAATTTATACGAATTCCCAGAGAGAGAGAGAGAGAGAGCGCTATACTAAGCTTTGGTGCTCTGATTCTTTCAAAATATTAGCAAAAGCAATAAACTTTAAAATCACAGCTTTAATTGGCTGTTCTGGAACGCTTCTATGGATTCGGCGTTTGTGGCCAGAGCTTGGGAGAAATGGGTTCCAGATAATGTCGGCTCTTCCGGTAATTCCTCCAATTTATGTTCTCTTTTGATTAGGGTTTTATTTTTCCTCACCTTTTGGGAGATTTTGAAAAGAAGAAGAAGAACCCAGAAAAACAAAATCTTCTTTTGGTGATGTGATTGTTAAAATTTATTCAGGCAATCCATTAAAGGCTGCTGTTTTGATTAACTATGACCCTGCAGGACCTTCTCGTCTCTTATCAACAATGTAAGCAAATTCATAAAGAACAAACGTATTGCTTCATTCTCTGTGTTCTACTTAATAAAGCTTGTTCTTGAAATTGGTATTTGCAGTAAAAGATCGATTTGTTGATTTGATATGTGCTTCGTATATACGCTTTGGATTTTTTTTGTTTAGTCTTCTTCTGAACATTGTTCTGCTTATTCAGATTCACTTAGTCTTGAGGCTCAATTTGAGTTCTTTGCAGAGCTGAACAAGAAGGGATTGATCTCTATCCAATCGAACTAAAGCAATTCATTGATTTCATGAGACGTGGCAATCTTCCTACCGAGACCTTTGTTCTTAGATCCAACCAATGTAACTTTGTTTGCTTTTTTCTGTTCTTGGAGAATACTTGTGGTTTATAATAGGCCTTGAATCTGCAGACATTGTAACATCAATTCACGAGAATTGGTTCGCTGCTCGGTGCTTAAACACTACGCAGCCTGCTGGTGAAGGAGCTATTGTTATGCAGACTGCGGTTTACTTATTGGTTGCTCTGTAAGTGCACTGCACATTTGCTCAATTGCATCTCTTCTTCTTACATTTTCAATCTTATGAAACACTTAAAAACACTTTTGATCTTACTTTGTTCTTCTTGCAGGTACGATGGATCAATTGGTTCAGCCTCTCAAGCTATGGCTGCAGCTGATCAGTTTGCATCGCAGCTGAGCCGCAGAAACTTCTAGCTTTGCGAAGATCACAGAGGAAGATCATGTTTTCTGCTATTAAAGTAGCCTACTTTGGCCATGTTTATCTTCAGAGTTTAGATAACTGGTCTTTCATGTAATTCTCATCTTTCATAATTACATGAGATAGAAATCAGTTGGCACTACTCCAAAAATCACCATTTTTATAAACAACTCATCTCAGCTTACATACATTTTGATTCAGTTCCAGTCAAATTCTTGCTTTGTAAGCCCTGAAACTGATCAAGTTCTTGAAGCACAAAACCCCAAACCGGCGTTTTCCAACTTGTTGGATCAGAATCATAGGCTTCAAATTTCCAAGTGAGATTGTTGTTCATCAAATAATTACCATTTAGAGCATGTTTTGTAAGAACAGAACCGGATCAAACAAAATTAACTTCTTCTGTATCAGAAAGCATCCAGAAAAGAAGAAACAAGATTTGAAATGGCCTGACTTGTACCCATACGTTTCCATACAGAACACAGAGGCTTAGGTTGAGCTTGAACGTGAAACTTTGAGGGCCTAACCAGAAATGAGTCACATGATGCTTTCTTGTTTTGTTGTTTATAAACATCCCAACACTTTGATAACGATCATCTATACTTACCTTTAATTTTGGATTGATTACTTTATTTATTAATATTGCAATAACTAAAATGCATTGTAAAAAAGGGACTAAAGAGGAGCAGCCGAAAATAGGGACACATACCATTTGACAAAACTGATAACTTTTTGACCAAATTGCTCAAATCCAATTATCATATGCTATATTAAACTTGGGTACAAAATCTTTTAACTTATATTCACATTGTAATTTAGAAACAAAAGACACAAGAAGATAAGCTAGAAATTAATCTGCCACAAACATCAATCAAAAATTGGTCCCAGAGAATTTAAAAAGACTGAGCCAAAAGTCCCAAACTTCCTGGTTATAAACACAAAAGAGAGACAAAAACATTAATATACAAGAGACAAAGACTGCAATGAAAATATGACATGTATCGTCAAACAACCAACCAATTCAGATATTAAATAAATGATCAAACAATCCATCTTCATTTATAAATCACATTTAAACCTTTTTGTTAGTATTGTTACGTTTGTTTACTCACTAACATCATTAGTTGCATTTTTTTCTGTGTTAAGGGCATTTTTCCAACAACTAACCTTATTTTGAGGGGAGCTAATCCTCAAAATAAAGATTTAGGGTGGATTGTTCCAACAATAAACCCTCAAATTCAATTTTTTTAAAATTGAAATTTACATTATAGTCCTCAATATTGATAAAAATTACTAATAATGATAGAACTTCATAAATAAATATGAAACATACATTAAATGTATTACACAATACATCATATTATATGGTAAAAGTTACATGATAATATAAAATATATATAATAATAAAATTAAAATTATAAATTACATATAGAAAGTAATGTATGATATTTACGTGTTCATGTAATTTTTGTTTAATTTACGTTAATTTATGTTAACTTCGTTTAGTGATTTTTTTTTGTGAAATTTGTTTTTAATGTATTTCAAGATTAGTAATCTTGATTTTATTTTAGTGTACTTAAGTTATTTTATACCTCAAAATTTGAAGATTTAATGTCAAAAACTTCAAAATTTGAGGTTTTAAGGGCTTGTTGGCGATGCCTAAGTTTACTAATTGTATTTATTCGGTTTCTTTATCTCTAAACAATTCGGAACTATAAAATTAACACTGAATATAGAAGAAAAAAAAAGAATTTGACATTCAATGAATAAACCCTCTTTCATCTCTTTGCAGAACTAAATTTATCATTGTCATATACATATGGAATATGCACACAATCGGATTTGCTTAACTGTCAACAACATATACAGTATGTGTGTGTTTGTATATAACAATGCCAATTTTATTAGGTAAATAAGATTTAACTCTTACCTGGTCATCTTCAATCTCATCGTCATAACCTAATCAAAGAAAAACCAAATCATGAGGATTATAAAGCTATCACAATTAATAAATCGCATTTAAAAGGCCAGATCTTGAATTTAAATGTTTTGCATAATCTAACTAATTCTTTTAGAATTTTTGAAACATAGGCAAGATCACTAGAATTCAAAATAAACCTAAAATCAATGCTTCAACGTTTGAACAAAATAAAGAAAACAGAGATGAAGAAGATTCAACATCTCAGAAATATTAAAATAAAGGTGTGAAAATCAGCATGTTGATTTTGAGAAACCAAATAATTTACATAAAGGATTTAAGATTCAGCAAAAAAAAAAAACAAATTTTCTTTCCTTCTACGTATTAACTAAAATTAATTAAAACAATAATAAGCAGAAAAACGAAAAGAAGAAGAGAAGAGTAGTTTGTTGTCTTCCAGATCTGATTGGATTTTGAAGATTATTTTTTCACCATCGGGGCTCCGATTCAGTTGATGCAAAGCGGGAGCCGGGATCCAATCCCTGCTCACAAACCAATAAGGAAAATCCAGGTTGCTATATCAGAACAATCGGTTCCCGACCTGCACCAAGCGAATCCGAGCTCGTCGGTGACTCTATGATAGAAGAGCCAAGAGAGAAGCAGAGTTAGGTTTTGTAATGGCGAAACGAGGCAAAGAATGCTTCTGATTTAGAGGCGTACCAAACAGAGACAACATTAGCCTACTTTGTAGGGTATTTAATACATGCAGGAAACCATACATATATTGACACGTGTTTTTCTTAAGAGGTTTCACACTTTTGGGTGGTATCATTATATAAAAATTAGGAAAAATATCCGTGTTAGACAAGGTTTAATTTTATTTTTCTAAATAATAATTTTAATTTTAATTCTATCTTTTGTAAATTTTATATATTTTTTCTTGTTTAACTGATGATTCTAATATTTTTATCTAAAAATTTTCAACTATAATTTTTTTTTTTTGTCTAAATTTTAATGTTGTTATCGTTTTTAACCTTTTCAATTTACTATTTTGAATGTTTCGTTTCTCATATTTTAAATGATTGCATATCTGTTGCATGTCATTAATTTATTTTTATATTCATTTTTCAATTATTCTTTTATGTTTTTCTAATATTTTGAAAATTATATATATATATATATATAGATGTGTGCTTATATTTTACTTCTTTAAGTTCAGTTATTTGAAAAAACCTTCTTAATATATTATTTTTTGTCTCATAATTTTTTTCACTGATATTATATTATTATTTAAATAGTTTAAAATGATTATTAAATCACATAAAAATAAGTAAAATATATATTTAGAACTTTTTTTAATATATATATATATATGTGATGTTTTAAATTAAATTTAAATGTTATTTATGTTCTAAAAGTTTTAAAACAATAAAATTTAGATTTAGTATTTATTATGTGATTAACAGTTGGATGCATATTAAATGTTTTTAAATAGTGAAATATTAGCTATTAGTAAAACGTTAGGTATTAATGATCTGATGCATTATTATCAGTGATAATGTATACTTTATATAAAAGAGTATAAATTTAAAATATTTATGATGTTTTAAATTAAATTTAACTATTGTTTATGTTATATGTTTTAAAATTTTATAAAATTTAGATTTAGTGATTTTTGATTTGATTAATATTTTGATACGTATTAATTTTATATATTTCAAATAATGATTTGTTAATAATTAATTCTGTAGTATTTTTTATGATTACTTGATAAAATATAGAAAAGTATTATGTAGTAAACCGTTGTCAATTACCCTACTTTTAATTATTTTAAAATATTGTATAAATATACGTGATAGAAAAAATAGGATAAATATATAAAATACCATATTTCTAAGTTTTTATTCTAAAAATACAATTATTAATTTAAATTTTAATAATAACACAAATATAACATTAAAATTTATTAAAATTATATTTTAATAAAAAAAATTAAAATCATAAATTCGAAAAAATGAATACAAATATAATATTTTAAGTTTATGTATAATTTGTTTAAAATAAATAAGTATTTTGACATAAGTATTTGTGATATTTTTAGGAATTTAATTTTGATATGTTAAATTTGAAAAAAAAAATTAAAACATATTAGTATACATTTTAAAGTTTTTCTTCCAAATCTAGCATCATAAAATTAAATTCCCAAAAATAGCACAAATATTTATGTGAAAATACTTATTTATTCTAAATAAATTATATATAAACTTAAAATATTGTATTTGGGTTCATTATTTCCAATTTAGGGTTTAATTTTTTTCTATTAAAATATAGTTTAATGCATTTTAATCTTAAATTTGTGCTATTATTGGAAATTTAAACTAATGATGCTATTTTTGGAACAAAAATTTAGAAAAGTGATATTTTAGACATTTGTCCTAAATGAAGTTTTAGTGCCAATAATAGCACTCAATTCAAAAACTCACATGAATAGCATTTTAATAAATAAAAGAGCAATATCCTAAAATAGCATTATTTTAACTTTATTTTCTAAATTTAGCACACTAAAACTAAAATTCTAAAAATAACATAAATTATTATGTAAAAACAATTATTTACCTTAAATAAACTATATATAAAATTAAAAAATAATGTTTGGATTCACTTTTTCCAATTTAGGGTTTAAATTTTTTTTATTAGGAATAAGTTTCTAATTATTTTATTATTAAATTTGTGCTATTTGTGGAAATTTAAATGACTAGTGTTATATATGGAATAAAAACTTAAAATAGTGCTATTTTAGTCAATTGCCCTAAATAAAAAAAAAACTAAAATATTCTTAATTTTCTTTTGAAGACAATTGCACATAATTTTCTTTCTCCATATCCGTCTCAGAAAGCATCTTCTCCATCTCCACGAAGAAATCGTTGTCGTCTCCTTCTCCATGATTTCGACGCTGACGAACGCGATCTTCATTATCTTCTCACCATTTTTGTTTATTTTTGTCTGATCCGTCAATACCCTCACTGTTTTACTTTCGATTAAGAGTTTCCACACTCTAATTGTTTCGTCATCCAGTTCTACCCTCAATTGTTGCTTTTCTCTCTTGTAGTGTACCATTGTCTTTTGCTCTCGATGTCATTTTGTGTAGGCTAGGAACATTTTCCTTACTTTCTCGAAGGCAAATATTTTCTCTGTTCATGTCGAGTTCCTTAAATTACTTAGTGATGACATCTATTGAAAATCTATATTCCCGTATTTCTTCTGGATATGTATCTGAATTTTGTAACATTTGTATTTATTTAGATAGAAAAATTAGAGATGAAAGTGCATTTGTATGTTCTCTTTTTGTGTGTTGACTAACCTGTTGAATTTTGGCGTCGCCAGTGCATGTGTAACACCTTTGCATTGAGTTGGCTTCCTATAGCGTCTCTGTTATTTTGCTTTTTTCTTCGCTCATATAATTGCATCTTTTATACTATGGCTTTAAGCTGGCCAGATATGTGTGGAGTCCTATATCCTTCTATATCATGTTTGATAGATATAATAATACTGTATAAAACTCTCTTCAGTGATCTGAAGTTTCTGGGTTAGGTAAATCTTGCTATGATTATTTTGAGAAATGTGAGAATCACTTGGAAATTTCTGGTTCCATAAAAGGTTTTGGTATTGTGTTGACCAGAGACAGCGTAAAATAAATTCTTTATTTTTTGGATGATGTCCTTTATTGGTGTGACAGATGTTGATGGATTACATATCGCATAACTGCTGCCATTTGTTCTCTGTTTCCTTTGCATATAATGTGTTTTTATTTCACTGCAAATACAATTTTTTTATTTATGCTGTCATCTGTTCGCATAATTGCTGTCATTGTTTTTTGTTTTATTAAATTACAGAGGGTTTAATGTTTGTGAATTTTCTTTTGATTGATGCTTTTATTTGCATTTTTTCAGGAAAATATGGTAGAGATTTATTGTGTTTGTGGAGAGTTGAAATTAAATAAAATGTTTAAATAAGAATTTTTGGTGAAAATGAACATAGGAACCTCTGTTTTTGAAATAGATGAAAATGTCAAATATGATGCTTTAATAGATATGGTTTCTGAAGATTTTGGAATCGCTCGGTAAAAAATAGGACAATTAGCCACAACTATGCATTTCCACTTAGCACAAAGATGATGATAAATTATGCTCCAGCCGTGTATTTTCGAAATGATCGTCAACTGCGAACTTTCATCAATAAACTAAAACAAGGTGTTGAACTGATTTGTTTCTATGTAACGGTGCGTAAAAATACAACACATTTTTTATATGTTTTATTTTGATTTCGTGCATAGCTTCCTAAATTGTTAGAAAAACTTCCTAAAAATTAAAAACACTTTCCTAAATGTTACGGTACAGTAACTTGTATTGTGTTATAGTTTAATTTCCATACTTTTGCGTATAATTAATTCTATTCTATTTTAGGTGAGTGAAAAATGCAGTATCATTTCTCTTGAGTCCGTAAACGATGAAACAAATTATGATGTGGATAACACTCAATGCACACAAATATTGCAAAATCTAGATGGTGATTCATGTGTTGATCTAACAATTTTGTGTGAAAAACAACTGGTAAAATGTTTATATGTCGATTAGATACAACATCGTATTGGTTATACACTCCTCTCACACAATTGTTTTCAAGGTTCGATCCCCCACCACAGCATAAACAACAACGTATTGGTTGCACTTTTCATATTGATAGAAGGTTCGATCCATTTGAGCTGATATAATTTTTCTATTTTAATTGAATGAAAAGATATATATTAAAAAAGGTGATTTCTACTGATTGACTACTGCATCATACTGGTTACACATCTCTTTGTTAGATTTAATTGTGAATGGTTCGTTCTCTCTAATTGCATTTTTTAATTTTCTTACTTTTAATTTAATTATTTTATTTACATAAGATTTCTTTAATATTAAGAACTCTTCACTGAATTTAGGTGAGTAGTTACATTTTATGCATAATTTAGAAAGATTTTATGCAAATTTAGGTTTTAATTTTTTCTTCTTTTAATTTAATTATTTTATTTAGATAAGATTTATTTAATATTAAGAACTTTTTACTAAATTTAGGTTGATAATCATATTTTATACATAATTTAGAAAGATTTTATACAAATTTAAGAATTATCTATTATGTTTTAGGAATTTCTTCCTAAAACGTGAAATTGCATATGATAAATTAACACCAGCAAGAAGTGTTTATCCAAAAAACATTAGCAAAAGTGTTTATCAAAAATCACAAATATAAATTATAAACGAAAGCATGAAAATATTCAACACAATTAGATATAAGTTTATGTACTCTTCCTGCTGAAAGAAGACTGAAAAGGTATGTGTTGTGTCTTCCATTAGCTATCAAAGATGGCTTTGTTAATCCACCCGAAGCATTAAAGAAAGAACGCATGTCTCCTTATTAAAATGAATCATAGTCTTCAATAAAAAAAAGTTTTTTCAAATGGTAAGAAAAAAACGAAGAAGCAAAATAACATGATGTGTGGATCTTAATTGGTAACGCTCTGCCATCAGTTCTTGATTTTTCGCCTCGTATGCATCCACCTAACAAAACCGTATTGCACCAACTACATAAGTAACGTTTAAGTAATGGAATTTAAGGCATGAGAAGATGTTTGTTGTCAAGGTGGTTATAATCTTTTTGTTGAAATCTGAGTCAGCTTCCTTCCCGCTCCATGTTCCTCGTTGTCTTCCTTCTTTCTGTTGTACATATACATATTCAAGCAACCATTGTATTAAGCAAAGGGAATAATTTCGATAATCTAACTAGTACCTAGAGTAGATTCATAATCTCCATGTCTGATCTCGTTTCCTTTTTTTTCTCCATCAACACTTGGTTTAACCTCTCCTAAAGCAAGATTAATATTTCATTTACTAAAATTACACCTCTGTCATAAATACTTAAAACTTGCAGTTTGAATCCATACATGTAGCTTTATATATTCCTTTTCATTTTTTTGTTTCATGTAATTGTTGGGTCTTGACTTGCTTTCATACCAAACAGAATGTTCAAAAGACATTGCATCAGCATTCACAAATTCTTTGAAAACATAGCTGGTATAAAGCTATTGATCATACCTGGTTAGTAATCACCATTTGCTGAAACTCATCTCTCTCTTTCTAAAGCTTCTCATTCTGCGTCTTTAAAGCCACTATATTTTTGGCTTCTTGACCAAAAGAGTATGTCATGACTATGAACTCTAAAACTTGATTCAGATTTCGACAAACAGATTTCGAAGCCATACCTTTGCTTCCAGCAGAGGCGTACCGAGGTGAAGACGACGAAGACGATTATGGCGAAGGTGACGAAGAGTCGACGGGAGTCGACAAGCATATTCACGGAGGTAGATGACGACGAAGAGTGTGAGAAAGCGTGAGAGGAGGAATGTGTGATGCGAGATCGACGGGAATAAGGGAAAAAATTCTGGCGAAAAGTGTTTACGCATACGGGTGAGGTGGACGCGTGAGATTGAGAATATTTTGAAGGTGCCAACAGTTGTAAAAAGTGAAGAAGATGACGTTGATTGACAGTTATGAAAAATGAAAGAGATGAATTAGGTTAAAAATAGAAAAAGATAATTTAGTCTTTTATCCATTAAAAATGCTATATTTAAGAATTTAGGATTATAATGTTGTTTTAATCACTAAAATTTGATTTAGTGTTAAATTAGTCGATTGCTCTTATTTTAAAGTATTATTCAAAAAAAATATAATATAAATTATAATGTAGCCAAAGAGAGCTTTGTTTTGGTATAGTAGATTATGGAATACAGGAATAGCCATCAGCCGCTCCCTTTCCAGTTGAACCACGTGAGCGTGATCTATACGAAGGGCACGTGGGTAACTTCTCCGTCTTCCACATATGACTTTGTCATGTAAAAAAGTAATCCTGTTTCATAATATTTTATATTAAACCTAAATTTTGTGACTTGAGCCTAGAGAGAGGTAAGTACGGTTTTATCCTCGATCATCAATTTATAAAAGTTTTGGTGATAAAGGTGAGAGGAAACGTTTTCTTAAAAATTAGATCGTTTTAAAAATGTCAATTTTTTTTTAAAAAAATGGGCCTTAGCATCAAAGAAATAAAAAAAAAGTAAATAAGAACATGCCCAAGTAGGAATATAAAGATATATATATATATAGATTAACTAGTTTTGTAAAATCTCTTTGTTTGATCAAGTTAGCATCTTTTTAGTGCTCTTTAAAACGGAATATTCGGAAACATTACAACAGAGGATATTCAGAAGGTTGATACTATATTAGTAAAGATCTATGATCACCAATATATGAGGTTCAAGATCGTTTTGAAATATATTGAAACTAATTAATAACTTTAACAATACACAGATGATGTCGTAGGAGAATATGATTCTATTTCTGTGATAATAGACAAATGTGCAGTCTTTTAATGGTACAGATTCTACACCAATGTATGTGAATATGTTATATGGTATTTTGCAATCTTTTTACGGCGCCGACAGTTTTTTTCTTCTTCTCCATCTTAAACTTAGGGAAATGCTTATCTTACAACAAAGAACACATTTACAAATTGGGAATTAGATCCAATGACTAAAAATCTTACATATATTTGTAAAGTAATCAAAACTAAATTTAGCTATAATATTTTATTTTTTCTAACATGGCTTTTGTCTTCTCATGTTTATTTTTTTGAACGTTTTACATTAATTTGATTCATATAATTTTAAAGTAAAACTGATTGAAAAGGTACAAAATATTATTTTGTCACATAAGAAAAGAAACTCAAAGTTTATGAAAACAATTAATTTAATATATTCCAGATGACAAAATACTATTAAATGGTTACTTCGTATTTTTCCAGGATTTTCTTAATGCCATTTTGTGCAAATATGAACTGTTATGTTTGCTAAACTCTTTAAGGATCTTCATGACTATAGACCTGAAAATTTGACAATTTCACCATGTTTTTCTGCTTAATTTTTTGACCCGCCTATTTTAGTTTTGCTTAAAGGAAAGTCATTTCCCACAAATTTAATAACATAAAAATGTGGTTTGACATAAACGATCTCAAAATATTGCAGATCGCATTTATTTATTTAGTATCTAGTAGTTAAGAAAGAGAGGTCCAGTGAATACCACAAACAGTTATTTTAGTAGTTTGGTGATGCACTCCGATTAAGTTCGTTTCCGGTATTAATGATGTTTCACTGATTAACATGATTATGAACCACCTCGAGTGTCGAGATAATTTTCACATTCAATTTTCCTCTAACCCTTTATTCTACTGATCCTTAAGAAAGGTAAAGTTCAAGACTTTCTTGATGCTTGGTTCCGTATGAGCATTAATGTGACTCAAAACAGTGAATCAAAACCACTCAGAACATAATGATTCTTGATAAACTAAACTTAGTCTCTATAAATCTCGTAAGAGAAAAAAACTTAAGTCTATATAAATAATTGAAAATAATTTAGTTTATTTATAATTTACTTGATAATTAATAATTATGATTTTTTTAAATAATATTTATTTGATTAATTTTTTATAACTGAATATCAACTAAAATATGTTTTTTGGTTTAATTTTGGTTTGATTCATTCATTCACTTCGGATTCTTTACCTACGATTGTTGTTTGGAGAAGAGAAATGCTATTCTTCTTGCAACAAGTCATTGCGTCTGCGTTTAGATTGGTGAAAGATATTTTCTTGTAAAAAAAAAAAACAAGCGTGATTGAAATGTCTAGTGACTCCAGAATTACCGTTAATCACCGTCCAAGTGGATTCCTAAGAGACCGTACAGCTCTTCACGCCGGTGCAAAATCCCAAACTCCTGACACGTCTCTGCCTCTTACTCTCTTCTTTACTTCTGTTCCTCCTCCCCAAGTTCCTCGCCTAGTTGACTCAACCGCGACTCCTCATCTCTTTTCCTTCGTCTTCCATCAGAATCAGCCATGACAACGCCGTGCCGGACCATAAACGCAAATGCTATAGCCGCGCCGTCGCCTTCGGGTATGATTCTCCACGGTTGTCGCGATTTCGTCCCGATCGATAAAAGGGTCGTCAAATCAAGCTATCATGGCTTGAAATTACCTTCAAGGACGACGACGACGACGACGACGAGCTCAGTTTGCAGTTTTAAGTCTCCGGGAAGATTTCTCTCTTCCTGCGTGGCATCTGCGTCTGCGTCTGCTGCTGTAACATCGAATTCTACGAATAGATTTGAAGCTTTAGAAGAGGGGATTGAGAAGGTAAAAGAGTTATTCCAGTATTTCATTTAATCGCTGATAAAATCTGGGAAACGATGGGGGTTTTTTAGGGATTTGAATGGCCGTCTCTTTATAGCTTAAAGCTGAGTTCTTTTTAGGGAATTGCAGGTAAAAGAATTAATTCCAAATATCATAAAAATTGATTGATGTTCAACAAACTCTTGGAATATCTGACTATCTGAGCTTTTTTAGGTTTAGGGGATATATGAATGGCTAAAAAAGCTGACTCAAATGATTTCATGTTCTTATTTTCTTTCTCTTAAGGTCATTTATAGATGTCGATTTATGGCGTTTCTTGGAACTTTAGGATCTCTTCTCGGGTCAGTTATATGTTTCATCAAGGTAAAGACACTGCAAATTCTCTCCTTGCTCTTTCTGGTTTAGCTACAATAAGATGAGACAATATGAAATATGCATAAACAGATTTTCGTAAGCAGATTATGTCTTAAATGGCGTAGATTTTAAAGATATCTATCCACTGTCAACTCGCAGAAGAAACACATCAAACTTGGTTTGTATTTTGACATTTGATCGGTGCAGGGATGTATCTATGTCGCAGACTCGTTTATGGCGTTTTCTGTGAACCGAGGGAAAATGATATTACTTCTGGTAGAGGCAATAGGTGAAAGTTGATATATGTTTTGGCTAAAGAACATTATATGCCCAAATCTTTTTTAACAGTATATACTGATGATATACAAACGTTTGTAGATATATATCTTCTAGGAACCGTGATGTTGGTCTTTGGAATGGGACTATACGAGCTGTTCATTAGCAATCTCGATATGTCAGAATCGCTTTCGCATGACAATGTTTCCAATAGATCAAACCTCTTTGGCATGTTCACCTTAAAGGTTTCTCCTTTTCAACTCTTCTCCATATATAATTGATCAAAACCTCATTTTTTTGTTCATATTAAAGACTTTTCCAACTGTTTTATGTTTCCCCAGGAGCGACCTCAATGGTTAGAGGTGAAATCGGTAAGTGAGCTGAAAACGAAAGTGGGACATGTAATAGTGATGCTATTGTTGATTGGTTTGTTCGACAAGAGCAGGAAAGTAGCCATAGCTTCTGTGACAGATTTACTATGTGTCTCTGTTTCTATCTTTCTTTCTTCTGCTTGCCTCTTCTTGCTCTCTAGGCTCAATGGCTCGCATTGAGTTACTGGTGCTGCCCCAAAACAAAAGAAACTTTGTATGATGTCTATAATGTTTTACCAAAGTTTAACTTTCCCTAGTGTATATGTTTATTCTCTTACTTTGATTTTGAAAAGAAAAAATTATAACCGAAATTCTGTATTAGTTAAGAGTGGGAACTGATCAAATATTCAGAGAAATAAACAAAAATACATGTACAGAAAATAGAGATATGATCCATAGTCTAAGGAGTTTAAATTGGGTGTTCAATGCGGATTTGTTAGGGTTAGTGGTGAAGAACATTCCGAGCAATTCTACACATGCGATCATTACTGTGGCGTTTGTTGCTTGGATTGCAAGAAATGTCAGAAGCAGAGACTTGACTTATAAGATTTAGTGGAATCTGGTAATGGTTTGATCGTTCCTGGGAGTTGCGTTTGCGTTTGGGGGAAGAGTTTTCTGGTTAAGTTGAAGAAACATATAATTCTATTTTGTTTTATATGGTCCCAAATCTTATTCTGGATACCAAACTCTTATTTGTATATGTCTGATTATGTTATTAAACTGCATTAACATGTTTATACAAATTTTGTCATTTTTTGTCATCGTGACCGTGTAGAAGGGGTTTAGAACCTAAATGCAAATGCCCTTATTAAAGCCACTAGGCCACATACAACTTTGTGATATGCCATTTTCTCTTTTTTATACGGCAATTATTTAAAATAATACTTTTTAAAAAATTTTATTATAAAAATAACATTATTAATTTAAATGTTAAAATATTACTTTTAAAACAAATTAATTCTACTGTATTTTTAGATGATATATATTTATATATATATATGTTTATATTCAGTTGACAATTCTCCCTTTATAGAGTACTAATTACGACAAAGCAAAAATAAAAGTAGATACCGATAACTTTCTTTTTAGTTAATTCGTATATTAGTGTTTAGAATTTGTAAAGACTTGACTACAAGCACATTGACCCAATAAGCAAAAAAAAAGGGAAAGGAAATTAAGTTTTCAAAACAAAACAAAATATACAAAGGCTAATTTTTACTTTATTCTACTTTTTGGCATAATTTTTTTTATTAAGGCTAATGTATATATCTCCATTATCTACGTTGATTTTGCCTTTAGTCAATACAAATAAATATTTCCTTTTAATATGGAATCATTTAATATCTTCGAATTTTCCTCCATAACTATTTAGTTGACACAAAAGCTTTTGTCTTAAATAACCAAAATTTTAAATATATTCTCATTTTTCCAAATCTTAGTCATTTGATAAAGAAAATCTCTTCTATTGAATTTTCTCCAATAGTCTAAAGTGAAAGATTTTCGTGATTCCGATACAAAAAATCATAAAAAACTATGCACAATCCTTTGTTCTACTCAGTCGTTTTCTCTCTTGGTTTCGTTTGCTTCATTACATGTTTTGCAGCTGAGTTCAAGAGAACAAAGGTACGAATTAGAACTTACATTAAAGTCACTTTTGTGTGTTTCTTAATCGAATAAATCTATATTTCTCTCTAGAAAGAAGATATTCGATGGGACAGAGAGAGGAACTGCTATATACCCGAAAGCCATGCGTTCGGACTCGGATCAGCTTCTGTTCTCTGCTTCTGTCTTGCTCAGATAGTTGGAAACATAGTCATGTTCCGTAGTCACTGGACAAGAATTAAAAGAGAAGATGGTTACAAGATTGGTCATCTTACTTTACCCATTGTTCTATTGCTCTTTTCTTGGTAACATTATTACTCTCTTCCTTTTTCTTTTTAAATTCTTATCTAATGTAAATATCTGGAAAAACAAACTACCAAAGATTCCAAACCACCTATATGTATCATAAATATAACTAAAAAATAAAATTTGAAAAATGGATTATTTGGTTTATTGACAAAATTTCTGTTTTGGATTTAGTTTTTTTTTTAATTAAGTGAAGTACGATATCAATTTTATTTTCGTTTGGTTTGATATGACTCCATCTGTAATATTTTTAAATAATACATTTTAAAATTTTTATTCTAATTATATCATACTAAAATTAAAAATTTAAAATAACACAAATTATTATGTAAAAGTATTTATTTAATTAAAATAAATTATAAATAAATTTAAAAAATTATATTTGAGTTTTTTTTTAGAATTTAGAGTTTATTTTTTATTAAATTTCTTTGAATGTATTTTAATTTTAGGTTTATGTTAGTATTGAAAATTTAAATCAGATGGTATTTTTGAAATAATTTTTAAAAAAAATACTATTTTAAAGAATTATTCTTTTATTTTTGTATCTCTAAAAGAAAAAGATATCTAGATTAGTTTTTTATTTTCATTCTCTCTCTTTGTTTTTTTCTTACCTATGTGTCAGGTTAAATTTTTTGGTAGTAGTTTTGATGCTGAGTACTGCAATAAGCATGAGCCGAGCACAAGCTTATGGAAAAGGATGGCTCGAAGAAGAATGTTACCTGGTCAAAAATGGTGTCTTTGTAGCTTCAGGCTGCTTAGCAATCCTTGGACTTGGAGCCTTGACTATATCAGCCACTAAGTTTCAAGTAAATAACCAACAACTTGTGCAAGTTGTAATCAAAGACCAAAAGCAAAACCAAAAACAAACAAAAACAAAAGAACAAGAACAAAGCGCAGATCAGCTCAAAACAGACAAGTCAGATACAATCAATTTACTTGGTGGAAGAAGCCTCTCCCATTAATACTGATATAAAGCAGGATATAAATGAATAAGAAAGGAAATTAGTGATATTATTATTTTAGAAAGTTGTATATAATTGGTTAATATTGGGGAATGTCGAATGAACATATCTATCTTATCAACCAGACAACCACTTATGGCCACATAATAATATACCAATAAAACAAAAATTTCGTGATGATAGTTTCAAATTGTGTATAATAATGAGAATACATTGTTCTTTTTCTCAATGTATGACAAACCACAATTATAACCCCCACACAATTAACGGTATACATAACTCTGCCTAATCTACTTAAGCTTATAAATACTTACTACCATTTGACCCGTTTCATGGGTTACATATTTAATATTTTATTTTGTAAACTTCAATCGAACTGAACTTTAATCTCGATCTAATTATATAAATTTTTTAAAACCAAATTTTCAAAATCCAAAAATGTACCAAATCAAATTTTCCGAATGTCCAACATTAAGTAAAAATATGTTTTGGACCATTATACATAATATTTTATGTTGTTTACAAATTAATTATAATTATGTGAAATTTGATTATTTAAATCTATATTCATTTAAAAAAATTATTGCTAATACATCATATATAATAGAATATTTTAAGTATAAATAATATATATAGTAAATCTTAGATATTATGATATTTATGAATATTAATATTGTTTTATACAATCTATATAATAGGTTAAATTTAATATTTGTTAAGTTTGTTAAAGATAGATGATAGTGAAAACTTATACCATTTATTTTATTGAATATTAGTAGTATAATGTTTTAAATTTAGTTGTTAGTTGTATTATTGCAGTTAATTTGTTTGCTTTTGGGTAAAAATGTTATTTAACTATACTAATAAAAATCTGAATTTAAAATATTAGATTTTAAAATATATTTAAAATAATGGATTTTAATATTTACAATTGTTTTAATTTTAAAATATTTCGATATTTATTTTTTTAATTATTTATTTATAATAGTATTTAAATGTTAATATTTTATAATTTTAATATTATTTTTTAAATATATGGATAAGGAAAGATGCATACACCATGGGCCAATATATAAGTCAACCATAGTTGACCTTGTCAGATCTAAGTGAAAATGGGAGGAAAGAATACAAATAATGACTTGGACTTGTAGGCTGGGTTGTGGGAGTGCTATCAGTGCTGTCATTATTCGAGTTCAGACTTCATGTATTGCATTATATTATTGATAAAGAAAAGAACACAAATCATAAAACTAGAAAAAATATTATTTCCATAAATCTGAATGCTATCAGTTTTTTTTTTTACAAAAAGAAAGAAATAACACTAAAGCTAAACTAATAAGTCAAAATATATGCTTCACAGAGATACCCAAAAACTGTTATCTCCAAACTGAATTCAATACCTTGGAAAAAAAACAGACTACAAGTCAGAGCATATTATATCCCTCTCTGAAATTGGATGGTATTATTGCTTGTAGTTGAGGTTCTCCGTTGTAACTCCTGAAACGATGAAGATACTAAATTGTCCATTTAAAGCATTTTCTTATTGAGAGAAGTGAGAGAGAAGAGAGAGAGAAAGATGTTCACTCCTGCTAAAAGCTTGGATTTTACACAAATTTCAAAACATTCATGAGCTGCATCACTAGAAGTAAAAGGTGTGAAACAAACCTCGGTAGGTTTCACAGGTCTCGCGATAGGACCAAGTGGATTATATGGTGTTGCGATAGGCTCAAAGGGATTGCGCGAGATCATGTAAAACGATCCATCAATGCTGTTAGCAGCAGGCTGCTAAAAAGCATAACAGACGTTGTAATTAATACCAAAGTAGCTAATGTTCAAGAACTTGAACATCAGAGCATCGGATCTCTATTAAACTAAAGCTAGAGAGTGATTCTGCAGTCACAGAAACATTAGATCACCTTTGCATTCTCTTCTTCTCTTTGATTATTATTTTCTGGAGGACCCCATATTTCGTACTGCTTCGAGTTCTTATACATTGCCTCAAAATCAAAGCCTCCAGAAATCTACAACCAATAGACAAGTAAAGAATTGTGGTATGATGCTTACGAGGGATACAGAAACAAGCAACTGCAATGCCTTGAGATTCAATCATAAAACAGCTAAATGATATCATGTAAGCTCATATGCAGATTTGTTAATTTCATCACATTGCACAGATTTTAGGTTTTATAAATACAGAGTAAAAAAACATCAGAAAGATAAAAGAGAGAATGAGAATACCTGCTGAAGAGAAATCGGAGCAGGTGGAAATGTAGTAAATAAACTCTGAGGTGGGTTTGCTGCACAAACATGAGCTCAGAGAAAAATGACTCATGCGAAATCGAAGGTTGATTAAGTATACTATAAGGCAAAGATGGTAAGGATGATTAAACCGAGGATTATAGGAACACGAACCGGGAAATTGTGGATGAGCAAGAGGAGGATATGAATCAATTTGTAATCTATCATTGACTGAAGAAGAATCAGAATCTTGAGTAGCTTGTTGTTTAACGAATTTTCATTATATAATAATACAACTTTGGGGCATATCGTACCACTGGGTGGATTGTATGATGAGCAGATTACAGGGAATGGTGGTTTTGTGGCATGACAAAGTTTACTACTTGTATCTCCTCTTGCCAAAGAACCGTAACCACAACGCAGAAAACCCATAGGATGCTTAACTACTATTTCCTGGAAGAATTGATCAAATCCTTCTGCTGTTCTAAATTTGAGACTAATAGGCATGAATAAACACACAAACTAACCTTAATGTAATTTTCATTAAAAAGAATGTAACTGTAAACTTGATTAAAGGGAGGAATTTGAAATTCTTTGGTACTCCTTCCCTCTGTACCATAACATATCACTGCTCAAAAACAAAACAGAGAGATTTGATCAACTCTTCCAGGAAACATATAATCAACACTCATGGTTCTGTTTTATTATAACAGTGGGAGAAAAGGAAAAATTAAGATCTTGAAGATTTCGAATTGAATCTTTACCGTTTTGAAGACCTAGCGTAGAATCATGGAGATTAAGATGAAAGATAATGCCTTCGTATCGTAAATTGTCGTTAGAGATTAGAGAAACGCGGCTTCCTAAGAACGAGTCTACGTGATTTTGCGGAGATGATGACCATGGGGAAGGATAGAGCGTACTCTCACTCATCTTTGTTCTTTAGCAGAAGAAGAAAGAAGAGAGGGTTTTTAGCCGATTAGGGTTCTTGCTATCTCGCTCTCCCTCTCCCTCTCCCTCTCTTGCTTCAATATTGTTAAATTTGAAATCTTGCTTAAAAATTCGTGTTGATCTGAAATTTATAGGAACCAGGAAAGACAGCGTTGCATATTCGGCCTACACGTGGACTAATTAGTGAATTGGTATCCACTTTTTATGTGATTGAAGATCAACTTTATTGGCCCATATGAGATTTTATCAATTGGGCCTTCAATATTATCACTCTTTGTTTATTTTTGATTTTTGATTTTGCATTTTATTTTCGAGGAGATTTCTGAATCCATATTTTTATATTTGGTTTTATCTATACATTTTTACATCTATAGGATATTAAAATTTAAATATTTTGCTTTAACAAAAAAATCCAATATTTCGCAAACTCAAATCATTAATTCTTAAAAAGCTGCAATACTTGGCTTAAATATATATATATATATATAGTTACGCTATTCGTTTGTGTGCCGCAGCACTAATCTGCAGTCAGATGATACGTTTAAACATTGTAGTATTATTGTTTTTTTATCACTGTAAATTATCGTCGTAAGTTTTATCGCAATTCTTTGATCGTAAATATTATAATTCCGTGGAGGTTAAAATTTTTTAATACAATTACTGCGGTCGATCGCAGTGTTTGACCTCACAAAATTGCAGAGGTCTAACAATCAAACAAACAACGTACACCGGATGACACAACCGTAATTTGTTACGGATACAAAACAAACAGTCCTATCACAGATATATCTTATCTTTGGCTCGAACGATTATATTTATTTTTGGCATTTTGATTTCCAATTACTATTAACAGATTAAAACATGTCGATTGTGGATAATAAATATTTACATATCGAGATCATAACGTGCCTTATTAATATTTGAAATTTGATTGAAAGAAAAATCTAATCATTTTATATAGTGCACGTATTTTCCCCTCTATTGAATAATTAGTTCTCACGATGTTCCAAAGACTCTTTTAAAGTATATATATTCTGACATATATGATTTTCTTTGTTTGGTATACGTAGAAGAAGGTGGTGTATGGAATGAAGGAAACCAAAATCCTAAATGATTGGAAATTAGATAGTAATTCAAAATTAAATTTTAAGAATAGTGTTTATTTGTTTGTTGTTTAAATATTTCTAGATAAGTAAAATACATATCTTATTATTTCTTAGTTAATACAATATCTATCCCCGTAAAAATGAAAGAAAAAAAAAAGAATTTAGAATTTGGGGTTTAGGATTTAGGATTTTGAATATATTTTTAGAATTTTAAGTATTTTTTTAAATATAAACTATAATGGAGTATATAACTATCCATTAATAAATTTGGAAAACAAAACTATCCAAAAACCAAATAAAATATTAAAAATTACCCTACTTATAATGAACTTTTTTAAAACATCATAATTTGTCAAAATACACAAAGATTAATGACCATAGTCCATTTCATAATACACAAAGATTAATGACATTTAAATTTGACGTATAAATTTATAAAATATCTAAATAAAACAAACAAAAATTTAAAACGAATTATGAGACAGAACAAAAAAATGTTTCATTAGTAATCAACAAAAACTAAAAACGCGTATGTTCTTAGATTTGAATTTTGATTAGTGAAATTGTTAGAATATTGATCTAAACATTATCAAAGAATCATCTAAGTCAACGTGGAGGACAAAATTGAGTACCTAAGAGCACAACCCTTCTTTCCAAGAGTTTTGTCAAGCTTAGTTTTATACCCAATTTATTAGAAGTATTGTTGTTTTGACTTTGGTACGAGTGGGAGCTTATTATTGTCAGTGTTGAATAATAATAGTGAATAAATGTATAATAGATGTGGTAGTGTTGAATTTGATGAGCAAAGAGCAGAAGTACGTCGTACGTACGTACAGTGACTTGTGGAGAGTCAAATTGAAAACTCAGTTTGTAGTTAACGGCAACGATACATGCCCGGTTGTTGGTGATGGTAAGAAAGTCTACAATTTCCCCGAAAAACCTGATAATCTATTGTTCGGGTAACATAATCTGTTTTTCTAGGCATTCATTTCCTCGCCGGAATTTTCTTTCCGGTTATTGTTCTTTCAATTTTCACATCAATAAGGGAAAACATGAGCGACGCTTCACGTCAGACGTTCTGGCTCCGGTTACTTCTATTGGTCATAAGCTGTTCGACGAAATGCCCAACAGAGAGAATAGGACGGTTGAGTCGAGCTTTATCTTCTTCCGAGACATACTTCGATCCTCCATGATGAGAATTGAGGCAGAGAATCCGAGGATTATCCATTGTTACGCTCTGAAGAGTGGTTTTCTCCACGATTTGTCTGCATCTTCGAAGCTTCTGACACTTTACGGTAGAACTGGGGACTTGGTTTCTTCGTTGGGCCTCTTTGGTGAACTGCAAGTGAAAGATGGGATTGTTTGGAACAGTATGATCACTGCTCTGAATCAAAATGGTCGTTCCATGGCAGGTGTTGGATTTTTCGTTGAGATGATTCAAAAGGGAACCGAGTTTGATTCAACAACACTTTTACTTGCAGCTTCAGCGTTGTCTAGTCTACATCTTCCAGAGAAATGTCCAATGATTCATTCTTTGGCTATAGAGACTGGTTTGGTTTCGGATTCTAGCTTGTGCAATGCATTGATGAATCTTTATGCAAAAGGGGAAGATTTGAGCTCCACAGAGTGTATGTTTATGCATATGGAGTACCGGGACATTGTTTCTTGGAACACGATCGTGACTAAATGTCTTGCCCATGGTCATCCCAGTAAATCGTTGAACTACTTCAAGTGGATGACTGGTTCAGGACAAGAAGCTGATAATATTACTTTTTCATGCCTTATCTCAGCTTGTGCTTCGCTTGAGGACCTTCCTCTAGGTCAAACCTTCCACGGGTTGGTTATAAAATCAGGTTATATCCCGGAAACTCATGTCTCTGTGGCCAACTCGATCATTTCGATGTACTCAAAATGTAGGGGCATGGAAAATGCAGAAGCAATGTTTGATGAAGTACGGTGCAAAGATATTATTTCTTGGAATGCAATCCTTAATGGTTTTGCCTCAAATGAAATGTTTCAAGAAGCATTTGTTTTTTTGAAAAAAATGCACCTGGCTGATTCGATTCAGCCTGATATTGCTACTGTGGTTACAGTAACTACCCTTTGCGGTGAAATATGTCTGCCACGAGAGGGAAGAGCAATTCATGGTTACACGGTCCGCAGGAAGATGCAATCCAGAGAAATAGAAGTAAGAAACAGCCTTATTGACATGTATGGTAAGTGTGGCTTGACTAAGCAGGCTGAGTTGTTGTTCAAGACAGCAACTGAGAGGGACTTGGTTTCGTGGAACTCGATGATATCTGCTTTCGCGCAAAATGGGTTTCCTCGAGAAGCTAAGAATCTCTTTAAGGAACTTGTCAGTGACTATTCTTGTTCAAACTTTAGTTTGTCAACTCTGTTGGCAATTCTTCGATCTTGCGAGTCCTCTGATTCTCTCATCTTTGGCAAATCAGTCCAGTGTTGTCAGCTAAAGCTAGGGTTTGGGGATAATATTTTTTCGGCCAATTCAGTTATAAATATGTACGTCGGTTGCGGGGACCTAACTTCAGCATTGTTTCTGTTGGAGACGATATCTGAAACAAGAGATCTTGCATCCTGGAACTCTGTTATCTATGGCTGCGCAGCAAGTGGTCACCATTTAGAATCATTGAGAGCGTTTCAAGCAATGACTCGTGAAGGGAAAATTCGTCATGACTTGATTACCCTTCTGGGAACTATCTCGGCAACTGGAAACCTTGGATTGGTCTTACAAGGAAGGTGCTTTCATGGTCTAGCTATTAAAAGTCAGGGAGAACCTGACATACAACTGCAGAACACATTGATCACCATGTATGGTAGATGTAAAGACATTGAAAGTGCAGTGAAGGTATTTCACTTGATAGCTGACCCTAACTTATGTTCTTGTAACTGTGTGATATCAGCTTTGTCTCAGAACAAAGCTGGAGGAGAAGTGTTTCGACTCTTCGAAAACTTCAAGTTAGAGCCTAACGAGATCACATTTGTTGGTCTTCTATCTGCCTCGACTCAGCTTGGATCTACAGGCTATGGTATGCAGGCACACTGTTATCTCATTCGTCGTGGCTTTCAAGCTAACCCTTTTGTTTGTGCAGCACTTGTGGACATGTATAGTAGCTGTGGGATGTTAGAAACCGGCCTGAAGGTGTTTCGAAACTCGGGGGTAAAATCAGTTTCTGCTTGGAACTCAGTTATCTCTGCATATGGATTCCACGGAATGGGAGAGAAGGCAATGGAGCTATTCAAGGAAATGAGTAGTAGTAACTCAGGGATGGAACCAAACAAGAGCACTTTCATAAGCTTATTGTCAGCTTGCAGCCACTCTGGGTTTATAAATGAGGGTCTAAGATATTACAACCAAATGGAGAAAAAATTTGGGGTTAAACCAGTTACCGAGCATCGGGTTTGCATTGTTGACATGCTAGGCCGGGCAGGGAAGCTGAGAGAGGCTTATGAGTTCATCACAGGGATTGGTGAGCCACAGAAAGCAGGTGTGTGGGGAGCTTTGTTGAGCGCTTGTAACTATCATGGGGCCACTAAGTACGGAAAAGAAGTTGCAGAAGTTTTGTTTGAAATGGAACCAGACAATGCGTCGTACTATATCTCATTGTCGAATACCTATGTTGGGTTGGGAGGTTGGGAAGAAGCTGTACGGCTAAGGAAGATGGTCCAGGATAATGCTTTGAAAAAGCTTCCTGGTTACAGTGTAATTGACGTTAGTGTTGGATAATGCTTTTCCTATAACAGTGGTTAGTTAGTTAAGAGGCTGTGTGAAAAGCAAGAAGATAATAACAATAGGTAAATACGTTCCTCGTTAATACCAAGTCACAACACCATAGTAAACGTTGAAATCATCAATACCCCCCTCCCCAAACAAAGGTTAATGATTCTGAAACTTTTATTGCTCAGTTAGCAAAAAGGTAGAGGAAGACAAAGAAGCAAAATTGATAAAGCAACAATCAAGAGATTGACCAGGAAGAAACTTCTGCTAGTGCACTGCGCAAAATATCCTGAGCTCCCTCAGAACAGAAGACCTTCTGGATTTCAGACAGTGTTTTATCCATCAGATCATGCCCCATATTCTGTGTGAATACATAAAAGAAAGGAAGAGAAACAAACATTTCAGATATTTTGTTACATCAAATGTTGTGTGTGACTGATAAAAACAGGATTGGATTTTGGAGATCAAAACCTCATGGTAGTTATCCTAATCATCCAAGTAGTAGTACGAGCCTGCAGACTTTTGCTCCCTGTCCTTGGTCGACTCTAACTTGTTGATCCTTGGCCTGAAATTGGTGGGATCTCGTCTGAATGTGATGTTCAGATGCTGCACGGTAAGGAAAGATTTATACAGGAATCATTAGAATCGACTTTAACATCCTTTATCTTGCCCCTACAGTGTAATCAAAAGAAGAATAGGCAACTTACAGATAAGAAGAGATTCATTCCACTGAGCAGCGATTGAGGACAATTTGCAATACAATCAATAGATGGTTTTCCTTCATATACAATAACTCGGTCTGCCAAATAGGTCGCCATTATAAAGTCATGCTCCACTACGAATGCAGTTTTCTTTGCATGGAGAATGAATCGCTTAATGACTTTAGAAGCTACAATACGTTGCTCTGAATCGAGATATGCACTTGGCTCATCAATCAGGTAGATATCTGCAGGCTGCAGATTCATAAAGTTTGCTGGTTCATGAGATCACTGAGACAAAGTAAAACAGCTATGTTATAAATGTTTCTGAAACAAAATGCTTACCTTTCCAAGGCACAGAGCTAGTGCAACCCTTTGTAATTCTCCTCCTGAGAGATTGACAACTTCTTGATCCATCAACTGCTCAATCTGCAGTGGTTTCATCACGTCTGACACAAATTGAGGATGCATGTAAGAATCCCGAATCTTTTGATGTAACAAGTGTCTGACTGAATTCTGAAACTTTGGGCTAATCTTTTGTGGCTTGTAAGAAACATTGAATTCTGGTATCTCTATGTCTGATCCTTCTGTATCATCAGGCTTCAACAAACCCGCCTGCAGATATTACCAATAATACAAATTTAGGAGTCCAATACTTTCTGAATCTCTAACTACAAGAGTGGAGATAATGGAGGAAGAGAGTACCAGCATCCGAATAAAGGTAGTCTTCCCAGTACCATTCTCCCCAAGCATGACAATAATTTGAGAATCAGTGAATTCACCTTCGGTAACTTTCAACCTGAAATTTCCTTGAGTTTTGGTCATGGTGGGGTATTTATACCTAGCATACGACTGTATTTCTTCAGCACTTTCTTGTGGGGTTTCAGCAACCTTCAAACAAAAGAAGAAAAAAATGAATGAAATATATTTGTTGTGAGTTACTTTGCCTCTTCACAAAAGAAGTTTACCTTGAAGGTCAAAGATTCATCCCTAAAACGTAAATTTTCTGTGGGAACAAACCCAGCCAAGAAAATGTTAATTCCTTCTCTGACAGAGAAAGGGAGAGTCACCACACCATAGGCTCCTGGTTTACCATACAGACAGCAAATGAAATCCGACAGGTAATCAAGAACACTGAGATCATGCTCCACAACAATGACATAGCTGAGAAAAAAAAGAGAAAAACGCTGTAAGTAGCTTATTTTAGATCCCATTTGGAAAACAAAGCCTCAGAAGATAAAAACATCAAACCTATTAGGCCTTAGGAGAGAACGAACAACTTGAGCAGCTTTGAGTCTTTGCTTAACATCGAGGTAACTAGATGGTTCATCAAACATGTAAATCTCTGCATTTTGTATGGCAACTACAGCAATTGCAAACCTCTGCAGCTCACCACCAGATAAATTCTCAACATCACGATCAATGACCTGGTTTAGCTCCAGATCAGCACACAGCTCTGCCTTCTTATCTCTCTCGTCCTTCTGGTCTAGGACCTCTCCAACATTTCCTCGGACAGCTTTTGGAATGTGGTCCACATATTGTGGCTTTATAATGGCCTGCCATGGAAAGGATTTCAGAACTTCAGCCATTAATTATACCTAGACGCCATCTGGAGTCAAATCTAAGATCAATTTCCATTCTACCTTTAGATTATCTTCTAGGATACGGGTGAAGTAGTTTTGAAGTTCTGACCCACGGAAGTGAGTTAAGATTTCTTGCCAGTCTGGAGGACTCTGCTCACAAAAGAAAATAATTATACATCAACTAATCAAGAAACAATTACAGATAAAAGGTTGAACTCAAGCGAGACTATTACAGTGAAACGGCCCAAATTTGGTTTGAGCTTTCCAGCCAAAATTTTCAGAGCCGTTGATTTTCCAATACCATTTGTCCCAACCAACCCTAGGACCTGGCCTGGCCTTGGAACTGGGAGCCTGGAAGAAAATGCAGAAATTTCATAGTCTTAAAACTAGAAGATGGTCGATCTTTTAAGAAGGAAAAACTTAGATAAACGAACCTGTGCAGCTTAAAAGTGTTTGGCCCGTAGCGATGGGTTGTATCTTTCTCTAAGTCTCTGGGTAGATTGATGATCTGAATAGCTTCAAACGGGCATTTCTGTGATTTTGCAACAATAGAGTATTTAGAGTCCAGTTGCATATGTCAGGGGCATATCCGGGAACAGAAATAGCATATACATACATACCTTCACACAAATACCACAACCAATGCACAACTCCTCTGAGACAAAAGCAATCTTGGAACCAACAGTCACCTCAATACAAAGTTTTCCTAAGATAACCACAAGTAACTATATTAGTGGCACTGTAATTTGTAGAGTTATAACAAAAAATTCAAGTCAGAAGTATAAGCTAATGACTTCACATTTACACCTAACCATCCTCTATGTACTAACTGGCACTATGTATATGCAACGAGTAAATGACCACAGGCTATCAATTGCAGTACATTGGTAACAAATCCATATGTAAAACCACAAACTAAAATTTGGAATAAGAATACACACCTGTCTTGACCACCGGACAGCTCTTCTTGCATTCTTGGCGACATTTCTTTGGCTTGCAACGGTCTTGACTCACAATAGCGATACGTGTCAACCGATCTGCCATCTCTCAAGAGATCTACAAAAAACATGAAATCTATATTTTAACTGCCTGAGGAAAGAGTAACATCATTATACTCAATTTGATAGTATGGGGAAACCATTTCTTTTTTGCACAACCATGAACACCAATCTGATGACGAAGTATTAAGGAGTATCAATTCTATTGGAAAACCAATCCAAAAAAATGAAATATACGAAATGGAAAAATCCCCACAGGAACCAAACGAAGTTAACATAGGAAACAACTATAGAATAGCACAAACATTATTGAAATAAAAACAACGTACAATCAGAGCTAAAAGCAATAACTTGATTACTCAAAGATGCTCGCAAAATGCAAAATCTTAGAACCAAGAGATCCATAAATTCTAGCCTTCAAAACTCAAATTCAATAGATAAAAGGATTTTATACGAGAAAACAACAAATCCCACCAAATCTGCACAATCGAGCCAAACACATATAAGCCCCAAAATCTATGTCAGGTGTTAAGATATTACTTATCCATCAACGAGAAGAAGAAATATTGAAATTAGTACCGATATATTTGCGAAATTCAGATCGAGCGAGGAGGAAGATTGTAGCGAAGAAACGTGTGCCGATTCTTTAAGGAACCTGCGGTCAGCACACGCACTAGAGGGTTCTGCGTTGCTCCAAATGACAAAATGCAACCTTTAGGGTTTCCTGAATTATCCGAATTCGACAGACTCGACCCGATTTACTTTATTGGGCTTGGGTCGGTTTCGATGGGAGTACTTGATTATATTTGTCGTTCTAAATAGTTTTCCATAATTCTAGTATACAAAAATTAATAAATTTATCCATTATAATTAATTAAAAAGAACATTTTTTTAAACAATAATTATAAAAAAATCATTTATAAACAGAGGGAATAGATTAGTTCTGCAACACTTTCCTATACTTTATTTATTTGTAATTTTTTATATTTAAAACTATCTTACGAGGGATTGGCTGACTGTTCTACTAAAATTAAGTATATGATTATTCTTATGTAAACTCTTGTCTTGCGTTTTGCGTAGCAATAGCTTTTTACATTTAGTTGACCATGACGGAGTTAGTCAATCCGTTAGTTAACTTTATATCTATGTTATTACATACAATAACTATGTTCCGTAAGTTATAACATACGTTGACTATGACGGAGTTAGTCAATCCATTAATGATGCTGAGTCAGATATTAGGTGGCTAATTTTAATTAAATCGGTAATGACTGGACCCTAAACGATGTCGTTTTCGGGTTTTGTTCGACATCGACTTTTTGGAGGGTTTGTAACCGAAATCTGAATGGGTATTTGGTGTTGTTTTGAAATCGGATTTGACCGAGAGATTATTGGGTCGAAAATCGATGACTTAGTTTTCTTTTTCATAACCGAGAGATTTCTTCTTCATAACCGAGAAAATCGATAACTTAGGTCTCTTGTTTTTTGTCTTCTCCAATTACTCATTATGACCCGAGAAATATTGAAATTTGAAAGAATAAACCCAGAGCCAAAAGAAGACAACGAGAGCCCTTGCAAATCAGGAAGATATTATGACTAAAATCCCTAAATTCGACGAGAAGGCGAGTGCAAATTCGAAGAATTTCAGAGAGGGGAGAGAAACGTGCCTTTTTCGAAACAGAGAATTTACTAAAAAAGAGTCAAAAATCTTAAACTTAATTGGTAACATCAAGAACACACCTTCGCTTCTCAAGAATTTTCCTTTTCCTCCTTTGTTTCCATGATTTAGGTGAAAAAAAAATAGAATAAAGAAAGAATTTTCATGTTTTTCCCTTTTTGGTGGGAGGAAATAAAACCTTTTTCCCTTTTCTAAATCTTGAATTAATATTTTACATCAATTTCACTATTTAAATATTAACAAAAATGAATAACCTATATGTGTTATGCTTATTTGCGTATCAGTAAGGGTATTCTGGACTCAAGTTAATGGGTATTGTAGAATGGTTATGAAGCAAATAAAGGTTTTCTGAAAACTTCAGTTTTGTTTGGTTTTAGTCTGTGAAACAGGTTTTGTTGCATGTTTTATCTTTGTGTGTAGCTGTCAGAATACGATAGCCTATAGTTCATGGATCATAAAAGAATGTAAGCTATAAGACTGCTATTTTCATATGGAATGTAATGGTGTTGTTTGTGAGAAAACACAAAACCATATTGAAATACATATCTGACCCAGTTTCTGTAATTCTCGTTCGCGCTGGAGAAGAAAGGAAGGAGGAGACAAATTTTTCTGGATTTTTTCCTCCCTAAACCCTAATTTCATGTCACCTACACGAAGGAAGAAGAAGTAAGAAGGAAGGCGGTTTTTAAATCACAATTATGAAACGACGCCGTTTCGATCGTTAAAATCATTTAATGAAACGATGTCGTCGCTGACGTGTCATCCTAGTCAACGATGATTAACGGTGAGATAAACGTCGTTAAACACTAATGTATGTTTTATACTAATTACTCAAGTTAATGTATATTGTGGACTAAATAGAAAATTGATATATGAAAGTGCACAACAACAAAGTTCGTTATCGAATCGTAATCACATGCCAAAATTCAATTAGTCGACACCTCGCTTTTTACATTTAGTTGTAAAATTGACCTAAAACTAAGACAAAAACAATTATGTTCGGCCTAAATTTAATAACAACGTCTAATTCTCTTACAAAATATATTTATAATAATCATAAATTCCTTCTTAGAACACTAATCGTAGAAAGAAATCCGTCTACATTCATTAAGAACATAAGCTTATCATTAACAGAAAATAACGGCAAAACAAAAAACAGAAGAACAAAGACACAAAGATAAGTATCTACAAGAGCATAAACATTTCGAGAAGACGCAACATCAAATCATCAAAGCATGAGAGAGAGAGAGAGAGAGAGAGAGAGAGAGAGAGAGAGAGAGAGAGAGAGAGAGAGAGAGAGAGAGAGAGAGAGAGAGATTGTAAAACCAAACACAAACTGTCATTACAAAACCAAATTATAAATAGTTTCAAAAGCACCTGCTATTGAGAGATTGTAAAAAACCTCTTCTGCAGACACCATAACGATTTATGTACTAACACTCTCCATTTATTTCATCAAACCAGCCATCTCTAAACCGGGATAGTTAAAATGTGATATAAGGGGGATTACAAGAAACATCGGTGTCAGGTAATGAGATTGCTGGATGAGAGAATCAAAGGAGGGGGATGCTGATATTACTTCCACTTCTTGAATTTTCCTCCTCCAAACATACCGTGTTTCCCGTGCTTTCCATGCTTGAACTTGCCTCCGTGCTTGAATTTTCCTCCATGCTTTCCGTGCTTGAACTTACCATGACCATAGCCATGAGCAGGGCCATGGCCATACCCTACGTTCCCCGCATGTCCATAAGGGTTGTGTGAGCCATGAGCTACGTGGTGAGCTCCATAGGCTGCTGCGGCTGCACCAGCTGCACCAGCTGCACCAGCTATCATACCACCTATTCCACCACCAGAATGTCCTAAATGAAACGGAACACAAACAACAAGGGTATTACATGGAGTACCTCCAAAGTAACAGAACAGAGAGAAGAAGACCATAAAGTTGTCCATATGATAATCACAAGCGATGATAAGGATAGATCTGCTAAGTCATTAAGCTTAAAAACATCAATATCCATCTGAATGTCACTCTGAAATCACCTCCAAAGGTTCAATTTTTGGACATGTATACACCAACTAAAAAGAGAATAGACACTGGAATCTCATCAGTCCTTAGCATTTGCAGTAAAAAAAAAAGCAATATTTACAAGCTATTTGTCCTATTATCAGTTCATCATTCAAACTTAACAGTACTTATATGTCGATAATCTAGCAAACTTCAAGGATATTCCTGAGCTTTTGTATACATTTTAGAAACTATTCTTGAAACTTGACACTAATTAGAATCTTGATAAAACAACAAACAACATGGGACAGGTCTTATATCAGTCTACCTGAATGGTGAGGAGCAGGATAGCCTGCAGGAGGATAACCACCGGGTGCGGGAGGGTATGCACCCGGAGGATATCCTGCAGGTGGATAGCCTCCAGCCGGAGGGTAACCTTGTGGGGGATATCCAGCAGGCGGATAATTATGTCCTCCTCCTGGAAAACCATGAAATCCTTTCTCTTGCTCATCATGATGCTTGTCTTTACCACCACCCATTGTTTTTTCACGCAAATTAAAACCTGCAAGTGTTTGATACATCAAGCAAGCCAGCTTCAAACAAAAAAAATCTGTGAAATAATAAGGAAACAATCACAGGAATGGTCATTAACCTATAAGCTAATTCGACGAAAATTCACCAGGAAACGAATGATTTTTTAATTTGTATCTTTACAGATTTTTCCCCGTTTTTTCTTTTTTCAAATCGAAATCGTTACCTTATTACTGAAACCAGAAGAGAGTCGTTAAAATAATCATACACGTATCGATATATAACTCAACAAGGATCTATATATATTATATATAAAAGAGACCATTTCGGCAACGAAGAAACGCAATTTCGATCATACGAATCCAGAGACAATAGGAAAAGCAAAACACAGCCGATCACGCTGGATACGAAAATTAAAGTGCGATCAAAAGGAAAATTGAGAAATTTACCGATACGAACTGCGAAGAATATTTCAGAAGGAATTGGAACAGAAGAACAAAGCTTATATAGATTGGCGAGATATGGACATGCGTGATATGTATTTTACTTAACGCGTTACCATTTTTGAGTAAGTAAATTTATATATTTTTTACTTTTGATTGTCTCTTACTCCTCGTACTTTTATGATAATTATAAATCGACCCCGTTAGTCTTTACAAGAATAAGTAGTTATGTGCATTGCCAATGAGGCAACTTCACTTCCATTAATGATGTTAGTGAGATTAGAAAGTAATATCTCTGAATATAATAAGAACAAACGAGCGGGATTAATCCTTTTTCGATCAAAGTTTGTTTTTAGAAAAATCTTTTTCCATCTTTCTAAACGTCAAATATGTAAAGGGAAACCAAAAATTCAGAAAGATTAAACACAATCATTTAATCTCCTATTAATGTTATGATGCGTAGAAAAATAGGTTTTTCTGGATATTTGTGGCTTTAATTGGATGTTTAAGACAATTTTATAAAGTATAGGGGTTTAGATGAGAATATGTAACAATATAAACGGTGAAGCGTGATAAACAATATTCCTACGTCTGGGTACGCCACGCGCGATGGACACGGGGGTTCTCAGATTTTCCTTAAACAATATTCCTTTCATGATGGCATTAATGATGTTCTATATACGCATCTTTATGCAACATATGTTCATCTCTCGCAAACAAACTCAAACCATTTAGCGCAAGGTATATCGCTTCATTTTCCACATGATTACGTTCTCCCACAGTGAAAGTGTGATTCTTTCCTTTCACCTGAACCACACTTTCACCTGGATACTTCTTAATGTTCCTGCGTTTCATCAAAGATCTAATCCTCGCAAACCCGTCCCACATTCCAGCAGAGGCATAAATGTTTGCCATTTCTACATAAGGCGCAGCCATTTGCGGTTCCAAGTTAAAAAGACAATCAGCCACTCGCTCAGCTACCTTTACGTTACGGTGGATCTTGCAGGCACCAAGCAATGCGCCCCATATGCCACCATCGGGTTTAGCTGACATGTTATGAATGAGTTCTAATGCTTCTTCGAGCTTTCCCTTTCTTCCAAGAAGATCTACCATACAGGAATAATGGTCAACTCCAGGACTGATGTTGTATACATCTGTCATGGTGCGGAAATACTCCCACCCTTTTTCCACAGAACCTGAATGAGCACAAGCCTGAAGAACGGCAAGGAATGTTATGTGGTTCGGTTTATAATCCATATCTATCATCATGCTGAAAAGTTCCATAGCTTCGAGGAAGATACCATTCAAAGCATATCCAGCTATCATCGTAGTCCATGTGACAACAGTCCTCTCAGACATGGTATCAAAGATGTCTCGAGCTTCAGGTATACTTCCACATTTTGAGTACATATCAATAAGAGCATTGCAAACCACGACATTATCTCTCTTGCACCCGTAAATATCTGCTCTAGCATCTATCCATTTTCCAATCTCCAGTGAACCAGATTTTCCACAACCTGAAATGAGGGAGAGTAAAGTAACTAGATCTGGTTTAATTCCTGTTTTGATCATGGCATGGAATAAGACCAAAGCTTCATCCATTTCGTTCTCGGCATACCCACTTATCATCACAGTCCAAGAAACACATGTTCTGGAAGGCATTATGTCAAATAAAAGCCTCGCTGAACAGGTATCACCGGATTTCGAATACATACAAATGAATGTATTGATGGCTTCTATATCTTGATCAGTACCGAGATGGATTGCATGAGAATGAATCAATCTTCCTTGTGTTAGAGTTTCATGGTTCTGACACGACGCAGCCAGATTAATAAAGGTACTCAAATCCGGCTTGAACTTTTCATTCAGCATCAACCGGTAAAGACCAAAAGCATCGAATGCTTTGCTGAAAATCGCATATGCTTTGAACATTGAATTCCAAGACACCACAGTTCTGTCACTTCTGTCAATAGCTTCGAAAACTGATTTTGCTGAATCCAAATCACTACATTTCGCATAAGCAGAAACCCAAGTATTGGCAACTGTAGCTTGTACATCTACACCTAACTGTATCCCAAAGGCATGCATAGCCTTCAAAAGCTCTAAGCTTTTCTCAAACGAAGCAGATTGAATCAAGGTCAAAACAGTGACAGAATCAGGTGGGATGTCGTTGAGTCTCATTTCACGAAATAGAGAAAACGCCTTATCCGTGTGACCCGACAGACAGAAACCAGACAGCATTGCGTTCCAAGTGGCAGGGTCTCTCTGAGGCATTCTGTCAAACACCTTGGCGGCATAATCCAGGCAATTACATTTTACAAACATATCAACCGTCGCTGTCCCAACAAATACATCTGACCAAAACGGAGTCTTTAAAAAATGGGCATGAACCATCTCGCCGTACCCAATATCGGCGAGCCTAGCACACGCCTTCGCCACAAATGGAAAGGTAAAGTTGTTCGGTTCAAATCCTCTGCGCTTCATTTCTCGAAATAGAAGAAGTGATTCTGCCGAATCATTTCGATTAACCGCTTCTCGTACCTGAAAGTTCCAAGCACTAACAGAAAATAATCCAGGAAAACGATTTAAACGACGGTGAATCAGGGACATAGAGTCTCTCTCCCCTCCCCTCTCTCTTCAAAATGCCTTCAGCGCCGGCGGGAAAGCAAGTCTTGTGTTGTCACTTAAAACGGACCGTTTAGTTGCATGTTGCTAAACGTTATCAATTTATTCGCTCATCTGTGTAATCGTCTGTTGTTGCCACATGCAACTAAGTGATACTAATAATAGTGGACCCACCCGTTTTCACGTGAGCTCTACTAGATTATAGTGTGACCCATTAAGCATTTGTAAATGGCCATTACAAATCGATAAAACCATACAAATTTCACAATCTCATTCAGACCAGAACACGAACTCGTGGTCCAGGGAAACAGACAGAGCATAGACTCAGTTTCTCCTCCGGTTCGTGCTGTATCGAAACTTACGAGACTCTTCTTCTTCCGGTGACAATTCATGCTTCTGCTTCTTCTTTCTACTTCTACGGTTTGATTCCGAATCAGATTCCGTATTCTTCCTGCTTCTGTATCTATCAGAAAAGTCTTCAGGCTCATCATCATACACATGCTTTTCTTTACCCTCCACACTCCTGTCGTGCCTCTCGGAATCAAGATCATCATATCTCGGTTTCTTCTTGGATCTATTACGCTTCTCGGACTCCGCATGGACATATCTCTGTCTACTCTCATCATACCTCTGCTTCTTGTCAACTCTATGAAGATTCCCAGACTCCCAATTGCCATGTTTTTCACTTTTCTCTGAAGCCGGATCGTAACTACGCACTTGCTTTCTCTCCTTTTGATGGCTTTTGTAATCATCTTCTGATCTTTTCTTTCTGCTACTGAGACTTCTGTGATAATAATCAGAATCATCAGATGAAGAAGAAGGTATATCCACCATTTTCTTCCGTTTCTGGTGTCTCTCGTCTTCAGAATGCTTTTCTCTGTGAAAGTTTCCTTGGCGGTTAACCTTTGATTTTAATGTCCCAGAAGGATCTACATGCTTGTTGTGTCTCCTCCGACTAGCACGGTAACTGTCAGAGTCTGAATCTTCAGAGGAAAGTGTGTCAGAATCATAACGCTTCTTGCTCTTCTTCTTAAGATTCTTGCGCTTCTTTGATCCTCTCTTTTCTCTACTATCTTCTGAGCCTGTGGAAGAATCGTCAGTTTCCTCAACAGTCCGAGAAGAATGCTTCTTGTGATTTTTGTTCTTTTTGGACTTTCTTTTCTTATCCGATGTCATATTCTTCAGTAATTCTATTGGGATGCTATCCCCAAGGAACCCTGTGACCTCGAAAGGAATTGGAAAAATTTAGTATCCCGTATCTAATGCTGAGACTTAAAGAAAGAAATAACGTCCTAGGGAATCAAGAAATTCACCTCCATATTCATCAAATATATCTTCGGCGACAATTTGTTGATTTGGATCGTCAGGATCAAAACCTCCACGAGGAGGACTCAGTCCCGGCTTTTGTTTCAACTCCCACTTTAGAGGCTGCAAGACGTTAGAGAGTACTCTCGGTTAACGATACATAAACCATCCAAACTTCTGTTAGCCAAAATTAGGTCTACTAGATAACAAAAGATTTTGAAAGATGAGAAGAAAAAATAAGACCAACCTCGCCGGGATCTGTATGTGCAATGATAGCCGTCAATGGATCATCTCTTTTCAATCGAAGTTCTTCATTTGGCATTACTGCATCCTTTAATGGACATTCACGATCACCGCTTTGATGCCCGAAATTTCCACATCTCAGACATTTCACATTACGCACTTCAACTGCAAATGGCTTAACTCTCCCAGGAACACCAGTCTCCAGCCTGCACAATCCCAAGCATAGTAAGTGCTGTGAAAATGTTCACTTACATATTGCAATATTTCCACAATGACACTGGCTACTAACACATTACAAATTTGAAAGACTAGAAAAAGATATGGCAATACCTTGGTGCATTTTTAAGGACCTCAAATTCTTCTTCAGTAGGAAGAGCACGCCCAAACACATCTTTGGGTCGTGGTTTCTTCCTTTCCTGACCTGCTTGGTCATTCCCGGCTAGTGACTCTGCTGGTCTGCATTGCATTAAGAAATTGTTCTCATTAACATACCGCAAAGAAAGACAATAGAAAACAAATTGCTATCATAAGCTAAGATTATATTGTCCTAGCGGTATTTTGTCAAACCAAATATTTGTTTCTATGAACATACTTAGAGCAAACATTGTCGTCTGCCATTAGATCCTGAGTGGAAGAACTCTGACCCTTGTGGTTCTCATCTGCGTATTCTGCTGCTTTGGCGCTTTCAGGGTCATAGCCTGGTGGGCGAACGTACATGAAACTCACGGCTTTCATCATTTCGATCTGCACATTTAGCTCAGGAATCAATATAAATGAAAAGCAAAACTAAGAATAAATTAACTAGTTCACCAAATTTTCAATGCTTCTAAAGATTTTGACGTCTACCTAAGGACACAAAAGTTCAAAGAATTGAGAAAATATTTCAAATTCATTCTGATTGGAGAGAGAGACAGCAACAAGCGACTATACAATTCAAACCTGACAATTTAGAAATTGGAAACAAATCACCAGAATACATAAACCCAAAACTGAAGCAAATTTACCCTAAAAGAATTAGAGAATCCACATACGGTGCTCAAAACACGATCTGAATAACATAAGCCTAATCTGACTGAAAAAGAACACTAACCTTCTCTCTTTCTTTCTTTGAGATGAGAGCCGCTTGCTTGAAGAATTCCTGCTCTTGCGCAAACTGCAAATCCACGAATGGGAAGTCAGGAAAAGGCGAATTGAAATGAATAACACAAATATGAGAAATTCTAGACCATGTAAGATGGATACCTCACGGGCGACCTCTTCCGCTCTGCGATCGTGTTGGGCGTGAGTCTGCTCGGCGATCCATTTGCGGCGCTGGTTTGGATAAGAAAGCGGATGCCATGGCTTCTGGTTCAGGAACGAGTGGCTCCAAGCGGTACCGGATTTCGTCTTGTAATCAACCTCTAAGCTACCGCCGGTAACTTTCCCGCCGGAAAATCTCTTGCTCAGACGTATTCCGCTTCCTTCTTCGCCGTCCATCTATAAGCCGAAACAATTCCCGATATCCAATGCCTTGACTCTTTAGGTCGCAGGGCTATTTGGTTATTGAAATTGAAATAGTATACTCACCATTTTTTGTCTACAAATACTCAATTTAAGTTTGCTCCGTTTCTTTTATAATTTCAGTGTTATATTTTTAACAGAAAAATCTAATATGATACTACAAAAAATATAATATTGAAGCATATAGTCGAGCTTATTTCTTAAGATATAATAAGAAATTTATATTTGTTTCACAGCTACAATTCTATAAAACAAATTTTTTTATGTTAAAATATGATTTTTATAACACAATAATATCGCTAATATCCAATGGATTAGAACAAGTAAATAGTAATAATGTACTATTTCTATATTCGTTAATGTTATGAAATTCGATTCTATTTTTATTGGTTCATATGAAAATATTGAATTATTATCTCAATTTGTTGTGGTTGATTATTCATGACCAGTGGAGCTTTATAGAAATCTTCAATATCGCTCGATTTGAATAGAAAAAAAGCATGAATTTAGATGAATCAATTATTCCAAGACAGCATAGGCTATGGTATGTTAGAATTTCTTTGATTTTGCTAATAAGATCGTTTTTTTGTATGTGGCCTAAACGAAGTTTGCTATTATACGACAAGTTTTTTACTCAAAACACAATGTTTATTTATGAATAAAATGTTCAAACAATGAACAATACTTTTGAAAATTTTCTATTCGATTCCTTGCCATCGCAAATTATTTCGGAACTTCACTATCGAGAACTACTTACGAATTTTACAATTGTAAGTTTTTTTTAAAGAATATTTTAATATATTACGGTTAGTTATACAAATTGTTGTTTTGATAATTTATTAAGTTAAAAGTACGTTTTTTACAATCTGGACAATTAAATAACTGTGAAAAAAAATTATATACAATAAAATTTAAATTTTTGTTACAACAATTTGAAATAAATATATTTGTCGAATATGAAATCTCTTTTCTTAATTCTATAAATATCTCATATTGTAATGGTTACATAACGTTTTGAATTCCAAAATACAACTGCATTTTGTATAATTCAAAACAAAATTTAACTAAAGTTTTGTAAAATAAAAAAATAAAGGATTTTTTCTCTATCCTTAATATTCAATATATGAGATATAAATAGATTAATTATTTTTAACGAAAATGGATTCTCCATAAAAAATCATTATTATTTTTATGTTACAAAATAGTATATCAAATTAATTTGGCAATAACTTAACTAAAAAATATTGATTATTTGACATAGTCAACAAATAATAAATGAGTTTTGAACCAAAACAAAATAATAATTGTATCGATCATGGCTTCATTTGCTAAATTTTAAAAATTCGAAACTTAGTTTCATCAAAGTACCTCTTTTCACTCACATACCAAATGTATCAAAAAATTTGAATTTTGTTATAAATTTTCTACTTGATATAAAAGAAAGATTCATCTCTAATTTATAATGTGAGAAAACTTACATTTGTTTATTTTATAGTTATCAAACAACCCACTTTACACATTTATTTCTCATTCAAATGAATTTTGATTTTAACATATGAATACACTAAATTATAATGTTCGCAACAATGATCACATCATTTATTAAAAACAACTATTTCGATGAACGTATTCGCCGTACAAATACTCCCCGAAAAATGATCAAAAGTTAATTCTATAAAACCGAATTCCATCAATTAATTATCGCACCTATTGCTTACGTAAAATTGTAGAAAAATATTAAGAGATCAACAAAATGAGCCAATGTTAAACAATCAAAATTATAGAAATCATCAATAAATTAAAAAAAAAATTTTAATTATTTATATACACGAAAATGATATATTATTTCGTGTTTATAATGTAATGATATTAATAATGTTTTTAACTTATGTATCCCGTATATAAAACCTCAATGTAATATACTGTCAATTTTACTTTTAACAAAATACATATGAATATTTATGAATTTTGTTATTTTTATGCTCTATCCATGTTATGTTTTAATCTTTTGAATAACACAATATATAGTTTTATAAAAAGAACTAAAATCATACCGATTCAATTTAAAGTAGATCAATTTGAAGAATTTTTTTTCATAAAATTGTTATACAACTCAGGAAATATGCAACGAACCTAGAAAAAAAAAGACTCGACAAACTACGGAAAGTGAGAGAAGAATAATAGCAGCAGATTTGTTGCTAAGTGAGCTTTCCTAAGGAAGTAAGGATCTCACTTTTTAAGCGAAAGAGATTTCGTTCGTCTTGGGTTCATCTATACCTATAAAAAAGTTAGGGAGAGAGAGAGAGAGAGAAGAGGGGCCGCGTAAATCGGAAGGATGACGGCGGCGATGATCCTTAATGGAGGCGGATCAGCGGAGAGAGACGCTCGGATGGCACACTCTGCCATGGCGATTGTTCAGCTCTTTAATGGCGGATATCATGTGATTACAAAAGTAGCTCTCAACGTTGGAGTCAACCAGCTTGTCTTCTGCGTCTGCCGTGATCTTCTAGCCCTCTCTATCCTCGCTCCTCTCGCCTACTTCCGCGAAAGGTATCTTTTTCAGCTTTGTTCGTTTTCGTCTCCTCTGTGTGTACCGTGAACTTTTCCACTTCTGAAATTGCGGTCTGGGAAAGGGTTTCCATCGATTCCTGGTCTTCTGATCGATTTGTGTTTAAATCAAATGTGATATTCATAATAGAAGATCTAGATTTCAGATTTGGATCAATGTGCGTAGACTTAAGTTGGGATTTGTGCTCCGTTTATTACTTCCACTGTTAGTAGATTTACATGCTTATGAATTTGAGATTGCTGATCGTTGCAATTTCAAGTTTTGGGAATGAATGTTTTTCGCCTTTTATCTATGTAGAAGGATCAGAACTCCAATGAGTAGAAGCCTCCTCCTTTCATTCTTCTTTCTGGGCCTAGCAGGGTAAGATATCATCTCTATTTGGTCTCGATATCTTGTAATTGTGTTTATGCAGATTAATCATTGGGGTAATGCAACCTCTACGTACCATTTTGATAGGGTATTTGGCAACCAATTGTTATTTCTTATCGGTCTTACATACACAAATCCAACTTATGCTGCTGCCATTCAACCATCCATCCCAGTCTTTACCTTTCTCTTGGCTCTAATGATGGGGTGAGAATGATATTTTCCAGAGTTCTCTTAGATCTTCCTTCAGTTCTCAGTCTTTTTACGTTTCCTACTTTGTATGCAGTACAGAAAGAGTGAATTTGTTGAGAGTCGAAGGTCAAACTAAGGTTGGAGGTACACTTGTATGTGTTCTGGGTGCCATCTTTATGGTTCTATTTCGAGGTCCGGCCTTGTTAGGAGATAAAGATGCAGACTTTGCGATGAACAACGAAATCAGTGCTAAAGGTCAACCTGAGCCTACTGGGTGGTTAGTCACTGGTTTTCTGGATCTTGGGTTTGAGCAATGGCATATTGGAGTCTTATGCTTGATAGGAAACTGCATGTGTATGGCTGCTTTTCTTGCCATTCAGGTATATATCCCTTCATTGTCTTGGTCTGTCAAACCCATAATCCTGCAGCCTTCTGTAATTTTTCTATGTGACTGTAATGGAAACTCTCCAGGCCCCGCTTTTGAAGAAGTATCCAGCAAATCTTTCAGTTGCTGCATTATCGTATTTCTTCGGTACATTACTAATGGTCACAACAGCTTTCTTTATGGTAAAGGAGCCATTAGATTGGAGGCTAACACAATCGGAGGTTCTTGCAGTGATATATGCAGTAAGTTGCACCAATAGTTTTTTTTATCTTCTCACATGATTCTCGTGTATTTTCATCACACAATACACCTGGATTATCTTCTCTATAGGGAGTTATCGCTTCTGCACTAAACTTTGGACTCTTGACTTGGTCCAATAAGATTATTGGTCCTGCCTTGGTTGCTCTCTACAATCCCCTTCAGCCCGCTGTATCAGCTTTCCTATCGAGAATCTTTCTCGGTAGCCCTATTTATCTCGGAAGGTATAATACATTTTTCTGGAATCTTTTTTGGATCAGCCACACTCTTCACTTCCACAATTGAATACTTTGGCTTATTCGACTTCTTTTGTGTAAGTCTGAGATTTTCTAACTCAGTTTGCTTTCCTCCACACAGCGTTGTGGGTGGATTCTTCATCATTTTAGGACTCTATATGGTCACTTGGGCATCTTTTAGAGAGCGAAAAACAGCTGTTACCAGGATTGGGATCGCGTCTCAGGGTGTAAGAACCTCAGAAACTCTGACATATAGTGGGACCATTAACAGAATAGGACAGCTGTTTTCTGGATTACCCAGTTCATCTGTGAAATCTGCAGACTAATAGAAAACAAAAGGATAAAAAAAACAGAGCAAAAACCGTTTTACGACAGTTTTAGTTTTGTTTTTACTCTCATCTCTTATTAATATCTTCTTTGATTCCCTTAATATTAATCACAGATCAACTGTTTTGCTCCAATGCTAATTTCATTTGCTTCTCTCTTTTTTCAACTACTCTTTTATTCTGGAAGTTGATCGAATTAAGTCAAATGTAGTCTCAGACAATAATTAAGTTTTAGGTCTAACCATATGGCTATGAAGATGACATTTATCTCAACTTTTGATTATTTTTAGCAATAGATAATATTCAGTACGAGATAAACTGACTTGTACTATATAATATATGCTTGTAACTATCAAAATTATAGGTTAGGAGGTTCTCATAAAGTTCGAAAAGCCATTCGAAGAAACTCGTGCGCTATTTGGTAATAAAACATAACAATAGTGGCAAATGTCCAAATTCCAAAAAGAAGTAGGTGTTATCCCAATTTCGTTATCTTTTGAATAATTAATTATACGATATATTAAAAAAATATTAGGATTTCATTATTTTTAACTTGTTAGTTTATATTTAAGGAAACGTTGAATTTTTAGAAGATGCATTATTGATTTATTGACGACACACTTAGCACTGGCACCATTAACATTTTTAATTAATAAATAGACGATTTGTAAAAACTAAAAAGTATCAATCGGAATTAAGAAAGGCAGACACTTGTCTTATTCAGGTTTCCACCCCAAACGTTTTCAGATATTACAAACATTCCCAATAAATTGAAAATCTGTTGAAAATCAAAATCGCAGGAGAGAAAGCCACAGAGGTCTTTCTGCACAAAACATACGTCTCCCGTCTTCGTTTCCTCTGTTCTTAGTCGTGGTTTTAGCCCGACACTCGTCAGATCTGCTGGAGATTGTTTTGTACGAAGTGGACGATTCGTCGATTAACTCATGTATGTATATGCGCTCTATGCTTCTTAGACGCAGAGACATACGAGATCTAGAGTTGGGAAAGCTATGACGGTGACTGGATTTTGTTCGTCGTTGTATGCCAAAGCGTATTTCTGGTATCGCACTTCAAGTTTATGATTGAGTCGTGGATTGTTGTCACAGCGTCGATTTAACTGCAGATCGCTTCTTTCTTCGTGTTATTGATCTGTGGAGTGTGGATCACTCCAGCTGTTTTCTAAAATTTTCGATTGAACACACTTTTTTTTTTTACTCTCTGGTTCTCGTGGTGGTATCTATGGTTGAATGCATTTGATATGAATTGTGTAGTTAACATCTTCCGTGGAAGAGTGAGAAACAGTAGACTTTGTTGTGCTTCTGCCTGTGATGCTAGTTTTGACGCTGAAGATAACTGAGACGGTTAATTGGTCGTTCCCTTCTAAGTAAACCAGTTTCAGGTTTATGTAGGCAAGAGACATGGTTTTTGGTAGGATTACTGAACTTTTTACTGCTGCATCTGGTCGATTTGCAGCGGGTACACAGTCATCTGTTCCATGTATATATACTGGGTCATCACCGGTTGTAGGAACCTCAGCCTCAGTTTCCATCGGTTTTGGAAATGTTGGACGAAAGAATGCTTTGAGACACTCAGCATCACTCCAAGATTTCTCTTCGTATCACGGGTTTGATCCTGAAGAAGCCATTCTTGCGCGTGAAACTGGCTCCAGCGCTAAGCTACAAAATATGTCGTGGGGAAAAAATGGTTCTAGTTTCTCTAAGGAAAAGGGGGCAGCCCCGACTGAGACCAGCCCATCTATGCGTCTTAAATGGATCTGCGCGGTTATGGTCGTAATGTGCCTGTTTCTGTTTGCTTTTCTGATGTTTATAGTCTCCATGTATCTTTATACAAACTGGTCACAGGGAGCAGGAAGATATTATGTTGTGTTTGACTGTGGAAGCACAGGGACTCGCGTACATGTCTATCAGGCGTCTAGAAATTACAAGAAAGATAATAGTCTACCCATTGTTATGAAATCTTTGGCAGAAGGTATTTCTAGAAAGAGTAGTGGTGCTTATGATAGAATGGAGACAGAGCCTGGGCTTGATAAGCTTGTCAACAACAGATCAGGCTTGAAAACTGCGATAAAACCCCTTATTCAGTGGGCAGAGAAGCAAATCCCCAAGCGTGCTCATAGAGACACATCTCTCTTTGTTTATGCAACAGCAGGGGTCCGGAGGCTCCACACTGCTGATTCAAGCTGGCTTCTCGGTAATGTGTGGTCTATACTGGCGAAGTCTCCCTTCACTTGCCGGAGGGAGTGGGTTAAGATCATCAGTGGTACAGAGGAAGCTTATTTTGGATGGACTGCCCTTAACTACCAAACAGGCATGTTGGGAGCCCTACCAAAGAAGGAAACATTTGGTGCACTTGACTTAGGTGGCTCATCATTGCAGGTAACCTTTGAAAATGAGGAGCAAACGCATAATGAGACCAACTTAAATCTTAGAATTGGGTCAATTAACCATCATCTTACTGCATATTCTCTCGCAGGATATGGTCTTAATGATGCGTTTGAAAGGTCTGTTGTTCATCTTATAAAGGAACTACCAAATGAGAATAAATCTGATTTGATGGAAGGAAAATTGGAAATGAAACATCCTTGCTTGAATTCTGGATACAAAGGACAGTACATATGTTCTCAATGTACTTCCAGTGTCCAAGGAGGGAGAAAAGGGAAGTCAGGAGTTCCTATCAAGCTCGTTGGTTCTCCAAACTGGGGAGAGTGCAGCGCACTGGCAAAAAATGCTGTTAATAGCTCTGAATGGTTAAAAATAGAACATGGAGTTGATTGTGATTTGCATCCTTGCGCTCTTCCTGATAGTTACCATCGTCCTCATGGTCAGTTTTATGCTATATCTGGATTCTTTGTGGTGTACCGATTTTTCAATTTAAGTGCTGAAGCTTCCCTTGATGATGTCTTGGAAAAGGGTAGAGAGTATTGTGAAACGGCTTGGCAAGTAGCCAGAACCAGTGTTCCTCCTCATCCCTTCACTGAACAGTACTGCTTTAGAGCACCATACATAGTCTCACTGTTACGAGAAGGTTTATATATTACAGATAAGCAAATCATAATTGGGTCTGGGAGTATAACTTGGACACTTGGAGTAGCTCTGCTGGAAGCTGGGAAAGCTCTATCTTCTACATTGGGTCTAAAGAGCTATGAGACTATGAGCATGAAGATAAACCCAATCGTCCTTATATCTCTTTTGCTCGTCTCGCTGCTTTTGCTTCTCTGTGCGCTATCACGCGTCAATAATTGCATGCCAAATTTTTTTAGAAAGCCCTATCTCCCATTTTTGAGACACAATAGCGGCTCAGCTTCGTCTGTTCTTAACATCCCGTCTCCTTTCAGATTCCAACGATGGAGTCATATGAGTACAGGTAACTCAATATGCATAACTTGAGTAGTTGAGTGATAGCCAATTCTTGTATCTTCTCCTTTCTGTGGAAGATATTTATATCTAGAGTATTTTTTTCTTTCAGGGGTAAAGACACCATGGAGTCCAACAATCTGTGGATCACTACGTAGGCCATTTAGTTTTGGAAGCAACATACAGCTCATGGAATCGCCGCTGTACTCATCGAGCAACTGCGTTTTGCACAGTTGCTCTACTGATAGCTTAGGGGATATGCAATATGACAGCAGTAGTTCCTTAGGGTCGTCCCCTTGCATGAGTCAAACGTGTCTCCAAAGTCGGAGATCACAATCCCGACAAGATCTTAGTTCGTCGCTTGCTGATTCACACATGGTCAAGGTGTAGGAGAAAACATTTTTGGTACGGTTTTTATTACTTTCACACCCTCCGACTTTTTCTCTTTTCCGATTCTGAAGAAATCGTAGAATCTAAAAATAAGAAAAAAACTTCATGAGAGCAAAAAAGTTCCCACATGTAATTCTTTTAGATACCATATACTTATATAGTCAGTAAGCTAACCCCAATTCAACTATTTGTCACTCTTTTCATTTTACCCTTACATTTCTCCAGATTCTTTCTTATACATACCAGGTCCAAGTTCTTATCATCACAAAGTATTTCCTGGCTTTGAGCAGCTAGAAAGAGAAGATTTGATTACCAGGTTGCGTTTCAGACAAATTGGTTTATGTTTCAAAGCTTAGACCAAAATCTTGTAAGTACTCATATCTACTCTTTGATTCTTATAATCGTATCTAAAGGAAGACAAAAAAAAAAATAGAATCAGTTATATGCTTGGGCTTCATTCATTGCAATATTCGTGTCTAAAAGTGTCAAAAATATTCAACATGTCCTTGTGTTAGATCATAGATGATATAGCTCAAACCCTCTATGGACTCTTGTGTATAGAGCAATCATTAGTATAGCTATCACCTGAACAATGGCTTATCTTCCTTCAAATTTATGGTTTAGATTTTCCATTTTGATATCACTCTATTATTCGGATCCCTTAGATTTATTATTAACAACTCCTAATGTTAAAACTATATATTCGCATCGTTAAATATTTATTTGTAGCTTCACTAGTCTAGTAAGCAACAAATCTAGAGATTAGTATCGGGTTTGGTTCTTAAGGAGTCGAGCTGATGTGATTAATTCAATTATGTGACAAACCGAGTCTGTCTCAGTAGTTTTCATTGCCATAAATGTCAAATATTGTTTTTTTATGTTGAAATGTTTCACTCATCACGTGAAAACTTTGATCTCAAAATTTAGGTAGAAAGACAATTTAAACCAATCTCAGCCATTGGTTATTTGGTTGTAAATGTGTGTTAATCCGTAAGTAGTAATAATTGAAACCTTTAGTCTCAAATTAAATGATAATTGTATATCTCTGTCAGTCACTTTCGTTCGTTTATTGCTTCAGCCCCTTGTTTGCTTTGATTCGAGGACACCCAACAAAATCAATCACAATAATTCAAATGAAAGAGGATTTGTTTCAAGCCTTTCATGATACTCAAAACAACTTTTATTGAAAACAAAATAAAATAAATATCAAAACAATTAAGTTGTCTTTAAGAGGATACGTTAGTTATTCAGCTTTTGTAACGGCTAGAATGCCATATCCATATCATCCTTTCATTGGGTCCTACCAATCAACACAATCTTTTTCACGTTCCTAAATTACTTATCCAACGGATAATACATTTGTTCCTCGTAAAATATTTATCAGAATTTATTTCATGTCAAATTTGATATTCGATCTTTATATTAAAGAGAAAACAGTGGTACGTGCCAAAAATGTCATTTCTATTGAGTATTCAAATTTTTCTTTTACATAGCTTTTTATTTCAAACTATATACTTTGATTTTATTGTCTTCCTGTGATATTAAGTATAGAATTAAAAACTTAATGAGAAATCTGATAATAGAATTCTATTTTGATTGGAGGTAGAATACTTTTAAGCACTGTTGTCAAAATACAAGCAGAATATTTGATGTCCTTTTTATACATGTATAAATTAGTGTATACTGTTTACAATGTGTAAATGCAAACACTGAAGACAGTTATTATTTTATAAGCTAATGTAGTGTAGTTTAAGACTTTAAGTAGTTAAAGCTTATTAAGGCCACTCTCCTTCACAAATAGCCCGTGGAATCCGTAGGGAACCCTTCGCGGTAACCTCACGGCGGCGACGATTTTAAGCTCCGGCGACTTCGCATCCATCACCAGAAACTTCGATTCTCCGGCCATCTCATCGTGGACATACGTCACCACGTAACCGTCATCCTCCGCCGCCTCCGGATTTTCAGAATCCCTAGCTACGAAAAACGGCTCGCCGCCGTAACAGCCTTTACCGTACATTCTACGCGCCACCGTGTAATCGTCTCGATCTCCTTTGGACACGTCGAGTTTCACTACTCCTGAGATTTTTGGCATTGGATCACCGACCGCAGCGTAGACGTACCGGTTCCGTCTTCCGAGAAACGCTGGATTAATGACGGCGAAGTCGAGGTTTTTGACGGAGATCGGATGACGTGTTACGATTCCGGTGACGAGATCAATCTTTACCCTTTCGACCAAGGCGTGAACCAGATCCATTCTCTCTAAAGTGTGTTCGATCGATATAATGTTGGGAGCGATCAAAACGATGGAGTTTCCATCGTCTTCATCCCAAGCATTAATGGCGTGAATGATGTTGAATCCCGGAACCTCAAACCATTTCATCTCTGAATCGTCTTCTGCGTATCGTGGAATCACTCCGAGCCTCGGCGTTTTCCCGTTATCTGTACCAACAGGTGATCCGCCTTCAAACACCAATTCCATCGGATTCATCCTCAACCCAATCTGAATCTCAGCGAAAATCGCGTGACGTCTAGTGATCGCAAAATCGTGGACGAAAGACGGCGACGTCATCGAGAAAATCGGAACGTCTCTTTGTTTTCTCCCGACGGAATCGAACCGGAAAAACGTTAGAAACGGCGAAACCGGACCGTACCGGAATGCGAACGTCTCTCCGGTTTCCGGATCGGTTTTCGGATGAGCCGTCATGCTCATCGCCAATTTCCCCTCGAAATCGTGCCGTCCGATCGTCTGAATATCTCCACTTGTTGTTAATCGTACGGCGTACGGCAAATCAGATTCTCCCAGAGCGAAGAGACGGTTACAGAAGAAAGCGAGACTCGTATTAGCCAATCCAATGCCGTTGATCGGATTATACTGTCCAGATAAAACCCTAACCGTCGACAAAGCTCCACGAGCCACCGACGCCGGCACGCCGTTAAATCCCGAAAATACATTAGGAATCACCGGAGCACCGAACTCTTTCTCAACGTTAAACTTATAGGTTTTGACGTATCTGCTACAGAGTGTGGCTTTACCTTGGCGAATTCGAATTGCATGAAGCATGCCGTCGCCGTCGAACAGATGGTAAGGACCACGAGGGAGAAACTGAGGATTCGGGCCGTTGCGGATGTAAGCGCCATCGAGAGACGGTGGAAGAGAGCCGTGGATGATCTCACACTCCGTTGGAGGAAGCTCATCCAGAACAGGAGCGAAGTTGTCGCAGAGAACATGTTTCGGATCAACGGAAGGACGTGATGGTGGATCGATAAACGTGTTGATGACATCTTCGACGGTGCTGAATATAGCAGTCGCGAGAGTCATTTCTGGTCGTAGTTTCGTCGCGGATGAAATTGCGCTGTGATTAGTTCGGTTGTATAACCTTTTAGGTTTGCTCGGAGGAAAAATCATTTGACGTTGGCCATTGTTATCGCTTGGGTTACTGAACGAAGATCGTTCTTCAACGACGGCAGAATTGACACGAAGAAGAAGACAAGAGGAAGGTCGGTGGCGAAGGAGAGAGTGATGAAAAAAGGATTTAGGAAAGAATGTGGAGAAGATGGAAGAAGAAGAAGAAACAGAATCCATTGCTCTATTTTGTTTTCTTTACTTTATTTTCCTCCACGCTGAAGACTGCGTGAATGAAGATGAATGTGTGTTGGCTATTTATTAATTATGAAATTAAATAAATCAATCATCTGTTTTTTTAAATAAATATAATTTATTTTATGTGAATGTAGTATTATCCTTTGTTAGGTTATGTGAAGTTGTAAACTACCAACAAAAATTGTCTGCATTCTAATTTTCATTTACGATGATAGTATTTTCTTAATTATCACAAAATTTAGCATCCTAAATTTGATGTGAGAACAAAATTATTCATCAAAATTGTCTAATTTTATTAGAATAAGCATAACTAAATCAGTCATAATGGTAATTTGATTATTTTTTGGGTCACTTACATCTGATAATTAGTTTCTTCTTCTTAAAGTTTTATCAAAGTACCAATTAAGGTTGTTTTTGTTAGTTAAATGATAATTTTTCATGCATTTCTTCTTTATTAATATATAGATTATAAATCTTGTTAATCACTGTTTATATTTATCAGAATTTAATAATATATAGCCAAACTTTGTGGTAAATAACATAGTTGTTAATAATTAGCTGAAACACACAAGAAGTGGGCGTAAGAGCGATGTTGGTCGGAATATCAGTACCCAAATGTGGAAACTGTTACATGCTGGAGGGAAAGACAATGTTTATAACACCCAAAACTGTCAACGTAAGGATACAAAACACCAAACTATAAATGTCGCAGAAGGAATAAAACTATAAATGTAGTGTATGTATTCGGACTTGGTCGGGGTTTAAAATAAATTATTCACAATTTTTGATTTTTTATATAATTAACATTAGTGAATACAAATAAATTATGAAAACTCCTTGATCATAACATTGTGTGGTAAGAAATTGATTGTTGGCACTGATCATCATATCAAACACGAATAGAGTATAAAAGATAATGTTACCATTTAGGGGTGGAATTGTAAATAACTCAAAGACGATGTTTGAAACTCAGTATTTCACTTTGTATTTCCATTATTTTCGGATGATTACAATGACAGTGTTACAATTAGTTTTATACGCGTTCAGAACATTGAGACTCTTAAACCGAACATTGAGACTCTTAAACCCTAATTACACATGTCACATCCTCTTTGGTTGTCCTTTATTCAGTGAAATATTGCAGAGGATCAAATCTATTTTGTGCTGCAAAACGGCTCTCTGTACTCGAGCTTCCTTTTTGCGTGGTTGTTCTGTTTTTGTCTTTACTTGTTGAAGACGAGTTTGTTGGGAGCAATGCGGCATCGTTTTGCTTATTTCCTTTGTGATTTCCTTCAGCGACGTCGTTTCTTCTTTTAGTTGCTGCGACGTCGTTTTTGTTTTTGTTCTGTTTTTCCCTCCATTCTTGTCGACTTGTCTCTCTGTTTTTCAGCTTCGACAGTCTGCCATGAATGATGCACTCGAGCTCTTGATATTATTGATAGCCCCCCTCAAACTTGGTGTGGGTGGCACAGTCACACCAAGTTTGAATCGAAGATGAGAAAATGCAGCAAACGGGAGAGCCTTTGTGAATATATCCGCGATTTGTTGAGAGGTTGGAATGTGATGAATAAGCAGAGTCCCTAAAGCCACTTGTTCTCGAACGTAATGATGATCGAGATCAAAGTGCTTTGTGCCTCAATGAAATCCCGGATTTGCTGCTAGGTACACGGATGATAGGTTATCGCAAAATAATTCCGGAGTCTTATTGATCGGAATCTGCAATTCTTTAAGAATTGAACTCAGCCACTTGATTTCTGATGCTATCTCGGATAGAGAGTGATATTCTGTCTCAGTTGAGCTTTTGGAGACAGTCGGTTGTTTCTTGGAGGACCAAGATATGAGATTGCAACCGAGAAACGTACAGAAACCACCAACCTATCGTCTTGTAATCTTGCACCCTGCTCAGTCTGCATCACTGTAGGCTCGCATTGTGCAATCCGTGGTATTGCTGATTGTCAAGCCCATTGTTGTAGTACTCTTGATATATCTCAGTATCCTTTTGAGAAGATGAAAATCCGCCATTGATGGAGCATGCATTTTCTGACAGATATAATTGACAGCAAACTGTATGTCCGGGCGAGTAAGTGTTAAGTACCGGAGCTTACCTGCCAAGCTCCGAAAGTAAGGTGGATTTTCGAACGCTTGATGTTGGTTTGGAGTGCGATCAGGTTGCATAGGCAGTGGTGTAGAGACTGGGCTGCAGTCGGACATTGCAGCAGCCACCAAGAGATTTTCTGCAAATTTTTGCTAAGACAAGAACAAATCTTTTGGATGGAATTGTGCTTGAATTCCCAGAAAATATGACAATTCTCCAAGATCCTTCATTCGAAATTCCCGACTAAAAGCATGAATGAGATTGTCCATTGACGGTGAACTGGTTCCTGTGATCACCATGTTATCTACATAGAGAAGTAGTAGTATGATTTCCTTGTCTTTAACATAGACAAATAGAGAGGGATCCGGTTTGCAGCATATAAATCCAAATTCGAGAAGGAAATAGCTGAATTTATCAAACCAGGCTCTAGGAGATTGTTTCAAGCCGTATAGGGACTTGTGAAGATGACAGACATGTGTTGGATTTACTGGATCTGTGAAGCCTGCTGGTTGCAGCATATACAAGATTTCTGAAAGATCTCCATGTAGAAAGGTGTTTTGAACATCAATTTGACGAATTTTCCAATTCATAAGAGTAGCAACATGCAAAACCGTACGAACAGTTGCAGTTCTAACCACCGGACTATAAGTTTCTAAGTAATCAATACCTTCCTCTTGTTTGAATCCTTGAGCAACCAGTCTGGCTTTTAGTGTGTTCAGAGTCCCATCAGCATTTAGTTTTGTTCAGAATACCCATTTACACCCCAACACGTGCATATCCGGTTTGTATGGAACCAAGGACCATGTTTTTGTCTCATGGCAAGTGTTAATTTCATCCACCATAGCCTGCTTCCATCCTGGATCTTTGAGTGCCATTGTCACAATACGAGGTTCAGGATATTCAGTTTTATGGGTGAGCATAATATACCATGTGTTGGGTTTAAAAATTCCAGCTTTAGCTCGTGTCACCATGGGATGACTATTTAAATTTTCAGGAATAGGAGTGGTAGTTTCTGGACTATGCGAGGGAGAAGGAGCACTGTCATTGATAGCTGAGTCAGAACTGACTGAAGGCTCGATATTCTCCTCACTGGCAACAGAGGAATCTGCAGAACTTTGTTGAGTAACTGGATCATCAGACGTTGTGTCAATAGCTCCTGTATCGTTCTGAGATGCAGAAGGTTGTTCACATACTTGGGACACTTCTGATGAAGGAATAACTCGCTTAGGAGCCAACGAGGTTGCAGAATTCTCAGTAATATAAGGATCTGTTTGTCCTTTTAACCAAGCTTGAAGCAGAGGACTGGAAGGTGAATGTTGGAGATGACTGTACTTCTGAGAGAAGGGAAAGTTGTTTTCTTCGAAGACAACATGACGGCTAATGTATACCCTCCCTGTTGGAGGATATAAGCATATGTAACCTTTATATTTTTCAGTATAACCGAGGAACACACAGCTCAGGGATCGTGGATCAAATTTATTTGAGGCGTAATCACGGAGAGTAGGAAAACAGGCACACCCGAATACTCGCAGAGCCGAATAGTCTGGTACTTTACCATTCAACCTTTCATATGGAGAGATATTGCTCGGCAAAGTTGTTGTAGGCAGAAGGTTAATGAGGAAATTGGCAGTAAAGAAAGCCTCAACCCAATATTGTTGTGGGAGCATTGACTGAAACATCATGGAAAGGCCAAGCTCTACGACATGGCGATGCTTTCGTTCAGCCAAACCATTCTGCTGTGGTGTGTGTGGACAAGAAACATACTGTTGAATACCACAATTCTACAAGTGTTTGAGAAAGTTTGTACTCACAAACTCTCCACCACCATCGCATTGGAAGGTATGTATTTTAGAATCAAACAGATTTTCAACCAACTTTTGAAAAGAGATGAATGTAGAGAAGAAATCTGATTTGAACTTTAACGGATATAGCCAACAAAACCGAGAATAATTGTTAATAAAGATGACATAGTATCTGAATTCTTGAATAGAGGGAATGAGTGTAGGTCCCCAAAGATCACAATGTAGTCTTTCCAACGGTTTTGAAGCAGAAAACAAAGAAACAGAAAAGGGAAGTCTCGAACTTTTCCCAAGATGACAAGACTCGCACATCACACTTGTGCTCTTATTCATTATTATAGAATTTGAAGCTGATAATCGTTGTAGGACCTGAGTATTAGGATGTCCCAGCCTCCTATGCAAGACAGTAGCATGAGCAGCCAGACGAGTGGTATAGAAAGCTTTAACAGGTGAGTCCTCCAACAAATACAGTCCATTATACGCTCTTCCTAGAGTTAGCAACTTCTTGGTGGCCTTATCAGTGACATGTACACCATTAGAATCAAACTCAAACGAGCAAGGGTAATCTGTGGTAAGCTTAGACACAGAAAGCAACGATTTTGCAATGTTAGGACACACCAGCACATCTTTAAGAGGTATATTACCTGAAGTTGACGATAAGGAAGCTGATCTAGTATGTGTGATGGGCAAATAGTCTCCACTTCCTACCATTATCTGATCAGTCCCAGTGTATGGTTGAGTTTGCTGAAGATTGTGGTGAGAATTGGTCACATGTGCAGTCGCACCAGTGTCTGGATACCACTCGAGTCCTGTGTTTTCTATTACATCTGTAACTTTCAGGGCTGCAAGTGCTTGGGGAATGTCATCATACTGATATGCATTGTTGAAGTGATGTCAGCACTTGAGAGCAATATGTCCATGCTTGTTACAGATCTGACAAACTGGCTTTGACGAGTCATATGAGGATACTGAACCAGAGGGGGCTGGAGGAGAGGCTATTTGCTGTGGAAATCCTCTCCCTTTTGTAGAAAAGTACCCCTGCCTCTATTTGTATATAGACCATAGAAACCTCCTCTTCCTCTATTAGGCCCGTAGTTACCTCTCTCATTGTGCATGACATTAAATGCTAAGTGAGGTGAAACTGAATTTTCTGCAGTGTAGGACTGAAGACGATCTGCATAGCTGGTTAATCTCGGTATCACGTCTTCAAAGCTTAGTCCTACACTTGAATCCATCAATCCTTCTACACTTGTTTTAATCGGCTCATATTCCCTGCCTAATCCATGAATAGCTGCATATATTTTCATCTTTTCTGGAACTGGGTTTCCCATGGATACCAACTGATCACATATACCTTTTACTTCTTTCAGGTAATCTATCATAGGTTTTTCATTTTTTGAAATGGTTTGAAGCTTTCGCTGAGCTTCAAACAAGCGCGATGAGGTTACCCTGTTAAAGTGATTTGCGAGACTACACCATACCTCATGCGAAGTGTTGCAGGATACTACTACGCTTAAGATATCTTCTGAAAAAGACCCCAACAACCACGACTTCACAACTTGGTCTGTTTTAAACCAGATCTGATTTTGATGTTGATAATCTGGATTCGGCGACTCTGTAGTTGTCCCGTTAATGTTGGGTATGGAAAATGTTGTTGCAGGTGGCTGAATACTCCCTGTTACGAACCCAAGAAGCCCTTGTCCTGAAAGAAATGATTCAAATTGTGATTTCCACAATATGTAATTCTTTTCGGTGAGAGTGACTGTTACACAGTTTGATATGTTAAGAGACGGAACGGAATAGGTGAGCAGCTCCATGTTTCGAGCTTCCATGGCTCTGATACCATGTAAATAACTCAAAGACGATGTTTGAACCTGAATATTTCACTCTGTATTTCCATTATTTTCGGATGATTACAATGATAGTGTTACAATTAGTTTTATACGCGTTCAGAACATTGAGACTTTTAAACCCTAATTACACATGTCACATCCTCTTTGGTTGTCCTTTATTCAGCAAAATATTGCAGAAGATCGAATCTATTTTGTGCTGCAAAACAGCTCTCTGTACTCGAGCTTCCTTTTTGCGTGGTTGTTCTGTTTTTGTCTTTACTTGTTGAAGACGAGTTTGTTGGGAGCAATGCGGCATCGTTTTTCTTATTTCCTTTGTGATTTCCTTCAGCGACGTCGTTTCTTCCTTTAGTTGCTGCGACGTCGTTTTCGTTTTTGTTCTGTTTTTCCCTCCATTCTTGTCGATTTGTCTCTCTGTTTTTCCAGCTTCGACAGTCTGCCATGAGTGATGCACTCGAGCTCTTGATATTGTTGATAGGAATATCGGGTGTAGAAAAATTTGTCATTTTTGTGTTCCATTTAAAATTGGGACGGAACGAGAGTCGAGACGTACATGAATTATATCGACACCTACTACAAGTGTTAAAATGTATATAAATGTAGTATGTATATTCGGTTGTTTATTCATACACATAGCGGAACCGGATTAAACCAAAGAACTGAAATCAATGTCCAAAAAAACAAATCTCAATATCATCTACTGCACGTGTCACTACTAAACCGTAATAGAACTGGCTTACTCGGTTTTAAGCTGAGCTGTCAAGGCCCAAACGTATTACATAACCTTGTTATAAAGCAGAATTACATATTCATAGAGTACGAATCCATTAAATCTGATCCGAAGTAAAAAGTAAAGTTACAAACAACAAAGTTCCATGTCTCGTCTCCCACAAAGGTTCTTCAAACACAACAAAGACAGAGAACAGAGTGGAGATAGTATTTACAAGACGAGTAGAGAGAGGAGAGAGAGAAGTTAAGGAACGGTCAAGCGATCAGAGCCAAGAGGCTTCAATGAAGTTATAAGACGAAGGAGATGGAGTCTCTCTACAAATGACTTCAACACAGCTTCTTCTTCAGGAGGAGCAAAGGCCATACATATGCTCAGCTCTTGAACCGCCTTTCCATATTGCCTGGTTCACAACATAAACACATTCAACAATTCAAGATTTCTCATTTTCACCAAACTCAACCGATCAAAGCAACGAAAATTAAACCTGTCTTTTTAATGATGATTTCATTTACCTGTTGAAGTAGAGCATCATGCCAAGGTCTCTGCGAAGTGGCCAGTTATGAGGTTGCAAAATCAACAGCCTTTCAGCAGCCGCAATAGCCAATCTTAGATCAGCAGAAACCGAATGTGAGATCAATACATTTAAAGGGTTTGCAAAATCTTTCTTTTTTAAGTTTTTTTACCTAAGTTCTTGAGGCCGCAGCAATGGAAAATCAGCACTACTGATGTTGTTAAGTTGACTAAGAGGAGAAGTCAGCATTAGTCCAGGGGATGACTTCGAAGCACGTCTCCAGTGAAGCCTCTGGAAAGAATTAATCAAAAGGCAATATAGAATCTTTCAGTATGAAGTATATTGGACTTCATATTTGCAATTATATTTTATATGTGATAGGACTTACAATCAAATTGGCAAGAGCAATCCCTATAATGTCTCTGTTTGTCGCAATCTCGAGGCCTTCAAGTGATTTCGCAGTTAAGTCTGATGCCCTTGATGCAGGATCATCAACGCACCTTCCATTGACAATAGCAAACAAGCTCTTCTGTCCTAAAGTTACTTTGAAGAGTTCCTCAGGATAATCCATTTTAGGCCAAATCAAAAAGTCTTCCCCTACTGGAGATCCCACAATTGGCACACCCAGGCGCATACAAACTTCAATGTATATTACGCTAAGCAAAAACGCTGCACATGGAAGAAAACAAAACCCATAAAAAGTTAGTGACAATAAATTGGATAGAGGAAACTTATTTTGAGAAAGCCTAAAGAGGAAACTTTTACCAGTGCCGCAACTACAGTTAAGTACTGAGTGAAGGTATGCATTTTTTGGGTCTGAAGTAATAGATGTCCTCTTGAAGCCTCTCAAATCGAAGAGAACTACATTTAAAGCTTCAAGAACTTGAGCCAAGTGGCAGCCGATGTCTCGTGAGACTAATTCTGCCTCTACTTCTTTGGAAATTGCATCTAGTTCACTCAACCATTCGGATATACTCTTTCCATCCAACTGCAATAGCTCCTCGGAATCTGTCTCACTCAAAATAGATTGATCTTGGAGACTTTCCCTCTCGTTCATGAGCGACTGAGCATCCATCTCTCGGTTAAAAGCCAAGAAGGCTTCATCTTCAGCAGCGATGACCAACAGTACCTGTGAGTCAATTTCCACAAGTACATGAGCAAAAGCTTCAAGGATATAGCATAAATGGAAACTTCGGCATAAGTGTTTTAATCAAAGCACCAGACTAATTACGGCCAGGGTCGAAAAACCCGTACCCATTTATGTTCAATAATGGTTTCAAGTAAATCATCAAGAGTCAGGGATTATACCTTGACAAGAGAAATTTCTTATATACCTTTGCAATCGAAATTTCACTGTCTTTCGATTGGATAGAGATCTCTCGAGCAAACATTTGGCGGGCTGACTTAGTAACCTGTAATTGAAGTAAATCAAGAAGCAACATGAGAAAATTTTATAAAAGATCTTGTGAAAGGCAAAATCAACCGTTCATCTTTTCAGTTATCATCATCATTTATCTATTTTATGCCGATACAAGATCCAAGAAAGTATCATTGTGGTTCACAAATTGAACCTCTTGGTAATTTTTGCGTCTTGGTGAGTCTTTATTAAGCTGATTGAGACAGAGAGGGTAAGCAGAAGCTGAGGCAGTCCTATTCCAAGGAAAAGGGTTCCTCGCTTGATTCATCTTCTTTTTTATTCCAGTCCAAGAACAACGACGACGTTGAACATGATCATACCTGATGATCGTAAAGAAGATAAACAGATGTATCCCAATGTCGGATTTCTACCATAAAATCCCGATTTGATCAAATGCTTATAAACCCAAAACATCGTTCAGTACAAACATATATAAGCATAAGCGAAGAGATTAATAAATCACCTGAGAGTAGTATGATCACTGAGACCCACAAATCTGACAGCTGGAGAAGAGGTCATAGTCATAGCTGATGCAGGGCTCAAAAGGGGAAACGAAGATGAAAAAACAGAGAAGTGACTCGAGATTATTTGTTTCCTGTATAGGCTGGGGGTGGGGTTTCAAGACGAAATTCGCTTAAGATTTGGAATAGAATGAAGTTATAAGCATCGAATCGAAAGGAAAAGAGAAAAATACGAAAAGTCGTCAGAGATAATACAAGTAACAGATGAGGGTGTCGGAATACAATTCAAATTTATGGCTATGGCGTCTGGATAATCACTTCCAGCTAGAGAATGATCGGAAATGCTAGAGGAAGAAAAGAAATAAAAACGAGATTTACCCAGTTCCATAGCAAGCAATGGGAAAACGGATGTGCTAGATATGTTGTCTGAATATTTTCCCACGACGATCCCTAAACCAAAAAAATCTCAAGCATTCTCGAGAAAAGATAAGAAGAGAAAGATTGGAGCATTGTTGAGAAAGAATAAAGTAGGTTGTATGTCAGTAGGTATGACTCGATCTCTGACTCTCTCTATCTCTCCTATGGCGGATTTAGAAAAGGGAAGAGAGAGAGGGGTTTTAAAAGGGGTGAAGTCGAGAAGATGATGACATGTGTCGCCGATTTAAATATTAAATAATAATGAAATTACCTATTCTATTCCAAAAAATATCTAAAAGATGAATTTTTACCCTTTTCTGTTTACCCTTTTACTGTTTTAGTAATTTTTTGTTCTTTTGTCACGTTTAGGGTGTTGATATAATAATAGTGGTATGGAAAATATGGTTAAAAAACAAACATAACAGCTTAAAAAAATTGTTTTTGTCATTTGTTATTTTCGTATCTATGATTATTCATTTAAATTTCAATATAATTTATATTTTAAATATAATACTCACTAAAAAACATTTCTGTCAAATCATGAAATTTATTTTGAGTTTGAGTTTATGTTTTTTTGGGTGTAGTATTTATAAACCAAAAGTTGATTTATGTAATAATATGGTAAGATTATTATAATTTATGTTTTTGGTATTATATTAATTTTAGTTACAAATACTATTCACTATCTTAAGAAGTATGTATCTATATTTTTATTTTAAAGTTTGGCATATGTAAAAACTTGTATTTTTTAATAAGATCGTGATTTTTAATCAATTATTCAGTGAAATTTAAAAATAAAAATAATTGAAAATGTTAAAAAGGATTAGTTTAATCTATTTCACTAAACCATTGCAATGATTACTCACCTATAATATTTTTAATGTCATATTCGTAATTCGCTATGTTGATTATTTTACAAATTCGTCCTTTATTAAACCAAGTTTTGGATGGTTATATTGAGGAGGTTTGTTTCATGCATACGATATATATGTGTTCTCAACTTCTCACGATTCATGCTTTATTTGTGGAAAGAGGATGGAGTCACCTTTTTCCCCAACTTTTTGTGTTTCTTCTTGCGTATTAAAATTCTGTGAAAAATATTATATGTTAATTGACTAATATATATATATATATATAGGTCAATTTAATTATTATTAATTAATTTTGAATTATAAATTTATAAATTTTAACATAGTATAACATACATTGTCTAATTTGAAACAAAATCAATTTGATCCATCGAAAAAGTTTGATGAATTTTATACGAAATCAGTTTGACTCAAAATAATTTGAATTGAATTAAATTAAAATTAATTATATAATATAATATTGTCTAGACTAATAGTAAGACTAACTATTATTACCAAATAACAATTTATTAATTATCAATTAATTTTGAATTACAATACGATAAATCTTATTATATTTTTTCAGCACATTTCCATTGAAGCTTTAGTTTCGTGTATTATTTATATTATCGATTATATATTCTAAACCAATTCATAACAATGGAAAAATTGTTTATTGAGGACCAACTCAAGTTTTTAATAACGATTTTAGTTATGATTGGCTTACCTTTTCACTATTTAAGTTAATTCTAATATAAAAATTATATTATTATTTACACAAAATTATTAATAAATTTCTATGTTATTTGGGTTTTTTTTTTCAAAAATACTCATTATATATATATATATATATATATATATATATATATATCCTACATTAACGTTCGTATCTGGATTTTTTAAGTCTTATACAAGAACACTACTCATTTCTTAATAATAAAACATAAATCTAGTCAGCATACATTTCTTAGATTCCTCAAAAGTCGAACCTACATATTATTATTCTTTTTTCTTCTTTAGCCCAAACCTACACGACAGTTTTGTAATAATTGTTAATTAGAGGATGATTTTTGAGTAACTTTTAGGTACGTCTGAATTTGATACAATGGTTTTGGAGCTGATCTTGATTTTATACAATAATTTGTATTTTTCCAGAACATAAGCATATATTCCCTCATTGATAGCTTTGCTTCTTCTTTCCACACAAAATGTTTTTCGCCTTTCTATTTATGTTTTTAATTTAATAGAAATCGCAATTGGATGAGATCGTCCTCATCCACATGAGTTGGTAGGAAGATCTCACAATCATTACTTGCTATGTATGTACATACATAACAATTATATATTTTTCTAACTATTTTGTTTGTATGTTTCACATAATTACACACATGAAACCGCGTGAAACAAATCCACATACAATTTATAAATTACACTATTAATTTGTTTTTAATAATTTAAATTTCTTAACTAAATTAATTCATATAATTGTAATGTTTACAAATGTATGGAGTGGAAACCTATTGACTTATCCATAGAAATTGCAAATAATTGACGTATCAACTTGAAAGGAGTGCTTCTTGTTGTTATATGTTAGTGTACCCCACATGACGATTGCTGATTGATAATAATATTTAATGTTTATATTATTTAATACTTTCAAATCGTTTCAGTGTAATTCCATGAGAGAAATCTAATGAATTACAAATTTATGGTATCAGTTATAAAAAATTATTATTACAGAAATTTTGAAAAATTATCATTTTATAAAAAATATAAAACATTTATATGCTTGTGTTTTTATAGTTAATTTTGTAATCATATATATATAAACATTATATTAAAAAACAATATAGTAATAATTTAAAATGTTGTACCTCTATAATAAAAATGATATTTTGGAAGAAAGACAAATTGTCTAAAATAACAATATTTCAAGTTTTTCCTCTAAATATAATACTAATTATTTAAATTTTTAAAAATATCACAAATTTAATATTACAATAATTAAAAAATTTATCTTAATAAAAAATTTAAATTTTAAATTGAAAAAATGAATTCAAATATTATATTTTAATTTTATATATAGTTTATTCGAACTAAATAATTATTTTTATATAATAATTTGTGATATTTTAAAAATTTTATTTTTAATATGCTAAATATAGAAAATAAATTTAAAATAGACTATTTAAAATATGACTATTTTGGAAATTCCTCATATTATACGCCGAAAATATTGTTGAAACGTAGGGTGATGTATCTGTATGGAACTGGAACTGGATACCATATCCCAAACTCCATTATTGATATCGATTTTTTAATTATTTTATATTCTTGAACTTTTGATTAGAAATTTTAAACTATATAAAGATTACCATAATTAGAAGGATAATACGTATATATGACGATGATGAATTGATTGCTTGTAATTTTTAATTTTTAATGATAAAATCTGTAAAAATGTGAAATACAGACTAATTGTTAACTATGGCCACAGACTTTTTGGCATCACAATGTTTTTAAAATATACTTGATGCTCTGTAATCACATGTTTGTTGGTTAAAGATTCTCAATTTTATGTGGAAATCGTTTATATATAGTCTTAAAAATTTTGATTGGATTAAAAGATATTATAACGAGAAAGATGTTTCCAAAATATATAAATATTTAATATGGATCAATCATATGATATCATCATACTACGCAACACAATAGAATTGTATGCAACTTGCTGCATGATATTCTTTAAATTGGAAATACTAAATATATTATGGTTTGGTTTTATTATATATTTGTGAAAATGGGATCATCGTGTAAAAGTGATAAATGATTTGTGGAACCTTCCCATGAAAGTTGGATCCATATTGGTCACTTTTTCAATGCTGTCGATCTCATCCCTTTATCTTTTGTGTCTCTTCAATTTTATCACATTGGACGGATAAATTATTAATTGATATTCTATTTATTAGTTTTTATATGCAATTCATTTTAAATCTTTTTTTACACTTTTTTATCATAAAATAAACCATCTGAAATTGTTTTGTTTCAGCACTAATACTACAAAGAAGTTTAAGAGTAAATTGGTAATACATCTGTTTGACAAAGAAAGAAAATTGGGAACACATCAATGTCATTAGCAAACTGATTGACCAAAAAATATTGACTAGTACACACTAGCTATGAAGTTCAATATCTTTATATTGTATTTTTTTTTTCTAAAGAATGTAAATGTAATTTTATACAATTTTGGTAGAATTTAAATGAATTTTTTTTATCGATTGTAACATATAGGACAATTCTCTAAAATAATATTTTAAATTTTTTTAAAAAAACATCATTAGTTTATATTTCCAATAATACTATGAATTTATGATTAAAATATATTAAAACTTTTGTTTAATAGAAAAATAAAACTCTAAATTAGAAAAATGAACTTAAATCAGGAAAAACTAATCCAAATATAATATTTTAATTTTATGTATAATTTGTTTATAGTAAATAAGTATTTTGATATAATTATTTTTGTTATTTTGGAATTTTAATTTTAGTTTACTAAATTTGAAATAATTTTTTTGAAAAGTATTATTTTAGGATATTATTCTAACAAGTACAATAAATAAAATAATCAAATTATGAATAGGTAATAACAAAAGAAAATAAAATCATATGCATTGTCTTAGATGAAATCAAAATCATAACATACCAGTGAACAAGACAAACGTGAATAAATTAATCACTAGTGACAAAAATAATAATTAATCATTCGTTTACAAAATGAAATGTGGTTTTCTTTTTTGGTTAATTGTATAAAATAACATTTTTTAAATTTTTGTTTCAAAATAGTATCATTATTAATTTTCAATAATATCACAAATTTAAAATTAAAATATATTAAAGTTTATTTTAATAAAGAAAATTAAATTCTAAATTAGAAAAATCTCAAATATAATGTTTTACTTTATGTATAATTTATTTATAGTACATAAATATTTTCTCGTAATTATGATATTTTTGTAATTTTAATTTTATAATATTAAATTTAAAACAAAAACTTTAAAAATTACGTATTGTTTTAATTTTTATCTGCTAACAACATTGTGTCATTACTGTTCGAAACACCGATTAGAACTGATAATACACTGAGGCAAAATAATTAAGCTAACCACACAAGCAAAAACAACTAAACCCACTTAATAAAGACCACCAAAAACTCTTAACTCCAAGAGAAATTTTAGACGTTAACGGAAAGCATAACCGTAGAGATGCACGCGAGTAGAAAGACCAAATTCGTGAAGTACCATCTCCAGTAGTCCAGGAAAGCAACCCTCACTAACCGTACACCGTTGCCACTGAAAAAAATTCAATGTAGAACACAAAGCTCGTTTGTTTAAATTTCAGTAACTCATAATACGCCTTAATTCATTAAATTTGTTTAAATTTCAGTAACTCGTAAATTGCATACTATGAAGCAATAAATCGGCACATAGATTTTCCTTTTTAACAAAATTTGTGTTGTTACTTTTACTATTTTTGCTGTTGTTTATGACTCGTAAGAAATCGTTAACCGTGATATGCTACTGGGCTTATTTGCGATAAACTCAATATATAAGCGGTTAAATCCGGCCCGTTTGATCTCACCCGAACCGCCATATCCACTGGTACGGAACTAAGAGAAGGAAATGTATAAGTCAGATTTAACCAAAACTTTTGTTTACTTCTGAGATCCATAAAAGTTTGTAGAAGTATCCATCAGTTTGGATGAAATAAATAGAGTTTGAATTCCTTTCTTTTATAATCTCAGTCATTTTTGACCATCGGTATACGTTTTTAATGGTAATCAATCTAAATTTTGGTTTGGAATTTCTCCAATTAATACAAAGAAATGTGAACGAGAGGTATCTCTCTCATAATTTAAATGGTGAGTTTTATATGTTGTAATACATAAATGAAAATATTCTAAAAGAATTATTATTTATGGAATATAATTTAAAACCATTGAGTTGTAAATATATTTGCTGAAATGGATATTATGTTGAGATAAATATAACTTCAAAATTTGTTGAAAGCTTCAAATCAAAGTAAAACACTAAAATTATTTCAGAGAAGTTATTTGCATTGTTTACTAGATTGCATTATTTGTTGAACCGAATGTTTTACGCTAATAATGAATATTAGGATATGTTGGTTCTATGTTGGGATTAAGACCGAACCGACTAATCTATATGCAAAATTCACATATTGTGCTCAGTTGTTTTGTAGGTGTGAAGCTTTTTCGACTTATCCAAGAACTTATGATCTTCTCGATGTTGATGGGCTGTTTACATCTGAAAGCCAAAGGTAATGGAAGAGCAGATAATTCTTGAAAGCCTATTGATGATCGGATCTTACGTCCTAACCGGGTGGCTATTTCGCGGATGTAATTGCACCGGTTGCTAAAGGAATGAGATGGAGTTGTCGTAAGGAACAAAGAAAGAAAAAGTTGGACAAATCTTAAACTTACGCTTAAAGCTTTTGTTTTCTTCGGAGGTGTCTTGAGAACCAAGTGACGACGTCAACAACAACGAAACAACCATAGGTTGTTGCTTCAAAGCCAAGAAAGCTTTTAAAAACTGCCAATTCATTTTTCAGCATATTTATCAACTTGCGGTTTTTTTTCCTTTTACTAAATGCTTGGTGAAAACTACATTACACAGTAAGGTTGGAGATTTCTCGAATGTTAGGTAATAAAATGATTTGAGATCATCTTATAATACACGTTTAATATGTTTGTGGTCCATATAGCAAATTTTTGAGCAATCGTTACAACTTTTACTCTTAATGATTATTGACGTTGGCTTCCTCCGGGAGGACGATTGGGGCGTGGGCATAAGGGTCTTTATGACACAATCAATAATTCGATTCATTTTCAATTAGGCCCGGCGGACATCGTTTTACTTTCGTTAGTTTTTATATCGAATGAGAAATAAAGAGATACACGAGAGATTCATGAATTCATATGCAATATATGCAATTCCTCGTGGATTGATTTTATATCTATCCATTAATCTTGGCAATATCGTACTATATGATTAATTTTAATTTAAATTAGTCGAATTAATTTTGAATCACACTAATTTTGAATTAGATCAATTAGACATTTTTTGATGATAGAGCTGATTTTGATTTGTATTAGACTGATATGCTCGAATTCTATTATCATATTAAAATTTTATGAAATTTGAATTTAAAATTAATTAACAATAATGTTAGGATTTTAGGATCCTTTTTGATTGCTTTTGGTATTGATTTTGGATTGTTTAAAATAAAGACACGAGATTTGATTACCGAGTTCCCATTTAAGGTACCTCTCGAGTAGGATCTGTCTCCTACAAACTTCACTATAAATCTGATAAACCCTTACAATGAAACAACTTTAGAGAAAATAGACTTAGAAAGAAAAATACAATAACCTTGATTTTTTTTTCTCTCTCCCCTCTCTTTCTCTCTCTAGGCATCTCTCTCTCTCGGAAAACTCTCACGGCCGTTTTCTTTTGTGCAGGATCATCCCCACTTACGTGAAACATGTGGCTTTTATAAGAGGAGTACACTTAGGGTTTTTTTCTTTTTGGCACTTGGGCCACCTTAGCCCAATAGAAAACATAATGATGAGTGATTTGGGTTTATACCACAACAATCTCCACCTTCTTCTTTTGTTTTCTTTTCTTTCCCACGCGGACTCCTTCTTTCCCAGTGACCTCTCTCTCAGCCTTGCCGTGCGCCGCCATTGAAGCTTCATCTCCAAGCTTCCTGCTCGGCTTCTGTTTCGTGTTGAGCCGCCATTGAAGCTTCCCTTCGAAGCTTCTTCCTCGGCCTCTTCCTCTCCATTTTGCACTGCGATTCTCCCCTCTACCGCGAGCCTTTCTTCTCCGGCCGCCATTGAAGGAGCTTCGAAGAAGCTTCTGCCGAAGCTTCCTACCTCGCAAAAGCTTCCTCTCCCGAAGCTTTCTTCCTGGATCTGCTCCGGATCTGCGCCGACGAGTTCCATTTCCGAGCACCATCGCGTCCTGTCACGATCTCTCCCTCGTCGAAGCTTCTCCCCAGAGCTTCTTGTCGAAGCTTCTCGCCGAAGCTTCTCGTCGAGGCTTCTCTTCCTGTTTCCGTCGCTACTGCATGTCTCGCCGTGAACTGCCGTTTCGACTGGACTCACACGCCGGCAACGCACCACCGCGTGTAGACTCACGCGCCATCGTGCGTGTCCTCACGCGCCACCACATGTGGCCTCACGCGCCACCCGATTTCGTGCCGCCAGTGACGCGCCGTCGGGCACGCCACCGTCCCCTGAAACGAACCCTTACCTGTTTCTCTTTCTGTTTCAGGTTATTGTCTGGAACTGCTCTATTCCTAGCTGAGCTCCACCTTGAGAGACACTTACTGCTACAACTTCCTCTCGCATCCATCTTCCAGGTAACATTTGATCTTCCCTCATCCCTCACTGCTTAAATACTTTATTTGAAACTAACCCGTTTCCTTTTGTCTCTACGAGAACGAGACACTACAGTAATGTAACCTGGAAGGTCACTCCTTCTCTATAGGCTCTTTAGAAGTTCACAGCAAAGCTGTGAATTCAAATCAGGTATGTCCTTGGTAGCTAGGAATTCTAGAACTTTGTTTAGCTGAATCATAGATAGAATCACACCGCCTTTAGCAGAAATACTGTAGAAACTATCAGTTCCTAATATCTGCAAAGCTTTATACAGAAACCTTACCTTAGTTTCCATGCTCAAACTCCTTTTTCCACTCCTGAATTTCTGTAATCCTTGCGAAACACTTTCCCTGGCATCAACATCTACCATATTATGTCCTGCTATAATTTCTCTAGAGATTTCATCAGAAAAGTCTCCACCTTGAACGGTTGAACCTGCCTTAAAACCATTCGGTATAGGTCCTTGAATTAGATTTTCACTGAAAGTCACTTTCTTTGACTATCTATCCACTAATTCGACCTTACTTGTAGCTATCTCCTTACTCAGCTTCTTCGTTCCTAACTTGATCCGTGCCTTGCACACTCTACCTTAAAGATAATACAAACCGTTGTTGAGTTTCCCAGATATTACCTTATTGCCGTCTTTATAAAACTGTAGTCCCAAATCACCTCCTTGATAACAACAACCTGCTTCTTCCAACAACCCAAATGAAATCAAATTCCTACTCACTTTTGGCATGTATTTCACATCCTTGAGTATCACCATAGAACCATCTGAGTTCTGAATTCTAATACTCCATGTTCCTTTGATGCTGTTATGAGTATTATTAGCCATCAGAACTTTACCTTCATTGATTTCTTTGAAATCAAATAAAACATCTTTGTTCTCTGTGATGTGGTAGGAACTCCCTGAATCCATTACCCATTCCCTTGTGTCTTCAGTACTGGCTGTTAAGACCACTGGCTGAATAGGCTCTACTATGTTAACAGATTCTGCACGTTTCTTTCTCTGAGGATAATCTCTTTTCCAATGCCCTTCATCCCCACAAATGAAACATCCTTTGTTGTTATCAGATTATTGCTTTGACTTGCCTCTCCTCTTCGATCGGCCTCCCCATGTGTTGTCATTATCGAACTGGTTGTTCGACCTACCCGTTGATTTCACATACAAACCTACATCCTGAGAATTTGTTATTTTTCCACTTTCGATTAGCTCCCTTTCCTTAGACTTAGCTGCTGATGTGACCTCGTTCAACTTTAAAGTATCTCTCCCATACTTTAGGGTTTCCTTGAGTTGATCATACCTGTTAGACACAAAGAACTTAGAAGTAGAATTGCTTGTACCTCTTCTGAAATTTCAACTCCTATGTTGTTGAGATCTGCCACCAGCCTTAGAAAGTCGTCTATATTGGTATCAATGTTTTTGGAGTCATCCATCTTGAAAGTGTAGAACCTCAACTGTAGGTAGATCCAATTTGGCAGAGATGTCTCCATGTATAACTTGTTTAGGGTAGATCACATGGCTGCCGCTGTCTCACACTTAGAGATTTTCCTGAGCACCTGATTCCCCACGTTCAAAACAATCAGATCCTTAGCCTTTTCTGATTTTTCAAACTTTACCGGATCAATCTGTGAGCTGCCTTCTATGCTTCCTTTTGCCTCTTCACCATATTTACCTTTTGTGACAACTGGATCCTTGAGTAGCTTTTCATCTGTTAGGATATCTTTCAACCCTAAAACCCCAAAGTGAGCCATCATTCTCACTTTCCACAGAGAAAAATCTCCTGACCCATCAAACCTGTCAACCTCAATCCTTGAACTCATCATTATGTCTTCAAATCTGTTGTGCTTCTGAATTTCCCAACAACTCCAAAATCCCTATTTCCCAACACACCCCTTGCAATAAACCTAGAAGCTCTGATACCACTTGTTAGGATTTTATGATCCTTTCTGATTGCCTTTGGTGTTGGTTTTGGATTGCTTAAAATAAAGACACGAGATTTGATTACCGAATTTCCACTTAAGGTACCTCTCGGGTAGGATCTGTCTCCTACAAACTTCACTATAAATCTGATAAACCCTTACAATGAAACAACTTTAGAGAAAATAGACTTAGAAAGAAAAATACAATAACCTTGATTTTTTTTTCTCTCTCTCCCCTCTCTTTCTCTCTCTAGGCGTCTCTCTCTCGGAAAACTCTCACGGCCGTTTTCTTTTGTGTAGAATCATCTCCACTTACGTGAAACATGTGGCTTTTATAATAAGAGTACACTTAGAGTTTTTTTATTTTTGGCACTTGGGTCACTTTGATCCAATAGAAAACATAATGAAGACTGATATGCTCAAATTCTATTACCATATTAAAATTTTATGAAATTTAAATTTAAAATTAATTAACAATAATTATATTAATTTATATTATTTATATACTTTCATCTAATTTTTAGATATGGACTATTCTTCGTTACGACAGGAAAGCATTAGATTTCCGAACTTTTCTCGGAAGCATTAGGTTTTTTCATGCTATATGCAAATTCGAAGTTTAGGCAAATTATGCTATCCACCCACACACTATTCTCGGAAGGATAATAACGGATTTAATCATTCGTCAACGAGGAAAGCTTATCTACGAAAATCGTCGTCAAATTTATTTCTACGAATGTATTTTCTCATTATATGACGTATATATATCTGTTTATCTAAAAATTTATTTATAAAATGCGTTGAACCCAATGAAATTATTTGCCAAGGAAAACGTATTCGTCTTGGAAACATGTCACAAACACAAACAACAATGACTGTAGCCTATTCTTTTTTGGGGGTAACTCCTATGAATCATGATTAATACATGAGAAGTCAAGATAAATATTTATATCAGTAACATCGTGGAAAACAATAATAAAGAGAAGACTGGAGAGGCAGCCACGTAAAAGTACTGTAAATTCTTATAATCCAACGGTCTATTATAATGGAATGACATCACCACATGACAAACCCACGATTAGTTATGAAAGGCACACCGTAAATTCACAGAACAACATACAGAGGATTGTAGCAGTTTAGAACGCAGACACGACCACAATATCATCAATGACGATCGAAGCAAAGAAAAATATTCTCATTCGACCTTGGGGAATATAAATATATTATAGGGGTTTTTTTTTGGCCATTACGAGAGAACCGCACACCGAAAGGAAAGGGAGAGAGACATTGATATTTGTTGGATATTGAAGGTAAAGAGGTAGAAGCTCTGGATTTTCCATCTTTTCCCGTCGCCGGCGACGGTGGTTATGCCTGTTGGCTCTGAGGTATCGCAGATCTCCGTTTTGTGATTTTGACTGCGTTTTTTAAATCGTATTTTATTCTCTTTGTTTTGAAATTCTCTTGTGTTTTTTGCGTTTGATCAGATTGGATCTGATTTCGGTTTTCTCTTTATTCTATTAGTATATGTGATTAAATCGTGTGTTTGGGATCTGGTAGAAGTCGGATTTGACGTGTCCTGGTTTTCCTCTTGAATTTTAGGGTTACGTAAATCCGTTTCTGTGGTATTGATATAATTTGGAATTGAATAAGCTCTACTTTCTTTTAGATCTGTGAGTTAAGGTGGCCAAATCATTTGGTTGGTTTCGAACTTTTCTATTTGTTATTTAATCTGCATTTTAATTATCGGTGTTATGGGTTTTTTAGTTCATGAATGATGGTGCCTTTTAGTGGTATTCATGAGCAAAGTTGAGTCCATTTCAGCCTGTCCCAAATATTTTGGTGATATTCCCATCTCAGACATTGCAGATTTTTCTCCAGGTGTTTTGATTTGTGATATCATCTACATTTTTAATCATTGCTGCTCGGAGGGGGCAATCTTTTTTTTTTTCAAATCTCAACGGATGACAGTTCTGTTTGGGGTTTCATGAACTATTATAACTTGTATTGGTATTGACGAGAGCCTAATGTAACTTGAGTCTGTTGTTAGCCTACCCCTTTGTTTCATCATAATGTTTTTGGTAGATTTTTTTTTCTGATTGATCTTTTGCACACTTGCCTAGCTTTCGGATTGCTTCTTTTATCTGTTCTTATATCTCAGTGTTTGTTTTATTGTTTATCTCTATTTCATTGCTACAGGTTCTTTCAGGCTTCCTTTTAAGTGGATTTTTATCTTCTGAGATATGGATCAAGTTTTTTTCTGGCCAAGCTGCTACCATTATCAGCTTTTCTCATTCCAAGAAGCGCTTGATTGGCGGTTTCTTGTACGTTCAGATTTCCTTGTGGGCTCTTTTGTTAACTGCACTTAGTGGTCAAACTCTCTTCTATGATATTTAGGGAAGGCGTGAAGCAAATTTCTGAGACAGGTATGGTTTTTGATTGCTGTTGAAACTTTTGTTTTTGATTCTGCACTATGCTTCCCTCCTTAGATGGTTGCTGTATTGGAACTTTATTGTATGGTATGCAATTAGTACAAGTTTAATTCCTTGTATATATTCTAGTTGGAGGTTATAATTTTCTCATGACTGATGAAAAATAGGGAAATTTGTCAAAAGGTAAAACTATTAAAATTTTTTCCTAATTTTATTAAAAGGCGGAATTTAACAAAACAGTGAAAACAGAATTTATGTATGATATCATTAAGTAAACGACATTTGTAGAAAAGTTTATAGGATGAACACCTCAAACTTAAAATATATTTTGTACACATCTTTATATTTATCAGAAGAGACATCATTGTATGTCTGAAATTTTTGTTTGCAGCAGGACTGAAGTCTGCAAACTCTTCCTTTGCACAGTCCTAGAAAAACAGCTAAATCTGCCCCTGCGAACAAAGATTTGTTAGCTTCCTCTTCCAGATCTTGTTCTTATGGGCGCTGGGTGAAGAAAGATTTATGTTTCTTTTTCAAGTTTCTTATGTCGTAGAGGTGATGCCTTTCCCTTGAGTCTGTAACCCTGAGTTAGATGTTGTGAGCATAGGGTCCTTCCTGTTAGCCAACACATTCTTTCTGGTTGGTTCATTTGCGTCTTTAAGTTCTCAGTATGTGTTGTCCTCTTCTTTTGCTGTCTTTATTTTGCCTTAATTGTCAACCCAATAAATAACGGTTACTCTAGCAAGCGGGAATAATTGATTTTACTGCCCTGGTGTCCTCTCCTTGCTACTAAAGACTGGAAGATTTATGCTAGAAAAATATTTCAGAAGTTCTTTACATACATAAAATAAAGAGGCTACTTTGCTTTACCGGAAATACGATGGACAGGTACCTTAGATTTCTCTTTACTTTTTTTTTTGCAATATCTTTTGCGTCTAGCCCCTACTTTTATGGTGTACGAGTTTGCTTTTTCAATGCCTTATGAATTCATAGGTACAAGTTAATCAAAGAGGTTGGTGATGGAACTTTTGGTAGTGTGTGGCGAGCTATCAATAAGCAGACGGGTGAAGTCGTAAGTTGCTGTCTTTGAGACATATCTGTCCCTGTAGGATATTCTTTGCTTGATTTTTAACCTACTAAATTTTTCTATGAGCAGGTTGCAATTAAGAAAATGAAAAAGAAGTACTACTCTTGGGACGAATGTATTAACCTGAGAGAAGTGAAGGTAATGAACTGCTTTAGTTGACATGCTTAGTTTGTCATTTACTTATTCATCTTTTTTTCTTCCATTAGTCGCTTAGGAGAATGAATCATCCAAACATTGTGAAGCTGAAGGAAGTCATCCGGGAAAATGACATCCTATACTTTGTCTTCGAGTACATGGTATACTTCTTACTGTGTAGTTTTTATTATTTGCTGATAATTTGATTTGTTGCACTGAATCTGTGTATGCCATTCTTACTTCATCAGGACTGCAATCTTTACCAGCTTATGAAGGATCGACAAAAGCTTTTTGCAGAAGCTGATATCAGAAATTGGTGTTTTCAAGTTTTCCAAGGCCTTTCTTACATGCATCAGCGGGGTTACTTCCACCGCGATCTTAAGCCAGGTAACTGAAACGCAGTGACTAAAATCAAAATGGTCAATCTTCATAGCCCATGATTGAAGATTTGTTTCTTATGGTAAAGTAACTTGTCATTCAATATGTATTATATTCTTTTGTTTTTGCAGAAAATCTTTTAGTCTCCAAAGACATCATTAAGATTGCCGATTTTGGTCTGGCACGAGAGGTTAATTCGAGTCCACCTTTTACTGAGTATGTTTCTACACGCTGGTGAGATCCGCTTCCCTTTTTGTGTTGCAATGTGTATTCAGAAATATCAATCAATGTGCATTTGTACTTCTAACCCATATGTTTGATTGCTGCATCTGTAACCAAAAAAGTCTTTGTTCTAACAGGTACAGGGCACCCGAAGTACTCCTACAGTCATATGTTTACACATCAAAAGTTGGTTAGTATCCATACTGTATTAAGAGAGAATCGTATTTTATCTTTAATGATGTAATCTAGTGCTAATCAATTGGCAATTATGTTGTTTTTTTATCCTCAGATATGTGGGCGATGGGAGCTATTATGGCTGAGTTGTTGTCTCTCCGCCCTATTTTTCCTGGGGCTAGGTAACTTACCAGTGATTGATTCTGTATTTTCTTGGGAATCCTACAAGATGTATTCGTTTTTTTTTTGTTGCATAAACCTAAAAAGGAATAATAAAGAAAGAAGCCTATTGCTGATTAGGAATGTTGCAAAATCAAATGCTAATGAACAAGTGAAAATGTTGATGTGTCATCCTTGCAGTGAAGCAGATGAAATCTACAAAATCTGCAGTGTCATAGGTAGCCCAACTGAGGAGACCTGGTTGGAGGGACTTAATCTTGCTAACACCATAAACTATCAATACCCTCAGGTACTTGTTCGGGCTTGAAAAATATGTACGAGCCTCGCTATTTTTTATTTTATTTTGTATTAGTCACTAACTGTTGTCATCTTGCAGCTTCCTGGTGTACCTCTTTCTAGCTTGATGCCATCTGCTAGTGAAAATGCTATTAACCTTATTGCGGTATTATAACAACAATATAAGGGGTTAACTATGAATCCAAGAAGATACTTTTTGTTATTCTCAGACACTGATCTCCAACTTTTTCATGATCATTCAGCGGCTTTGTTCGTGGGATCCATGCAGCAGACCCACTGCTGCAGAGGCTCTGCAGCACCCGTTCTTCCAGGTACACCAAGGAACTCTTTGGTTGGCTGATATGCTGTGAATGTTATGCCTCCACGCCCTATCTAACTGTTTGTTTCATGTGGCAGAGTTGCTTTTATGTCCCACCATCTCTTCGTCCCAAGCTATCTGCTGCAAGAACTCCTCCGCCAGGTAATTTATTTGTTGATTGAGAATGTCGGGACGTAGATTGCTTTACATCTATTTTGATATTGTTACAAACTAAATTTCATATATCTTTCAATCCAGTCGGACCAAGGGGATCATTAGAGCACCAAACTGTTAAACGGCAGTCGGTGTCTCTTGCCAATCCTAAACCATTCAGTAGCTATGTTACTCCAAAGTCGAATGCTGCTTTTGGCAGTGGTGTTCAGCGGAAACTCGATATGGCTAATCAAGGTGGGACGAGAAACACCAAACCCGAGAGAAGTTCTGTCAAAGACTCCAAATACAGACCACCCGGAAGAAAGAGTCCTCGTAAGTAAACTCAACTTCTTCTTGTTTTTTCTCTTAACACGTGCTATGGTTGTTTCTTCATTTGATAAAAAAAATACATTCAACCGGAGATAACACTGCAGGGTCGTCATTGAACAAGAACAAGGTCGCTCGAGGTGTATCAGAGACTGCTGACAAACTTGCCAATGTGACAATCGGAGGAACCGTGTCTCGAAGACACTCTGTGTCTGTGATGGGGCAGCAACAACAGCTGAAGGCACCCCCGATGAAAGCAGGTTGGGTAGGAGAAACACGTGACATGTTCCTTAGACCAACACAATCCACCACCAATACCTACTCTAGAAAAGTCGCCGGCTGACCAACAGACCTTTGACTCGGCCTCTATTCTACTTTTATGAATATCTTATAATCTATTCTCTGGGTATCTCCCCTAGTCGTCATGCCAGGGAGAAAGAAAACACTTAAAACGTCTCCTTTACAGTACGACGGTCTTGTCTCGTCGATGGTTATGGTTTTTTATTCCCTTTTTTTTTTCTTTCAGTCGTGGGATGGTTTGGTTTATGCTTCACGATTAGCTTGTGATTTGAAATAAAGTTCGACTTTGTGACTAATTTTGTGTAGTTCATCACTACTTCCCAATTCAGTTTGGTAGCTTTGTTGATAGAATAGAAAAAAATCATAGGCCTTAATTATTAAGCCCCTTTATAGAAAATCAGGTTTATCACATTTTCAGCAAAAATGTACATCAGATTGTGAATTTGTCTAATAACCTCTGGGTTATAGTAAATTTCTGAAGTGTTGAAGTTTCTTGTAGGGTATCAAATAGCTTAGCCCTTTTTTTGCTTTTGTCTTATTTCTTCTTGTTTGAAGAATTCCAAAAAGATTGCCAAAAGACAGGCCAGTTCTTCTTAGCTTCGTTCCAGCCTAATAACGATCCTTCTCTCAACGGATCCCAACTCGATGACACGATCCCATAGCTCACACCAGCTAAAGCCGTACCGAAGAAGACGAAGGAGACAATAAACGGAACCCAAGTGGGCACATCAATCTTCAATCCCACTTTGAGATAGTAAAAGAGTGGGAAGAACAAGAGACCAATGAAGAGTGGTAACCCCACAGTGAATCCCATTCTGCTTATCATTCTGTTTGTCACTATCTCTGGAATCACTCCTCTCTCACGATCATCATCTTCATCGTCGTATTCTTCTTCTTCTTCATTGCTTTGGTTTCCGGGCTTTTTCGCTTTCTTGGTTTTCTTAGGAGGAGGAGGTCCAAAGCCTCTCGGGCTATTCAACGTTGCGTGTAATGGCGCTATACGCGATATCTGTAAGCCGTTGATGCAAGTAAGCGACTTCGGTGCTTCACTGTTCCGTTCTCTCCGTTTTTCTCCTAAACTACACTGTTTGTTGTTTCCATCAAGCTGCGTAAATGGAAGCAATTTGAAAAGGATAGTCTCAATTTCACAGAACAATAGAAGTAACTAGAGATCAAAAACCAGATAATGGAGTAATATACTAAGAAATGGATATGACGCCATTAAAGTGCAGTTTCTTTGTATTGATCAATGACGAACCAAATTGATCGGTACAAAGAGGAAAAGGAACGAGTTGAAACAGGGAGCGAGTGAGAGAGAGAGAGTAAGATTACCTTGGAAGAAGATCTGGGATGAGGAGGGAGCTTGAAAGGACATGGTACAGAAGCCATTGATCAGACCAGACACGAACCAAGGGGCGAAATCCTAACGAGATTTAGACACAGAGATGCATAAGATTTTTGTCTGTGCGTTTTTTTTTCTGTTTGTGTCCAATGGGAGAAATGGATAAGGTTCTTCGCCTTGTGAATCGATTATTTTCTCTGGTACACTCAATCGCCTACTACCGTGTCGTCCGGCCCGGTATGCACCCGTTTCACCCGGTCCGATAATTTTAATCTTGAAATATTTAACCCCAACGAATCTTGATTTGAGCGGTAGGCGAAACGTAAATCTTCCAAGTTCGGTTTTGTATTTTCGTGTATACCACTTTATTGAGATTTTCCTAATTTCCTGTCTTCTTCCAGAATTGAGAAAATGGTACCGGGGATTTCACCCACACAAAGTAAGAATAGAAGAGATTATATGATTCTTCCGTAGTTTGGTTTGGTAAATTCATTGTATCGGTTATGTCAACCATTCCGGTTCCTTTTTTATTTTGTTTATTTATCCAAGCGTAAAATGGAACGAAGAGTGGTCCTGAGATAAGCGAACGAAGAGTTTGCACTTGCGGATCGAAACAGGCGAGATTTTTCTTCTTCTTTTGAAATTGTAATCCTCAAATGGTAAAGTTTTACATATTTTAGCTCTTTGTTGATATATTCTATATCTTAGATTTATTCCAGTTAGTCCCAAGGTTCTATCAGATTTCTGATTTGCGACCAAGTAAACTGGAATTAGTTTACTATTTGTTGGATTGTTCCAGATCCTGAGATATTCAATTTGTATGGATTCTTGGACACAATTGGTGGGTAAAAACTAAGACCTTTATGTTTTGCTGGTGATAGTGTTGAATATCTATTGGTTTTGCTTATCGATTCCATGTGCCTTGGATTTGATTTGATTTTGTGGTTGCTTTTTAGTTCATTGGTATTGTAGATCATTTAGCAGGTCAGTGTTAACTTACATTAATATCTTGTGTTTCAACTTTTTTTTTACCCATTTTTGCAGGTCTTGATGATCATCAAGGGTATATTTAGGAGATATAAGAAATGGAATCCTGTTCATCCTACTTATGGAGCATTTTGGGGAATGGGGATTGGGATTGGTTGTGGGGTTGGATGGGGACCTGGTTTTGGCCCTGAGGTCATTGGCTATATCGGTGCAGGCTGCGGCGTCGGTTTTAGTGTTGGTATAACACTTGCTGGTCTCGGCATTGGTCTCCCGACAAATCTTCTTCTTGCAGCTCCTTATAACAGTATATACTCTCTTTATCTCTCTCTCACACACACTGACATGTAGTTTAGAAGTGATCTTTTGTCTGCTGAACTTGTTTTTGATATTTTATGTTCAGCTGTGGAAGCAACTAGAAAAGGTGCTTTTGAGTTATTTGGTAGAAATCTCTCCGCCGATAGTTTTATGCCTCAGCTTGCGAGGTTGCAAAGACAAGCCAGTGAGATATGCACTGGTTTTGACAAGAAGCCTCACTTAATAAATAATGCGATTGACATAAAAAGTGTGCCTTTGTTCATTTCACATGAATGTGGAAGATTTGGGCGTCATCTTCTCCATGTGCGTAAAGGTACATTCGATTAGTGTGAGCTAAGATACACATGTTTAAAATTCTGCTATATCCATGTACATTCAATTAGATTTCTGGGATAAGATACTGTATTTTTTTTGGGTATATGATTGTGCTAAGACAACTGAAGACAAAGCTAGAACCATGGCTTCTAGTCTGAGCATCTACATGCCTCTGTTTTACATATAACTAACTTATATGGAGATGTTACTGTTATTCACTGTATAAAGCGATCACTATGTTGTGTTGAAGACATTTGATAGAGAACAATTTGATTTAGCGGGGTTTGTATCAGGTTTGGAGGACAAGAATCGTGGAGATTCATCAGCTATGTAATACCACCAACTGCGACGATCATAAGTATCTGAGACACTAGTTTCGAGATTTGGCTTTGCTGGATAGTTACTTTCATTGGCAAATTTGACTGAAATATTCAGCACAAAATCACAGCCTGGTTCCTGTCTACTTTAAGGAAACATTTTGAGAACTTGTGTCTGAGTTTTGACAGTAGCATACTAGCATTCAGGTTAGTCAACGTGTTTCACAAAAGAACGTTACCGGAAATGTACTTAGTGTTACACAACAGGTTTATGCTTTGCCCTTTAATCAAATAATATATTTTCTCTTTATGTCCTCTTCTTCCTTTTATCTAACTCCATTTACTTTGTTCCTTACTTGTGAGGGATAAAGAATCTTAGAAGAGGAAATTCGACTGGATATATACACTTTTGCATGTATACATATATCTGTCTCACCCCAAGGTGAAAGCTGCAAACTTTGAAACCCAGAAATTCCTCCCATTTTAGTTATTCTCATAAACACAAGAGGAGTTTATGGACCGCCAAGCTAAGAAGTCTGTATCTGAAATTGATGAGAAGCTCCTTACGATTAAGTCTTCCTTTGATTTAGATTATGTGAAATGGTTGTCTGGAAAAGAGAGTGAACCTTCCTCTAAGCATGGAAACATGTCCAAAAATGGTGATCCATCAGCAACTCGCAGCAGCAGCATCACTAAAGAAGTGCGGCCTAGGACGAACCGCGAGGAGACAAGGTCTGAGCTTCCGGGTCAAACCATTCATGGTTTTAAAAACGAAATCTTGTTCTTGAAGAACTTCTTGCTGAAGCAAAAGGAATTCCAAGAGTTCAAGATTCGAGCAATTGTGGGGAAATACGGAGTTGGGAAAACGACATTGTGTCAGGTTGTGTTCAACGACAAAGAAGTGAAACAAGCTTATCTCCCGAGACTATGGGTGTCTATGTACAGCAAAGAAACAAAAGAAGACGAAGATCCCAAGATAGCTGTTGTGAAGAGAATCTTGAGATCACTTGGAGTTGAAGAGGAGATGTTGAAACACATCAACGAAGAAGCAGAAGAAGAGAAGAGAGCCAAAGATGAAGCTGAGGAAAGAGATGAAGAGACGGTTAACGAAAAAGAGCTCTCTCGGTTATTGTATGCTCTTCACTTGAATCTGACTGGGAAGAAGTATCTGATAGTGTTGGACGATGTTTGGGAAGATAATGAGTGGAATCAAAGGCTCGATGATGAGAAATATCAACAGGAAAAAACGCATCTTTCTTGTGGGTTTCCTAAAAAGTTTGGTGGGAGAGTGATTGTGACAAGCAGAGACGCGAGATTGGCGAAGAAGATAGTCGGAGAAGAAGAGAATCTGCAGCGTTTGTTTCCGAGATCCGATGTAGAGAGTGTGTGGGAGATTTACAAAGAAGCAGTAATGGCATCAATGAAAATGGAAGTAAATCCGAGGTATCTGGGAAGATTCAAACAAGAGCTTATGGATAAGTCTGGTGGAATTCCTTCGGCTGCTCTAATGCTGGCGAAGCCTGTGATAATGGATGAAACTGAAGGAGAAATGGAGAGGAAGAAAAGCTTCTAACTTTATATATGTATTTACTCTCTAATCTAAAGAAACATTTGTACATTACTATTTTATTATCCTAGAAAAACTCAAATAAAATGAAGTTTTTATTTAATTTCAAAACAATATTCAAATAAACTGTGACCACCGATTTGAAAAATTTGTAGCAGTGATAGTCTAAAAGATATCAATCACTAATTTCAATTTCTAATATAAGGAATCCATTGGTACTTCAAAAACATATTTCGAAGAAAGGAATCTGTGTGATTGAATATCAATTTCTTTTCAGCTTAAGAGAAGTTGCAGATTCTCCCCAATAATTTTAAATTAAACATCTAAACCCTTTAGTAAAATGTGTATCACATGAACACCAAACACAAGTAGGGCAAAACTTGTGTTTAGCATTTATCTGTTTTCTTTTTGTAATAAGAAAAGAAAACCTTTGCTTGTGTAATGGACAATTCCAAAATAGTATGATTGAAATTTCAGTAAGAATCTAATATTTATACTTGGCGTTTTACTTGCAAGGTGAATATTATCTAAACTGATAAAGAAAATTGCTGTAAATCTCAGGATAGCTTGAGCTGCAAGTTATCGGAGATGGAGTTGTATATATAGACGTGAATCAGTCAACAATGGCTAAGCAAAAAAAAAAAAACTATATTTGGAGAAAACCAATCTTAACAGTTACTCGGAACAACTAAGGTTCTTAGTTTCTCTTATGTTTTCGCAAATGCAAATTTCTTACTATATGTTTTTTTATAAATATTCCTGTTCAGTTGTTATTTATATTGTGTGAAATTCCAAAAAAGTTAGTTTCATCAAAATTAGATTTTTAAAATTTCACTCTTTTTTCCCAGAAATGGAGAAGCAAGTGAAGAAAGATGAGATCAGCAGAGAAGAGATTGTGAAGGAGATAATGAGATCATTGGGACAAGACGGTGTCGCTTCAAGAACTGTTGTCGTTGGTGAAGCTGGCATAGGGAAGACATGGCTTGCGGAAAAAGTCAGTAAACGTGTCACACGAGAAACCTCTTCGTATGTCCTCTGGTTACATCTGAACAAAAAGATTACAGACGAGAAGTCGCTTTACGAGAATCTCGCTGTTCAGTTATCGTTATTTTCTGAGTATGAAGAAGGCGAAGAACAAGTTGTGCCTAATGATTCATTGGAGAGCCTGAAAGAGGATATAATGAAAGAGATTCTCAACCAGAGGAAGAAGAATATTGTGTTGATTTTGGATGATGAAGGAAGTATGACTAAGGAAGACTATATCATGAAAGAACTAAAGCTCCAACAGTTTCTTGAGAAGGACTCAACTGTTATCACACTTAAGACTCTAGTCATTAAAAGAGATGAGAAAGAGGAGAAAGAATCAACGATCAAAGTCGGCCCGCTTACAGAAGACGAGTCACGTTACTTACTCCACAATTCATTGGACTTCTTTGAGTCGCATAACGTTGAAGATTGGCCGTCTCTGCTGCAGAGCCTTTGCCTTAACGGAGAGATCAAAGAACCTACTTTGATGTCTTGTATTGTAAGCAAGAGCAAAGGCTTACCGGCTGCAATTGTTGTCTTAACCAAGTCCCTAGACAGCATTAAGTTGTTGTCTGCGAGACAGAGGAACGTCTTTAAAGAATTGATTTTATCCTCCGAGTCACTAGATGCAGCTGCTGCGTCCAAGAATGCAATAGATCGCAACCGCTACAATCCCGTCTTGCGTTTAAGCTATGAGCTGTTAAAGCCTGACGAGACAGTCAAAAGACCCATCATTGCTTGCTTTTGGCATGTCCTGGACTTTTACAAGCATAGTGGATGCGCTTACTACCGCGACCTAATCGTGCACTGGATGCTTGAAGGGTATTTTGATCCTGTTAAGTCGGTTGAGAAAGCTTATCAGGAAGGACATTCCATTTTGATGGAGTTTATGAACAGAGGAATCCTGAAGAAACAAGAAGACAACATGGTGGTTCCAGAGATGTCTATGAGCAATCTATTGGATCTTCAAGACTGTGGATTCTTTGGAAGATCTCGTCTTGGGTTCAACAGAGTTTATGGTGGAGACAAGACAAAAGGGCTTGGGAGAATCATCGTACTCGACGATATGATACATACAATTCAATCTAAAGAAAAGAAGATTAAGACGATTATAGTTAGCGGAAATCGTTTACGTAGGGAGGTTCCTGGAAAGTTTTTTGAGAAACCAGAGATGCAAGATCTCGAAGTCGCTGTCTTCTTTGAGCCAACGTTTGAAAATCTTGTACTGTCTTTATCTACGCTAAAGAAACTCCGAGTACTCGTGATAAGAGACTGCGATCTAATACAAAACATTGATAAGCTCAAGGATCTTAAAGACCTACATGTTCTTGAAGTCTCTGGTGCAACTTTTCTAGTTAACATTCCTGATGATTTCTTCATGAACATGACTCAGCTTCAAAGTCTTAACCTTTCGGGACTTGCAATCAAATCTTCGCCTTCCACAATCGAAGATCTAAGCATGCTCCGTTGCTTCATCCTAAGAGACTGCTCTGAGCTGCAAGATCTACCTAATTTCACTGCGGCTACAAACGCTTTAGAAGTTATCGATATCCAAGGAGCTCGGAAACTTGAACATTACTTCGATAGAGTTAAAGATCGGAAAGAATATAAAGGCAAGAACAAGAACTTCGCTCGACTTCAGCAGCTCGAACATTTAGACTTCTCAGATACTCGAATCTTTCGCCTACCGATATTTCATCGCACAAACTTCAGGACTATGACATCCTTGACGCGGCTCCTGCTACAAAACTGTACAATGCTTAAGAGACTGCCACAGCTTGCGCCTTTGACTAATCTTCAGATTCTTGATATCTCTGGTGCAACAAGCTTAGTGGAGATGCTTGAAGTGTGCTTAGATGAGAAGAAAGAGCTTAGAATCCTTAATATTTCAGGGACAAGTCTTCCTGAGTTAGCCGACACGATTGCTGGTGTTATCAATCTCAATCAGCTTTTGTTAAAGAACTGCTCCGAGATTAAAGAGCTTCCAAGCATTGAGAAGCTAACACACCTTGAGGTTTTTGATGTTTCCGGTTGCATTAATCTGGCCAAGATCGATGGATCGTTTGGGAATATGTCATTCCTCCACAAAGTAAATCTTTCGGGAACGAATCTCTGTGAGTTGCCTACCAAAATCTCAGATCTTTCTAACCTCAAAGAGCTCATCATAAGAAACTGTTCCAAGCTACAGGCTCTTCCAAATCTTGATAAGCTAAAACATCTAGAGATCTTCGATGTCTCGGGCTGCACCAAGTTGGAGAAAATCGATGGGTCATTCGAGAATATGTCTTACCTTCGCGAGGTGAATCTCTCCGGGACTATGATCACTACGGTTCCAGAGTTTCCAAAACAGAGCTTCCTCTGTTCTTTGAAACGCATTGTTCTCGCTAATTCGAGGTCTTTAGAGCGAGACGAGTGGAGCCAAATAAAGGATTGTTTAGCAATGAATTCAGAGGACTCTAGCTTCTCTAGTGAACCGAATAAACCCAGCGGAAAAAGCGAGAAACTTGTTCATTACGGTGACAGGTACAGAATTCTTGACCCTGAAGTTCCTTTGGATATCGAAATCGTCGAGATCAACAAATCAGTGGATCTTGGGACAGATTATATAGCCAAAGCCGAATATGTATCCATTGCAGAGGATGAATCCACAAGCGTATCTTTAATCTTCCACGAGTTTCAGATAAGATCGGTAAAGGGTTGTTGGGTAGAGAGGTGTAAGAACATGGAAAATCTCTTCGCATCAGGGGAGCTACAAGAGGAAGAGAGATCGTCTTCATCATTGGAGACTATTTGGATCTCAAATCTTCCATTGCTTAAAAGCTTATGCAGTAATAACGAAGGATTCATCTTCAAGAACCTTAAGAAGCTAAGCATAGATTGTTGTCCAAGCATAAAAATTCTCTTCCACGAGATTCCTGGTAACCTTGAGATTCTCCGTGTGAAGTTCTGTGATCAGCTGGAGAGATTGTTTGAAACAGAAGCAGGAGAATTATCGAATCTTAGAAAGCTATATCTTCTCGATTTGCCTGTTTTATCGGCATTTGGAACTAAATTCCCGGAGCACACGGAACTCAAAATTGAGAAATGTCCGAATTTGAAAGCTACAGAAGATGAACAGACAGTGAGACAGAAGATGTAGTGACTTGACTTATATGACATTTCCAAAGCCAATAATGGAATGGCCCTCGTCGGTTTCGGACTAAGAACAAAGATAACAGAAGTATTTTAAGGGATCAGCCTCATAAGTATGTGATGAACTAAGAGGGAAGAAACAAAAATCCAAACTTTTTCTATTACCCACCATATATGTCTAAATAAACTTCAAAGTCTTCTACTTTGGAAGAACATGTAATATGAAACGTATAAAAACGTATACTTTTTTGTTGTGTTTCTACTGTAAACTGAAAAAAAGAATAAATGAATGTTTGTATTTCTCTAATTTTGTTTGTCTATCAAGAAGCCTATCGAGGTTTTAACCTCAAAGAATGTCGAATACTTAATGGATATTGTATCGAGAAACGATTCGAATCATGACTCCATATTTCCTCAAAGACTTGGTAAATAAACTTACATTGGCATATCTTTGAATGATTATAGATGACTCGAGTTGTAGCTTTTCATCCAAAAATCAGGGAAGTGGTCACTGGTCAAGACAGTTTCTAAACGATTGTTTCGAGTTTAAGCAAACATTTATCACTTTCATTTATAGAGTATCGTAGAAAGCTCATCTCAACACTTCACTATACGAAAGCATACGTTTTTCACAGAATTTTCCATGGAATTTTTTTTTCAATTTGTTTCTTCCGGTATTTTTTCTCGTAACTAACTCGTTTGGTATTTGGAGTCATAAGAAACTGAAAAAATCAGTATACTAAATTATTCAAAATTAGGTATATAATCTTCTTTTCTTTGTTTAGTCAATAACAGGTAAGTAAAATTTTTTAATTGAAATTGGAGCAATTATTTGCTATAAAGGAAAAAAAATGAATGGTTCTTAGGCGATGTCTTCAAATTAGATATGCATCTGTGAAGAAAAGAAAGAAAGAAAATCATAACCATCCAACAGCTGGCTAAAAATAAAATAAAAGATAACCATCAAAATTCTTATATATATGTATAATTAGTTCTTATACATTGTTAATTCGGAAAACATTAAATTCCTTTGCATTATCCGGACATGAATAAATCCTTTCAAAACTCTGTCGCAATTCTAACTATCTTCACCATCCTTGTTCTAGGTCAGTACAATCGTATATTTACAATAATAAATCATCCAAAGTACTTTGGTTATAAATGATATGGTATTTTTCTCTACAAAATCAGTTAAAAATTGTTATATCAGACTTAATTACGTTTAATATTTGAAAAAATAAAATGTATTATAGGGGTGGCGGTAGTGGTGGGACAGAGAATGGGAACACTGGTAAGGTGTCATGAGATTCTGACAGAGAAAGATTGTGACTCTGACAAATGTGCCTTTCATTGTGCTCTCAAGAGACATGGCAATGGTTCTTGCAACATTAACTACGATTATCTCAAGCAATGTCTCTGCTATTATTCTTGCTATCGCTCTTAACTTTTATTAATTCAATCCAATCTCTATTAATACGTAATCTGTAAGTTACAAGTTACGGTCTGTAACCCAAGATGTTCTTTTTATTAACGAATTAATTTGATGAGTAAAACAAAACGGATAATTTAAGATTTAACTCGTGTATCGTGCCACGTAGATGCCAGCACGGATATTCCGGATCACACGTGGCTACATTGTTGCTTATGTTTTCACAAGAAACCCGGTAATGACTGGATGGATAAACTCGGTTTTACATTACATCTAAACTAATATTTGTTATCTGCAGAATTTGGGAATCAAAACATGACTTTGTTGTTACTTAAATAAGACAACCTTTGAAGCCTTTCCTAAGAACGGTCTCATCTAAATTTCTTCCAATGAACACAAGTTTGTTTATCCGCTTCTCTTCTTGTCCCCATGATTTTCCCGGGCATCCGTCTAACGTGGAATGGACGCCCTGTAATGAATTATTCCCAAGTCTTTATTGTCAACTCAAAGATTTGAAGAGATTGTTTTAACGCTTCTTAGACGAATGCTATAAGTAACGGTGAAGAAGGATTTCGTGACCTGGAATATATAACGTTGATCAGAGCCTCCTATTGAGAGCACACCTTTCATTCTGTATAAATCATCGCCTTTTTCTTCTATCAATCTTTCTAACCAATCGTCAACCTACAAGTTCAGAATGTGTTACTACCTGAATACGATCAAGTCCTGGATTCAGTGTTAACATTTGGAGATAATGAAGAAATGACTAGAAATTGTACTAGAAAGATCAGAGCTGGAAATTGTCGGTTAGCATCATAGTAGGGTGAGGGAGATGAATGATGGAATCAAGGAGAATCAGCTAACAAAGATGGAGTACAGTAGCTTTTACCTCATCAAGATCAAGTTTTCCTTCAGAAACAATGCTAACACTTGTGACAGCAGAGTCATGAACATGATCATGTTGATGTTTGTGGTTTCCTGTATTTTTATCAGAAAATATCACCCACCTTTAATTAGAAAAGTGAAAACTAAGATGCTTGTGAAATGGTTTAACTTCTGAAATAGTTTTTTGGGGGTTAAGGTAGATACCATGACCGCATTTATGGTGATGATGATCATGACCCTCTGCACAACTCAAGCCATCTGCATTGATTTCTGAATCAATTCTGAAAAATGTATGTGTGTTGCAGGATACCAAGAGAGAGAGAGAGAAAGAGAGAATAAAAATGTAGACAAAAGACATAGAAAAAGCTACCTCTCAAGATCATAGCCTCCAACTCCTAAGACAAAATCCATATCAACATCTCCAAATTTGGCATGTTTGATGGGCGCCATACAGTTAATTTGCTATTGATTTTAACACCAATAAAAGAACACGTGTCAGTCCTCATTCAATTATCAAACGTAAGCTCATGACGCTCTCTTACCTTGATTCTTTTAGTTAAGTGCTCCAAATCAGGCTCGGCTACCAAATCTATCTGCCAGAAAGATATGGGAAAGTTTTTAAAAACCTATTTGTCCTACAAGTTGATTCGTCAAAAGCAGGAATGGTCATATTGTTGGATGAAAATTTTCTCTTAAAATGTATCAAGTGATGGCTCAAAAGGCTTATGATAAGAGAAATTTATATCAAAAACTGGAAGCTTAAAGGTAAATACCATCAAACCTTATTCAAAACTATTCGATCTGCATAAGCAATTTGTTCAACTGCCTCGTTCACAACGAATCTCGGTTTCACTTCGTTCAAATGCTGCAGCGCGTGTTTGGAGTCAACAAGTGTAACAACGCCATCTAATTTGATATATCTTGGAAGTAATTCATCACTACAAAATGTTTCAATGACTGGACCAGGTTTTGCAAGCCCTGATAGCATAGCAAAAGTAGACACAATCTCACTAACAGAAAGAATTTTTTTACAAATAAAACTTCTGGAAATTTCATTGAAATAGAGTTTCAGCAACAAATTTTCAAAGTAATGAATCTATAAGTTAATCACAGATAATTAAGTTCAACAAATTATCAGCTTCAGATAGGTAGATACCTGTAGTTTCGATGACAATATGGTCAAATCTGTCTCTTTTCTTCTTAACCAACTCAAGAAGCATTTTGACTAAATCTCCACGAACAGTACAGCATAAGCAACCATTATTCACCATGACTATATCATCAGAGGAAGAAGAGTGGCTCGCAACCAGAGATCCATCGATATCAACCTCCCCAAACTGTTATATCCACAAATCTGAATGTTAAACAATCTGCAACGTAAATAAGAATAGCTGAGTAAAGAAATTGCTTTTTCCTCACACCTCGTTTTCTATGACTGCTATACGCTTCCCATGATTTGAAGTCAAAATATGATTCAAGAGAGTTGTCTGCAGATAACGAGCAACTGTCAGAAATCGCAGGAGGATGAAAAATTTCATAATCTCAAAATCCATAGCACCCAAATTTGGTCTCTTGCCTTTCCAGAACCCAGAAACCCGGTGATAACTGTAGCGGGAATGCGAGTATCTGGATTAAGAGAAGCTACGACATCTTGCTCAATCCCCGAGCTCGGCACAGAGGAAAACCATTTGAGGAAACGCTTCGAAGAAAACGATTCCCGGAAAGTGAAGCAATCGATAAAACCAAACAGGCGAGGAGAGAGCCACGATCGAGACGACGTTACCGTTCCACGTTGCGAAATGAGGAATCTGATAGCCATCGAAAAAATACTAAAACCCTGAAACCTAAAATTGGAGGATTATAAAAAAAATTCAGTTTATAGAGAAAGTGAGTAGAACTCGACCCGGATCCAAACCCAAACTCGAGAAACCGGTCTAGTCGAGTTTGGTCCGGTTCGTAACTTGTATATATGATCTAGTTAGAAATATTTGAGCTTATGTTTCAAAGTCCAGTCGATTCAAACAACATTTCAAATTATTCCAAAATCTTTAAAAATGCTAATAATTTTTAAATGATGTTCAAAATCCTTTTAAATAATAATAAGTTCTTTATTTTTATCAAAAATTTATGAGAAAATTACGTAAAACAAACACATATAACAATATTTTAATTAACTATTAATCAATGATAAAATTTTATTTATGTTTTATTTAAAATAAATATTTATAAATGTTAAAATATTTATCCATTTATTTAACTTTTTTCATATGGATAAAATGTTTTATATAATTTGATTGATCAATCTACAAAATATTGCGATTGTAAAAATATCAATTGTAATCCATTGCATTATATGACTAGATATATATACATATAGTAAAAATTTCAGTTGAATTAATACTTTTGTAAATTTTAATTTACATTTTAGTATTTTCGTCAAGATAAAAAATTTTAGTTTTTGTTTAAACTATATATGTTTAAATTTATTTATTTTAAAATATTTCTAATGAAAAAATATAATTGTGTTTATTTGTGTATAATATAACCTAAATTTGATTATTTTTCTAATATATCAGTTTTATGTAAATCAAATTTTATCATTTATTTTTTATTTAAATATTTAATAGTATTATAAATATTATTTGCTAATATTTTATTTTCCTTTTATATATTAAATTTATTGAATATTAATTTATATTATTTTTGAATAATATTTATTAATTAGTTAATAGAAACAAGAATATTTAAAGTTAAATTTAAAAGGATTTTAAAAGATTTTAAACTTTTTGTTATATTAATAAATGAAAATATAATAAGTATATATATATATATATATATATAATTTGTTTAACATGTTCAATGTGCATAAGAAATATTCATGAATTTTTTTAAAAATATGTGCAATGACAGTTTAAATAATAGAAAAATATCCTATATTAGCATTAAATTAAGTTTCTTGGACAAATATAGCATTAGGTTTAAAAAGTCTTGCATATAGCATTATAAATCCAATGATAAGACTATTTTATCCTCTTTTATTATGTGTATTTGATTTTTATAATGTTATAAAAAAAACAAAAAAGAAATGATGTGAGGTGAATAGAAAATACGAAGTTTCGTGACGACCATCATCTCTGGCACCAACAGACAACAAGATCTCCGGTGATATTCGTCATTTCAGGCGATGTGCGTCATCTCCGGCGACATTTGTCATCTCCGGTGACGTTCGTCATCTCCGCTGAGATCGATTGCCGATGCTATCTTCGTTCTGACTTCGTCTCTTTCATCTCCGTCGAAATCTATTTCGGTGACTTCTCTGGCAAAATTTGTAGGTTTCTTCTCTTTATGTCTCTCTCCTCTCCATCTTCTTCGTCGATCTGCTCATAAGACAGTTGTTAAAAGTTTTAAGCAGTTGCTAGATGAAGCATCTGAGGTATATCTTTTTAATAAACTGAGTTTTTTTTTACTTTAAACTAGATTACGTAAAGAATTCTATTATTTGGTATTGAATTTTCTCAAGTTATATATCTCTTGTGGAAATTTATTATCCTCGTGATACTTTTCAGAACATTGATCACTCCTGTAATAGAAACTAGAGAATGGAGAAGATAAAGAAGCTCTCAAGCTTTTAGAGAGACTAGTAACCGCACAACCAAAGAAAACGGAGTGGAAGTTCTTAATGGCTGGAAAATGCACGCCAAGTGTTCGAGGAAATACTTCAACGAAATCTACTGTCGTTCGAGGCTTTATTCGAGAATGCATTGCTCATGGACCACTTCAAGGAGGGAGACGCAATGTTGAAAAGATTGGAAGATGCATTAGCCATAACCAAAGCTGAGAAGATGGTAAAATGTAATGAGTTTATATTCATGAAGGAATCAAGTGACGTGAGATTGATCTTTGCACAAATACAATTCTTGCAAAAGAACGTGGATGGAACATTGAAGGCTATGAGGAGCTAACGAAAGAGGATCCAAAAGATTTCAGACCATATTTTTGTCGAGGTATGATTTATAATTTGCTTGACAAGAACGCTGAAGTCAAGAAACAGTTTGATAAATACAGAGAGTTTTCTCCTAATAAATTTGAAGTAGAAGGATACTTGAGAACTCCATTATTTAGAATGAAACTGTTTGGTACTAGTGATTGAATTTGTGATTTTTGTTTTGTTTGAAGTCTCATATCTGAGGAATAAGATACGGAAAACTATATTGTTTTTACTGAGAAATTCTGCTGGATTAATACCTCTATTTTTAGGAAGTATCTCTTATGTTTTAGGAATTCTTTCCTAAAAAATTTTCTTAAATTTTATAAAGTATCTCTTATGTTTTAGAAATTCTTTCCTAAAACATAAAATTACAGAGAATTTATTAAATTTTAGGAAGATTTATACAAATTTAGATAGTATCTTTTATTTTTTAGTAATTCTTTCCTAAAACGTAAAATTACAGAAGATTTATTAAATTTTAAGAAGACTTTATGAAAATTTAGATAATATCACTTATGTTTTAGGAATTCGTTCTTAAAACGTAAAATTTCACAGGTTTTATGGAATTTTAACTTTTAAGATGATAACACAAATCAAGAACACATATGTTTGATTTTTTTTAGACATATGTTTAATTAACACTAGCAAAAATTGTTTATCCAAAAAACATCAACAAGAATTATTGAAGCTCAAAAGATAGTCTAGGAATTTGTCAAAAGATAGTTTAGCAAGTCATTTATATATCTAGTATTACTTCCACAACTGATCGAGCTGCAAGATAAACCACTTCTAACGAACTTCCATTCAAATGTATATAATACAATTATGAACCAATCCTATTTCTCTGATAATCAGGGAAGGTAGAGCAAAAAAAATATAATAATAAAAAGTGTGTAGGAGAAGTTAGAAGTTTAAGACAATCAAAATTAAAATTTTCATATAAATTTTGCCGACACAGGAGAGGTGGGACCCACTTAGTGATGACGTGGCTTTTAAGTATGGTTATTAAGTCGACGCCTTTACTCGAATCTTAATAAAACTATCTTTCCTTTTAACTAAACCAAAGGTATCATCTCTTTTCCAATAACAATTATTTCAACGACCCTTAGATTCTTTTTCTTCGTCACTCTCTCGTTTCAAAATATCTTCTTTTCTTCTGTTCTATATCACAAAAAACTGCTATGTCCGCTGTTCCTTTTGAGCCTTTTCTCCACCATTTCTCTATTTGCCAAAACTCTAGAATCTATCGTGGAGATAGAGGCTTGTTGTTTGCTCGTCGAATCTCCGTTGTCATTTCACTTCGAAGAAACTACACTTGACTGGAAGAAGCGTCGGTTTCGGAACGAGCCTAGGTTTTCACATCTCGAATCACAGAAGATTGGTGGCGATTCGGGCTAACTCGTCCGATAATACTCGTCAGAATATGAAGAGTCACACTGCGACTCGAATCAGGGAAAGTAGAGTAAAAAACTCTGTTAGTGAAAAAAATTCCGGCAAAATATGTTTACTCCGGTGGATGAGGTGGATGCGTGAGATCGGGAGTATTGAGGATCAGATGGGTCTGAACAATTGTGAAAAATGAAAGAAATGGATTAAAGAGATGAATTAGATTAAAATAAAAGAGGATGATTTAGTCTTTTTTCCATTAAAAATGTTATATTTTAGAGTTTAAGGTTATGATACTCTTTTAGTCATTAAAACTTAATTTAGTGTTAAATTAGTAAATTGCCCTAAATAATATAATATGAATATTTTATTTAAAAATTATATCTTGTTTTAATATAATAAATAGATGCAAAAGACACCCACAACCGCACCGAAAAATAAGAGTTACCCAAAAAAAGCTTTGGGATGTGTAATTATTTGAATCTATGAACCAATTTGTTTATGTTTCAATAAATGAAACAAATACCTTTTCTTTTAAGAGTTCGAGGGATGAGCAGGAGGCATGTTCTGTTTTTTATGCTATACCTTGTATTTGATCTGTCATGTCTACAATTTTTTAACATATTTATATTTGATATCTGGCTGATTTGATAACATCAAAGTTTATATTATGATGATTTCTCGTTTTTAATAATATTCTGTGGAAAGAGCAAGAATAGTCGATCGTTTATTTTTTTATTTATTGGTAATATGCTGAATGCCTCACTGGCTCCATCTTACCATTATTGAACAAGAAAGAATAGCGGCGCTTTCCGTCGTGCGTCCATTTCCTCATTAGGGAACAAAAAATCTTACTCCTCTATTGTTCTTTCTCTCTTCCGATGGCGGCCACTCATCTTCACTTATCTCCAAATTCTAAAACCCCAACGTCTCACCAAAATCTTCCTCTCTGGTTCTCTCCTGAGACAGGAATCTACACCAGCAAATTCCCTTCCCTACACCTCCCCATCGACCCTAATCTCGACGCCGTCTCCGCTATTTTCTCTCACAGACACGACGGCGATGCTGCTGCGCTCGTTGATTCCTTAACCGGGTTTTCGATTTCTTACACTGAGCTTCAGATTATGATCAAATCAATGGCGTCTGGGATTTATCATGATTTGGGTGTTCACAGAGGTGACGTCGTCTCTCTCGTGCTGCCTAACTCCGTCTACTTTCCGTTGATTTTCCTTTCTTTGATTTCCCTCGGCGCCATTGTTACCACCATGAATCCTTCGAGTAGTTTGGGTGAAATCAAGAAGCAAGTAACTGAGTGTAATGTTGGTTTAGCGTTTACTTCTCCTGAAAACGTTGAGAATTTGAGTTCGTTAGGGATCATGGTGATTAGGGTACCAGAAAGTTACGATCTTGATTCTATTCGAATCGAAAACCCAAAGTTCTACGCAATTATTAAAGGAGATTTCGGGTTTGTACCCAAACCAGCAATTAAGCAAGACGATGTAGCTGCAATTATGTATTCCTCTGGGACGACGGGAGCTAGTAAAGGAGTTTTGTTAACCCATAGGAATTTGATAGCAACAATGGAGCTTTTTGTGAGGTTTGAAGCTTCGCAGTACGAATATCCCGGCTCGAGTAATGTTTATCTGGCAGCTTTACCATTGTGTCATATCTACGGGTTATCACTGTTTGTATTGGGATTGTTATCTGTGGGATCAACCGTTGTTGTTATGAGGAGATTTGATGCTTCTGATGTTATCAATGTAATCGAAAGGTTCAAGATCACTCATTTCCCGGTAGTTCCTCCTATGTTAATGACATTGACAAAGAAGGCAAGAGGAGTTTGTGGCAAAGGGCTTAAAAGCTTAAAGCAGGTTTCTTGTGGGGCAGCTCCTTTAAGCAGAAAGTTCATTGAAGATTTCCTTGGGACTCTTCCTCACGTTGACTTGATTCAGGTCTTTTTATTTATTGTTGGAAGTCTTTTTTTTATGAGCAATTTGCTTTTTAGATAAGGAATCATCTTTTATTTTGTTGTTGCAGGGATATGGCATGACTGAATCAACTGCAGTTGGAACGCGAGGCTTCAACTCTCAAAAGCTTAGAAAGCATTCATCGGTGGGACTACTTGCTCCAAATATGCAAGCCAAGATAGTAGATTGGAGCTCTGGTTCTTTCCTTCCACCTAAAAACCGAGGAGAGCTCTGGATACAAGGTCCTGGTGTCATGAAAGGTAAATAATTTCTTCCTTGTCTACAACTTTTTCTTGCCCAAATAGTTAAGATCTCTCTGTAAGTTCATAAATAAGTCTTTTGTCAATGGTTCAAATCATCGAGATATACACACATTCTCAAAAGTATATCGGATTTTCCAACTTTTGTGCAGCTTATTGGATGATTTCCTTAGATATAGAGTAGGCTTATTATCTTGTTCTTACTTGTGTGTTTAGTTCTAGTAAAATCTAAAGAGTGTTCATTTGTCTATTAGGATACTTGAATAACCCTGGAGCAACTCAGATGACAATTGTTGATGATAGTTGGCTACGTACTGGGGATATTGCTTATTTTGATGAAGATGGTTACTTGTTTATTGTCGACCGTATAAAGGAGATCATAAAGTACAAAGGGTTTCAGGTTTAAAAACCATCGACAATCTTTCGTTTTCTTTCAGCCAACTACAAAAATAGAAAATGTTAAGTCTTCACAAATATGTTTTGCAGATTGCACCAGCAGATTTAGAGGCTGTTCTTGTTTCACATCCCTTGATTATTGATGCTGCAGTAACATCGTGAGTACAAAAAAACTATCCAAATTGTGAATTGTGTTCTAACAACAAAAGACTTTAAATTGCAGTGAGCCAAATGAAGAATGTGGAGAGATTCCGGTAGCATTCGTTGTCCGGAGACAAGAAACAGCACTTTCAGAACAAGATGTAATAAGCTATGTAGCTGCTCAGGTTAGGTTCCAGTAATTCAAAAAAAGGCTTTTCCCATTTTGAAACATTTTGAACATCTACAGAATCATTAATGATCAATAAATCCGATTGACCGATGTGATTTGTTTGTGTTGCTAGGTTGCGCCGTACAGGAAGGTGAGGAAAGTGGTGATGGTTAGCTTTATACCAAAATCTCCAGCTGGGAAGATATTGAGAAAGGAACTAAAGAGAATTTTGACAAGCTGTGTTTCTTCAAGACTATAATTCTTCCAAATTCTTTCTTCCAGTTTTTTTTTGGTAATAATGATAACACAGAGAGATACACTAATATAGCATTCAATTCCATTTGTCTTAATTGGTTTTGTAACCTAAAGATCTGATTCTCATTCTTTTGTTTCTTTAGTTTTTAAAGTTTAACTTTAAATTTTGTTCTTAAGAAACAAATGAAAGTATTCTCCATGCTTCCATTTGAGGTCACTAAGTTTGGGTTTCATTTTTAGTTTTTCCTCTAATCTCATTTGATTTAAAAGCATTTGCAAAATTGATCTAAAATTTGTTTTTAATTGCAAGTTTGACAATTAAAATTTTTTTTGTTACAAAATTAACTTTTTATCTCTATTTTATCTTTCAACAATAACTTTATTTACAACTTTACCATTAACTTAAAAAAAATAAAAACAACACAAAGACCATTATGAACAAAATTTTCAAAAATATTATGAAAATGCCATCTTCTTTATTGCACACAACCACCGTTGTCGTGGTTGTTGGGAGCTCTTAATTCCATCGACACACCCACCTTTATACCTCTATTCCTTCATCAAATCTTATTCATCTCAACCTTTTTCATTTTCTCTTTCATTTTCTTCCAATTTCTCTCTTCACACTACATTCAAAAGCTTTCAACTTTGCAAAAATTCATCATTATCCGTTAAAACAAGCTTCTGGGAGTTTATATCGGTCATCATTTAAGTCGCGTAGCTAAAAAACCAAGATCGAAGGTTAGTTTTCGTGTTTTGCTTTTGGTTATTTTTTCAATTCATACAGTTACTAGAAGTCTGCTTTAATCGGAATAAATCTCTCTTTAACTAGAATAAACTGTTTTTCTCACCAAAGCAGACTTCTCGCAGTCTGCGACGTTTATTCCTATCAAAGCAGACTTCTCTTGAGAAGTCTGCTTTGATAGTAATAAATTGTTTTTCTCACCAAAGCAGACTTCTCGCAGTTTGCGACGTTTATTCCTATCAAAACAAACTTCTCTTGAGAAGTCTGCTTTGATAGGAATAAACTGTTTTTCTCACCAAAGCAGACTTCTCGCAGTCTGCGAGGTTTATTCCTATCAAATCAGACTTCTCTTGAGAAGTCTGCTTTGATAGGAATAAACTGTTTTTCTCACCAAAGCAGACTTCTCGCAGTTTGCGACATTTATTCCTATCAAAGCAGACTTCTATTGAAAAGTTTAGTGGAATAAACTTCGCAGACCGGGAAAAGTTTGCTTTGGTAAGAAAAACAATTTATTCCTATCAAAGCAGACTTCTCTTGTGAAGTCTGCTTTGATAGGAATAAACTGTTTTTCTCACCAAAGCAGACTTCTCGCAGTCTGCGACGTTTATTCCTATCAAAGCAGACTTCTATTGAGAAGTATCCTTTGATAGGAATAAAAACAGTTTATTCCGACTAAAGGAGACTTTTCCGAGAAGTCTGCTTCAGTAAGAAAATTTAGTATGTGTACAATGATCTAATCAAATTCATTAATTTTTATCGTAGATAATGGTCCAAATCGTTATTGTTTGTGGGGAGTGGAATATGACAGAGACTTGGAATTTTTCTGCGGATAATGCAAGAGGAGGAAAAATGTTTGTAATTGATGATGATGATTACGTTGTTGATAAAGATGAGAATAAAGTTTACTCGAATGCTGAGGATTACATTCTTTACGGTAAAGTGAAAGATGAATAAATTCAGTTTTGGTGCTGAGTATCTCAGAAAATTAAGTTACGAGTAAGGATAAAGTACAAAGTCTGCCGAGAAGTCTGCAAAGAAGCCTGCCAAGAAGTCTGCAAAGAAGTCTGCGAGATTTATACAACAAAGTTTGCCGATATAAGTGTGTAGTTTCTGAAACATGTAACCAATCAATTCAATTAATTTGAAGGCACAATGTTATCGATGTTGTGTTACAAAAACATCCAACACTATCCTATTAACTTAGTATTTTGATGGAATTGTTTATACATATCTTTAGATTTTGCAAATCGATTTATTGATTTTCATTCAGTTCTTGTTCTTTCTTGTTATTAGGAAGTATGCATTAAGTATTTTAAATATGCACTAAGTTCTTAACTATGTATAAAAGTGTTTATGAACATTTCTAGTAATATTTATGTTTTTAATGGTTGTCATTTTGTAATTTTATAAGTATGATTTGAGTTGAGCTGATTGAAAGATGATTGACATACAACTATTAGTTTATTATAATTCTGAAAAAGTTGATTGAAAACTGACTGACAAGGTGGAGTGATGGAAGCTAGTGATAGGTACAATAAAGTTGACAAAAACTCATTTAAAATATGACTAAAAATACAAACGAAGTCTGCAATTATTAATAAAGTCTGCAAGTGAAGTCTGCATTTGTAATGAAAACGTGTTGTGAAATCTGCAATTGAAGTCTGCAACCTATAATGAAGTCTGCAACACGAAAATCTATTGATTCAAAAACCAAAGTCAAATTCAAAACGTAAGAAAAAAAACTCAAAAACATCCACAAAAACTGTAAAACCACCATAAATTTCAAGGGGAATTTCAAACATCTATTGAAATCTTAAAAAAACCATCTAAAATTTTAAAAACTATTAAAAATCACTTTAAAAACTACTAAAAAAACAATATTACTTTTTGTGAATCTTTTTCCAGACCTACGACAAAAGAAAATGAGAAATAAGATAAGAATATAAGAACTCTACAACTAAAGTCTGCAACTGAAGTCTACAACTGAAATCTGTAACTAAAATCTGCAAAACTGTAATGAAGTCTCCAACACGAAAATCCATTGATTCAAAAACCAATGTCAAATTCAAAACGTAAGAAGAAAACTCAAAAACAACAACAAAAACTGTAAAACCACCATAAATCTCAAACATCTATTGAAAATCTTAAAAAAACTATATAAAATTTTAAAAACTATTAAAAATCACTTTAAAAATCTAGTGAAACAACAAAATTAGTTTTTGTAAATTTTTTTTCTAGATCTACAACAATAGAAAATGAAAAATAAGATAAGAATATAAGAAAAAAATTAAGAAAACAACAAAAAAACAATAAAATCTCCAAAACCATGAAAAACGTAACAACTAGTAAAAATAACAAACTTACATCTTTAGATCTCGTGACTTCCTTTTCCAGATCTACAACAATACAAGATGAGAAATGAGATAAAAATATAGGAAAAAAACTTTAGAAAACAACAAAAACAACAAAAATCACAAAAACTACGAAAAACTTAAAAACTAATAAAAGCAACAAGCTTACGTTTTCAGATCTCTTCACTTCCTTTTCCAGATCTACAACACCATAAGACGAGAAAGAGTGTTATAAAAATAACAAAAGATCTAAACAATAAAAATATTCTAAAATCACAAATCCAAAACCATATAAACAAAAAAAACTTACCTTTTTCATATCTCATGATTTTTTTCTAGATCTACAAAATAACAAGATGACAAAGAACATGAGAAGAGAAAAAGAAAAGAAAAGAGAGGAGGTAAAAAGAGAAGAAGAAAAAATTTACCTTGTAGTCATTTTTGAAGGATGGAGTCTCCCATGTTTTTTTTTGAAATGAAATTATGATAAATTTTAGGGTTATCTTCTTTATATTTGAAGAGTTAAATTTGGTTAGGTTAAAAACTGTCAATTTCCGGTTTGCGTAGACTTCTCGAAGTCTTCGAAGTTTATTCCGGCTGAAGCAGACTTCTTGGAGAAGTCTGCTTTAATAGGAATAAATCTCGAAAACTTCTCGAGAAGTCTGCTTTGGTGAAAAAAACAGTTTATTCCGGTTGAAACAGACTTCTCGAGAAGTCTGCTTCGTATTTTTACATTACCCTAAACTATAAATTGAAAAAAACTGGTTTAGTTACATTTAATTTCCGGTTTGTACAGACTTCTCGAGAAGTCTGCTTTGTTAAATCTACGACAACATCTCGAGAAGTCTGCGTAATCCTAAACTCTAAATAATAAAATTCACTAAATGTACGAAAGTTTTGTTAATAATTGGATGAATATGTTGAAGATAGTTAAGTAAATGCAAGACTCAAACAATTTTCCTTTAAAAATTTGTAAATCTAAATTTTCAAATTTATCACATGATATTTCAAATTCTATCATGAATTCTCTACACAAACATCAACTATTAACCCACAACACATAACAACAAAAACTAGCAAATATTTTATACCATTAGATCGAATCCAATTTCTTTATTTCTGAATTCATTATAACTTTTACGTATTTTTGATATATATATATATATATAAATTATGTTAATAACAATTTTTAAAAAAAAATATTTCATGATTTTTATTTAATTTAGGTAATTTATTTACAAAGCAGACTTCGCGAAGTCTGCTTCAGCCGAAATAAACTGTTTTTCTCACTAAAGCAGACTTCATAAAGTCTGCTTCAACCAGAATAAACTTCGCAGACTTCGTGAAGTCTGTTTCAGTCGGAATAAACTGTTTTTCTCACCAAAGCAGACTTCTCCGATAACAAAAAAACACGCAGGGACTGAAACGTAACTGACATTTCGACATTATTTTTTAGACAAAAGGAGTGTTCAGTAATTTCTCCATCCTTATAGGTTAGTTTTGCAAAAATGTTTTAATGTGAATTAGACTTAATTCACGTTTACGTTATTTTTATCATTCATGCCAGTTTTTCTATAAGTTAGTTTTATTTTGTTATTCATCTGACAAACTAGTTAACTCGTTTATAATAGTGATTAACAATGGAATTGTATACTTGATTATTTTTTAATCTATTTCTAACTGATGGATTTTTTTAAATCTTTCACCATTTATTATAAAACAATTAATATTTGATTATAAATTCATTTTTGTTACTAAAGAATAACTTAAAACTCTAAACTAATATTATAAACTTATTTAGATACTACACTATATCATAAAACTCTAAACTCTAAACTCTAACTACTTCAATTAGTTTATAAATATTTCTTTAAATTTACAATTTTATTATTATTAATTAATAAAATATATAAAACTAAAGGTTTATTTTTATAAAACAAAAAAGCTACAAATATTTCATATATAGAACATAGAACAACGAATCTAAAAGTTTATTTATCTACAAAATACAGTTTACTTATAATTATTTTGCAAAGATAATTTTAATATGGTCTCACAAACGAGATAGATGCGAGAAATCTGATTCGTTCAAAAAGGGTCAAATCGAACGAGACCCAAAAATAGACGATTGACATAAAATAAAATAAAAGTATATCAATAAATGAGGAGAAAAGTTTGCTTGGCAAAAACGATGTATGATAATGGTGAATCTAAACTGTGTCCGACTCCTTAAAAGGCTAAAATAGTCAAAACTTATTGCCCCCAAACTACCATCATCGTTTCAATCAAAATCAGAAACAGAACACCGAAGTCTCAAGCTCATTGACCATCTGTCTGCGGCGTAAGCGGTTCGTTCTCTATGGTTTTGTCCCGTGGGGAATTAGATCTTAGGGCATCATTTGTTGTTGAATTAACATAACCCAGATCTGATTTTAATTGTTGTTTTTGGGTTTTATAGTTTTAGTGTTGGGTTTTTGATGAATATTGATGTTGCTTCAGTTTCGTAAGTTGAATTGGGTAAAGTTTATTTGGGAGTTACTTGTGGCTCTTTGCTTTAATTCGAATAGCATATTTTGTGCTCATCTGTGTTGTTTATAAGCTTTCATCATAAGTATTTAAAATAACTGTATTTTACTGTTTTATGAGTAGATTCGAGGGTCCAAAAATGCAAAACTTGGCTGATTTCAAGCTTCCTCAGTTCTTCAATTATCCTCCATATTTTACGTACCTATCTCTTCTTCAATCTTTTTCCCTCTTTTATGGTTTGAAGACTATGGATGGAAGAAAAGTTTGTATATTTTTTCAGTTTGCAACCTGTGAGGGACACTCGCGAGAAACAAATACAGCTTTGGAAAGAGCTTATTTTGGATTACTGCAAAACCAAAAAAGTATTCTTGATTGGCGTTGAAGAAGATTTCCCTCTCTTCTCAAACTCTGTCATTGATAGTATGATCCATTAGTGCCCTTTTCACCTGGTTACATTCGATTTACATATTAGTTTTTTCTTCTTGTAGGCTGCATAATGTTTCAGTAATTTTAGCAAGAAAACTGTTTGTGACTTTTAGATCCTTAATCGTTAGACTTCATTAATCTTGCGGCTATGTTTGCAAGAGATTTGAAGCCTAAGTCTTATTTGGTTCGTAGGATCTCTAAGCCATGAAGCAAGGGAAACATTCCTCGCAGCCATTGTTGGAGAAGGTTAGATTCCAAGAGATTCAAGTGGCGGCTAGTTTCTTCTGTTTTTTCTTGGTTTTCAGTCTCATGTGTAATGTGTCATTCGTTACTTACTCACAGGGCGTGCAGAGTGGTTAGATAAAGGGCATAGGAAATGTCTGATTCTGTGGCACCGGATTCAAGATTGGGCAGACATTATTCTTCAGTTTGTGAGTCCCATTTGGATTAAGCAAAGAAAATTTTCAAATATATGTTTTTGTTTTCTGTACCATTCTTTCTCTAATATTCTGTCAATCAGGTGAGAGATAATGGATTAGAGGACAGTGTTATGACTGTTGAAGAAATACGTTCAGGAACAGAATCTCATGGAACAGGTAATTAACCTCGAATCTTTTCCTTTTTTTGTCTAATATGATTTGTTTTTTGTAGCACAGCAACGTGAAATCCATTCGTGAAAACACTTTGATGTTTCAGAGCTTCAAGGGATTGATCGAACGATTCTAATGAGAGCTTTAAAGCTGCTAGAGAACAAGGGCAAGCTTGCATTGTTCAAAGGAACATCAGCAGATGATGAAGGGGTCAAGTTCTCTGTCTGATGCTACTCTGTCAAACGTGTTGGTAATAATAATCTCTGTTGGAAAATAACCTTATGAAACCAAGGTGGAAAAAATGGATAAACAAAATTTCTTTCTCTTGTAACATTCATTCTCTAATCACACTTTTGAGTTCTATAAAATGAGAATAATCTCTTTGTATAAAATAAAACAGTAGAGACTGATGGCATAACATGATTTTCCAAAGTACCTATCCCTCGGTTGAGTTCACGATAGCATACAAAAGCTTTTACAGTTCACGTTAGCAGCAAAATTACAGAATCTTGTGGATGTGGACCAACTACAAAATCTACAAGCCAAGAAATCATTACTTCACAAGCAAACCATAAACTCATTTTTAGCATAAGATTTGATTCTTATGGTTTTTCCTCTTCTCAAGAAACCAAGTAATAATTTAAACTAAAAAAGTTTTATTACGTTAACCGGAAATTCAGCATCTTACTTGATAAAATATGTGTAATCTCCCCAATATTAAGCTTTTCTTTCACCAAATTAAAAAAATTATACAATGGTTCATTTCAAAGCTATATAATACATCCAAAATACGAGGGACGAGATAAACCGAATCAAAAAACAACTAAACCGGACCGGTTCTCAATTTTTAATATGGGATCAATTAAACTTCTAAAAAACCGGTCATCCTAAGAACGGAGTCACGGTGTCGACTCAAGTCTCTTCCTTTAAGGGTACAAAGGGAAAAAGCCATCTGTGCCTCTGTTCTTCGTTTTCCGATTATGATATGTGGCGGAGTCATTTCTCTTTCCTCTTCGTCCTCCTCTTCTGTACACCGGAAAATTATCCTCGACGGAATTCTCATCGGAGATGACTTTTTCTCCGTCGCCGTGGATTTTCTTCTGTGGTTTTCGTTGTTGCTGGTCTTGATGTTTTTCGTGAAATATTCATCGGAGAAAATAACCTCGGATTCTTGAAATTCTTCTGACATTGAAGGATGGAAATATTTGTTTTTTCCAAGAAAATGAGGAAAAGTTTTGGATATATATGATTTGAATGAAGAGTAATGTAAGCAAAGAAGACAAAACTATGAGAAAAAATGGGATTTATATAGACTGAGACATCACAAAGAGAATCTCACGTTTTATATATATATATATATATATATATGTATGTATATACGTGTAAGTATTAATACAAAGCTTGTGTTGCATCAGATGATGTCATGATGAACGTGTTTGAGTGAAGTCAAGGGATTCGACCTCATAGTTAACTAATCATTAAAAGTGTAATTACTATCGTGATTTACACAAATCTTTATTTGCACTAACACATCATTTTGCCATATAACAATTCCGTATGAGTATGTAATCATTGTTTCCTCCTTTTTTTTCAAGTGAAATATGTAACATTTATTATTTACATGGTATCTAGAATTTAATGTATTTTTGTAAATATGAAGATATCGTGGACGTATCTATAAATTAATTCATGATCTATTGATCCTTATTCAACATTATCTAATTATAAAAAGAAATCTATGTAATTGTTAAAGTTTACAAGTTACATTTTACAAACGAAAATTTCAATGATTGTGAAGCTAAGTGACGCTGCTGGACGCAAACGCCACGCGTTTGATGTTATTCACTCGAAACCGCATAATCACAAAACATGACAAGCCATTCGTGCGTTAACACGTGTCACAAAGCTTCGTTCTCGCGTGTGACGGTGCCGATTACGTGGCGTTGTTAATTAACGGCCGATAATTTGTTGCTTTCGGAGAAGAAAAAGGGAAACTCAATGTGGCTTAAAAAGTCTTCTCTTTTTGTCTTTTTTTTTGACGTTGATGCTTAAGAAACAAACTATTTTGATGATAATTTTAAGATGACTATCGTACTATGCAAAGATATAATTAGTAAATTAAGGATTGGAGATAATCTTTCAATATAATATCAGTTTGATAAAATAATCAGTAACTTGGTAATTACATACTCAAAAGTGGAATTCTATATCGAAGAATAGAGAATAACTGTTCATAATTTAATGTTTTAATATGGAAATATGGAATTTAAAATTTGCATGTTGTTAGTGCCATTTTAATTAAAACTTTTGACAACCAAACTTTATCCGTGAAGTTGTCGCAAAAGCAAGTTTTTATTAATTGGGAGGCAATTATTAGTGAAGAAAACATGCCTTGAGATGTACATATACCAAAAGAAAAAATAGTGATTGAAAGTTATCCATTCTATAACCTATCATACATTGTTACAATCCTCAATTAGGATCAAGTTTACACTAGAATTAAGAAGACTTGAAAAAATTTAATTATGTTCAATTTAATTTTGAATAATACCCTAAAATATCTATTTTAAAGAGTTGTCTTTCAATTTTTTAATTACATTATATCTATTTCATTTTAAGTGTTGTTTAATGATTTTTTATAAACATTAAAAATAGAGCAATTATCTAAAATACCACATTTTTATGTTTTTGTTCCAAAATAGCATCATTAGTTTAAATTTCCAATAATAACACAAATTTAAGATTAAAATACATTAAAACTTCAGTTTAATAGAAAAAATTAAATCTTAAATTAGAAAAGAACTCAAACATTTAATTTAATGTATAATTTATTTAGAGTAAGTAACTATTTTCACATAATTAATGATGTTATTTAAGGAACTTTAATTTTAGATTGCTATATTTGGAACAAAAATTTTAAAACTGTTATTTTAGGGTATTAATCTTAAAAATATAATAAAATTAGTGATAGAGTAATACCCTAAAATAGCACATTTAAAATTTTTGTTCTAAATTTAATACTTTAAACTTAAAATTCCAAAAATAGCACAAAATATTTTATGAAACTACATATTTAACATAAATAAATTACAAATATAAGTAAAATATTATATTTGGCTTTTTTCTAATTTAAAATTTATTTTTTATTAGAAAGAAATTAAGTTATTTTAATATTAAATTTATATTATTTTTAAAAATTTTAAACTAATGGTGTTACATTTAGAACAAAAATTTAAATAAATATTATTTTATCAATTGCCCATTAAATTATCATACCTGTGAATAATAAACGGAAGTCATGGTATAAAGCAAACAAAACAAAATTGAGAAAGATGGAATGGTTATCTAAAAATGTATTAACTACCAAACTTTAAGTAACAGGTATGGCAATTCGAGTGATCAAAACAACATTATTGTCCAAGTAAGGATGAAATATGTTTTAAACTTCATATATATATATATGTTTTGTCTGAAATAACACAATTGAAAAAAATTACATGTGACATCAAGATTATCGATATATTGATTGACCACTACAACATCATGTTGCACTTGTAACGTTGGAATAGAGATAAGAACACATGTTCTCTCCTACACTGCATCTATGCTGAGAATGTGTGAATGAATACTGATGATAAATAATGATGTGGATTTTGAGATAAATAGTGATGTATGTGCTTCGTTATAATTACGTGTTCACCACGAAACAACACAAGGAAAATGCATCATTGCTCATACCCTTAACTTCAATGTTGGAGCAAATTGAGTGCATTTCCTATATATATTAGCTAAGTAGACTTATTAAATTGAAGAGAAACAATGAAAATAGACAAAGAGGTAGATAGATAGAGTCGGATGAATTGAACATTGGACGAATTTGGGGTACTGATTGATGCATTGTCTTGTGCTAAAGACAATGACTAAACCAGTTTTTTGGGTTTACTTTGGACAAATGTGGTTCCTACTCTTAGGTGGTCCCTTCGATATTTTCAATAAATCAACTTATGTTTTTTTATAAACTTCAAAAGTTTCGGGTGTTTGATTGTATCGTATTTAAAATTTAAATAATATTTTCAAATAGATTAGAATTAGAGATTTTTTATTTATTTAAAGTAAATAAATATTTTTATATAATATTTATTTTTGGAATTTTATTTTAACTATATTAGATTTGAAACAAAAAATTTAAAAAATGTTATTTTAGGATATTAAAATAAATTTACTTCATTGAATACTAAAAAACCATTACATAGTTTCTCAACATCCACTAATAATTGGTTTTAGGCAATATAGAATACAACAATCATAAATCGGCCAGGAGGAAACCTACTTTGTTATAAAATCAACACACCTATTTGATTCTTTCCTACAAATTTGAATCTTAGGCTTTGTAGATCTCTTTGGTTTCTTGACTCTCTTCCTAATTTTACTTGTAAAAATGTCTTTAGCCTAGGACAAAAATGAGGTTATATAATTAGAATCTGAGAATCGCTTTCAAATTAAAGATGAACTCTTTCACAATTAAGGTATCCAAAACATCATGTTCGGATAACATGTTCACCACATCAATATCTTTAATAACTCTCACAACTCTATCATTTTTTGTGCGAATATTTGTTGGATCAGTCGAAAATCTAGATATAATACTCTGTGTTTTCAGAAGTAAACATCACCTACATCAAATCGAAACAAATGAATCTACAAACCCAAACAACATCGAATTTTTACAATCTAATATCGAGTTACTACTTTACAAATTCAAATTTGTGATCTCGAAGAACTTATTTACACTCGATTTCAGAAGATGGAACTTTAATTTACGATTTGGTTGCCTTCGAATTTTAAAGTTCTTTAATGAGTAAGATTGAAAATTTTTGCATAGGAATGGGTATTTTAGGCTGGATATACAAATCGGATTTAGATGTTGGTTCACGGTCAATCATAGGTTTAGTTTGGTTTGGTTTCGGATGGTATAGTTTTGTCTCGGTTTTGTTCATAAACCATCAAATTCGAGATCTATGTAAAAATAAGTTTTAAAGCATCAATTCAGATATATATATATTATACGTTTTTAACTTTTATTCGAAGAAAATTTGCAACTACAATTTAGTTTGAGAGATATCTGATATTATATAATATTTTTTGTGGGGAAATAGATTCTCGGTCCAAACATAACCTAAACAAACCTAATAATATATATACGAAAGAACCCACGTGTCAGTTTTAGTAATAAGAAGTAAGAGTAACAAATGTTTGGAATAGTGTAGGAAGAGCTTATCACTCCTCATTCACGGCTCTAATACCGTACTAGATTTTGATCCACGCCCTGCGTAAGAAAAAATATTCACAGATAATAATTAATTATTTATTTTGTTAATTTAAATCAAATATATATATATATATATATATAATTTATTTTATAGTTAAAATAATTTTTTTAAAATTTTTTTAATATTGATTACGAAAATAAAATAGATAATAAAATCAAATTATACAAATAGATTTAAATTGTATTTATTTTGGATAAAATTATACATATGATAAATATTTAATTAAACTAAACTTTTGTTATATATTTTGTTTGACTAATTTTTTAAAATTTATATTTTGTTTTATATTGTATTTATATTTTATGATAAAATACATTGTATGTCAAAATATTATGAATTTACATATAATATAATGTATAATGGCAATTTTCGTAAATAATCCAGTAAATTGTGTTTTAGGTAATATTTATTTTAAAATGCTCTAATATTGTGACACATCAGCGTGGTACACTTATAAATCACACGTCAAGAAATTTGAATTTAGGAGGTTACATTCGATTTCAGAAGATGGGGCTTCAATTTGTGATTTGGGTTGCCTTCGATTTTTAAAATTCTTTAATGAGTAGATTGGATATTTTAGGCTGGATATACGAATCAGATTTAGATTTTGGTTCACGGTTTATCGCATGTTTAGTTTAGTTTGTTTTTAAATGGTATGGTTTCGTCTCGGTTTTGTTCATAAACCATCAAAATCGAGATTTATGTGGAAATAGGTTTTGAATCATCAATTCGGATAGATATACGTTTTTAACTTTTATTCGAAAAAGATTTGCAACTAGACTTTAGTTTAGAGATATTTGATATTATAAGATATTTCTAGTAGGAAAATAAATCTTCAATCCAAATATAACCAAAACAAATCTAAATAATATATACGAAAAAAATCCACGTGTCAATTTTAGTAGTCAGGAGTAAGAGTAACAAATGTTTGAAATAGTGTAGGAAGAGCTGAACACTCCTCATTCACGGCTCTAATACCATATTTTGATAAAGAGACACAAACCAACCAGTTACATTCAAGAAATCCGAATCCCATATACAATTATTGAACCGGAGAGATTTATTAAAAAGAAATAGACGTTTCTTAATTAATGAAAATTAATGTTCTTTTAATTATAGGAGTTTGATCTCCATTTCTTTAATTTTTTGCAATTTTACTATGGTTCAAATAAAAAGCTCCATTTTTGTTTGAATTTTCAACAATTCCAATTTCAGAATTTTCTCATTTCATAATGTCCACTTACTCGTAAATTTCAGTTTCAGTTTCATTACCAGAACAGCGAAGAAGATTTTTAATCGTAAATTTCCTCCTGGGAATTCGTATGTCAGTTTTAAGACAAGATTGTGTTATTTTTTAAAAAAATTCATATTGTATATATCTGTTCAAACAAGTTACTCCATGTTGAAGGCGAAAAGATTTGGACTTTGCATCCGGGCAAAGGTAAAATGCTTTTGTAGTTACTATATTTCTGTTTCATGACTCTTTTGTTCTGTTTGAACCTATCTATATTGCTTCTTTAGTTTTGAATATTTGTCTATATGATTCCTGTGAATGGAAACACAGCATGTCATAATTAATTATGGAATTTTTTTTAACAAGTTCTCAGATAAGAAAGGTGGGGAATTGGACGTAAGTTATGGAGCCATTGTGAATAGGTTTGATGTTAATTTGCAACACACAAATGATGATATTTGTCTCAGTTGATTCGTTTGTAAGTGTCTAAGCACATTAATGACATGTAGTTTAAGATACTAAACTCCATATTATAACATAAGCAGTTTGAAGAAGTATAGAAATCATCCATACACAACTCATTAAAGAAATATATAACATATATATATATATTGCTCAATCCAAATACTGGCGTTTATTCATTCCCCATTCCCTTCATCAGCCATTATTACCTGCAAAACAAAATAAGTAAAATGAACAAACTTGTGTTGAAATTTTTTCATAAATAAGATTGATCGAAGCAAGATTTGTTTGCATACACTAACTGAAGAGCGGTTTGGTCTTGGCGACCTGCAGATGAGTAATGGTGATTGTTTGGTTGCAATGCCGCAACTTGGAAATAATTTCGTGAATCAAACGGTTGTGACTCCGATTGAGACTGTGGTATAATCTGCTCGTAGTTAGAACCTCCAGGCATTAGATTCATACTTGGATTGTTCCTCTCATTCTCAGCTATCTATACACATTACCCCAAATTTCCGTTAAAATCGTAAAAAAAATAGATATATAATGTACAATTTTACCTTAGCACGAAGAAGCTGGTTATCGTTATGCAAATCAACTTCCTACACAAACGATCATTAGAATTATAATGAATACACATTATTACATAATTGGAATTTCAATTAGATTTATTTCTTACTCTTTTCTGCATGTAGTCAATTTCGGCGAATAAGAGTTCATTCTGTAAACAAAACATATACATTTAGCAAAGAAAAAAGGCATATAGGAATAGATGTTTTCATGAGACTTGCGTTGATATAAGCTTTACCTTCTTGGATCGGATTCGGGTAATACTTCTCTCTAATCTACTTTCCAAATTCCTAAGCTCTTTGGAAGACATTGACCCTATCGTCTCACCCATCAATTGCCTAATTAATTTTTCAAAATAAAAAAATTATTATAATCAAATACTACGAGAGTGACAAGCAATTAATCAAATATTTCAAGCATTTGGATATATAGTAACCTGTTTGAGTTTTGTATGCTGATAATTTGTTGACGTAATTTGGCAGATTCTTGTTGATAATACTTTTAAAAAGGAGTAGAAAGTATGAAAAATGTTATATTAGTATACACACACAAACACATAATTTCTTGCAATAAAAGGCAATGTTTATAATGAATAATTCAATTAGTATACTTTTAAACTACCTGTGCATTGATTTCTGCCACCGATCCGGTATTAGAGTTATCCGATATTGCCTTCTTGTACCTCTCAATCGTCCCTTTTACACTGCAGAATTAATAAGTTAATTCGAAGTATTAGCAAAATAAAAACTTTGAATTTAACTGTATTTTTAAAAAAGTAATAAAAAAATACTACAAGGGTCAAATCGACCACTTGGCTTGGTGAAGTGTTCTAATACGAAACCTTAAAAGCAAACATCGATTCTTTTGAGTCAGAACAAATGAAACATAATGTGACACATGATGTGAGTATAAATATACGAAAATAGTTAAAATAATAATAAAATAGTTGTTTAATTGGAACCCTAAATACTATATATTCTTCTGAAACCTTAAATCTATCGACTGATTGGCTGCAACTGCCAAGCTGGCTAAATTAGAGTGACATGATTGGTTTCAGCATGTCTAGGGTTTCAGACATCTGACACGTGTCGAAATCTCATTATACACTTCGTAAATCCAACAGACATTTGATAGATTTAGAGTTTAACCATTGGATTAATTGAAACTTATGTAACTAATTTGACCTGTCATAGTAAAATCACAACGTTCCATAGTTTCCTTTTTCGGAATATAACTGAAATTACTATTCTACCCATTTGAATTTTCTGTATACATACACATATACGTGTACGTATGATGACATTTCATAGACTTTGATGACTGAACTCTGAACCTTCGATGGAGAGATCACGACCGTCCATTTTGGGATCGGAGAAGGCTGAACAAACTCTTTATTTTTGGTCCGTTCCAAAAGGCCCTAACTTTCTCTCTCTAGAGAAAAGATCATTCAAACTAACTAAGAAAGAGAAAATTGCATAAATCTATCTACGCCAATGATGTTGAAGAAATTACATTCTTCTACATCTATACCAAATCTTTTTATTCAGTGATCATCAATCTTTTAGTTCTTATACGAAATATTACCATATTGTCTCTATGTGTACATAATATGAATTTGATTTTATATTACCTTTTTTGGGAAATATTAAAAATTAATATTGAATGGTCAAAAGTAGTAATATGATGAGATTTTGAATTTGTAAATAGGCTTCAAATGAATTCATTATGACATAAACCTTCTTGTCAGAAATCAAGAACTGAAACTAGCAAAAAATTATAATATATAGTGGAAATAAAAGCAATAATATCTGTGTGATGACGTGATCAAAGATTCTGTAACAAAGACAACAACAACATAAGAGTGCCCTCAAATCCCAACCTCTAAAAAAAGTTCAAAATACTTTAAAACAATAAGCAAAGAAACTATTATTTCGTTAGTACCCATAGGATATACGAAATTATTCATTTATATATAAATAAAATATGTTTATATAAACATATTGTACCAACATGTACGTTCCATTATTTCAGTCATTCATAAGTTAAATTTCTTAAATAATTCAAATCTATATTCATATTATTTACTTTCACTTACCATCACATGTGTTGTATCAAATATATGATAATGGTAAATAATGAGAGATCAGAAAGAGAGAGATAAGAAAGGAAAGTAAGAGAAAGAAGAGAAGAGAAAGAGAGACACAGACATTAACAACAATGGTGGATGGGATGATCAATAAACAGAAGATGACCTCATAGTCCTTACCCTCCCCAATTTGTTTCCCAAAAACTTACTTTTATAGTCATAAAAAAATCAAGATTTTACCTATTACAACACCAGATCTATAAATATATCTAAATCTTCAAGTACTTGTAAGTAGGGAAAATAGAAAGTTATTATATATATAACAGAAATGAGTGAAGAAAGAAACCACAACAAAGTGAATCTTAGTTCTACAAAACTGAATCTAAAAACTCTGATTGTTTCTTATTTCCTTTCATTTATTATCTAACACTCACTCAGATCCATAAATCTGTACCATTTTCCTCAACTTTGCATATATCAAACTTTCTACAAGTAAGTGAAATTAAAGAGACACATTGAGAGATCTAGAAAATTAGTAAAACCTATGAATAACCACCCTAAGTTAATTATTAAAATAAACATATGCATCAACAAATGTTAGTGTGTAATATATATGTGGAATTTCAAAAAAAAAATGAAGGATAATCCCATCCACAAGAGGATCCAAAACCATAAAAGAAGAACAGAATAATATCTAGCTGAGAAGATCAAAAACCCTAGTAAAGATTCGAGCTTTAACCTAAATCGGGCTCTAAAAACAATTAATCGATTATAAAGTAAGAACAAAGTAGAAGAAGAAACCTGTTGTTTGAGTACTCGTAGAGACGGCCACGGCTAGAGAAAACGATGAGTGCGACTTCAGCATCGCAGAGAACAGAGAGCTCGTAAGCTTTCTTGAGCAAACCATTTCTGCGTTTGCAGAAAGTGACTTGACGATTCGTTGTGTTCTCGATCCGTTTGATTTCAATCTTTCCTCTCCCAGATTTCCTCAGGGGAGAGGAATCTCCTCCTACATCCGATTGGTACGCCGTGTTTGCTGCTCATCCAAAGCCAATTTTTAGGGCAAAAAAAACTGATTAATCCAAAATTACAAGAATCCAAGAAACCCATCAACGACTATCTTCAAAATAATCCAGATTTTTTTTTTAATTATATATGTTCGACGTCAAAGTAGATTTTAAAGATTCAGTTTAGTTTCTTACCCACAGACATCTACTCATGGGCTCTGGTCTGTGAGCAAGAAAAGCCAAATTTATGTTCCTCTCACATTCATATTCTCCTAAAGAATCTAGACAGTGAATGAAAATTTTCAGAGCAAAGGAGATCAGATAAATTTGAATCTTGTTTCTTTCTAAAAAAATAAGAGTCAAATTAAAACAGGTAAAAAGAAAACGAAAGAAGAACATAAATTTGGTTTTAGGGCCAAAAGAAGTGAAGCAAAGTAGTATTATTAAGAAGATAATGTTTGAAAGGATTGGGGAACAATAAAATATTAGACTGACCTGTTGGGGGAGAAGAACAAAGGGTAAAGCTTTATTTTTTCTTGGGAAAATGATTTGCTGGAAAGTATGAGATTTGAAGAAGTTGCAGAAAATGGAAGGTAAGATGTGCTGGTGAAGAGATGGGTATATACATTTATAAAGGAATATTTTATCTTTTATTTTTTTTCTCTAATTTTTATCACCATTTTCCCACTTTTTTACATAGTGGATCTTGTCAATTTTGTTGATTACGTACTGGTTTTCTTACTCACTAAATGTAAGAGATAACTATGTGTTTGTTTTCTATTAGATATATAGAGATATGCATGTATTTTTTTTAAGACTTATATCTTCGAATCAATTCCATATAAACTTATTTTGGAACATACAATTTCTAAGTATATGAGTATAAATATGTTTGTTTTCACTGAATTTAGGCATTTGTGAGGTTCACAAAGGATGAGTACTATAGTAGCTTTTTAAAGAGCATGAAAATATAATTAGTAAATAGAGGGCTAATTACCATAAATAACAGCCACCATAGACGTAGACTTTTCATAAAAATTAATACTTATTAAGGACATCACACATTGAGAAACTGTAGTTTTCTTTTTTTGTAAGAAAAAATAGTTTTCTAGGTGGATAGTTCTTGCAAAGTTGTGGTCTTTCACAAAGGTCTAAATGAAAAAGAGGGTTCAAATTGGGCAACCACTCATGAGATTCAGACTCTACTTCCCATTACTTGTCTTTCCTTTTCGTGTGAAAGTTTTTGAGTCACTAAAATCTTTGGGTAAAATGATCAGTACTCTTTTTGTTACAACAAATATAGATCTATTCTTCATTTATTTGGCTAAATCTCTGCTCTTTGTAAAACAATATTTATCAGCTCTATTCTCTTTGTAAAGTTCATCTAATAGTTGGCTAAACTCAACATTAGTGAGAACTAGTATGTTTATCTCTTTCTTTTTTTGGAAAATAGAGAATCAAAGATGTAAAGATACTCAGATATTGTGAAGAAAATTAGCATACTATATAAGTGTTAGTGAGGAATTGAGTTGATGTTTAGTTGTGATATAGACATATATGAATAAAAAAAAAAAGATAAGTAAAAATAGGGTTTTAGTGTTAATAGGGAAATAGGGAGATGAAGCGTACTTTAATGGGGATGGACAAGACATAGGGCTTCACTTGGAAAGTATTTAAGTGTGTAATGCTTCTGACTCAGTTACAAGGTAACCAGACTCTTTCTATCATTTCCATCTACTTTACTCTCTCTCTCTCTCATGAAAACTAAAATTCTCTCTCTGTTCCTTTCTTTTATTTGACTTTTGGCCTCTTCAAAATCTCAATTCTCCAAATAAATTGTGTAACTAACTAACTAAGACATGTTAACTAATCCTTTTCTCCAGATTTTCTCCAAAATTAAATCTAATCTACCTGTTAATTCAAAAGAAAATGTTTATTTGAGAACGTAAAATATTAATATGTTGTATTCTCGAATTTATAATGTATAATATTGCTAGGTCAAAAAATTAACAAATTTAGATAAAATATTGCGGAAAATACCAAAAATAGATTTCTTAATAAATGGATGGATCAATAATTTTTTTGTTTTTTTCTCGTTAAGACCACAACAATCCGACCGAATAATCCAACATTTTCAAAACGAAAATTTAGATCGAATTTCATATATTTGTGATGGATGTATAAGTTGTACAATCATTAATCCATTTATTCATGTGCATAAAAAATTTTGTTTTGACAAAAAAAAATATTTTAAGTGGAAAAAATTAGAAAAAAATGTAGGTTATAAAAAACCTTTTTTTATTAAATTAATTTAAAATGCATTGAACAATTGAGGGGATAGCGTATAAATGGAGTAAGGTTATGTTATGATTTATGAATGAGACAAGAGTTGATTAGGCTAGTGGTCTAATCCTCAAAGTCATTCTTCTAGCTTCATTAAGTTTCGATTCTTCCATGTGAGAGGTCCAAAAGTTGTCTTAGTACACAAAAAGAGATCCATTTGGCATAACTCTTGAATACCTAAATAATATATTTAAGAATTTTCTCATACCAAAAACAAAAGTTACGCCAAAAGAAGAGAGAGAGAGAGAGAGAGAGAGAGAGAGAGAGAGAGAGTAGTAGAATGTGATGATGGGAGAAATCTATATATACAATTCATATTGATATTTATGTGCTTCTAACCATATCACCCACTTGCAATGTGCTTTTTTTACCTTTTGCAACTCTTATAAATATTAGTCCAACTTAACTAAAATTATATATACCTCTTGTAATATATTTTACTAGCAAGAATTGAAGTAAGCTTAGTAAGAATAATGTTATTGAAAACTTTCTCGAGTCCTCCAACATGTGGAATAATAATAAAAAATTACACCTCATGTGAAATAATAATAAAAAATTACACATCATGTGAAATAATTTAAAAGCAATACTCTAAAATAGTATATTTTTAATTTTTTTTGTTTCAAATTTATCATTTTAAACTTAAAATTTGAAAAATAACACAAAATATTTTGTGAAAATACATATTTACCATAAGTAAAATATAAATATACCTAAAATATTATATTTGAATTTTTTTCTAATTTAATGTTTAATTTTTTTTCTTATTAGAAATAATTTTTAAGGTATTTTAATATGAAATTTATACTATTTTTGGAAATTTAAACTAATGATGTTATATATGAAACAAAAACTTAAAAAATATTATTTTTGCCAATTGCCCATAACTTAACAATATAGATAAACAAGAGAAATACCAAAACATATGAATGAAAGTGTTTTTCAAAAGTATCATCAATAATTTCAATTTATTTTACCGTTCTATTAAAAGTTATATTTTTAAAAAATACCACAAATACTAACTTTAAAGGCTTATAATTATATTATTTGGGTTTGAGGTTTTAGTTTTGGATTTAGGATGCAAGTTTTAGGGTTAGGGTTTACTTTTAAAAGATAAAGTTTAATCTTACTTTTGTGATATTTTTAAAAAAATAATATAAAAAAATAAACTACACATTGCTGATATTTATAAAAACAAAATAATATTTTGTACTAATTTTGAAAATTGTCCGATAAATAATTAAATTTCTTATACGATAGAAAAACTGAAAATAGGCCAATGAATTATTAGAAAAACAAACAATTTAAGTGCTACGGGTCAAGCTTTTATATGGTGGAAGTGGATTTGAAATAAAAAACCATATATCTTCTCGTATCTTCCATGATGGACCTCAACTAAGAATGTTGCTTTCGACCACATTTTGAATTTTTTTTTCTCTTAACGAACTTCTGTGACTCACTCACTAATCTGCCCAGTAAATGATTAATGGTTTATTCATCCATTGGTTCTCTTACGCAATTTGTCATCATACTTGAAAGGTTATTAAAAAAATGAAAAACTGTAACTCTCTGCTTTTTGTTTTGATACCATTGTACACTATTTCTACTATTATTTCAAAATAAATATGTTAGTAATTGGATCGTTTTGAAATAATAAAATAAAAAAAAATAAAAATTTCATTGAGAATTTTGTTTTCTTATAAATCAGTCATTCTCGGGTCTTTTGTGTTTAACACTCTTGATTACGCACGAATCTGCTTTGATTTCGAATCAGCATATGATACATACAAATGAGAGATTTTATAAAATTCATAATATGAGTAAGACTTTGATATTCTATGACAAAAAACCAGAGGTGTTGTAATGATTGCGTAATCGATACAATAATTGTTTTTGTAGTGTTCTATTATGATCCATATTCTGAAGAAAACTGTTTAAAAAGAAAGTTTTGTGAAAAATTACTGAGAGGATTTAAATACAAATTTCACATTTTTGAAGTTAGGGATCATAGTAATGAGGTAAGATGAGAAATCTTAGTACACCAATCTTACAACAATTTTTATAGTAAATATAAAATGCAGTTTTTATCCACATGAAGACTTTCTCCAGTGTGGAAAACCAAATTGAACCGGAAGGTATACAAAAGAATAGTTTCTTAACCGGTTAAAGAATTACAAATGTGAACCGGATGATGACCCCTCATGGCTGCTCAAATCCCAATTATGTTTCTTTTTGTGCTCAAAATTCTGAAAGCATGTCAACTGTCTCATCTGAAGAATAAATAGAACGAAACATATAGAAGAAGAAACAGATCAGAGACAAACAAACAAAAACGCAGAAACCAAAAACCAACAAACTCAATGATCTATGTGTTGTAGAAAGAGACCCTCCATTGTCGCTTGTGACCCATGTGGTGAAGAATGGACTCAAGCCGTTTAATGATCTCTCTAAAAGTTGGTCGCTTTGCAGGTTTCTCTATCCAGCATTCTTCTATCAACCTATGGAATTCAAAAATCGGATTGAGTTCGACCACTTAACAATGATGCAAAACTGTATAACTACTCAGTTTCTTGGTGAAAGAGAGAAGAAAGACTCACGTTTTAAGTCCATGAGGGTAATGCTTTGATGGAGCTTTAAACAATGGACGCTCCTTGCAAACATAAGCTTCTGAAGCTTCACTGTCTTCCTTTTCAGCAAAGGGCATTTGGCCTTCGATCATCTAGACAATCCCAAGTTCCCAACATCTTAAAAGAATCAATGACTGGAACAAACCAAAAGCAACCCGAAAAGGAAATAAAAATGACAAAGTCGTAAGTTACCTCTTGAACGATCAATGCAAATGAGAAAACATCAGCTTTTGTATCGTATTCTTCACTAGTAAAAACCTCTGGAGCAATATATCGACCTATTTATCATAACATATCCAGTAATCAGACTCTTGATGACCAAAGCAGATCAAGAATTAAAGCTCCCAAACTTACAGTAACTAGATGGGTGCAAAACAAAAAACTTACAAGAAGTGTCTAGACATGTGAAAGGCTTGTCTTCTTTAGCAGTAACAAGCTTGCTTACTCCAAAGTCTGCAACTTTCAGATGCCCTGTATCATCCCGCAATATGTTTCTGCAAATACAAATTTACCATATGTCAGAAAATAGTGTTTGTTGATGGTCATTTTGCACATATTAGAGAGAGGCAGATAAATCGCTGATATGGACAATGTGAACTCACGAAGGTTCAAGATCGCGGTGGATTATAGGGTCTCCTTTGATCTCATGGAGATAGCTCATTCCCCTAAAGAAAATTCGAACAGGTAAGAGTTACTATAGAATCTACTTGAAGACGCTTATGTAAGCTTTAAACCGCATACCTTGCAATATCAAGGGCATATCTAACAGCAGTAGCTGGCTTTAGTTGTCCTTTCCTTTTGAGCAATTCACGCAAATCCCCCTGAAGAATTTATCAAATTAGATTTTGGTTTTGTGAAATTGAAGAAGAAAAAAAGATATCGAATTTATCAGAGAAAGTTAGTACCCTAGGCAAATATTCAGTCACAATCATCATTGGATTACTCTGGGTTACAGCACCAAGAAACTGCACAATGTTTGGATGCCTAAGCCTTTGGAGCAATGCAAGCTCATCATGGAATTTCCTCCTGCGAACACATAGACATCAAGATTATGGTAAGGAATTGGAATCTAAAACCTCATTACCATCTACAAGATATCTACTTACACTTGATCGTCATCGCTCAAAACTTTATCATCGAGCTTTTTCACCGCAACTTGAATCCCACGCCACATTGCCATACAGTAAGTTCCCTGAAACAAGAAGCTTCATTACAGTTAGATGAAAAGTAACTGAACACATCGATAAAAGATTTGTTTTAAGACAAGGACATGTATTTACCTTTGTTATCTCTTTGCTTTGAGTGAAATCAAGCTCAGTAGGATTGATTTCATATTCTGGGACTTCACGAGCACTCTTCACGTGCATTGGAGCCAACTGAAACATAGAAATGTGTCAACAATAGTGAGGAAGAACCCAATCTTCCAACGCTATTATAGAGAAAGATTCTTACTGGATGTTTAGCTCCATGTGTCTCAAGAATCCTGATTACATCAATGTTCTTGTAGAATATTGCATCTGCAAGAGGCTGTTTTCTAAAAAATGTATTATGTTACTAAAAAACATCATCATCATCTATTCATCATTAAACAACAAAACCAGAGAGACAATTAACGAACACGAAAGAATGAAAAAAGGAAACTGTAAGTATGAGCTTTTGTTTCTACTTACAGTGCTTCCCCAGCGATCTTTAGGATCAACCTCAGCTTTCCGATCAAGAAGAAGCTCGACGACATCTTTGAAGCCTTGACAAGCCGCCACGTGGAGAGCAGTCCGATCATCAATGTCTCTGTAATTAGCATCTATTCCGGAATCAAGAAGCTCCCTGATACCTGCAATGTCACCTTCATTCGACAAATACATAAGTCTCACACCACCGTCGATCTCTTCTCCATCCTCTAACACCTCTTCTTCAGATTGAATCGACGGCTCCGAAATCTTCTCCGGTGCCATCGAAGATTGCCGACCAATTGTAAACCGCGGCACTTGGTAATCCTCTTCCATCCCCAGAGAACTCTACGAAACTAACTTGATCCTAAAACCCTGACTGTATTCCGAAGATTTTAAAGCAAATCTCCGAGCTTTTTGGTAAAGCAAATCAACGTCCTTTGAAAAATTTCTATGCAGATTAAGAAAAGACAAATCCTAAAACCCTGATTAAACCCGGTTCACACAATCTGAGAAGAAAATTGAACAAGGCAATCGCAAAAGAATAAAACAAGGAGATCTTTTTCCACCTAAAGCATGAATTTCAGAGCAACTTTCTGAGAGAAAAACACTCAAGCGACCGAAATTATAGGTGGGTGATGCCGTGGTCGAGAAGAGAAAGCTGGTCGGTCAAAAAGTCCTCGGAGAGGGAAAACATAGAGAACAAGTTTCCGTTTAGCGCGTGTGTATCACGTGATTAAGCGCGTAATAGTAAAGAAGACGTCATGTCTGGCGCCACGCTTTGACGAAAGAACACAAAGTCACAAACTGTGTCAGACGAATAACGGTGTAAGTCATTCCATACGTGTTAGATTCGATTTCGACATAATGACCGCGTTTTGCTCCCGCCGACTCCCGCCGACGCATTTCTGGCTTGTGATTGAAGTTAATTCTTCATCCAAAGGAATAAGAGTCAGAGATATAAAAAGAGTTTGATTTCCAAAATATGGGATCCAGTTTATTGATATACATAGGTAAAAGATTGACATTTTAATTTAAGCAGAAAGAAAGAAGATTGACATTTTCATCTTCATCCTCTTCCTATTTTCCAAGTCTCATTTAGAAAATTAATGGTTAAATTACTACTCAAATTCACAACAATATGAATTGACATATTTTTTGTAGCATATAAAGTCAAAATTTTGACATTCCTATTTCCAAAAATGGGCATTTAAATAATAAATCTTTTTGTTGTCTCGTTTACAAAGTACATACCAAACAAAAGGAATAGTCCCACAAGATCATATTAACAGTATAGTTAATGAATATTCTATAGTTATAAGACCTTATCACAAAACAAGAATCAAACAAACTTTTATATAAAAAAGGATAGCAAATATGAACCAAACCATGGAACATCATACCACACTAAACCAAGCATTTAACCGATATAAACCGAAAAGGGGAGTACACAGCACAAGATGGGAGGTAGACCGAAAAGGGCCAAACCGTAGATGTCTTTTTCATTTTTTTTTTAAAATTATGTCATGATCGTTGATTTTCACCCAAAATCATAGATAGTACTGTCTAATTCTAACCACCATAAAATCGTGGCACTTGATGACCAAATGAAAAAAAAAAAACACATAATCGTTGCCTTAACTGGTCCACCTAAATGCCTTTTGGATTAGTCGAACGAAACTTTGGGGACTTGACCCAAAAATATTATGAAAGACTAAAAAGGATTGTTTTCACAAAAAATAAATTGTTAGAAAGATTGCTGTATCGTATGATTATTCGATTTTAGAGGCGATACATTGGACTGAAGTGAGTTTATTGAGACCTTTTATTACAGAATTCAGACCCTTCAAGAACTGAGATTGCATACAGCTACTTTCTCCCATGACTCTAGAGTCTTGTCTTCAGTATCGGTTTTGCAGAGGGCGAGCCGGTTTAACCGGAAACTCAGACCATCGAGGCTGTTATCGAGTGTGTAAGCTTTCTCCTGTGCTTTCTTCTTCTCTTCTTCTGTTAACTCAGCATAAAGCAGGCTCAAATGTGGCATGTAAGCTGCAATAATACATAGAAAAGAAAATGCTATTTAACACATGACAACAAAAATGAAAAATCCCAAATTTTAATATGAGAGACTATCCTTCCAGATTACCATCTAAGGCCTCCCTAAATCAATAAACTTTAGACCCGATTACAGTGTGCATAGATAGTTACATTCGATTTTGATTTCGGTTACCAACAAAGGGACTTAGCCTTAAACCAGTATTTAAGTCAAGAAAAAACTTTATGTAAGTCAAGAAAAAACTTAGCCTTAAAAGTTCCGGAGGCGACGCGATCGACTGTGGCGGTGTAAGTCTTAAGACCGTCGCAAGCTTTGTCGAACATCTTCTTAGCTTCGTCCGCCGTTAGATTTGTAGCTCCGACGACGGTGACGTGAGGATCAAATCGTGGGCCGTTAAATTCGGATCTGAGAGCTTCCATTAGCTTTCTGAATCGAGGCTCCGTTTCCTCATCGGGTAATGCCCACACCGAGTATACCTCCTCCTTCACCTCCTCCATTACTTGGTTAATTAGAATCCAGACGCAAACGCTAACTAAATCGACAATTATGAGGAAGGTGCAAAATTGTATACGAATACCCAAAGATTCAAAGCCGACAACAGTTTTACAGAAACCCAATGGACCTTTAGTCGAAACTTTAGTACAAGGCCCATTACAAAAAGCTTACGAAGTTATATAATGTCTGAGATTCATCAAAATCAAACAAAACAAAAAGAAAAAGGTCACGGTAGAGGAGCTGTTCTCTTCAGATCTGTCTCCACGACATCAAGTGCAAAGCCTTTCCTAAACCGAACCCAATAATCAGCAATCAGATTCTTTTTCTCCGGTCCACATATCCCATCTCTCGACGGCTTTAACGATTCAGACGATATTCCATGTTCTTCATCTCGCTTTTTCACCATCTCCGGCTTAATCCTTCCGAGATTCACATCTTGTGGCGACACCATTAATGAGGGTACACCTAATGGTAATCTATCCCCTAAATAAATAAAAAACCATAGTTAATTAAACTAATATATATCATAACAAATATATATAGTTACAAGAATAATTGATTACCGCGGTCGGTCTGCCATGTACACCAAAATTTTCCGTAAGACTTGGCAAGATTTTTAAGCTCCGGCTTTGCAACAAGCTCCGGGATCCTTGGAGTTACTAGAAGAGCCATTTTGATCTACAAACAACACTCAAATTTTTTCAATCAATTAATTTCCATTCTCTTGTAAATAATATTAACATATTCAAAATGTGTTAAAAATGATGAACCTCGTAGTCATGCGAGTGCCAAAGCTTTTGTTCCTCCGGTGAGAGACTAGAGAATAACTTCTCCGACACTATATATTCTATCCCTACAGATTTATAATGCAAAACAAACACATAATTAACCTCTACAAAATCTTCAAAACTTATAGTTAAGATACAAATTGTGCATTCGTTAAAAGAACCATCACTCATGTCAAAAAAGCTTTGCTAAAAATGTTATAGGTAAGTAAACAAATAATCAACCTCTAAACCATCAATCGAGTTTCAAAGTATATATGTACCGATGAGATGAGCCTTAGAGGAACTGGAATCGTATACGGCACATTGGAGGAAATCCTGGTTTACACGGTGGCCGTAGATATGTACTTCGATCTGACGGCCAGGATCGTGGCTATAACAGGCGAATGAACACACGTGGAGGCTCATTTGTCTGATCGGTTTCAACGATTGCATCATAGCCGTTCCTTTTTCGAGCATCGCCGTAGTAGTCTTCGTCGGATCTCCCATTGGCTCCTTACCATCTCCGATGCTTGCTGGACACGCCACCGGAATCTTATCACTCGAGGCCATTGTTAGAGTGTAACTTTCTTTAAAGAACCTTTTTTTCTTCTACGTTAATTTGGTTTGTGTTTGTTTTTATCGTTATAATATAGGAGTGATGTTGTCTGAGGAAAATATGACGTTAACGATTTAGGTGTGTGCCACGTCATTAGAGAGTAAAGACGTGGCGGATAATAACATGTAAAGAATGACACGTGGTAGGTTTTTAGTTCTGGAGAAAGTATTGTACACTTGGCAATGTTTGCGACTCCGGATTTTGTGCTTACCTTGACGAATTCCAAAACAAATAGTTTCCACAATTTGGCTTAAATTAAATCTTTTTCTTTCCAAAGTTGAACGCAGTAGTACTTAACGATACAAATCGATACATGTACGTAGGCCCTGGTCAATAACATTGTTATAATAAGTTTTAATTAAACATTTAGAGCTTTGCAATTTTAACAGTTTCAAATTTCATTACACAGAAATTAAATTGTCAAAAGCAACGGTTTTTTTCTATCAACTAGATTTTTACCTTTTCTTTAACTTGTAGTGGATAATTGTATTGCTTGTGATGAACGGTTTTTACATATTCTCCAATGTGTTAACTATTTGAAATTTTTAATATATTATTTAAAAAATATTTTAACAAAATAGTATTATTCTAATATATATTTAACAAAAATATCAGTTTCAAATAAATATATAAATAAATTTAATTTAATAAAAATAATTATAATATATATTATTATTAATTTCGTTAAACGATCAATATATTTTATTAAAATAATTAAAAATATTATTAAATTCATAAAAAAATAATTATTTATTTTATTTAATTTATATATATAAAAATTAATATTAAAAATAATTTTAAATAAAAATTAAAATTATATAAATATTTAATTTATATTTATTAATAAACAATATTATATAATTTTTAAATATTTTTTACCATGTATAATGTAGGTATAAATCTAGTATATGTATTATTTTTATAGTTTTCTTGAAAATAACACATTACAACTGAAAATAGTTTCATCATGTTTTTAAAATTCTAACAAATATATAGCCTCACACCCTTCACACGTTTAACCATAATCATAGGAGAGAAAACAAACCAAAAGAAAACAAAAAACTGCAAAATTTTGACATGGGTGTGATAGAAACTAACGAACATCAAAAGCTTGCTTCAAAGAAACAAGTGATCCTTGTGAAATTTTCAAGATTGATTGCTGCCATACTTGCGCGAGACATTAGCATCCAATAGAGTATCCCAAACCTGCAAACATAGGCACGAGTTAAAATGATTTGTTCCAGCTACATGATTTGCTTTTCTTGTACTTATATATATTTCCACTCACATGTAGCTCTCCTTTTGAGCCACCAATAGCGAGCAAGAAAGGGTTGTCCACGGAAAAGGAAATGGAAAAAACAGCTCCCTGGTGAAAATATCATTATAAAATAATTAGGAATCAAGAAGCAAACATAAAAAAAGATTTATGTTGATTGGTTCTTACAGCTTTTGGTTTGTGTGAAGCAATGCACGAAGGCTCATTGTTTGAAAGATCCCAAAGTTTGACGGTTTTATCCATAGACCCCGTAGCCAAAAGCTGTTAATAATCGCTCATAAAAGGTGAGAACTGATTACAAAAAAAAAGTATAACATATATATGAAGCGCCTCAAGGATCACATAAGAGAGAGAAAGATGTACATTGGGTGCAGAAATGTTGTATGAGATGGATGAGACTCCTTTGTCTTGGTCATGTGCTTGGATAGTGAAACTTGGTCTTAAATCAGAATCTGATCCTGATTGTGCAGCACGTATATCAAAACCTTTCACGGTTCCATCTTCAAGACTTACCTTTAAGAGGGAAAGGAAGCAACAAAATGATTTTATTAAAAATGTCATTAAACGGTAGATTTGTCTATTAGAAGAGAAATCAAACTTCAATGCACCACAAAGGAGTGTTCACAATGAGGATCCCAAGCTAAGCTTTCGACATCAGACATGACAGACCATTTGAAACCCGAGTGTGAAGGTTGCCTTCCATCTTTCTGCAGCATAATATACAAACCGATATTAACAATCACTGTTTAAAGCAAAAGACTGGAACCCATGAAAATAAACCATCAAACGCATCAGTTACCAATACAACGGTTTGATCAAACGACCCACTGAGAAGCACTTCTGGAGCATAATGATTCCAAGCAACTGCTTGAACCTGTGAATCATACAAACAATAAACCATGAGAATCCATTAAATAAAGGACTTTCTCGTTCTACAAATATCATTCATACCTCCTTTGTGTGATGCTCCATAGTAATCTTACATGTTCCAGTAGCCACATCCCAAACCTTAACTTTTTTGTCTGCACTAGCACTAGCAAGGATATTCCTTTTTTGCAATAAATTTAAAAGAGAATCAGACACGTTTAAAGTTCAAACCAGAAGAAGAAAAAACACTTTCAATCATGGGCACTAGTAAAGCTTAAACTTACCGAAACTCCTTGTTCCAAGCAAGACCAAGTACTGAATTAGTGTGGCTACCTTCTTTGTATCTCTATAGAGAAAAAGACACGAGGCCACAGAATTAAACTAACGGATACATAAGCAATTAAGAACTTGCCATGAAAAGTAGAACTATAGATATAGACGAGTTTTCACACCTCTTTCTTATTCTTTTTTTTCTTACTCATCTTCATTTCTTCTTTTCCTCCCAGTTGAACACACGGTAGCACCTCGTCCCTCTAAAGCATTAACATTATCAATAGTCTCCTGATTGATAAAACGAAGACAAATACAAAAACAGATTATTTTACATACAACATCGAGATCCCATATCTCTATTGTTGGCGTGTCCTTTGAACCAATAGCTACAAAATTCCCTGCAAATACCAAAGCAAAAAGGTAAGGAAAAAATACAAAAGCAAAAAAGCAGAGTAGAAATGACATTTCATCCATAGCAAGAAAGAAGAATCCTGCAACGAGTGAATGATGAAAGTGTGCACTAACCTTTTTCCCCTCCTTTAAGAGGACAGTCAATCCATGCAGTACACAATGGGAACTCCGGTATAATAATGTGATGATGAACATACATGTTTGGAGAGCCATTTGATGGTTCCTCATATACATAAACCTGGTTGAACATATAATGATATAGATCTCATGTGAGATCCAAATGTTCAACATTTAACCTACAGAAGCAAGAAGGATTGACCATACCTCAAGATGGCTGACTTCATCTTCATTTCTAGCGCAGATAATCACTGAATCTGTTGGCTTGATTGTCGTGTCATCAATATCTTCATCATCATCATCTTCCTAAAAATACCAAACATTTCTATAGTGTACAAAACAATTTAACCGCGAAAAGTTTCGATGTAAAGTTGTAAACGGCAATAGGTAAATTGCTTACATCAACATCCTTCAGATATGGATCCATCTCATTACTTGGATAATAAAGATCCCCAAGCCCAGAGCTGAATAGTTCAATTCCTGAATCCAACACAGTAAATATGACAATTTTACATATGAAACGTAGCAAATTTGTGTTCTGTATAAAAGTTATTAATTGTCATCTGAGTACAATTAAAAACACCAAAGAGCCTACAAAATTGAATGAGCTAAAAAACGTACCATCATCCTCTTCATCATAATTATCCATGTCGAGTTCTTTCAAACCATCAGCTACCTCATCAACTTCCATCGAAGAAGAAGCACTCTTGCTTTTGGAAGATTTACCAAAAGCTTCTGCTACAGCCTTGGCATGGTCAACTTCACTAATCTGATTCCCATCTTCTGTTATCTCTTCTTCATCCTCGTTACCACCGTCCACACTATACATATACAACCAATTTCATATATGCTCTCCTTTCCTAACTTAGAGAAACGGGAATATTAGTAAGAAAATAGAATTCACCTTCTCTCGAAAGCTCCACTCTCAATGAGCTCTTTGATTTCTTCCTTTGAAGGAGGTTCAGCAACATCAGGAACAGCTTTTAGAGACCCTTTTGGTATCCATGACAATGCAGTTATCATTCTGCAAAAAAAAGGCGAAACCAATGACATGTAATTTGCATAAGAGAGACATAACCAATGAAATAATCCAGGACAAAATCATCAAATCGGTGAAGATCAAGGACGATTCTTGGGTACAGGGGACCTCGAAATTAGGGTTTTTACGTAAATTGATCAACTGGACACAGTGATTTCATAACTAAGTTCGGTGATTGTAAAACGAGCCGATAAAATTTCGACTACCTTCCTAAAACTCTTCAAGACCTTTGAAAATGAGAACTTACATTTATAAGACGAGAGAGAAGAACGCGGCCGGAACAAAAGATGAACAATAAATAAAAAAGTGAAATGGTTTTTTCGTAGGTTTAGGGTTTAAGAAACAAATTACAGAAAAAGACGGACAGTGCGAGAGAGAGCGGCGCTAAGCGAGAAAGAAGAACAAACAAATTACGGAAATGCATTAAACACCTCAACTATTTAAAAATTGTGTTCGAACCTTTAACTTCTAAAATTTACTAGAAAACCCTGAAATATTGTTTAAATTGCAAATTAAGTTAAACTTCGAGGTTAACACTGTTGTCATATGTCAAAAAATTAACGTGTGTAAATTGCTTGTCGTTTTTCTTTCGTTTTCTAACCTTCGCTTTTTAAGTCTATTGCGTGGTGATTGTAATATGTTCAGTAACAAATATTGTCTTTCATTCCATTGTGATAAGTGATAACATTGTGTTCGTCTTCAATTTCTGATTGTATACTGTTATCACATGGAATTCCACAACGGTGAGAAGATATGCAAGAATATAGTTTCGGTTAGGTGGTAAGCAACTATATAGCTTAAGAAATAGAAGCAAATAATTCTACAGTTAATAATATTCGACTTGTTTAAATTTCGGTTAATGATTAGTGGAACTTGGAAACCAATGGGGATGTGTTTCTCTGTGTTTTGTACAATTTGGAAAACAAAGATGGAGAAGAGCATTGAAACGGTTGGGAACAAATAGATCAACTCCAGAAATGGTAGACAAGATTGATGTATAAGATTATTATATTCTATATATGCATTTTTAGTGTGGGATGAACAAGTGGGTTAGTGGTATTTTCGAGGATCTCTTAATAATAAGTAGGTTCATAGGTTGTGTGTTAAAGTGCATTGACTTTCAACCTTAAAATTTATATATGCTTGATTTGAAAGACTCGCGTGAAAGGCCAGTAGTAATTTTGAGAGGTAATAGAAAGCATTAACATTTCGTGCCTAGAAATTTCATCATTAGAACTTCAGCTCCACGAATTGAGCCATGGACTCGATCAACTGCTACATGAGAACCAAAGTTATATTTCACGAGAAGAATTTACTTTGGAAACAAGAGAAAAACAGAAATACACATGTAGATAACATGATCATATAAGACGAATTAAAATATTAATACAATTACAAATACAATTACAAATATAATTACAAATATAATTACAAATATAATTACAAATATAATTACAAATATAATTACAAATACAATTACAAATACAATCATTGGCGAAAAAACATTTTTCTCAACATTTATATCACGACAATTCTTCAAAATAACATTTTTTAGTTTTTGTTACAAATCTATTACTTTATTTTAAATTTCAAATAATAATATAAATTTAATATTAAAAATTTTAAATTTATTTTTTAAAAGAAAAAATCAAAACACTAAATTAGAAAATACAAATTCAAAAATAATGTTTTAGTTTTATTTATAATAAATAAATATGTTTACATAAATATATTTTTAGTATTTTAGTTTGGAATAAAATTTTAAAAATATTATTTTAATATAATGTTTTATTAAACAAGTTTATTATTAATAATAAATTGAAAGTAAGTAAAAGCAAATCCCGCGCATATCGGGAGATCACGTAGTATACCGAATTGTCCAGCACGTCGAGGTCAAAGTACTTCTTCTTTTTATTTAAAGGTCAAAGTAACATCTTACGTACGTTAATTAAAATGGATCAATCACATGTGCTCATCATTGTTCGTTGAATTTTCAATTGGGTTACGTCTGACTTCTACGAACATATCTTTGGTTTTGGTCTTTCATCGTCTTCTGTTATCTTTTAAATGTAATAATACAAAATTTTCAACAATAAGATCGTATGTTACTGATATTTTCTCACGTTCAAAATAGTTATGAAGTCCAACTTGGCTTTCAATCTTTTATATGAATTCCAATTATATCAATAACACTACTAATCTCAAATCAAATCAAATTTCCTCAAATAATAATAATAAATTAAAGATTCGAGAAACATAATAGATTCTAACTACAACTTTAGTCAAAAGCCAGAACTAAAAAAAAACAGAATTCAAAATGTTTTTTTTTCTTTCTTTACCTCCTTTCTTTCTCTCAATCACCTTTCATCATCACACTGAAAAACAAACCAGACAAGTAAAAGAAAAAAAATTAATTTGATAAGTGAGTTGAGATGATACCAAACGACATTTGACTTTTTTCTTCTTTCTGAAATCATCTGGTTCTTGAGTTTCCAAGTGTAAGTTCTAAATCATCTGAAACGCATTCTCCATGTATCCTTTCTCCTTCCCAAGGCTTAACCATTCCAATCGCAGCGATTGCGTTACAGCCAAACGCAAATTCAGCAGCCATTCCATCAGCCATTGGCACATCAGAGTTTTGATCGACACCAGCAGGAATAGCTGGAGAACAGTTTCCACTTTGTCCAGGAGTCCACATTGGTGAATTACAATCTCCCATCTTAAAAGCCGCTTTGTCGAAAAACGGGTTTCTTGAAACTAAACTGAAAGTAGGAGAAGACGGTCCGCTCTGTGGAGTTTGCATTCCTGAGAGCCATCCAGAGTCAGGGATGGTTACTTGATCACGAGCAGGGCTTCGAGCCAATGGTGGAGTTACAGGAGCACTTATCGAGTTTCCATGGAAGAATGGAAGCTTGGAAGGTGAGTTTGAAGAGAGGTTCTTGAGCCAAGGGATTAATGAGTTAGCATCACCAAATGGGTTTGTAGGACTCTGGAATGATGAAGATGAAGGGCTTGGATTATAGGAAGCACGACGACTATGTTGATATGATGAACATGGACTCGCTGAAGTAGAACCATTCATGAGTTCCATTCTATCCATTGGCTTGCATCCCTACACAGTAGATTATGCAAAGTGTAATAAATATCACAAACATAAAACCAAATGGTTCCTTTTCAAGAATATTTGGTAGTGGATTCATTACATAAAAGAGAGTTTTAAATGATTTTTTCTTCTTTTTAAGAAATGTCACAGCTGGTGAGCAACAAACAAATTGACATTATGATTGCTAATTGAAAATCCAAATGCACCAAGAAAAAAAAAAGTAAAGAACAATGATTTTGTCCGAGAACCATCTTTGCTAATGGACCTATAAAATCTCTGATAATGGATTAATTACATAAAAGAGAGCTTAAAACGTATTTTCTTTTTTCCACAAAATGTAAAAGCAAATGAGCATATATAAGATACACTGTGATTGGTTGATAGTTGAAAATAAAAATCCACCTAAGCAGAAAAAGTCAAACAATGATTTTCGTTGGTATATAATGGTCAAAGGAACAATCTTGGTAATGGATAGAGAAAATCTCAAAGGAACAGTCTTTGCAAAAGCTGGTGAGAAACGAACAAAGATGACACTATTATTGATCATTGAAAAATCCAAAAATACCTAAGAAAAAAAAAGGTAAAGAACAATCATTTTCTTTGCAATTTATTGGTCAAACAATGAATAATTCCATTTTATTTCAACCCACACAAACAAAATCCAAACATCATCATTAGGTGTTGGCAAAAAGGAAATCATTCCCCAGCCTCACCATTGACTGTTTAAATAAAGTAATCTAAGTATCAAACTAACAACAATAACACTCATGGAAATTTATTAGATCACACGGCTCAAGAATTCAAGTCTTTAATGTTATTTTTCTATTCCATGTTCTTACGAAACCTTAGCTTTTCTTAATAAATACGAAATCCACAGTTGCATGTGTAAAAATTGAGTCTTTTTGAAAGATCTTGATGCAAGTGTGAATGTAAGCAAAAACAAAATTCGTCAAGAAAATTTTGTGATATTGAAAAAAAAAACGGAAGTTTCAGAGAAAACGCCAGTCTGAAAAGGAAAAAAACCATGTGAGCAAAAAAAAAAGTCTTCCTCGATCGTTGTACTAAGGAGTAAGGAATCTAACCATTAACAATGGCAGTTTCGTGAAACAGACGTGTCCTAAAGTTTTAGTTAAAGCAAAAGGTCACCAAGAAAAACACAAAAAGAAATTTACCAAAGCAAGAAAAAGAGTTACAATGACGATAAAAAAACGAAAATGATAGTCAAAATGACGATAATACCCAGAAGAATTTTCGTTAGGCCGTTTGACTAGTCAAGGGTAAATTAGCCATTACGCATATTCTCATCTTGAAAGTGAACAGAGCAAAGCATCAGCGAATCTTACCGATAGACTCATGCTTTTGCTTCAGTTCACCGGAACCAAAACGGTTTCGATTTGACGTTTGTAATGACGACTAAATCGGTCAAAATTGAACCACAATCGTACGATATGCATAAGCCTAAATAATAAAACAATTGTACGTTTTCTCCTCTCAGATCTATTCACAGTTTCGAAAAAATTACGTTTCTTATTTACCTTCCGGTAAGTAGTTCCATCTTCTTCAACAGTCCATCCAGCTTCATTGCACAGAGCTTTAAGGACTTCGTTGTTATCGCAGTGTTTTGGGAGTTTGAAATTTCCATGAATCCGAAGTCCCGCAAAGATCTTCGCAGCAATCGCACGTCTTCGCCGCTCTCGCCGTTTGTTGTTCTCTCTCTCTTTCCATGTCGGCGTTCGAGTCCCCGACGTCATTTTCGGATCACAAGAATTCAAGAAAATAGCGTCTCGTCGTTTTCTGTTTTACGCCTTCTTCTTCGTCTAATCGTAAAAACTCACCCGTGAAAACTATTTGGCGCTTTACTTATTTTCGTTTTTGTTATTTGAGGATTGGTTTGGTGAGTAAATATAAATGAAGAAGCACTTAAGGAGCAAGGTGGGGGAAAAAAGGTGAGGTCTGGATTGTGAAAAGACGAAAATAACCTCCACATTATATTGTAATTTACTAGCATGGCCCTTTTGTGTTAACACGTGCTCATGCTTTTAATAAAGGAGAAAATGGAAAATCTTGTTTGACCAGAACCGACACCGTTTCGTGTGGAGATTATTAACAATTTCTAAAAATGAAATTTTTGGGGTGGGGGTGGGGGTGGGTGGGTTTTCCTTTGAATAATTATATTTCTTTTATTAAAAATTCAAAAGTCAAGAATATCAAGCTGCTCTTTTTTTTTCGTGTGTCGACATAATGTATATTTTGTATATAATCAATAATGGCTAATTGGCTATCCGTTATCAAATTAACTTTATTCTTTATCGAATGACAGCATTTTCCAACTACGGACTATCCACATCCAAGAGAGACTACGAATAAAAACATATTATTATGTTACTCATCTACATTTAGCTCAACTTAAGTATGTATATTAGTTAACATAGAGTAATAATGACTTCAAAATACGTGGCATAGAATGCGACATCACCTTTTGCTTTTTATGGGACCACAAATAGTTTTATGTCTAATCGTGACCGTTAAATCGGGTGGGTCACGTGATGCTCCCGATCTGCTTCCCATCCACTTGTCATTGCTTGCGGCTCGTTTCCTCTTTTTAGCCTAAGTAATTAAAATATACTCTTCGATATTATTACACCATGTTCATACCATTCTTCTACCCAAACAAATTTATGGTTGTTTACACATTCCTTTTATTACCCGACACTAAATGTTTGTTGCATTATCCACACAATGTTATGTATATATGCAGGACTTGATGAAGGAGACACATCAAAGGACTCCAAAGTTGAAACAATACTATTTCATTCTTATCACTCATATATTTTATTTTTATTTATTAGTTCATATACCGTTGAAAGTATGGGAAAACATAAGTGTTAGTCAGATTATGGAATGTTTTTAGTTATTATAGCATATTAGCATGCATACATATTTCGAGGACGTATAACAACAATTTCACGTTAAAAATTAAGAAGTAAGCAAGATAGTCACACTATTACCAATTCCCATCATTGAATATTCAAACGAGACCTTTCGATTTCGTGCTCTCCAAAATATCAAGGACTATCTATGGTTATATATAATCCCAAAATGAAATTGTGACAACGAAATTTCCACGGTCATTAATGTTTATACTGTGGACACAACATACGCAAACAAGATCTGTTAATGATTTTCTGTTATAAATTCATTGACTATTTAGCATTTTTATATATTAATTAAAAAATGGCTCTTTCATCATCTCATGGGGTAGATTAATTTTTTTTTTTAAAATAATAAAAACCACCAAACCCAAATCTTTGCAAACAACTAAGTGTTGTGTTGATCAAACTTTTTGGAAGCAAAAGCTAAAAGTACTAAAATCAATCCCCAGAAATTGTACTTCTCTTATATTGTTCGTTTTTGTTCGCGGTTACGCGTTTTAATCGTTAATCAACCAAAATCGATGAGAGCGTTGACGATTCTTCTTTAATCACCGGGTCAATCGACTCGTTTACTTTTCTTTGGTCTTCTGTCTACAAGATTTTGTTATCTTTGATATTCCCGCACCCGTACTGGCATAGAATTTGAATAAGACAAATTATTTGCTGTTTCATTTCTTTGTCTGAATAAATATCCTCGCTAGAGAAGCTTTTTGGGTTCGAGAAGCAAAGAGTTTTTTTTCCTGGTTAGGTGAGATTTGGTGTGGAGATTCGTTGAATTTCAGAGGGGTTTATGGTTTAGGGATTCTAAGAAGCTTTTGTTTGATTGGCTTCACTGCGGATCAGTGGTGGATTTTGGGCATTTTCTCTCACTTTGATGACGTTTGAAGCTTTTTTTGGAGGGAATTCTGGGATTTGGTTTTGGATTGAGCTTGCTATTAGATTTATCCAGTTTTAATTGCAACTACTGACAGTAAGTTCTTCGAGTCCTTAGGTATACTTTTCTGGGTTTTGAATTGAAAGTTTCTATATTTGATTTTTCAAGCTTATAGTTGACAAAGGAGTCTCTGTTCTGCTTTTTGTGACAGTAGATCGAAACAAGGAGTTGAGAGTTGTTTTTTTTCTTTCTGGGGTTTAGGTTTTATTGTTTCAAAGTGTTTCAGAGATGGATGAGAATAATCATGGAGGTTCATCAAGCTCACTCCCACCTTTCCTCACCAAAACATATGACATGGTTGATGATTCTTCATCGGATTCAATCGTCTCGTGGAGTCAAAGCAACAAGAGTTTCATCGTTTGGAATCCACCTGAGTTCTCCAGAGATCTTCTTCCGAGATTCTTCAAGCACAACAATTTCTCAAGCTTCATTCGCCAGCTTAACACATATGTAAGTGTTTTACGATTTGTATTGATTCAATCATGTTCTTGGTGGTTTATTTTTGTTTAGTTAATTTTTGTTTTGTGTTTTTTGTATAGGGTTTTAGAAAAGCTGACCCTGAGCAATGGGAATTTGCTAATGATGATTTTGTGAGAGGTCAACCTCAACTTATGAAGAACATTCATAGACGCAAACCTGTTCATAGCCACTCTTTACCGAATCTGCAAGCTCAGCAAAATCCATTGACTGATTCAGAACGACAGAAGATGAAGAATCAGATTGAGAGACTGACAAAAGAGAAACAAGGCTTGCTTGAGGAGTTGAAGAAACAAGATGAGGAACGAGAAGGGTATGAGATGCAAGTAAAAGAATTAAAAGAGCGGTTACAGCACATGGAGAAACGTCAGAAAACAATGGTTTCGTTTGTTTCTCAGGTATTGGAAAAACCAGGACTTGCTTTGAATCTCTCTCCGTGTCTTCCGGAAACAAACGAGAGGAAAAGAAGGTTCCCGAGAATCGGTTTCTTCCCCGATGAACCAATGTTGGAAGAGAACCAAACATGTGTTGTTGTAGGAGAGGAAGGTTCTACAAGCCCTTCTTCACACACGACAGAGCAGCAGGTGGAACAGTTAGAGTCATCAATAGGGATTTGGGAGAATCTTGTATCGGATTCTTGCGAGAGTATGGTACAATCAAGAAGCATGATGACACTTGATGTGGATGAATCATCCACTTGTCCAGAAAGCCCTCCTCTTACTTGCATGCACCTAAGTATCGAGACACGTCTCAAATCTCCTCCTTCTCCAAGGATCATCGACATGAACTCTGAGCCCAACGTTTCAAAAGAACAGAACACCGTTTCTCTTGTTTCTCCACCAGTAGTAGGAGTGAATGATGTCTTCTGGCAGCAGCTTTTGACAGAGAATCCTGGCTCAACCGACCAACGAGAAGTTCAATCAGAGAGGAAAGACGATAAAACCGAAGATCGAAGTGAGAAATGTTGGTGGGATTCGAGGAATGTAAATACAATTACAGAACAGCTTGGGCATTTGACTTCTTCAGAGAGAAGTTAAGATCTATACTTTAGATCTTGTAAAATAGGTCTTTTTTTTTCTTCTCATTGTCTCTTTCTTTGGTTCTGGTTCTGCCTTCATCATCACATGTATGTTCGTCCCCTTTCAGTTCACTGTAGCAGACTACTCTTTGGTTATTTTTATCAGACATAGTTTTTTCAGTTTTTATGTCATGTAGTATAATGGATTACACTTTTGAGATAGAAATACAGGTGCTATACTTTTTATGTGTAAATTCCTATCAAAATTTACACATCAACTTATGCATCCAAATGTAAAGAACCAAAATTGTCTATCTATACATAATAGATAAAGAGTAAAAAGAGAAACTTTGAGAGAATATCATACCATAAATCATTGTCCTAGAAATCGAGATTGGATGATGGGTTTTGGTATCCCTTGTACACTAATTGTTTCTTAGATATGCCGAAAGATGCACATATTATGTTGAATTTGACACGGAGATCATCCTTGATATCGTCTTTGGTTTCGTCTTCGGGATCCAAGAGCGGAAATTTAACGAGCAAAGCTTGGAAATCATTGAGATGCTTGTGGAGCTGAAGAGACAAGTCAAGACGGAGAACAGAAGAAGAATTCCAGAGAGAAGAGCAGCCCCTGTAGAATCCGAGAAGCTCACCTGTCTCGAACCCAAGTTTCAAACCCAGATAACGAGCGTCTTCTTGACCCGAAACAAGACCCACTTTGTAACCTTCGTCAAAGCCTTGTTGTATGTGAGTCTCTTCTAGATGCAATATACAATCGAGGAAATCTTCGTTGGCATCGTAATTCATCATTCCTACTTGATCGGATGGCTGACAAATACTGACGGAAAACACACACAAAACTCACCAAATGAGTTATATCTCTCGAGGTGGAGATTAGAGATGTGTTTTATCTTTTATACACACAAAAGAAAATCATAAATCATAGATCCAAGCAAATATCGCAAAGGAAGATAGAGAAGATTCAGCTCAATGTTTATAACAAAGCAATCAAAACTAAGCTCAACGTTTACGAATTGAGAAGATTTCCTTCCTATCTGCTAAGATTAAGATTAAACAAGCAAATTTATAAGCAAATGTATCGGAAAACAATTAATAGAATATTACAATACTTAACAATACAGAAAGACCGAGAAAACACAATTATGTTTAAGTGGAAAGAGGAGCTGGATCAAGTGGAAAGACCGAGAAAACACAAGTAGGTAAACAGAGACATGTTAAGGAAGATACTGTATTCTGATGAATCAGACTTTTGTATGCTTAAGTCAAGTTCTGGTTCAGAGAGTGATGAAGGTTCGCAACCTTCATCACAAATGGCATCAACAAAATATCTAACAATAAAGGGTTGAGATTCTAGTTAAATCTTTGAAGCTAACCTAAATCAATAAATCTTTTCCAGTCAAGAAAGTGAAAAGACATGCTTTAATGTTGATGTAAAGATTCTATACTTACCAAGATCTCAAAAATTCAATATCAACAAGATCTAAAACCGTAAGACTAAGAAATCATAAACGATTATCAAACCGATAATAAACGTAAAATAGAGACACGATTTAACCAGTTCAGCTCTCGATGTGAGACCTTACGTCTGGGCTTGACGGTACAAACAATCCACTATAATCCGAGTTCAAAAGATACAAGAATGCAAGAGAATACCACAACCTGATAACCTCCTACGACCATACTCTCATCGAACTCACCTTTCTCACCACATGCATCCGCCCCATCTCTCATAGAACCCGAGAGAACAGCAAGAAGAAAACCGAGAGAGCACAAACGAAAGAGAAGAGAAAAATGTCGACTGCCCAATATCCCAAAACCTTAGCTCACTTACTCTTATAAATTGAGTAAGTCCGGTACAATTCTAAATAACCAAAATAGACTAACTGATTTTACTAACCAATCCTATTTAAGCTAAACCGTATCCACTTGATTTGAACCAGCTTTGATTTTGACAATTGAAGATGATTGGTTGGCACCAAATTAACAATCTCCACCTTCACAATCAGCATCTTCACTTTCCTTCTTTAGTGGCTCCTTTGCTCAATGTACCGTCAAGCATGACCATGCTACATTCACCTGGTCACCTTGAGCAGAGCTAATGCCTGCTCAAACTTCAATACCGGAATTACCTTTGTAAGCATATCCGCTGGATTCCAGGATGTTGGAATTTTTTGAATCTGAACAATTCCTTGCTGAATAATATCTCTTACAAAGTGATATTTCACAGCTATGTGTTTTGTCCTTTCATAGAAAGTATTATTCTTTCTAAGACAAATCGCACTCTACGAATCACACCAAACTGTCACAGCTAAATGTTTAAATCCCAACTCTTCGACTAGTCCCTTCAGTCAAATTCCTTCCTTAACAGCCTCTCCTAAAGCCATATACTCAGCATCAGTTGTTGATAGAGCAACCACATGCTGCAAATTAGATTTCCAGCTAACTGTATTCCCACCAACCGTGAAAACATACCCAGTTATATACCTTATCCTATCTAAATCTATGGCATAATCTGAATCAGAGTATCCTTCTACTCTAATATCTGAGGTCTTTGTAAAGACCAATCCTTTTTCTTGAGTTTCTTTAATATACCTTAGGGTCCACTGAACTGTTTTCCAATGAAGTAATCATGGACTACTCATAAACCGACTCACAAGACCTATTGCATAAGCTACATCAGATCTTGTTCCTATCATCAAATACATAATGCTACCTACTGCATTACAATAAGGAACATCCCTAGCTCCTTCTTCATCATCCTGAATTGAAGCAAGTTTAAAATGGGCACCAATTGGAGTTGACACTGTTTTAGCATCTTCCATATTGAATAACCTCATAATTTTCTTACTGTAAGCTGTCTGAGACAATATAAGAACTCCACCTTTACGATCTCTCTCTATATCAATACCTAAAATTCTTTTAGCTGATCTGAGATCCTTCATCTCAAACTCACTCTTCAATAACCCTTTGATCTTCTTAATTTCAACTCTACTCCTAGACGCAATTAACATGTCGTCTACATAGAGAAGTAGGTAAATGAACTCTCCCTTCCTAAACTCTTTAATGTATACACAATGGTCGAAGTTACTCTTCACAAAACCATGCTTAACCATAAACTGATCAAAACACTTATTCCACTGCCTAGGAGCTTGTTTCAAGCCATACAGAGATTTTCTAAGGTGACGTACATAATCCTCCTTTCCTTTTACCTCATACCCTTCTAGCTGACTCATAAAAATCTCTTCCTTAATATTACCATGTAAAAATGCCGTTTTTACATCTAATTGTTCTAGCTCTAAGTTCAGATTAACCACTAGAGACATCAGTATCCTTATTGACACATGTTTTACAACTGGTGAAAATATCTCTTGATAATCAATACCCTCCCTTTGAGAGTAACCTTTAGCTACCAACCTAGCTTTAAACCTAGGCTTTTCAACTTCTGGAATTCCTGGATTCCTAGTCAAACCCATCTACAACCTATGACTTTTTGGTTTTCAAGTTTTCTTACCAAGTCCCATGTATGGTTTTTATCAAGAGAACGCATTTCATCATCCATGGCCTCCTTCCATTTATTCCAGTTGCTGCTTGCATAAGCTTCTTGGAAATCTTTAGGATCTTCAGACCTGAAATCCTCAGCCACTAATAAGGCAAAAGCTAACAGATTATCATCAGCGTACCTAGAGGGTTGATGGATAGTTCTTCTCACACGATCTCTAGCTAGCAGGTAGTTTCCGAGATCATTTTGATCTTCTTCTGCTTCCTCCTCGTCCTCTGGGTTTGTCTCTGGTTCTCCACTTTGAGATTCAGTCTCCTCCTCATTTTGTAAGCTTTCATTTTGTTGATTTACCTCAGATTCTTTGAGTTCTACCTCAGTCCTTGAATCTGTACCTGCATTCCTGTTTTCTACAGCAACACCTTTCTCATGCAGATAATCTTTATAAAGGATATTTTCAGTGAATACAACATTTCTACTTATTACACATTTCTTATCCTCAATCAACCAAACCTTATACCCCTTAATTCCCGGGGGATATCCTATGAAGACACTTTTCAGGGCCCTGGGTTTCAACTTCCCTTGATCTATATGAACGTACACAATAGACCCAAATCTCCTTAAGTGCGAATACCCAGGTTCCTTTCCTAACCAGATTTGTTCTGGTATATTTCCATCATTTGCCGATGATGGAGATCTATTAATAAGGTATACTGCTGTAGCAACAGCCTCAACCCAGAACCTTTCATCTAGACCATATTCATTAAGAAAACACCTAACTTTCTCCATTATGGTTCTATTTATACGCTTAACAACTCCATTTTGCTGAGGAGTATATGCACATGTCCTATGTTTCTCTATCCCATGACTCTTACAAAAATCATCAAATTCTTTATTACAAAATTCCAAGCCATTATCTGTTCTAAGGCACCTAATCTTTTTATTTACCTGGTTTTCAACTAGAAGTTTCAACTCACGGAACTTACTAAAAGCTTCACTCTTAGCAGCCAAGAAATACACCCACACTTTCCTAGAATAATCATCTATGATTGACAGAAAATATTGCTTTCTAGATAGAGATATATGAACATTTTGAGAACCCCATAAATCTGCATGAACATATCTAAAGACTTAATCTGTGTTATGCTTTCCAATACTAAAACTTAGTCTCTTAGCCTTTCCCATTATACAGTTCTCACAGAATTCAAGATTGATAATTTTCTTACTATCACCTTTTTCCGCTAAAATCTTAAGGTTTTTAATATTTATATGACCTAATCTACTATGCCATAGAGCAGTATCATCCTTATTTTCAACAGTATTCACCACAACTAATTCAGTTTCACCATCAAGAAGATATAGACTACCATACAACGTACCTTGAAGTGCCAGCTTACCATTCTTGTAAAACTTAGTCTTACCATTTCCTCTTTCATTCCTGAAACCCTGCACATCTAGAGTACTTACTGAAATTAAATTTCTTTTGAGTGAGGAAACATACCTGACGTTTATTAGCTGCTTAATGGTTCCACCTTTGGTATTGACTCTAATAGACCCAATCCCTTGAACTGATACATACCTATTGTCACCTAGAAGTACATGTCCTCATAGTACTTCTCTGAACTCAACAAACCATTCTCTCCTAAACGTCATATGATAAGAACACCATGAATCTATGATCCATTTTTCCTGAGGGTTCTGTTCAGAAATAGTAAGGGACTCTATTTCCTGAATTTTATATACCATTACAGCAGCCTCTCCCCTATCCTCATTCTCATATTTTTTTTCCTATCAAAACAATCTTTCTTAACATGACCCTCCTTCTTACAATACCAACATGTTACCCTAGATCCAAACTTAGACCTCGATCTACTCTTTCCCCGTTTGTGATTACCCTCCTTATTCTCTGACCTACCCCTAGCAATATAAACCTCACCACCCTTTTGAGATCCATTAATTTCCTTTAATTCCATTTCCTTGGATCTTACAGCTCCAACAACCTCTTCCAGAGACAAGGTCTCACGACCATACTTCAATATCTCCTTCAAGTAGTTATACTGAGAGGGCAATGAGCTCAGTAGCAAGATCGCCTGGACCTCCTCTGAAACAGAAACATTGACACTGTTTAAATCCGATACTATCTTTAAAAAATCGTCAATGTTTTCATCAATTGATTGAGATTCAACCATTTTGAAAGTGTAGAATTTATGTTGAAGGAAGATGCGATTAGGCAAAGACTTGGATAGATACAACTTTTCAAGTGTTGACCATGTAGAAGTGGATGTGGTGCATGCATCCAACTTCCTCAACACATGATCTCCGACATTTAAAAATATCAGATTCATTGCCTTCTCACATCTTTCAGATCTTGCAATCTCCTCCTCCAAGCGTTTCTGTTTCTCACTTTGAGTCTCCTCCTCCTCTCTTACTGGTGCTCGAGGTACATCTGTCAGCGTGTCTTTCAGGCCAAGAACGCTCAGATGAGCTAACATCCGTCACTTCCATAACGAGAAATCCCCTTTCCTGTCAAAGCGATCGACTTCGATTCTTGCATTTGACATGCTGCTAACTCCATCTTAGCTCTGATACCACTTTGTAAAGATTCTAGCAACACTTACCAAGATCTCAAAGACTCAAGAACAACCGTTAGAGTTGAAGATCTAAAACCGCAAGACTAAGAAATCATAAACGGTTATCAAACCGATAATAAACGTAAAAAAGAGACACAATTTAACCAGTTTAGGTCTCGATGTGAGACCCTACGTCTGGGCTTGATGGTACAAGCAATTCACTATAATTCGAGTTCAAAAGATACATGAGTACAAGAAAATACCACAACCTGATAACTTTCTACGACCATACTCTCACAAAACTCACCTCTCTCACCAAACTCACCTCTCTCACCACATGCATCCGCCCCATCTATCATAGAACCCGAGAGAACAGCAAGAAAAAAACCGAGATAGCACAAACGAAAGAGAAGAGAAAAATGTCGACTGCCCAATATCCCAAAACCCTAGCTGACTTACTCTTATATACTGAGTAAGTCCGGTACAATTCTAAATAACCAAAATAGACCAACTGATTTTACTAACCAATCCTATTTAATCTAAATCGTATCCACTTGATTTGAACCAACTTCAGTTTTGACAATCGAAGATGATTGGTTGGTACCAAATTAACCGTTGACTTTTGAAAAGAAATAATAAAAGAAGAGGAAACCAAAAAAGGCAAAAGAGAAGAAGAAGATAAAAAAACAATAAAAAAAGAAGAAATTGAAAAGAAGAAATGGAAGAGTAGAAGCCCAAGGAAAAAACCAAAAGAAAAAGAAAAATAAAATGTCTTAGCCGATAAAGATTACTACGGCAGTCGAAAATTTTCAGAAAAATTAAGATTGTATTTTTGATTTTTAACTTATAAAAAAAATTATGTTTTTAGTTTAAGAAAATCGATCAGTATTTTCGAAATATAAATCGAATAAAATTAATTATTTTTTCGATTTTAATGTTTATAATTAAATTAAAATCAAAACCTAAAATTTTCGGTTGGATAGATTTGGTTTTTTCGGTTTCTACCGAAAACCCGCTAATATAAAACTTTCATAAAACTGGTTCATAAACATTCATTTCCCAATGAATAATCAAAGAGTTTGGTTCTGGAACGGCAACATGACGAGAAACCCGAGTACATACAGTAAACCCATATAATTACAAATAACAACTTACTGAAAAACAGTAGTAAATAGAGTTAAGGGGAATCCAAACGAAAAATTTGCGAGAGAGTATGTTTGATGTTTAATCTATTGTCGATACATTCATCGACTTGCGATTTGATTTTGAACGACCGCTCGTTTATTGCGGGAAGAGAAAAAAAAAATGAGTGCTTGTTCATCATCGCCATCGTCGATTCTGTCATTTGCAGAGAGAGCGAAATCTCTGTCGGAGATTCAACAAGCTCATGCTTTTATGCTTAAAACCGGTCTTTTCCGGGATACGTTTTCTGCGAGCAAGCTTATTTCCTTTGCTGCAATTAACCCAGAACCCAAAACAGTCTCTTACGCTCATTCCATTCTCAATCGCATCGAGAACCCTAATGCTTTCACCCACAATTCTGTTATCAGAGCTTATGCGAATAGCTCTACTCCAGATATTGCTTTAATGGTGTTTCGTGAAATGCTTCTTGGTCCGGTTTTTCCTGATAAGTACAGTTTCACGTTCGTGTTGAAAGCTTGTGCTGCATTTGGTGGGTTTGAAGAAGGAAGGCAAATTCACGGTCTTTTCTTGAAGAGCGATTTGATGTCTGATGTGTTTGTGGAGAATACATTGGTTAATGTCTATGGAAGAAGCGGCTGCTTTGAGATTGCGCGTAAAGTGCTTGATAGAATGACTGAGAGAGATGCTGTTTCGTGGAATTCGTTGTTGAGCGCCTACGTTGACAAGGGCTTAGTAGAAGAAGCTCGTGGGTTGTTCAATGAGATGGAGGAACGGAATATAGAGTCTTGGAATTTTATGATTTCGGGTTATGCGGTTGCGGGATTGGTTAACGAAGCGAAAGAGCTTTTCGATTCTATGCCGGTGAAAGATGTGGTTTCTTGGAACGCAATGGTTAGTGCTCATGCGCATGCGGGTTGCTACAACGAGGCTTTAGAGGTTTTCAATGAGATGCTTATTAATTCCTCAGAGAAACCTGATGGTTATACTTTTGTTACTGTTTTATCTGCGTGTGCTAATCTTGGATCCTTCAGTCAAGGTGAATGGGTACATGTTTACATGGATAAGCATGGGATTTTGATTGATGGATTTTTGGCTACAGCTCTAGTGGATATGTATTCGAAGTGCGGGAAAATGGATAAGGCTCTTGAAGTGTTTAGAGCTACTTCGAAGAAAGATGTCAGTACATGGAACTCGCTAATCTCGGGTTTAAGCGCCCATGGTCTTGGAAAAGATGCTTTAGAGATCTTCTCAGAGATGGTGTATGAAGGGTTTAAACCAAACGGTATCACATTTATCGGTGTTCTGTCGGCCTGCAATCATGTGGGTTTGTTAGACCAGGCTCGCAAACTTTTTGAAACAATGAATAGTGTTTACGGGATTGAGCCCACCGTTGAACACTATGGTTGTATGGTGGATGTACTTGGTCGGATGGGAAATTTTGAGGAAGCAGAAAAGCTTGTGAACGAGATTCCAGCTGATGAGTCTTCGGTTCTACTGGAATCTCTTCTTGGTGCCTGCAAAAGGTTTGGTCGAGTGGAAGAAGCAGAGCGTATAGCGAATCGGTTACTGGAATTGAATCCACATGGGAGTTCAGGTTATGTTCAAATGTCAAACTTATATGCCTCTAATGGAAGATGGGATGAGGTTATGAAGGTGAGAAGAAAAATGAGAACAGAAAGAGTAATTAAGAAGCCTGGATGTAGCATGATTGAAGTTGACGGTGTCGTCCATGAGTTCCTAGCTGGTGAAGGTCTAATAATCGACTGAAGTAATTTTCAAATATTATGTTTGTCATATTCTGTTAATTATGTAAAATTGTTCAGTTTTAGACCAAGAAGCATGGAGTTAGAGAGTTACATCATGACAGGCGTAGACTGTTCACATCATCAGAATGATAATTCAGTCACGAAATGTTATTTAACTATTCTGCACCAAAATAATGCAAATTCTGAGTCTGAGATAACAAACTATTAAGTTCTTCAGGGTGGTGGTTGATACCATTCTCCATGATCATCTCAATCATTGAGACTCTAAAATCCTTAATCTCCGAACTATAAATCTAATCCACTTATTGTGGTAAGAACAGATCTAGAAAGATTAAAATTGCAAATACGCTAAAGACGCTACATTACTATGAATACAGTAACATGTGCAATGTGGTCATATTTTGTTCGGACTAGATTTTACAGTAAATGCTTTTATCTTGTTGGAGATCTCGTTGACAGACATTTCCCGCACGACACGAGCTTCAATAACAAATGTGGTCTTGCCCTTCGTGCTCTCACCTTCACTCTCGTCACCTACAATTTCAAAATCTCCATTTTTTTCAGTTACCCATAACCAGAAAGGTTTGATTTTTTTTTTCACTGAAGATAAAGAGGTGGTTTTGTTGTTACCTTGCTACGTGTGCCTCTTGAGGATTTCCAGCATAACAAGCTTCTTGATCTGGGTTCAAGCCTCCTGTAAGAAAAAATGTTTTTAACATTTTTACATATTGATCTATCTTTGGGATGATGTTTGATCAAGTGTTTTTTGAGTTTCTTACAGATTCTCTTGTTCCAGCTTCTCGGCGATAGACACAGCTTTACGTTTGTTTTGGAATGTGCATCCATCAGCTTGCTGAATCACATGAGCCAACGAAACCTTACCTCTCACAATGCTCTGGCTCTGGTTCTGACTCTGGCTTGCTTCCAAATGTTTCCTTCTAGCTCGGGCTAACACAGAAGAACCAATTCGCTCTGTTCTCTCCTCCTCCTCCTCCTGCTTCTGTTTCTTTCTTTGTCCACTAGATTCTTCAACTATCTCACTTCTTCCGCTTCTATTTATGTTGTAATCTTGGCTAATTAGTGCTACCGATGATAGAAAGCTTTTATCTTTTGCAGGTGAGTGATGCACATTGCTTCTCGGGTCTTTCTTTGCCTCGCATCTGATCTCTATAGTGACTGGAGACTCAAGAACAGCCTCAAACGCTTTCATAATATGGCTTCGGAATTTCTCAGCCTTGGATTTGGTTAAGGGGGAACTGAACATTAAATGCACAGTAGGAGCTGCCACAACACCAGGAAAGACAACAAAAAATGGTTTCAAAAAACTTTAGAACATCTAATCGAGATTCAGACTTCATTTTAGCAACAAGTAAGACTAAGAGACGATTCAGATTCAGACTTTGAAAGGTTTATCAAGATTCAAAAATTTTGTTCACCTGAACCAAGACTAAGAGAGACGATTCTTCCTTCTTTATAAAGAAACTCTCTCAAACCGTTAACTCGAAGCTTCTCCACAACCTCCAACCAAATTTCTTCAACAACGGGTCGGTTTTTTCTATCATCTCTTCTTCTCTCCAATCCACAACTTTTCCCCTCAGCTGCATCACTAGAAGGATCCAGATGGTGATCTGAACTTTCTTTACCTATATTATTATGTAATGGCAATGGGCTTCGGTTAATGCTAGTATCCGCAATGGAAGAATGTTGAAGCAAATAGTTCTGATCAGGAGCCAATTGAAGCAAGGCGGCTGTGAGCCAAGTCAGTTTATCGTTTGATACTCTCATTTGTTTCTCTGCCTCAGATAATGTTTTCAAGGCCTGTCTCAGTTTCTCCATATCTTCTTTAGATACTAAAACCAGTAAAAAACATAAAAATGCTAATTAGAAAATTCAGCAACTAAGATTACGCAAGAAATGTTTTACTCACATTGTTGTCGTTGGAAAAACTTCCTTCTCTGCCGATCTTTAGAGAAATCATAGATACCCGCAAGAATATCGGTTATTACAGTTGCAAGCTGTGACATTAAAGCCAATGGCTCTACACTGGTTTCCATTATTGTTCTCAGATTCTTCACAGTGTTAACAGTATCTGCAGATAAAGCTAAATCAAGAAGATCCACTAATTTCTCATCAGAAACAAGCCCAACCTGAAAAATAGACAAAAGGAAAGTTTGGAAAGTTTCCAGATTTCAATCATTTTATGTATGACACAGAGCAGTGCTTACCAGTTCCTGAACTAAAGGAACCGAGATCCTCTGTCCTAACAGATTCAGTTGTTCAAGTGTCATCTCAGCATCTCTTAACGAACCATCTGATCTCGAAGCAATAAGCTTCAGTGCATCTTTATCTATCTCAATCTCTTCCTTTGATGCAATACAGTGCAAGGAGTAAACGATATCTGCGTCCTTTAGCTTCGGGAAAAAGAATTTCTGGCACCTTGATATGATCACATGAGGCAAAACATCAAGACTCGAACACACAAGGATAAAGACAACCCTGCGTGGTGCTGCTTGATCCACCACTTCTGACAGCGCATTCCAGCAATCAGATGACAAGGTATCACAATCATCAAATATGAAAACTCGATGTGACTGTGATGAAACCATCATATTACCATCAAGCAAATCTCTGATGTTCCCAAAGTTGAAATTCCTGACAGGACCCACTTCCTGGATGTTCCAGCTTTTACCCATTTCATGTGAAACACATGAACTGCAAATGCCACAAGGCTTCAGGTTGTCCACGGAAAAACAGTTCAAAGCCCTTGCGAATATCCGAGCACAAGAGGTCTTTCCGGTTCCATTTGGACCGTGAAATGCATATAACAGGCCAAGCTTTCGCTTTGCGACTGCGTTAGAAAGAGCTTGAACCACCAGATTCTGCCCCACGAGATCCCGAAATGTTTTAGGCATGTATTTCTCTGTAAGACTTTGATGCTGATGTCGATGCCGAGCATTTCTATTGCTCTTCTTCTTGTGTTTTTTCTCCCCTGATCTTCCTTCTGATGCAAGATCAGAATCTTCTTCGTTTTTGAGCAAATTTTCTGCGAAAATCCCCAGCTCCCCTGAGTAATCGTGCACCCAATCTTCATTCTCTGCACTATCAACTAGCAAAGGATGTGCCTCGGCGTCAAAGCGGATGAAGGAGCTTGAGTCATCATCAGATTGTATCACCATCATATCAGAACAACCATTTCTCTCATTAGATTCACCTTTCCTTCCTTTGGAATCAGACATACCACAAGACAGACTCCTACCCGCTTTATCAAGAAATTTTTTCCCTCGGTGATGAATTCTGGACCAATTAAACGGAATTCCACAGGCCTTAGTCATGTTCTGCTCCCCAAACCCCTCTTTCTCTCCCTCATGCTTCTCACCTTGAGGCAGTGAGTTAGAAGCAATAGACATCTCGTTCTTGCCACCACCGGTATCTCTACTCTTACCCTGAACTCTCCTCATTCCTCTAACTTTCCGCCTTTTAGGCCGACTCATTCCACCAGTGCATCCCTGAGTCTTACCACCACCACTATTTCCATACTTAACCCGTGGACAAACATTAGATGAACCCACATCATCGCTATCACCCACAACAACCTCATTTAACTGATCAGATAATGTCTTAACAGTAGCATCATTGATTCTAGTACGCCTCCCACTAGCTTTTGATCCCGAATTCCCCGAAGCAACACCATGAGAAATCTCATTCACATTTTGATAATCATCCTCAACTCTATAACTCTTTCTACTAGGTTCTTCTCTCTTCACTCTCCTACCACTTTCTCTAACTCCAGTTTCGTAGCTAGCTGGACCAAACAATTCAACGTCAGGAGTCACTTTAGATGTCCCAAAGTTCACAACAGGAGAAGAACAACTCAAACCAGACAACCTACGACTAGACTTGGACTTCTTCTGATCAACAGATCGTCTTCCTCCCACATGATCTCCTTTCTTAGGAAGCAAATGAACAGCCGGAGAAGGCGTGTTCCAAGGGGAAGGGCTCGCAGAGGGATCTCTAAGCGAGCGTGACCTTTGGAGAACAATGAGGTCCCTCATTAGGGAACGGTCTGTTAAACTCGGACTCTGCTTATGCATATGGTTCTTCAAGTGAATACAGTTGGGTAAATGGATGTGGTTACGAAGATGTTCACCGATGTCTCCATTTGCATCTTTCAGAATTCGATTCCGAGTAGAAGAAGAAGCAACTCTGGTCGTTGTCGTCGTCATTTTATTAAGGAGAAAAGAAGAGTCATATTTCCTTCCTCCTCTGAATCTTGCACTAAGAAGCAAATCGAATTGTATCTCATCTTTAAACCGAATCTTCTCAACTTTCCAAATTTGAAGTTATTTAACTTCGGTAATAAGCCTGATTCCACGAGGATTCACTTAATTGACCCCAAAAATCACTCTTTTTAAGTCTCAAAACTCAAAAACCACCACCAAAGAAGTTCCCAATTTTAGTGAAAACAAGAAAAAGAGTTAAAGTTAATCAAATTGGATCAAATACATGGAAATTTTGGAGCTCTGTTACAAAAAAAGAGGCAAATTCCCAGAACTTGAAGCATCAAAATTTCTGCTTTATAATGCACTAAAGAAGCTGAGAAGACTAAAGGGTCCGGATTGATGAGAGTGGAAAAAAAAGAGCAAGTGGGTGTCGTTGTTAGTGACCTCATTTGCCACAGCAGAACCAACAGAAATCAAGAGAAATAAAGCAACTTTAAAAGCAATCACACATCTCTCTCTCTTTCTTCACCAAACTTTCACATGCAAAGTAAAAGAAAAACTGATGGGTTCTGGAGAAAAACCTCCATTTCCGTGTTTTATTTTCCGTTTCTAGATAGAGAGAGAAAAGAAGGGAGACAGATCTGTTTTAGACACAAACACAGAGGCATATGAGAGAGAAACAAATCCCATAAAGATGTCTCTTTGTAGGAGAAGAATGCAAGAGAAGTAATGCTCTCTTTTCATCAAAAATCCAAGTAATTAGTGAGTTTTAATGCAAAAAAGTGCAATTACTTAGACAGCTGAGTACAAAAAAAGCTTCCGGAAGCTAACTATTACGGCACGGACTGTCAAACTCACAACCACGTGCACACATTGAGACTGAGAATGATCACTTAATCTTTTCTTAATTACTAATTTATTTTGGCGTATATGATCATTAAAATTTTAATTTGTTTTATTTAATTTTGTTATTTTTCATAAAACAAATGAGACTCATGTTGCATTTTTGTTTCTAACTCGATTGCTCTTGCTAGTCTTTCTTTTATTTATTAGACTCGATCGAGGTCATAAATGTGGCACAATACAGATCAGAAACAGCATAGCCCTCTGTTTCCCCTTTTTGGAATATGGGCTTGAATTAGTACATATTCAACCCATTGGGTTTTATTTATTACTATACAAAGTCCATAGAATCAAAAATATTATTTTCATTGTGACAAAATTCTTTATCGTGAAATATGGATTCTTTATTGTATCCAATTTCACAAAAATTCAATCCTTGTTTACGTAAATTCAGTTTTAAATATTGTTATTTGGAAATTAAGAGTGACTAAATTATTGCCGTTTACCGATGTAAAAAACATGACTACCACCACTTTGTGACCATTTCAAGAAAATGAAAACAATAAACACTAAATGACGGATTTACCCCTGGTTTCAGAGGTTAAAAGGGCATAGATCAGACTATTACTGCAGGGATTTTGGTCATTTCCTTGATAAAAATTTATTTCAGCCATATCAGTGATTGTGGTCCAGCCTGAAAGACACAAGTCTTACCCTAGTTTTTCAAAAGTCTCTCTTTCTGTGGAAATCTGTGAAATTTTTTGAAGAGAAGGAAAAAAGGAAAGAAATAAAGCACAATTTGGAAGTGAAGCTTTTCTCTCCTCGTGAAATAAGCACAGCGTGTTTGTCTATATCTGTTCAGTTGTCTCGGATCTAAGGGCAATTCTTTTTATTGTTGGGTTCCGTCGAAGTGAAAAGCTTTATTCTGTGAGCAGTGTTGATGGCGGGTTACAGAGCAGATGATGATTATGATTACCTTTTCAAGGTGGTTCTAATCGGTGATTCGGGTGTTGGAAAGTCCAATTTGCTTTCTCGATTCACCAGGAACGAGTTTAGCCTCGAGTCTAAATCCACGATTGGTGTCGAGTTCGCGACCCGTAGCTTGAATGTCAATGAAAAAGTCATCAAGGCCCAGATTTGGGATACTGCTGGTCAAGAAAGGTTTTAATATACTTCACTTCTTATCTTGTTCATTTCTTCATTTCTCGATCTGGGTTTTAGGTATTGGCCTTTTAATACTCCAGGAGAACTCCTCTCTGTTTTTGGCTCTCGAGAACTAAATTGTTAAGTCAAGCAAATAGTTTTAGATTATAACTTGTGTTTTTTCTGTGGATCTGTGAAAACTGTGGCATTGGTGCTTTGTTTAATTGCCACAGGATGTCGATGTCAAACTTTGCTTCAAATTTTCTGTAGATCTGTCTCAGTTGATCTTGGAATCAACCTGTAAATTGTGATTTTGTGTGAGAAGAGAATGCAACGATTATGCGTAACGTTTAACAGCTTTGTAAAAATTCTTTTGTTTTGCTGATTAGTTCGATCGATGAGTAATAGATGGTATTCTTTGGTACTATAATAATTACTGTCGTAAGTAGAGAATCTAATTCATTTGTGTAAATGTTCCTTAATTCTTCTTTCTGATGTTTAGGGGAATACTTGGGACTGAGTTAAATCGAATATCAGTTACTTTGCTGATCAGTTTCTACCACTGAAGCTAAAAAGTTTATTGCTTTCAAGTTTTTCTCGTCATTTGGGTTCTTCTTATGTGTGCACTTTCTTCTTTAACAGAACTTCACTGAAAAAGTCTTTAATGGGTTTGTTTAACATTTCTAATTTTCTGCCATTTTAAGGTATCGAGCAATCACTAGTGCATACTACCGAGGAGCTGTTGGAGCGCTTCTTGTCTACGATGTAACCCGACATTCCACATTTGAAAACGTTGAGAGATGGCTAAAGGAACTCCGCGACCACACTGACCCAAACATAGTCGTGATGCTAGTGGGAAACAAATCGGATCTTCGTCATCTTGTGGCGGTTCAAACGGAAGATGCAAAATCTTTTGCAGAGAATGAATCACTCTATTTCATGGAAACTTCAGCTCTTGAATCTACTAATGTGGAGAACGCGTTTTCTGAAGTACTCACTCAGATTTACAATGTTGTGAGCAAGAAAGCAATGGAGGCTGGTGAAGATTCAAACTCGGGTAATGTACCATCGAAAGGAGAGAAGATTGATGTTGATGTTTCCGCTGTGAAGAAAACCGGTTGCTGCTCGAACTAAAGACTTTTCAGTTTCTTGCTGATTGATGGATTTGGTTTATGTCCTCAAGCAAAGATCAGTTTTTTTTTTCTTACATTCTAATTTGTTTTGGAAGATGTTTGCTTTTTTTAGGAAACAATCTATGTTATGCTTTGATTTGATTGCTTGAAAACTGCTTAGCTTTCGTCTGATTCTCTACCGGTTAAGGGATTTTGTAATTTAACCGGTTATGGTCTATTGTTTTGTTCAGCTTGTTTTCTCTTCAATCCGAAAAAATCTCTAAACCAATATTTGTTGTGCTAATTCTTGAAGGAAACACCTAATTTTGTTTTATCAACTTAGAAAATATGAAAACAAATCCTAAATTCTCTATCATCAAAAAAATAGATAGATCACAATTCATAATTTAATAATAGAAATTCTTGACAACATTATAGTTAATTTTTTTTAGAAAGTTATTAATTGTAAAACAACCTTTAATTTTCCGAAAATATCACGTCGTCACTAACGTCGAAAGGATATTCCGCTACTAAGATGACGGATTTTACCGTTTCCCGCCAAGAAAATATGAATATCCCTAAGCAACCTAACGACAGCAACGGTGAATTCAATCGTCTCTTACTTCCTGAATCCTCTCCTTCATCTATCCAGTTGGAGGATGAGCGACACGAATCGCCGGCGGAGCCACCAGAGAATCAGGTCCTGACTGTAGAAGAGTACGGAGAAGACGCCTTCGATTCGGTTCTGTCGTTCTCGTGGGCGAAGCTATGGAAGTTCACCGGACCTGGGTTTCTTATGAGCATAGCGTTCCTAGATCCAGGAAACATAGAAGGGGATTTACAAGCCGGAGCTGTGGCTGGGTACTCGCTTCTATGGCTTCTTCTATGGGCAACGCTGATGGGGCTTCTGATTCAGCTTCTCTCAGCTCGGCTTGGTGTCGCTACGGGTAGGCATCTGGCGGAGATCTGCCGAAGCGAGTACCCATTGTGGGCACGAATCCTGCTTTGGTTCATGTCGGAGGTTGCTCTCATCGGAGCTGATATTCAGGAAGTCATCGGAAGCGCAATCGCTCTTCAGATCTTGACCCGTGGGTTTTTACCCATATGGGTCGGCGTTATCATCACGTCGTTTGATTGGTAAGCAAAATTAGCAAATTAGTTCAAAATTGGTGATTCTCTCTAGCTTGAGGATGTTTTTGATGTGTCTTCTTGTGAATTAGTTTCCGGATTTCGTTCGTATCTAGATAATTGTGGAGAATTAGAGAATCAGTCAAAATTGAACGGATTGTTTTCATTCAACTTGAAATATCTCTGAAAGAATCAGATACTTCGGTTTAATAACTCTCTATGGATGTCATTTCTTGTGAAAACAGCTTCTTGATTTCATATCTAGAGAATTGTGGAATGAGAAAATTAGAAGGTCTTTTTGCGGTTCTGATTGCAACAATGGCTCTTTCATTTGCTTGGATGTTCAATGAAACTAAACCAAGCGGAGAAGAACTATTTATAGGTACTTAAAAAAGCAGTCTTTTTAAAAATGAAGCATTGTCTCTTATCAATACACATTCTTTATTTCTTTTATTTAATGACTTGAAAGGAATTGTTGTTCCAAAACTCGGATCGAAGACAATCAGACAAGCTGTTGGAGTTGTGGGATGTGTAATAACACCTCACAATGTGTTCTTGCATTCGGCTTTAGTGCAATCGAGGAAGACAAACCCCAACGAGTTAATTAGAGTTCGGGAAGCTCTTAGCTACTATAACATCGAATCATCAGCTGCGCTCTTTGTCTCATTTATGATCAATCTGTTCATAACAACAGTTTTCGCAAAAGAGTTTTATGGAACCAAACAAGCTGACAGCATAGGACTGATTAACGCAGGACATTACTTACAGGAGAAATATGGCGGTGGGGTTTTCCCAATACTTTATATTTGGGGAATCGGTTTATTAGCTGCTGGGCAAAGCAGTACAATAACCGGGACTTACGCAGGACAGTTTATAATGGAAGGATTCTTGAATCTTCAGATGGAGCAATGGGTATCAGCTTTTATAACAAGGATCTTTGCTATTGTGCCTACTGTGATTGTAGCTGTTATGTTTAACACATCAGAGGGTTCGCTTGATGCTCTTAACGAATGGCTAAACATTCTTCAATCAATGCAGATTCCTTTCGCAGTTATACCTCTTTTGACTATGGTTTCTAATGAACATATCATGGGTGTCTTCACAATCGGACCTTCGCTCGAGGTATGCTAGTTTGGTCATCTCTCTTTTTTGTGTTGTGTTTTTGATTGTAACGAGTTAATTGGATCTTTTGCAGAAGCTAGCGTGGACTGTGGCGGTGTTTGTTATGATGATAAATGGGTATCTTCTTCTGCATTTTTTCATGGCTGAAGTGAAAGGTTTTCTTCTTGGGTTTCTGGTTTTTGCTGGAATAATCGCATACATTAGTTTCATCATCTATCTTGTTTCCTATAGAAGCTCACAATCTTCTTCTTGGTCGAGCTTAGAACTGTCTCAGAGAGTTGTTTCCACGGAAACGTAGAAAACCAAAACTTTATTAACTCTAGAATTCTTTCTAAAACACATGTGAGCTAAGACAAATGGTCCTGCTGCATTTGCTCAACGGTTTGATTTGAGACATGAAACCAGAGGAAAACTGAAATGTAAGATTATGCGAAGACCAAATCCGATAAATTTGCAGATTATTCGTTGTAACATTGCAAATGTAGAGTACACTAATGTAAAAGACGTTACTGAACAGATAATAGATGCCATAGTTTGAAACTTTTTTTTTGACAGCCATAGTTAAAAAACATTATCCACGTTCTTATAAAAGTCAACAAAACATGATAAAAACATTAATGATTTAGATTGAAGTAATATTCTGCAAGATGGTAGAATGTAGCATGGAATCTGTTTCATATATAAAAAGAACAGAAACAAACAAAAAAGATACAAATCAGATTCCATGAACAAAAGCATCAATGTCAGGTTGAGGAATGTCATCAAGCAAAGAGTCAATACTACATCCTTCCTCAAGCAGCTTCTCATTGAATCCAAAATCATCAGTAAACACACATTCAGACACAATTCTGTCTTGTCCATAAATCTCCTCTTTCTTCTCCTCAACCTGGACAACATCCTTCTTCTTGTTACTGTCTTTGCGTCTACCTCTTGCAGGAACAGATGAAGCGGACAAAACTCCCAAATCCAAGCTCTTTATGTAATCCTGCAACGGAGAATATCTTTGATACTTTGATCTAGATTTTCTCTTAGATAATTGTCTTCGTTTTGTCGCGTTCCAATGGTTCTTGATTGAGTTCTCTGTTCTTCCTGGTAGTCTTTTTGCAATCTCTGCCCATTTGTTTCCAATCTCTTTGTGAAATCCTATCAACATTTTGTCTTCTTCTTCACTCCATGTTTCTTTCTGCAACATTAATTTTAATTAATCCTCCAAAATCATCATCTAATCATGATCTTAGCTACAAGTTAATACCTTAATGTCAGGTCTCAAATGGTTATGCCACCTCTCTCTACATTGTTTCCCGATCCTTCCTGGTAACATTCGAGCTATATGAGACCATTTGCGCAACCCATATTTCTCCACGAGTTGACTCAATATCCTATTATCCATAAACAAGAAATACTTAGTTTAGCTAAACACTGCAGAATCACAAATTCAAATTAAATTTGGTGATAACGAACCTGTCTTCTCCAGCAGTCCATTGTCCTTTAACTAAGGTTGTCTTTTTCTTTTCTTTCCATGATGATGATGATGAGGAAGACGACGATGACGACAACTTTCGTGTCAAATAAGGTTTGAAAATTGTTTTATAACAATAATTATCTGCAGAAACACATGAAACTTCATCCGTCAGCACGAAGTTCATTGGCTTGATAATTTCTGTGGGAGGATAATCAAAAGGGATCATCGTCATGTTGTTTTGATCCAAATCCATATGATCCTCTTCATCGACCAAATTGATCTGATGATGATGGTTACGAGTGAAGTACGAATTTTCTGCAGCTTGGAAATGATTATTCATCAAATGTGGCTTAGATTCATATAAGTCGACGTCGACGATGTTTTCTTGGTACGAGCAATGTTCCAAAGGAGCATTATTAATGCAAGACGATGTACCAAGCAACGAATTAGAAGATGTAGAGCCATGATGATTGTGATTATGATTATGATAATGATGACCAAACTGATGATAATGATCAATGTGGTGAAAATCTTGAAGAAAGCTTGTGGGTTTTGACTGGTCGACGACTTCGAATGGAAAATCTTCTTCTTTCATGACTTCTTGATCTCGTGTGAAGATGGTTTGGTTTACAGAAACAAAACCACTCTCGTCGACGAAATTCTCCATTTTTGGGGAAAGAAGAGAAAAAAAAACTAATTAATTAGTAAAAAAGTGATGTCTTTTTTTCCCTTTTTGTATTTGATTTGTTATTTGTCGTATTTGTAAGGTAGAAGAAGAAGAAAGAGAGACATTTAATTTGTGGATTCACTATACCCATTAATTGTTATGAAATTGAAATCTAACGTTTGGAGTTTGTTGGTAGCATTAGTGTGGTTTACTTATTAATTAATTCTCAAATGCTTAACCATTTTGATGTTCTTCTTAAAACATTTTTCATAACCAACCATGGTTTGAACTTTAGTTGTGATGAGAAATATAAAAAGAATCCTAGTTCGAGTTTTTTAGAGTTAATAAATATTAAATGTAGTTCAAATTTATACTTTGTCAAATATTTTAATTTTGACGGAAACTTAAATAAATTCAAAATATGAGATAATAATATATGTTGACGTTACACATGAGATGTTCTAGAATTTGGGGATAAATAGTTGAATATGTGCGTAAACGTTAAAAGAAATTTAATATAGTTTTTAATGTCTTAACAACTCATTTACTGTGAACATATTTAGTTGTCTTTAGTTAATTTTTTCAAAAAATATCTTAAACTGAGTCAACAAAAAATGTAATAACAATTTTAAATGCTAAGGAATATGTATTGACCATTTAGCTCTAAGGCTTAACTAATGAATTAAAATGAGTAAATTATTTTATTTGTTCACATTAAAAGAATCTTATAGGAATTCGTATTAGTAGAATCGAAAGATCAAATATCTTTAAACGACGACGATGTATCAGCGGATTAACTTAATACATGCCCGTACGGTAGCAAAAGTGGTTGCTTGAGGCACAAGTTATATTTATTTTTTTTATCTTCTGTCTCCCACGAGAACCCATAACAAATGACTTAACCAGCCGACAAAATTATAATATCTATTGCTATTTTTCCATATTTGGATTTAGAATATTAACTAATATCATAAAATAATATATTTTAAAAACTATTACATTAAAATTAAAATTTTAAAAATAACACAAATTATGATTTACCCTAAACAAATTTTAAATAAAACTAAAACATTAGATTTGGATTACTATTTTCTAATGTATGGTTTATGTTTTTTTATTAAAAATATGATTTAAAATATTTAATATTAAATTTGTGTTAGATTTTAAATTTAAATTAATTATATTATATTTAAAATAAAAAAATAAAAAAAAAATTATTTTACAAAATTACCGTAAAATTTTCAGTTCATATAGGATGTTAAAATGGATAATCTAATCTAAAGTTAACTATTATTTAATGGATTATGAGTTGATCTAAATTATTTACTAGGTTAAATTTAAATGAGTTGATCCATTATAATTAATTTATAAACTCTATAAAAAATACAAATAATGATAATAGTATATAAATAATTCGTTTTTCCTTTAAACCACGGTTCCAATATAGGGTTTTTGATATTAAAACATGATTGATTATTTTTGCCAAAAACTATGATTTGTATTGGGGTTTCATGTTTTTGGTTTAGAAGATTTGGTTTACATATCTAATTTTAATTATATTAAGTTTTCACAATTAGTTAAATTTATATTGATTTGTTTATGTTAGTCCAGTAATTTATATTAATCTAAGTTAACTCATGAAAATCCAAATTTTTAAGTCATTCGAAAATTGGATTGAATTGGATTGATCCATAAATATTAATCGAATCCAGTAGTTGGTTTAGGCCAAAGTAAATACGTAGTGTTAGGAAAATAGTTATATATTATATACTATATGTGAGAATTATCCAAATATTTATCTTCTTCAACAGCTTTCCTGTAATATATAATCATACCATTTTAGTTACTAAGGCTGAGTTCTTCTCCAAAACTTTTACAATAACTTTATTTATTCATGCATGGGGGTTACCAAAAAAAGATGATTCCTATGATATTCTTCATGTCCCCACTCAATGCATAATGACTAAACTGATGCTAATATCGATGAACTTTCTTTTATAAAAGTAGAATCTATAGATTTAAATTACAAAATCTAATTTATTGCAAAAAATCATTTGGTGATGGATATAATCAAATAGAGAACATATAAAGCAACTAAATAATTTTGCTACAGTGATTTTTTAAAAGTTTAGTAGCTTTCATGAGAAAAAAGAATAGAAGAAGGTCAAGATTGCAATTAAACTAAAATGGAGGACTAAAATTATAAAATTTCCAACTGTCACATGACCCATCTTTGAAAAACCCAATCTCTCACTTCTTCTTTCTCTCGTTTACTTTCTGACACTTCCTTCTCTTTCTTCACCATGAAAACTCTGGCACCGGCTTTACCGTTGCTCCTCCTCCTCCTCTTAGCCACTATCTCTGCTGCTCCTTCCCTCTCCCCGACTTCTTCTCCTATCGCCTCTCCCATTCCTCACTCCTCCTCCTCCTCCCCATTAGACCCAAAACAGCTCAAAGCCCTCGAATCTCTTAACATCCCCACCGTCAAAGATCCCTGCAACCACCGTCCCTCTAAATCCTCCTCAATTTATATTGCTACCTGCGATGCCGGCTCCCCATTTCGCCTTGTCACCAGCATCTCCTTCACCAATTGCTCCTCGGATCTCTCTATCTCCTCCACAGCTCTCAGAGCTCTCTCCCCGTCTCTCGTCTCTCTCTCTTTCCTCAACTGTCCTTCACTCTCCCCACCGCCGAGTCTCCCTGACTCCCTCCACTCCTTCTCCGCTGTTTCTTCTTTTCTCAGCCACCGCAACGGCCTCTCCGGAATCTTCCTCTCTCGTCTCGTTAACCTCACGGACCTCACTGTGTCCTCCATCCCCGTCACAACCTCAGGCCTTTACGTCATCCTCGGAAATATGCACAAGATTGTCTCACTCACCGTTTCTCACGCGAATCTTTCCGGAAACATCCCCAAATCCTTCCACTCGAATCTCACATTCATCGATTTATCCGATAATTTGATTAAAGGCTCAATACCCACTTCGATTACTCTACTCCCCAACCTCAAATCCCTAAATTTGTCCCTCAATTCGATATCCGGCGAGATACCCGACGGAATCGGTGACCTGATTTCGCTCAAAAACCTGTCATTGGCCTCGAACAAGTTATCAGGTCCAATACCAGATTCGATGTCGTCGATTCCAGAGCTAACACACTTGGATCTGAGCGGAAACCAACTCAACGGCACCGTTCCGAAATTCCTCTCCAAGATGAAGAACCTCAAACACCTGAATCTTGCTAACAATGCCTTCCATGGAGTCCTTCCGTTCAGTGCGAGCTTCCTCAAGAAACTTCAAGTGTTCAAAATCGGCGGAAACTCTGACCTTTGTTACAACCACACTGTCTTATCATCAAAGATGAAATTGGGTATTGCTCCGTGCGATAAACACGGTTTGCCTATGTCTCCGCCGCCGCAAAAAGAAGATTCGACTTCCGATTACGATTATGGCAATGAAGATGACAGTAGTGAGAAGAAAAAGGAAGAGCATCATGGTCCTAACAAGTTAGTGCTAGGTGTAGCCATTGGACTTTCTTCGCTTGTTTTCTTAATCATCTTCTTGATCCTTCTAGCCAAATGGTGTGGTTGATTCAAACAAAAACTTGTAATCTTCTCATTGATGACTGATACAGGAGAGTCGTTAGGGTTCGTACCGAATGAAGAAGAGGATATTGATTTTTTTGGAGAATTAATCGGACCGATTCTCCGAACATCCCGGTTTAGTCTTATTTTTTCTGTGGTTTACATTTGAGTGGGTATAATTAGTAATTCTTCTCAGTCTTTTTACTTCAATTAGTCTTTGTTTCTTCCAGATTTTGTTGTAATTTTTTTGAGTGTATGTGTTAAAAGGATTACTTTGTAATATTTATTGAATTATTCTTATCAATTATTTCTTCAACAATCATTGCTCTGCAAGTCTGCATTAAGTGTGTTAATGTAATCATGCACGTGCGGTTGAACATGGTTCAGTTGATCAAAACAAAAATTGAACTTTGTCATTGGTTCATATCTTTACCAAATTATAAATGATTGGAATTAATGAAATATGAGTAAATGGAATAACGTGGGCATGTTTCCCTTTGAAGCAATGTTTCATGTTCATGACTGCTTCGATTTCAACAACAAAAAATCCACCCTGTTCTTCTTAACTGCTTCAATTTCTCAATAACTTTATCAGAACCGGTCTAACCATAATATACATCAACATTACAATGTATCACCAGAAACCTCTGCAAGAACAGTGTCCATCCTTAAAATGGTGAAACCGGTTTATATCTCTTAGGACAATTTCTCTTCTGGTGAATTTGGACATGAACTTGGCCATTTCATGACAATCTCCACATACTCTTAGATTCTTAGTAACTCTTATGATCTTTCCATGACCAGAGCTAAGAATACCCAACGCCATTGCCAATTTCTCACTATGACCACACAAAGCTTCTTCCTTTTCCATCTCCTCCGCATCAATCAAAGCGTATTTTGTCAGTGGCGAATACCCTTCTTCTATCATTCTGGCTCTTACCCCCCTCAAAAAAGCTTCAATCTTTTCGGTTTCCGGGTTTGAGCTAACTCCAGCTACAAAGATGTTAACTTTACCCTTTATCTCTATCCAGCTACATCCTGGATTCTTCCTCAATCCGCATCGCCTTATCCTCTCTCTTAGCCTCCTCACTTTTTCCCATTTCTCAGATTCTGCATAGATATTCGCCATTAGCACATAGTAACCTGTGTTTTCTGGTTCAAGCTCAAAGACTTTCTCTGCAACTTTTTCAGCTAGCTTAACATCATGGTGTATCCTGCAACCACTCAGCAAAGCTCCCCAGATTGTAGCATCTGGCGAAATCGGCATGTTCTCGATGAACCGATAAGCTTTTGCCAAGTTTCCAGTTCTAGCAAGCATGTCGACTATACAAGCATAGTGTTCTAGAATAGGTTCAATCTTGCATTCGTGTCTCATGATGTTAAAGAATCTCCATCCTTCATCCACTAGTCCTGAATGGCTACACGCATACAATACAGAAACAAAGGAGATTTCGTCAGGCTCAATACCTGCTTTTCTCATTTGATTGAAAAGAACAATCGCTTCTTTTCCAAACCCATGCATTCCATATCCAGCTATCATCACTGTCCAAGAAACAAGATCCTTGGAAGCAATATCATCAAAGAGCAAACGTGCGAGTAACAACGCTCCACATTTCGTGTACATGTCTACAAGCGAATTAACAACATGCCGATCTGAGAAATACCCGTTTCTCATGATGTAACCATGGATCTCTCTGCCTTTATCGAAAGCAGAAAGACTTGCACAAGCCGGAAGAGCACATGCCACTGTTCTCTCATCAGGATAAAACCGCTTTTCTTCCAACAGCAAATTGAACAGGCTTAGAGCTTCATTGGCGTAACAGTTCTTCGAGTACCCACCAATAACGGTGTTCCAAGAGATAATATCTTTTACAGGCATCTCAGAAAACACTAACTCCGCCTCTCGCATGCTTCCACATTTTGCATACATATCCATCAGAGCATTTGATACAAAGATATCGAATCCCATATCATTTTCCTTTATCCACTCATGGACTCGCTTACCTTCGTCTAATTGACGACTACGAGCACAGCAGTTTAAAACCGCAGTGACAGTATAAACATCAGGGCTAATACCTTCTTCCTCCATTTCTGTGAATAGCTTGACAGCTTCAGCAGCCAAACCTTCCCTAGCATAACCAGCAATCATGGAAGTATAAGACACAACACTTCGATCACTCATCTCCGTAAACACAGCTTTTGCAGAGTCTAGATCACCGCACTTTGAGTACATATCAAGCAATGTATTAGAAAACCGATCTTCTCTACTGAAACAAGCTTTCATTCCAATGCCGTGGACAGCTCTACCTAAGAAGATTAAACGGGAATCAGCACAACCTGCAAATACGCCTACTATGGTAGCCAAATCAAAGTGGATTCCTGAAAACAACATCTGCACGAAAACAGATAGCCCTTGTTCAGCTAATCCGTTTGATACATACCCATTAATCATGGAATTCCAAGAGATAACATCTCTTTCAGTCATTTCGTCAAACACCTTACGCGCGTTTTGAACTCTCTGGGTTTTCAAGTAAAACGCCATAAGGGCATTCGCCACGGAGTTGCAGTCTCCAAAACCCGATTTCAGAATATAACCATGAAGCTGCTCTCCTCCATTGACACTTGGCAAAGACGAAAAGCTCTTGGAAATGCAAGAAAAGGTATAGCTATCCATTTCGACACCCGAGCTCAGCATTTTCTTGAACAATCCAATGCTCCAGCTAAACTCACCAGATTTTGCAAGCTCATTCATCAAAATGTTCCAGAACAATGCTTTCTCGATCTTGACTTGATCAAAAACTCGACTTGCTTCTTCCAAATCCCCACAATTTGTATACATAAGTGCGAGTTTTGATCCCAAATTCGAATCTATCACGAACCCATTACCACGAATAAACGAATCCACTTCTTTACCATCCTTGAGCGATTTCGAATCCGCACAGAGCTGAAGAACAAAGCATAGAGTTCTGGGATCAATATCCCACTTTCCAGAGACGCGAAGAAGTTTCACGGCGCTCACCAGGTTTCCTGCTTCGCAGAATCTCTGCAATCGAGTATTCGCATCATTTACTCTTCGATCGAGTGTTGAAACCTCTGCGTCTTCGTCAGACACCGTTCTCAGCGAGGCTCTGTTGAAAATCACATCCTTTCGAACTTTGACGGCGCTTCTGATCTCCTGCTTCTGAGTTTGGATGCGGTGAGACGAAAAGGAACAGAGGCTTGACGACGACAAATTAGCCACCAACATCGCCATCTTTATCGCCCTTTACCCATTAGCCGAGAAAGCGCGGGAAAGTTGATGCGATAAGAAAATGGTTTCTTTTCAGTAAAAAAAAAAAGAGAATGTTTCCGACGATAAAAGTTTCAGTGAAAAAGTGCCCACTCGAGAGCCATATGCCAAAAACGTCATCAGCCAATTTTGTCCACAAATTTCTGCATAGCTGTAAATGGACCCAACATTATAAAGGGGGGGTTTTGGAGGATGATTTTTTTTTTGTGAACAAAAAGACTAATCAGAAAATCGTAAGAAATCAAGAGAGGGTTAGGTTACGATTCACTTCATTGTTCGAGAAAAAAATCTCAGATTTTCAGGTAAAGTCGGGAATTAAAAAAGCTATGGACTTGGCTCTTCATTTCCCTTGTGCTTACCCGTTGATCAAACAAAGACTCAGGAGAGCCAAATCAACCATACAGCTTCATCTTCGAGGTAATCCAATCATGACAGTGTTTACAGATTCTGAAATTTAACATTTAACAGAGATTATGGGAATCTTCCGACTTTTGCAGACACCGTCGTGAGAGAAGTTTAGGATTGCAGATTACAGCGAAAACCATTTCTTCTGTACAGCTAACTGAATTTAAACAGATTGCAGATACTCCTTCAAGCTTTGAGCATATTCTTCCAAGGAAAACAGTTAACGGCGATAGAAGAATCCGGCTTCAAGAGAAGGCTTCATCTTCTTCAATGGAGAGATCTAAGAAAGGATCTGTTTGTTGCAAGAAACTGTCTGGCAGACGAACCGCAAACCCGAGTAAATCAAACCAAGAGGAGATCATTTCTCTCTTGAAACGAATTCAAATTTCGATCTCCAAAGGAAGGTCTCGGGGAGTTGAGGAGGAAGAGAACCGCAATGAGTTTTCTGAGAACAAGCTGCTGACCAATGCTATTCTTGAAGTCCTTGATAAATCAAGAAATAATACTGAAGGTACGAAACGATTCTGGATCAAATCCCAAATCCATGTCCTTGCCATTTGCTAACGTAAACAACCTTGTAATTGTAGGAGATACTAGTGTGAAGGAGGGGCAACCAAACAGACAAGTTAAGCCTACTCTACCACCGCCTAGTTTCACAAAGAGAACTCCTATACCTTCTGCAAGAGGTAAGCTTCAAGTAACAGAGAGCGATAAAGCTTTAGAAGAAATCATTGAGAAGGAAGAGAAACCTAAAGTGATTGAAACTATGAAACTTGCAGAGCTCAAAGAAGTTGCAAAGAAGAGAGGAATCAAAGGATACTCAAAGTTAAAGAAGAATGAGCTAAAGGAGCGCCTTAGATCATCCTGATTTGAATTTTCTGTCCACATTCTATCTGACATGCAAATCAGATAACGGATATGGCTTGGAGATGTTTCATTCATACAATTAGTCAGAAAGTTGAAGCATTTTTAAAAACAATCTCAAACTGATAACGCTTTGGTTTTTCTCCATTCCTTCCTGTGATCAAATTCAAGTCTGGCAATATTGAGAATTGATATGAAAAATCCAAAAACCGGTTCATACTCCGAAGGTACTAAAAGATTCTAAACAACTGAACTCAAAGAGGATATCAAAACAAGATAGCATTACCATCCAGAATTGTAAATGTAAGAACTGAAACAGAGCTAACACCACAAAACAAATGAAAAAAAAAACAAAAACTTCTCAACCAGTGATGTTCTGAGACTTGTTCAGGATAACACCTTCATATTTAACTTGGAACCATTTCATGGCATCATCTTTTGTAACTCTGTGTTGAATCCCAACACGAGCCTTGCATCTACGGCGACGGGCCACACGGTATCCTGGGCGTTCAAGAACCACATAGAAATCCATACCGTAGATACCTGTAGAGGGATCATACCTAAGAAAGAAATGAAGAATGATGAGACCTTTTAAGTGTTCACGGACCAAGTAGTCAAAATGTGTTTAACCAAATCACAAACACTTACTTGATTCCAAGATCAATGTGCTCCTGGATACCGAATCCGAAGCAGCCAGTATCACTGAAGTTCCTCCTCAACAGCTCGTATTCTTTCACTTTCAAGCCACTCTCAAGAAGCTGCATTGCCTTGTCGCCTCTCACAGTGACATAGCAAGCAATCTTTTCGTTACGCCTGATACCGAAAGACCTCACAGTGTACCTCGCTGTTTACAATTAAGACAACGCTAAACTAAACTCCTAGAATCTTAAATAAAAGATATACATTTAACAGATTGTACATGAAAACGTTCACATACCCTTGGAGAAGACAGGCGTTTGACCACTGAGTTGTTCCAACACCTAAAATTACCAAAACAATTGATTCATAAAGTCAAAGAACAAACAAATAACTTAGCTTCTATTGACTACAATTCCGGAGGAATCTAGAACCTAATCAACTTGAATGATGCGACCACAAAAAAAAAAAGTAAAGTGCCGACTTTTTCCCACTATTCGCGATTTTCCTAAGTTAGTATGCAAGAACCAATACGAACCTTGGAAGCCCGAGTGAGACGATCACCACTCTCACCAACAGAAATGTTAAGAACGAGCTTCTGAACCTTAATATCCCTCATAGGGTTCGAAAGTTTCTTCTCCGACGTCTGCATTACGGCCAAAGAAAATTAATTCCAAAAAAAAAAACAAAATCAACAAATAATCAGCGTAGCAATCTCTAGAAGAAAGATACCATCTTAGGATCAAGGATTCACAAAATAGGGCGAGAGGAGAAAAAGAGTGGCAGCCAAATTGTGTCGGCTGCGAAATGGGTAACTTATATGAATGACACTAGGGCTTCTTCGTAGAACTTAATGACGATACTAGCCCTACCCGTAGGTCAAAAGTATTTTCAAAAAAGTTATTAACTCCGTTGCCGGGACTCGAACCCGGGTCTCTCGGGTGAGAGCCGAGTATCCTGACCAGCTAGACTACAACGGAATTGATGTCCAGTACTGCAGGTGTAAATAATTATCCTAAGTATATTCTCTGTACTTGCAATTGTCCGAGCTTTACTATAATGGTGGTGACTGGTGAGAACAAAGATGCACAAAAAGTCTTGAGATTTGCCTTTGTAAAAGAAAGTGAGTCTATAACGGTCATTTCATAAAGAAAAAAAATTGGTAATATCAACAAAATAGAAGACAGACATTCAAAAGCAACCCCTTAACTGCAGAAAATTCGAGCCTTCCTATTCTGGTAGACCAATGAAACACTTTGCATTGCCCTGTGACTAAATTCTTCGCCATCTGCTCAAACTTCTACTATATAAAATTCTCTGACTAAACTCATTTACAGATGCAAAAAGCAAGAAGAAAATAAGCAAAGAGGAGATTGTGTTGTTTTTCCCAAATTAATGGAGCATGACGATGATACAACTTGAGAGTTTTTTGCAGATTTGGGGAAGTTAGTTTGATGCAGTAGGATTTGACCATCAAACATGTATGAACACAACATGTTGCCTTCAACTACCTTCTGGCTCGTGTAGTAGTACATTATATATATAAGAAAAAGATGATGTCGTTTGATCCTTTATGTTTGAGATTGGTTCAAGAAACTTAGACCCAATTGTCTCTTGATATGGTCTGGAATCAACTTGTTGACCAGTTCAGGTGATGCTCCAGCTACCTCTTGTTTGAAGTTGAAGAGAGGCGGAAACGGCCGTCCATTTGGTAAACGGGCATTTGGTTCTCTGAGTTCATCAAAGAACGGATGTGCGCAAGCTTCAAGCTGAAATAGTCAGAATACAAAAGTTCATTAAGCATTCAGTTAGATATTTCAGGGACAGAGGAAATTCCAAGAGGAATGCTCACCGCTGTGCATCTAAGACTTGGAGAGTATTGAAGCAGCCTCGATGCAAAATCAATTGCTTCAGGAGGCATCCTTTTGTGAAAAATCTAAATCAAAATGTAAATGTGATTATGTTGATGTGTGAAGTAGTGGAAACAGAAACAAGGATGGCTTTAAAAGAGAAAAGCACAAACCTTGTGCCAAGGATGTGCCTTTATCTGCGGAAACCTAAAATCTGTGTAATGTGGATTCATACAGCGGATTTCTTCACGAGTTGGTGTACCAAGTACCTGTATCCAAGAGCTTAATACAATGAGGATTTGTAGGAAATGAATATAATTTGCAAAATATCATATTATCGAAGACTCTTACTTTTATGATTTCAACGAGCTGATCGACCGCATTTTCTCCAGGAAATAATGGCTGAGATAACAACCAGATATCATCACAACGAGTCCTAACGAGAGTACACAGGAGATTAAAGAAGCTGATTAGTGATTGGTTTACCTGACCAAGAAGAAGCTCAGCAAGAACACAACCGGCAGACCAGATATCAATAGAAGTTGTGTACTCCGTGGCACCAAATATGAGTTCAGGTGCACGGTAGAATCGTGAACATATGTATGAAATGTTGGCTTCACCTTTAACCTGAAGAAGAAGTAAACATTTAATAACAAGATAGCACAAAACAACAATGCTACAAAGTCAAAAGAGTTTGTGTCCCAATCTTACAAGCTGTTTCGCGCTGCCAAAGTCACAGATCTTGACCTGATGAGTAAGAGGATCAACCTGAGAAAAGAGACACAAGAGATATTAATAAAGAAGGAAACATGTGGTGAATAAAACACAGAGTTGAAACTTAAGTATAACGCATACCAGAAGATTTTGAGGCTTTAGATCTCTGTGACAAACCCCAGTAACATTGTGAATGTAGGCAAGTCCTCGGAAGATCTGACACAGCAAAAAGGAATTAATATCGAAAACAACTTAATGTACGTCAATTCTGTAAACAAAAGATGTGAAAGTGTGTTGTTACCTGGTACATATAGAGTTTAACATAGACAAGCGGCATTCTTTGGTTTGCACTGCTATAGTGTTTCAGAACTCGATACAAGCTCTCAGGGACATACTCCATAACCAAATTGAGGAAAAGCTCGTCTTTACTTGTGGTCGAAAAGAAGCAATGCTTCAAACAAACCACATTTGGATGATCCATCACACGCATTAACTGAAGTTCTCGGTTCTTGTATCTTCTGTCTTGCAAAACCTTCTTTATCGCCACAGTTTCTCCAGTCTCCAAACATTTTGCCTGGAAAACAATTCCAAAGGAGCCTGTACCGACAACTCGCTCCGCCATGTAACTAATTGTCTAACAAAAACATAGGAAAACATCTTAGTTAGGATCAAATCTTGCATACACAGATAAAGTATCAATTTGGTTAAGCCTAAATACCTGCTTTGGTTCTCCATTTTTTCCTCCGATTGTAGTGGAAATTATGTGACCAGTTACTTGATCATGCCCATCAACTACAGCAGCAGGCATCTCCTGTAAGATACAACAACCGTTAAGGTCAGAAAAGAAAAAGCAAGTAACCATAGGTTCCGCTTAAAAACCATTGCCAGAAGCATAAAGCTTGTCTCAGAATCAAAAGGCTAAAGAAGGAAACTTTATCTTAAAAGAGTGGTAACTAAGTAGCGGTTACACAAGGTGAATCTGATTTAAGAAAATGTATATATTGTTACGCGAGGAGAAAGTTAAACAACAAAAAGCATATACCAAACAAAAAACAATAATGAATCTCTGCTCAATTTTGGATCTAGCAACTAATAAAATATGTGGATTAATCACAGATCGAGCAACTAATAAACTATGGATCATCCAAACAAAGCTAACTCACAAACCCCCTAGGCTGTACTGTTTATGAAATTGGAAAGTACAAATCGTCTTCTTCTCTTCAAATAATAAAGCTTTTTAAACTCAGAACTCAAAACCCTCGAGCAACCATGTCTGGAGCTCAGAGATCTCAAGGTAACTCAAAAAGAAAAGAAAGAAAAACTCAAAACTTTCGACCAACGCAGAACTCAAAACCCTTCAACTTCAAGAGTACTAATTGGATTTCTCCAAAATCGTATCGACCCTTCAGCCCTTAAAGCCGTATTACTCAAAGACCACTAATTGAAGTGTAAATGTTGAAAGGGGAAGCTTTCCCTGGAAAACAAAAACAGGATCTTCCCTGAAAAACAAAGAAGGAAACAAGTAGCTTACCTTATTGTCAGCCATGGCGATAGAGACACAGAGAACAGAAGAAAAAAAGAGAGAGAGAGAACTGGATCGAGAGAAAAGTTTTTGAACAAATGGGTTTCAATCAGTCTTGATGGTAATGATCATGGTGGAGAGGGAGAGAAGCCGCAAGATGAGAAGAAGAAAAACAAAGAGAGAGAAAGAACAAGACCATGTGAATCCAGCTCTGTCTCTTTATTTCTTTCTCTCTCTGTCTCTCAACTTTCCGTTTTCTTCGCCATCTTCTTTCCTATTTTTTAAAACAAAAATTATTTGTTAAACCAAATTACACAACACACCCTAGAGTTTGCTCTTTACGCAGACTCCGATTCTTTGCGGACATTTCGTGATCAAAGGGCATCAATGTTGTTGTCGGTCAATTTTTGAATCCTTCATCTTCCAATATTCTTCAATGTTTATTATATTTCTATGTCACTTTACTAAAATGAAATTAACAATATCACTCACTATTTAACGTACCTTATATAATTTTTAGCCAATTTTATATAAATAAAAACAAAATATGCAAAATTTGGTAAAACAGAAAAGATTTAGAGAAAATGATGAATAGGAACGAGAAGTTGTCAAAGATCCAAGTTTGACTATTTTGGTAGGAAAACTTCTTTCTTGACATTGATGAATGAAAAAAGCATTCATGTTCTTTAGGTCTTACCTTTTTATGTTTGTTATTTATGACTAAGTTTTAGACTTAAATCGCTTTAATCATTACCTAATAGTGTACCTTTACTCATTGTGTTTGTTTTCCTTTCTCATTTTAATTCATTTTCTGGAATAAACAATATAAATATTTATGTTTTTAATTTTAATTTTAATGGAAACGTCAATATAAAAAGCAATGATGAAAATGATTGCCGTACTAACACTACAAAAGACAACAAAAAATAATAATATATTTTTCTTTTTATTCAATTATGCATGGGACATACACACTTTTGACGGTATGGATTAACATTACATTTTTTATGTATTATCTTGAAGCACAATAATAAAAATGTTGATATTCATATAATCCATCGTATTTAAATGTTTTACCTGCAGCTTTCATTAAAGTAAGTAATTAAGATTTATATGTTTAATAATTGTATGAAGTTAAGCCCATACTACAAATGCAAAATAAATTTGAAATGAAAATATAGAATGAATATCATGGGGAAATGAAGATAGGGGTTGGCAGTCGGTGGGAGAAGGTGGGCTGGTCAAACTTATTTAGTCAAACTTCTTATCTGTCATTATTTTTCTAACATTTAAATTAATATTGTATTTTTAAAGATAGTAAAATATGGCAACTCACTTGTGGGTTTTTCTTGTTTCTTGAAGAAACTCATATAGGCCCAATTATAGTTATCCCAAAAAACTCACTATTTGTTTGTATTCCCATGATAAAGTTAGCTTTGAGTTTTCCAAATTCGCAAACCGGTTACCATATAAACAATCGGGACTGACATTAAATCAAACAGATCATATATGCATTTCCAGTTTATTTTTTTGAAATTTGACATATTGAACCTGGACCGTAAAAATGTTTAAAAGAGTTTTTTTTTTCTCTTATACATATAGATACTAACTCAAAATCGATTTTTTAAATAAGCCAATTTGTTTCTAATTCCATATATTTAAGGTTTTATACCAAATGATTTTATTATATATACGAGTGTATTGAATATTAAAAAGTTAATTTTATGGTTGCCGAGAGCAACTTTCCTTTTTTTATCAATCAAAAAACAAAATTATTATTGTTTGCTATTTTTATATAAATTTTTATCTCTTAGTTTTTTTAAAATAAAACTCATATGAGTTATTTTCTATTTAATAAAGTTTTGTATAGATAAAATCATTTTATTAAAGATTATTCACATGGTATCAGAATTTAGGTAATTTATGCGGTTTCTAATCTCACAAGTTTCATATCGATGAGTTCATGATCTAAAAACCAAGCTTCTACATCATTCTAATCATGGTAAGGTGTCTATTATTTAGTTTTGAGACAACGAAAAAGAGAAATATGGTTTGATATACTTGAAAGATGTGATGGTTGATTGTTCCATGGTGGAGTATTCTTCTTCTTCATAAAACGACTTACACTACAAGAAAACATGCGATTTGCGACCACGTGATGTGGTCGCAAAATACTAGTCGCAAAAAAAATTAGTCGCAAATCACTCGCATATTTGCGACTGATTTGCGACCACGGGCATAGTGGTTATTTTGTGACTAATTTGCGACCACAAGATGGTGACTATTTTTGCGACTAATTTGCCACTGAATTTCCGTAACAAATTTTGCTACTGTTTTGCGACTACGTTTGTGGTTGCTAAATATGTAGTCGCAAAACAGTCGCAAAACAGTCGCAATTTTTTGTGACTGATTTGCGACTACAGTAGAACCGCAGTTTCAAATCAATCACTGTTTTTTGTGACTATTTTGTGACTGCAGGAGAACCGTAGTCGCAAATCAGTCACAAAAATTTGTGACTGTTTTGTGACTACATGAGAACCGCAGTCGCAAATCAGTCACAAAAATTTGTGACTGTTTTGCGACTGCACATATCTCGTAGTCGCAAATCAGACACAAAAAATTGCGACTGATTTGCGACTACTGGAGAACAGCAATCGCAAATCAGTCACAATATTTTGTGACTGATTTGCGACCACATGTATGAAAGAGTCGCAAATCGGTGGCAAAAATTGCGACTGATTTAGGACTAATTTGCGACTACACCGTAATTAGATTTTTAAAAAAAATATTATATTTTTTATTATTGAAATAATTTCGTATATTTGGAAAAAATATAATATTAATTATTTAAATTTTTAATTTAGAAATATTTAAATTATTTTTAAAAAATGTAAAATAATATTTATAAATTTAAATTTCAATAATAATTTTGGAAATTAATTTCAATAATAAAATTAATTATTTGAAATTCGAAATATTAATAAAATAATTTAGATTAATTATTAATATAATTGGTTTAAAATATTATTATAATATTTATTAATTTTTATTAATGAATTAAAAATATTATTATATTAAATGAAAAATATGTAAACTAAATATTGAATAAAAAGATATACAAATTTAAAATTATAACATTTATTATTGAAAATTATTTAATACATGAAAAAAAAATCTAATTGTCCTGTGGTGGAAATTGGAAATCTGATGGCGAAAATGGGGTGGTGGGCGGAGCCGTCGATGGTTCCCCTGTACAATTGTTATCCCGCATAAAGGAGGCGAATGCGGGATCCGTCTGTTGGATATATCCGAGGAGCATCTCCAAGCTCGAGATCTTCTTCTGGTTTTCTCTGTTCAGCTCTTCAATCTTCTCACATTTTTCCATAATCTGTGCGTTTTGTGCTTTAATCAACGCGTTTTGTTCTTGAAGCATAACGTACTCGAGTGAATGGGTTTGTACCCCACTACTTCTACCCGTAGACTGTACGCGGTTGAGGCTACCGAGTCCATAAAGACGGCCTCGTTCATCAGGAACAGATGACTAGAAAATTACAAAACGTAAATTAAATAATAAATTTAATTATTTAATTAATTAGAAAAATATGTTAAAAGAAAAAAGTTTGAAAAAAAAATTTTACGTGTAAGAAGATTTTATTCTTCTGTGCTTGAGTCAGCTCAATTGGACGGGAGGTTCCATCGGATGTTTCTGTTGGATCGACCTCCACGATCGCCATCTTCTCTTGGATGTTTCGCTCGTATGCTTCACAGATTTGTTTGTTTTCAAATCTACATACGAACCATCCGGTCTTGTGTGAGTCTTTATAAAAACCTCACCTATTGAGACTGGTCGTCCCAAATTATGTTCCTTCACAGATATTAAAATATTATTTAATTATGAGAAAAAAATATTAATTAAAAAAAAAAATTTTACTTACCATTTCCTGCTGGACCTAAATGTAGGATTTTTGGCCCGATAAATGTTTATGCGGGCCAAGACCGTCCCGAGCAGAGTTGCGGTTATGAGAGGATTTCGTACTCCTCTCGGTAGATGTTTCTATTGCCCAATAGTCTGTCATAATTTTGTACAAACTTAGGGAAATCCATCTGGGACATTTTCCGGTTGTATGAACCATGCTCACCATCCCTTTCATCCGCCTTACGCAGACGGCCTCGAACTCTTTTCGTACCACCGGGGTGATCAGAGAATCCCGGGTATACATATATTATTTATATTTTATAAAATATTTACACAATTTAAAAAACAATACTTACCGCAAATTCTATGAAATATTTCTCCTGCCTCTCAGGAGGTACGACGGTCCAACTGTAGTACGGACCATCAAATTTATTTTTCAAAATTTTTGCGATGTGACGAGTAATAGCCCCGTTATCGCGGTCAAACCTAATATTTATTAAAAAAATTAAATTTATATTAATATAATTTCAATTTTAATAAATATTTATTAAAAAAAAGTATTATTTATAAAAATGCTTACCACATTGTATTAGGAGCCGCTTCTGGAGAAAGCACAGTCAAATACTGCTCGCGGCCCGGAGTTTGTAACAAACTATCAAGAGTGATAGTTTGTTCATCCGTTCCCGTTTCGCAATCGGGAATTTGTTCCTCCTCATGTTCATCCGATTCCTAAAACCGTGGAGGTGTTTGGGTTTCAGGAACGGAGTGAGGAATAAAATTGTATTGGGGAGGGAGGCGCGATGCCGCTCCATTAGCGGATGGTGAAGGGTTCGAGGAGGCCAAAGAGGTTCCTCGGCCGGAAGACGATCCGAAAGATCGTCTTCCACGACCTCTCAACGACCTACCACTACTTGCCATTTTTAGAGATTGTGTTTTATGAAGTGTTTAGAAAGTGTTTTTGAGGGATTTTGATAAAGAAGTTTTGAGAGATTTGTGAAAAATGAGGGAAAACCTTCGGGTATTTATAGTTTTTTTTGCGACCACATGCACATATATTATATTTATTACCTGTGGTCGCAAATCAGTCGCAAATTTCCACATGCACATATATTTATTACCACATGCACATATATTGACTTCACATCAAATTTGTAGAAGGTGGTCGCAAATCAGTTGCAAATTTGCGACTGATTTGCGACCACAGCAAATTTTTGTGACTGAAATGCGACCACATTGCCAATGCAGTTGCAAAGTGGTGGCAAATCAGTCACAAATAATACTCTAAACCCTAAATTTTGAGATTTTGAGGAATGCATATAATTATATAAGATTGATTAATTGATTATAAGTTATAAAAATTTCAATTGCTATGAAAACAATAACATTTCCCAAATTTTCAAATAACTTACCTAAAATCCTTAACAAATTTACTTAACCTTATACTTCTTATATACATTCCAAATGTTATCTAAATATGAAATCATTACAAATATGGTTTTCAATATATGTTATCACTTCTAATGGTTAGTAGTCTTATAGAATAGAAATACAAGTTTTAAATGTAGAAAATACTTAGGGAAAATGTAAATTTACCATCTGTGGTCGCAAATCAGTCGCAAATTTGCGACTGATTTGCGACCACAGCAAATTTTTGTGACTAAAATGCAACCACATTGCCAATGCAGTTGCAAAGTGGTGGTAAATCAGTCACAAATAATGCCCTAAACCCTAAATTTTGAGATTTTGAGGAATGCATATAATTATATAAGATTGATTAATTGATTATAAGTTATAAAAAATTTAATTACTATGAAAACAATAACATTTCCCAAATTTTCAAATAACTTACCTAAAATCCTTAACAAATTTACTTGACCTTATACTTCTTATATACATTCCAAATGTTATCTAAATATGAAATCATTACAAATATTGTTTTCAATATCTGTTATCACTTCTAATGGTTAGTAGTCTTATAGAATAGAAATACAAGTTTTAAATGTGGAAAATACTTAGGGGAAATGTAAATTTACCATTTGTGGTCGCAAATCAGTCGCAAATTTGCGACTACATCAAATTGTTGTGACTGAAATGCGACCACATTGCCAATGTAGTTGCAAAGTGGTGACAAATCAGTCTCAATTACTTAAAAAATTTATATTTATATGGATATTGGTAATACATTAAATTATATGAAAATCATATGTACAAAATACATAGCATAACTATATTTATTACATTTCTTCGTTCTCATCATTATTTGAAGATGAAATATTACATTAAAATTCATCTTCTAGTTCCGCATCTCCGACATCGAAATCAATTTCTTCAGTATGGTTAACTGTATCGACCAACCGATCTACCTCTATCTCTTGAACATGCATTACGTCTTCATCATTTTCTTGTTGCAAAAGACCAATCTCGTCTTTGTTTTTGTATTTCCCCAAAATGTTAGATCTTGCATTAACTTTCAAAACATTGAGCCATGTTTGTTTTGATGATGACTTCGTGTGTGGATAGGGAATATAACAAACTTGATCTGCTTGAGATGTTGATACATCGTACGTTTTGAAATATAAATTAGTTATAAATTTGTAAGAAAAAATATATAGTAAATTATTACCGAATACGTACATACCGAGAATAAATGGTTCGTATTTGTAGTATTTCTCCGATGATAAGACATCAACGACACCATTTTCCGACTTCCGAGTACCTCTCGAGGGTGTAGGATCGTACCATTCACATTTAAAAAGCGTGATCTTCAAATTTAGGAGTCCAACATACTCAAGTTGAATGATATCTGTTAAAATACCGTAGAAATCAGCTTCATCAGATGCATCTGAGTAATTGTCCCCCTTCACACAAATACCGTAGTTACATGTGTTTCTTCTATGTCCATGTTTCTTCGTGTGGAACATATAACCTCTTGTAAAATACATCGGCCAAGTGGATGCTTTATTCATCGGACCTTGAACTAATTCTTGAGCCTATATAGGAAAGACACGTGAATCTGTGGAACTACAGATGTACAGGAAGATGCTCCATGATGTCGAAAAATAAAGGCGGAAAGATCTTTTCCAAATTGCACAAAATTATGACTATATTTTCCTTCAGAATTTGGACACGGTTTTGTTGTAAAGATCTGGAGCATAAATCACGGAAAAATCCTCCAATCCCTATATATATACATATATTAATTACCATCGACAATTAATTAGTTCAGACAATTATTATTAATTTACGTATTTCCAACTAAAAATATTGTTATTACTATATTTACCTGATAATGCTAGATGAACGTTCCGTGGTAAAAGTTCTACAAATATGAAAGGGAGAAGTCTTTCCATAAAAACATGGCAGTCATGGCTTTTCATGCCCGAAAACTTTAGTCCATCCATATCCACACAATTTGCTAAATCTGCCGCATAGCCGTCTAGAAATTTGACATCATTTTTTATATATTCCAATAACCGTTCTTTCGCTTTTTGGGTCAATCGAAATATAGGGAATGGAGCATTACCCCGACCATCCACGTGCAACTCTTTTCGAGAGCAAAACTTCGCAATATCCAACCTTGACTTCACTGTATCTTTTGATTTCTCTTTCACATTCATAATAGTATTAATGATGTTATCGAAGAAATTCTTCTCTATATGCATCACATCAAGATTATGTCGAAGGTTAAGATCTGTCCAGTATGGCAATTCCCAAAATATACTTTCTTTGTGCCAATTATGCGAGCTGACATAATCTTCTTCTTTATTTTCATGACCGTTTCCGCCGCACTCAGATGTTCTTAAAGGATTGACAGTTTTTATTCGCTCGTACAAAACTTGTTCACCTGTCAATGATTGTGGAGGACAGTCATTCAAAGCGTGCTTCCCTTTTAAAAAATTGTTTTATTTTTCCGTAACGGGTGACCATTAGGAAGAAACCTTCGATGAAAATCAAACCAACACGTCTTTCTCCCATTTGGTAATTGAAATGCCTTCGTATCATCCATACAAATTGGACAGGCCAGCCTTCCATGCGTTGTCCATCCTGATAACATTCCATAAGCGGGAAAGTCGCTTATCGTCCAAAGTAACACAACTTTTAGATTAAAATTTTGGTTCAGCGATACATCGTATGCATCAACTCCGATAGACCATAATTCTTTCAACTCATCAATCAAAGGTCGAAGGAATATGTCCAGACTAGCACTCGGATGATTTGGCCCCGAATTCAAAATAATTAGAAACAAATACTCTTTCTTCATACACATCTCTGGTGGCAAATTATATGGAGTGATAATCACCGGCCATAATGAATGATTATGAGACATCCCAAATGGGTTGAATCCATCAGTACATAAGCCAAGATAAACATTTCGAGATTCAGCAGCAAATCTAGGATGTAAATATTGAAAAAATTTCCACTCTACAGCATCAGATGGATGACTCATTTCTCCGTCTTCCGCTTCATGCTCTGCGTGCCACCTCATTGCCTCTGCGGTTTTCTCGCTTTGATACATTCTTTTAAGTCTATCACCTATAGGTAAATACCACATACGACTGAAAGGTATTCTCGTCCTGCCCTCGCTTGGCTTATACCGGGGGGAATCGCAAAATTTGCATTTTTCCCATTTCTCATCTTCTTTCCAAAATATCATACAATTTTTAACACACACGTAAATTGTATAAAACGGGAGGCCTAAATTTCGTATCAATTTTTCGGTTTCATAATATGAACCCGTCGCCTGATTCTCGTCGGGTAAATATTCAGTAAATAGCTCCGCCCAAGAATCCATACATTTTTCTGGTAAATTAAAATCAGATTTGATGTTCATAAACCGAACAGCTAAAGATAATTGTGAGTGCCCTTCATGACAACCATCATACAATGAATTTTTTGCAGCTTATAACATGTTGTAAAACTTTTCTGCTTCTTCATTAGGCCGTTCTTCTTCATAATTGTAATTATAATTTTCTTCGTTCTGATTATAGTACTGATGATGATCATCAGTCGTTGTCTCACGAAATGCATCCGTCACCATTTCAACATATCTATTACCAGATATACCAACTGTTTCATCACTACAACAATCACGTCCCTGATTTCTTGGTACATCACCCCGACTAGTACTACTCGTCCCTAACTGAACATTCAGCTCTTCTCCATGTTTATACCAAATATAATAATTTGGCGTAAACCCTCGACTATATAGATGACTCCATATTTTTCGTCTCGGAATAAATTTATCATTTTTGCAATTAATACAAGGACAGAAAAATTTACCTCCACTTTTGAGCTATATGTTGACTACTTGCAAAATTCATGAACTGCTCCATGCCTTGTGCAAATTCTGCCGAGATATTTTTTGTTTCATTATCGATTCTTCTGTACATCCAATCTCTCGAATTGTTATAATTTCCCCACATGTTTTACAAAACTTTTTACTTTTGATTTCACAAATGAGAGAATGGGATGGTGCATATATATACAACATTTTGCGACTACTTTGCCACTGATTTGCCACTACTTTGTGACTACAGCTATGTAGTCGCTTAAATGTCGTTATACCTAACACGCACATGTTTTTTATGTTGGCACTTTGCCACCACTTTGTGACTGCAGAGCCACTACATACCGTAGTCGCAAATTGGTCGCATTTTTAGCGACCAATAAGAGACTACCACCTGATTTTCCATATGTAGTCGCTAATCAGTCGCTATTTTGCGACTGATTAGCGACTACCAGGGTCAGTCTCAAGGCAGTCGCATCTCAGTCGCTAATTGGTTGCATATTGCGACTAATTTGCGACCACACTTATTGGTCACATTTTTGCGACCAATTTGCGACTACTTTTCCGTAGTCGCAAATTAGTTGCTAAACCATGGCAAATGTGGTCGTAAAAATTGTGACCACGTATGTAGTCGCAAATTGCAGTCGCAAATTGTCAGTTTTCTTGTAGTATTAGGGGAGTTAAGCGGGTAAAGGAAATCTGTATTATTCGTAAGATAAATAGGTCAACAAATACCTCTGAGTAGGCCTAGGCATTTGATAATTTTGTTCGATTTCGGTCGGTTATTTTCGGTTTTAGTTTTTTCGGTTGGTAAGATTAAAAATCTATTCAGTTATTTTTATATTTCGGTTCGGTTTCGGTTTGGTTTTACCTCGGTTTTAGTCGGTTTGGTTTTACCTCGGTTTTGGTCGGTTTGGTTATTAAATTTAAAAATCGAAAATAACCGAAATAACCAAAATAACCAAAAATAACCGAAAATAACTAAAAAATAACCGAAATATCCAAAAATGACCGAAAATAATTTAGTTTTTTGGGATATTATTTTGGTTTTTGGTTTAGTTTTTGATTCGGTTTTGGTTACTAACCAATAACCATGTTTTTCAAAATACTATTTGTTCGCTTATTTCTCTATAACCGAATATCAACCAAAATCAATTTTTCGATTCAGTTTCGGTTCGGTTTATTCGGTTCGTATTATTTGCTGAGACCTATCTCTAAGTGAAATTGACTAAGCTTTTCAAGTTAAAAAAAAACCTCGGAGAGAGTCATGCGATACTCTCCAAGTATTGGTCTGAATAGATCTCACACTAAAGTTTGGTCTTCATGATGACTAGAGTCATCAACCTATATATATCACAATGATCTTGTGTTTAACCACTCTACTCATGTTTATATTCAAGATACTTTTATTTGCGGTTTTAAACTTATTATTGTTGCATTCATCCGACACCAAGTTTGCGGGAGAGTATTAAATCACAAACCCAATATATATCATTCTCATGTGTTTATAAATTCATGTAATTAGAGTTTTCCAACAAATAATTTTCATATATATATTAATGTATTAAATATTAGAAAGTTAATTTTATTGTTGTGGAGAGCAACCTCTATTTTTTTATCAAACTAAAAACAAGATTATTATGATTTGGTGTTCTTATATGTATCTTTTTCTTTTAGTTTTTTTTTAAATAAAGCTCTGTTTTCTATTTAATAAAGTTTTTTAGAGATAAAATAACTATTTACAAACGACACTAGAATCACATGGTGTTATGGTCCGAAAGACGAGGAAGGTAGATTGTTTGTGTTCGTTGTAACATAATCATGCTCATTTGTTCACAAAACCTAATTAGTCTATTGTTGACCATATTTTTTTACAATAATACATAAAGAATCAACATGCAATACGTTGAACAAAGAATGTGTATCCGTATTTTATCATTCCAACGATCTTGATCGAATGTAAAATTTGTAAACAAGTAAAAACTATGAATGAAGCTATTATTCGTGGCACATTTGCACCACTCAAAATACTGCTTGGTAGAAAAAAATACTTGCGGTTTCATAACAAATCATTAAACGTCATCTGAGATTTTAAGGAGATCTAAAATATTATTTATATCATTACATATATTTTCACTTGCTTCTAATAAACTCTTGGACTATAATTACCTACTAGTGTATAAACCATTTTGCTCATCACATTCACATCTAAAAATATCACAGCTAAGTCCAAAAAATCAATCGAAACGACAAAACAATAATAAACAAGTTGGTAAAGAACAAAAGAATTGCAAGAGGTGCACAAAATATCATTTTATTGATAGCGAAAAATAATACAAATAAAACAAGAAATCATGGTGCATAGTAGGGGTGGGTTTTCGGCGAAAACCGAAAAAACCGAACCGACCGAACCGAAAATTTTCGGTTTCGGTTTTTGTTTAATTTTAACCGTTAAACCGATCGGCTAAATAATTAATTTTATTCGGTTTATATTTCGGTTCGGTTCGGGAATACCAAACCGATCGGTTTTTGTTAAACCGAAAATCTGCTGTCATATATAGAGGGAAACCCTAATTTTTGTGAGAAATCGTGTTTTTCCTCCTTTTCTTTCAGCGGCCGATCTGAAATTTTTCTTCAGAAAAACTTCATCCTCTTTTTCCTCCTCTTCTTTCTTCTTCTCTTCCTCCTCCTTCTCATCCTTCTCCTCCTCAGAAAAATCGTGTTTTTCCTCCTGTGTTGTTGACTCCGCTGAACTCTGTCGACAAACCCATCCTGACAGGTCTCTATACTTTCTAGATCTGAGCTTCAATACTTGGTTTGTTATATTCTACTGATAGTTTTTCTAAACCGGTCTACTTTGCTCATATGTATTAGGGAATTTGTTGAGGCAGCTCATAAAGCAGCAATGGAAATGAATGATTATCTACATGTGAGGTGACCAAGGATTTGCTCAACTTCAATCCTTCTTTATTCAGTTTACGCATTTGAATCTTAGAATGCCTAGAATGAATACGTAATAATTAAAATTGCCTATTGTCAAAAAGAACACATGAGAATTCCTCCATCTTTCTTGCATAGATATGAATACGCGCCTCTTTTAAAGCTGCAATTTTAGTCTATTTTTTCTTTTGAGTGTAGAAACTTGAAGCGTAAAAATTATCAAATTTTGGCTATAACCTCTCTAGAGTAAGCTCTCATCCATTTAGACACAGTTGAGTCCATGCATATTCTTGGGATTCTCTTAACTTTTCTGGTGACTTTTGTTTGGGTCGTTAACATTCAGCATCTTAACACAAACCAAACATTGTATGCTGCGGTGAAAAAAGCAGAGCAAGATTCCAGCTTCCTTACCAAAGAGGCAAGTAGAACCGCACATCACCTACGGATGGACTTTGAACGGGGTGGCATTCATCTAGACCCTGGTTTGTTATCTATTGTGTTTTTTCCCTTTTATGATATGACTATTGTACTTAATGTTGAATGCCCCCCTTTTATTTCCAGTATCACGCATCCCTCGACATCTACATCATCTTCTCAACCCTATCTACCGATCCACATCTGGGGTTCTAAGAGGGTCTACAAGATCAGTTAATAACTCAAAACAGAAGGGGTTTCGAATATCTACTGATCCACGAACCCTTGCTTCCATTTTGCAATGGACATCAGACGAAGAGGTGCCTACTTTATTTATGTTGTTTAGTTCCTTTTTCTAACACGTGAACCTCAGGGATAGAGGTGGGAGATTGAACATAGTTTCATTGGTGACTTACAAGCGTTTTATAATCAAATTGTTACTTTTACTTTGATCGAATAAACCGAATAAACCGAATAAACCGAATAAACCAAATAAACCGAAATTAACCGAAATTAACCGAAATTAACCGAAATTAACCGAAATTAACCGAAATTAACCGAAATTAACCGAAATTAACCGAAATTAACCGAAAAAAAAACGTGAAAAACCGAAATAAACCGTAATAAACCGAAATAAATTAAATTTCGGTTTAATTCGGAACGGTTTTATTTACTTAAAACCGAACCGATTAAACCGATAAAAAAACCGAACCGAACCGATTCTCAAAAAAAATTCTTTCGGACGTTTTTTTCTCAAACCGAATAACCCGAAAACCGGATAAACCGACCCGGATAAACCGAAAAAACCGAAAACCTAGGCCTAGTGCATAGAGTGAAACCATCACATGTAATTTTTATTGATTAAAAAAACTCTTGTCTTGACTTCTTAGCAGCTTTTGTTATTCGTTATATAAGACAAAAGCAAAAGCTTGTGGACGCATCATCTCGGAAGTACGTCGATATCACTCACTTCCACACATATAAAGACACTTAACATGATCTCATCGAAACTTAAGACTCATATTGAACTCACATCAACAAGTGGCTGACTTGTTTAACTTTCCGGCTCCGCCTCTTGTGGCCTCTGCATCCTCCGCACGTGCATATCCAAAACGACGCTCTTCTCTAGCTCTTCCCCACTCATGCAACGACACGTGTAATCTTTTCCCGGCGAGCAAAAACTCCGCCGCTTGAAACGGAGTCATAACTTCAACGATCTTCCTTAACGTTTCAAGCCTCAGCTTATCAGCCTCTGCCATTAAAACCGCCATACTCTCTTCGTGCTTATCTAAAGCATCTTCCACCGCGACACCAGCCTCCACCAAATCCGTGGCGTAAGCCGTAACGGCGATAGGCATGTCCGAAACATCTTCTTGCAATTTCGCAGCATTCTTCGTTATCTTATCTTCTTTCTCGACCACCTTCATATGTAACGCATTGATTTTCCTAAGCTGCGTCGAGGCAAGATCACTCATAGAACCATCGCAGTCGTACCCATCATCGGCGTTTTCGTCGATATTGAGAAGAAACTGAGAAAGCTGAGTTTCGGTCTTAGATCCACAGAGAGCGTAAATAACTCTGATGAAAGACGAAGGACGACATCCTCCCATCCATAGCAAACCGTTTTCAAGAGAAGAGTTCCAAGACGGTGCATAGTAGCTTGAGCAGCATCGGCGAGAAAGCTCCGCCCGTTTCTCGGCGTAATTTTGGAAGTCATTGACGATTTTACGAACGAGTTCTTCGAGTTTGTGATCGTCGTTGGATCGTTGACTCATGAGTGCTTCTTTGAGATGGACGATGTGTTTAGATTGTAAACTCATCCACTCATAGTAACATTCTTTTTGAAGCTGCTCAATCCCATAACTCGAAGAAGTACTCGCCATCTCTCATTCTATCTATTCCTCAGTTTGTTCGTATATATATACATACATAAACGCTTGCTACTCTCGTCTTATATACATTGGATTTGTGCGTGACTGTATTATTTGAATTATATTTATATGTTTGCTTTAAGTTAAAGACTGTATAATTATAATAACATGCATATAGGACGATACGTGGAATAAAGATACAATAAGCTCTCTGCGGTATCGTGGTTTAAACCTTTATTAAATTGGATGTGTTTCTCTCTTGGTTTGTGGATCTTTGCTTATAGATGGAAACGAACAAAAGGGCTCGAGCGAAGATACTAGTGAGCCAAAATTTATTTGGACCTATATATAAACACAAATTAAAGATACAAAATATCTTCTTTTGTTGGAATTCCGTAAATAATAATTGGATGTCGACAAAAACGAAAATGCTAACGTAATAAAAGTTTATCGCCAAATAAAAGGATGAAGTAAACATCTTTAAAATCTTATTTTAGGTGTTAACTAGGACCGTAATAATGGTGTGGTAATGGAATATCCTGTAAATCTCCACCGTCTAACGTTGTAGAATAGAGAAAATAGGAAAAGATCGTGTGAGCAAAGCGGGTCTTGAATTTAACAGGGCCGTAAGTAAAAAAAAAATTAGCCGTTTTATACTACAAAAAATATTGGGTCGTTCTAATTTTTAAAATTTTTTGTTATTATAAGGACTCAAACCGAAGAATTCAAAGAAACAGTTTACTTTTATTTACCATTTGTGCTAAGAATACTTTTGAAATAAGAGCTGATTTTTTATATTAATAATGAGGGCCGCAAACACGGGCTTGCTTTGTTTGGGTCCAGGCCCGACCCTGCGTGTGAGACACCACACTCACGAGTACAATTTGTTATAAGCCTGATCTCTTTCTACCGCCGGAATCTATGGTTGAGAAGAATATATTTTTTAAAATATGTAAAAGTATATTATACTGTGAAATATATTTCTATCGTAACTAATAGAAAAGATTGATATATAAATTATTTCATTTTCAATTGGTTTTTGAGTTAAATGTTTATGATTCCTAATATAATATCATATATTAAGATTATACGATTTTTCGTAAAAACGATTTTGTATATTTTAAATGGTCCGTTAACTGGCTTGTATTATAGCATGAATGTTCAACATTGAAAATTGATATATTTCTACATTAGTATATAAGATTTTTGGAACACTCAAAAATGGTTTCGACACTTATTGTCGTGGTATATTCAAAATATCCCACCATATCTCAAACAAATCTATTAAAATATGAATGTTCCACATTGAAAATTACAATATTTTTACACTAATATACAAGGTTCATAAACATTCCACTAATTACCAATTAATTTTGATCTAGATTCATTACTAATAAAATAAAATCTAACTAACCGATTCCATTAAACCCCAAGCCTAACAATCTGTTATAGATGAGCGTAGAAACCTATTATAAAGTAGATTTACTTGCATACGGAAAAGTTAAACCTATTTTTTGAACTAATACAAGCAAGATATGGTCTTTGTAGACAGGCTGTGAATTTCGTAAGCAATAATCAGATTTCGATATATATTTGTAATCTTGGATAATCTCGTCGATGTCTCAACAGTTCCTGACATATATAAACTATACAAACTGTGCGTCATGTCATTTTAAAACTATTCCGACATAAGTACTGTTAAATGATATTAGTGTCATTGCAGTATCATTTTATACTACATAAACAACATTTTTATTTTTTTTTATATTTGCTTTAATTTTTACTAACACATTTTAAAATATGAACTAGCAGTGACCTATATTAAGATTTTGTGAATTATTTTTACAGGATAAATTTTTTTATTTTTATTAATATATAGCAACATATGTTATAATATATTGAGTTATAAAAAATTTACAAAATTACGCATTCAGCTTTATGTAATAAAATATCAGACTCTGACAAAGACGTGATGCAACACATATATCCATATTTAATATTATATAAAAAATGATGATTTTTAATTTAAACTTGAACAGAATATATAAAACAATTGCAAATGTTTGATATATTTAGATTGTGCTGTGTGTCGAAATTTAGAAAATAAAATTTCAACTAAATCAATAAAATAAGATAAACTATAAAATTGGAAAACTTAGAAATCTAACAAAATCGTTTTTTAACTAATGAGCATACTGAGTTTCAATAATAAAATTATATTAATTTTTTATACATATTTGTAAATCAAATTAAAAATTAAAAAAATATGAACTAGTTTATAAAATACTATTTTGAAAAAAAATATGTTTAATATTGCTTCGAAATTTTTCTATCACAAAATTAGTATTTAACAAGAAAAAAGTTTAATATAAAAGTTGAAAACATTACATAAAGTAAAACCAAAAAATACTCAAAGCAGAAACGTTTAAGGTTATATTTTGGACAAGTCCGCCGAAGTGAAGTTCAGTTACTTACGCCAATGGGAAAACGAAAGACATAATGGCACTAACTATTATGGTCATTGACGCTTAGTCAAGGGTACTTTTGTCTTTTTGTCCTGTTTTATTTTCATAATATACAATAACCTACTTCATCATGTCTATGCTATGCATCATTATACAAACTCATCGAAACTCGCTTATATCAAATGAAACACTAATCAAAACAAACTGTCTGTGAAGAATTAAAAACCAAAAGCTCGTATGAGAAAACCGATCCACGAACCGGAAGAAAATAGAAAGAAAAAAATTTGTACAACATGTACACAGAGAGCATGAGCATGAAATGAATATAAGACAACCTCTGACTCGTTTAGCGGGTTTTGATTGAGGAAAAACCTCTGATTGGTCAAGTTGCTTCAGAGGACAAGATCTCCAGCTCTGCCCACCAAAGAGGAGAGAGTCTTGGAGTAGCTTTTTCTGGAGATATGTTGATGACTTCATTTAGCTGTTCAACTACATCTTTCATTGAAGGTCGATGTCTCTGATCTGGTTTCAGACATTCTCGTATCACATCGCAAATCACTTCAAGCTCTTCTTCTTTAAATGTCTTTAACGATGGATCTATCATCTCTCCTAAGTGATCGTCCTCCAGATATTTTGATGCCTGAAACATTGACAGGACCGTTGGTTGATAACCAGATAATTTCCTCTGTTTTTTTAATTGGAAAGCAATTACCAATTCTTACCCATTGTTCGATAGATCTATATTCGTCTGAAAAAGAGAGCTTTCCGGAGATTATTTCGAGCATTAAGAATCCAAAGCTATGGACGTTCGTCTCTGGTTCTGGAGGTAGTAGCAATGACGCCTGCTCTAAGTCACCACTCACTTGTTTTTTCGGATTTAATCTCGCCTCTAAGTTAAACGGAATCTCGGATACCTGAAAACTCGGTTAAACAAATCTTTTAGCGGTTTAAAAACAAAACCTTCAAAACATTTTCAGAGTTTCATGAGAAGATTGAGCATTAAAACGACAACTTTATAAACAGTTTACACGGTTCTTGAGAAAAATCAGCTTAAAACTGACATTTTCTAACGAATTTTTAGAGGTTTTGAGAAAATTCAACAAACCTTTACATTTAAAACAATGTCAGAGGTTTTTAGAGCAAACCTTGGCTGCATAGTCATCGGTTAGGTAGATTTCCGATGAGTTTAAATCCGAATGTGCCATTGGCGGGTTCATCTCATGCATATGTTGCAGACAATACGCCGTTCCCATTATTATTCTCATCCGTGCGCTCCAATCAAGATGCTCCATTTCCTTATCTGAGAAGAAAATTGTGGAAGAATTAGTCAGAGCTTATAGAACTAGAGACTGCTTTTACGGAAGCCACCAGGGAAAATGTTTTTACCGTGCAAATGTTCGAAAAGGGTTCCGTTTGGAGCATATTCGAAGACCATCATCCTATTGAAAGGGTCATCTTCTTCACAGTATCCAATCAGATTCACAAAGTTCTTATGGTTGATCCGCGACAGTGTATCAATCTACAAAACGACATACAATAACTCCAATTCAGAAGGATATTGATAATGGTAAGTCCTGTAAGTTGGTTTTACTTAGAGTTTAAAACAGAGTTTTTAACCTTTCTACGATATGACATTTCCATGGCTCTTGTCCATTCTTTAGATTCAGAAATCGCAGTTGAAGCCACAGCTATCTCTACACCACTTGATAAAGTTCCTTTATACACAGTGTAACCGTCAAAGGCCTTTATGATGTTGCTGAAATCTTCACACGCTGTTTCAAGCTCAGACCGGTTGAGCTTAGGCACCCCTAGAAATTTCATCATGTTCTCAGTTTCAATGTTAATGTTCCAAAAACAAACATAGGAAAATGGAAATAATTAGAAGAATAATTTACCGGTAACAAAAGCTTTTTGCAATTGTCCACTAAGACCAGTCTTCCAAGGACCTATGCTCTTCACAGCTCTTGTCCGGCAGAAGAATATAATTGCTATTATAATCAGTAAACTGACGAAAGAAGCAACCGCAATTACCACATATAGCCATACATGTTTCGATCCTTTTGACGGTATATTATCTTGTGGTTGATTCGTAGATGAGTCGGAACTTGTGTCCTCATCAGGAGATGGCAAAGGAGGGACTAAAGGTGGTATTCGTTTCTTTGCATTGGTTACTGCAGGGAACGATCCGCTGCTTCCAGGGAGTACTTCAGCTATAATCCCGGAAGAAGGATTAGGAGCAGGCTCAGCCGCCAAATTACTTGGCTCTTCGAGTAACTCACGTCGTTTAAAGACATCAGTTTCCACCAAAAAACCTGCAAGAATCAGATTGATATCATTACGTTCTAACCCCCTCAGTTTCTCCGTCAAAAGTGCTGAGTCTGAAACTTTTTGGCTTACTCGGGAATGCTTTCAAGAAACGTCTGGAGGTTGCTTTGATCCGAAATACAAAGGCTTGTACCTTTTTTACTCGAATTAAACGATTTCTTGAAACACTGTCAAGAGAGATGAAAGGCCAAGATGAATAACAGAGAAGAACACAACCTTTGATATAGTCTCCGTATTAGAGAGCTTACCAGTGTGCAAGTTTCCGATTTACACAGCCGAAAACAGACATAGGAGGACTTTTGTTTAACCGAACTTCATACATGGATTGAGGTCTCATTATCTTTATCCTCTTACCATCCCAAAATTTGTTCCCGGAAAGCAACCTTGATCAATCCAAAAACGTTATAATCAACCGAATTGAGTTACATTCTTTACAATACATTTTGATAAGCACTATAAACTACAAATGTTATCTCACAAGTGTTTTATCGATAGGTCATTGCTTAGTTCAGGTGGAATTTGTCCGCTCAATTCATTATCTCTCAAATCCAAGACTTCTAGCTTCGGGAAAGATCCAAACTCACTAGGAATTCCACCGGTGAAATGGTTCTTGAATAGTATCCTATAAGAACAGGAACCTCTTTAATCCAGAAATCAACCAAATGCCAAAAACAGGAGTTGAGTAATCAAAGAGATGCTTACAGAGATCTTAGGTTACTCAATTGGCTAAGCTCAGGAGCTAACGTTCCTTCCAAAGAACATCCGCTAAGATCCCTAAAAAAACATATAAAAGATCACAAGAAATTAAAACTTTATCAGAACATAGAGACACTAATGGTCTCATCTTCAAAGCTTACTGTAACAGAGGAACTTACAGAATCTGCACTTTACCGTCAACACAAGTTACCCCTGACCAAAAGCAGAGATCATTAGCAGAAGCATTCCAATTTGCAAGAGCTTCACGAGGATCCGAGTTCACTCTTTCCCGGAATTTCAACAATGCGAATCCTAAATTCATCATCACAAACTAAGAACCAAAACCCTGTAAAAATCATAAAAACAAGAAGAAGTTGAGGATATAAATATCTAACCTTCCGAACTGATGGACAATGAGAGAGGCGCTTGAAGGCTAAGGATCAAGAAGAGGAAGCAAGAGAAGTGGAATCCACAGCCCATTATTAAGGTTTTGTACAAACAGCACTATCCTAATTTACAAATCAAAAATATCAAAAATCTCCCAGAAACAAAGCAACGAACTTTCTCGTCTATATAACCAAACCCCCAAAGAATTATATTACAATTTACAGATAGCAGAAAATTCTCGGATATCAGGGTCCTTCATCATTTTTACACGTTTGAAAATTTTTTCACAAAGCCCTTTTCACCACAGTGTTCATCTGTGGGATCTAGCAGCTCTTTGTTTCCGAATACCTGATAAGATACAAAGGAAAAAAAACCCAGAATCTATATAAAAAATATAAACAACAATCACCAAAGAAAGAGAGAGGTTAACAGAAAATGATATTTTCTTCTCCTCTTTTAAGGTGCAAATTACGTAAAAGAATCAAACAAATGATTAGAAAAACACTTACTGTAAAAAGAAATTCCTTACAATGCGAACAATAATTTGTTTGGAGAAAAAAGAAAAATAGAAGAAGCCAAAAAGCGGGTGGGGCAAAGAGAATGTTGGTGGGGATTAAGAAAACAAAATGTACCCCAGAAATCGATGTTTTTGTTAATTATTAAAACACCAGTTTTTAAGGAAAAAAAATTCAATTTCTTGTGTGTTTGCAGGATGATGATCTCAGAGTTTTTTCTCTTCGACCATCTTTGGTCTATCCAAGGCCAAATGGTGGTGCTTCTCTCTCCTCCCTTTCCCTTTTCTTCCCCCTCTCTCTCTCCCAGCAGTTTTTTTCTTGTTGTTTATTTCGAAAAAACCCATTTCCCAATTCCTTGTAATTTGCTTTTATTCCGTATTTTTATATATTATAAAATGCTTTCTTAGGATGAATGATTATGCGATTAATTTTATAATTTCCGACGTCAAACTCGAAAATAAATTCCAAATCACTTCTCAGTTCTCATTATAGCATTAAAGAATAACAATAATAACATTATCTGCAGCGTAGTGGGACCTAAGGGACGTGCTTGCATTATATACTTTTACTATGTTACTAAATCTCTTTGACCGTTGGATATCATTAATCTAACGGCTCAAACGGTTTACCTTCTACACAGGATAAAAGTTGCTTCAATTGATGTCATGTGTGCATGACAATCTTCACTACATGCCTCCCATCACTTTTTTCCATCATATCACATGTTAAAGTCAAACCATTGCAGCTGATATTAAGACAAAAAGTCAAAAACAAACCAAAATAGACATTCGATTGGATTTAACCAATATTTCCTTTTAGAAGCAAAATGCTCAACGGAGGCCTCAAATCAATTTGAATCGGTCTGGTTTATCAAACATCAATAACAGCTCTTTTGCAAATCATGTGGTCGGAAAAAAACATAGGACACAATTGTAACACACACAAAAAAATTCAGGAAAAAAAATAATCAAGCTCGGATAAATTTGTGTTGCCTGTAAGAAAAATAAAGAGGCAAATTTAATTTATTTATTAATTCAATTTTACTGTATTGTGCTGGTGAGAAGGATGAACAATCAGCTCCTGCACAAGGGGAGAAGAACATCAAATCAAATGTTCATTAATACAAAAAAAATTTATTAAAAGAAATGGATTTAACAAAAATGTGAGGAAAGTAGTAATACCTGAGAATAACGAACGTGATCGTTGTGAACATACGATGTTTTAACAATTGTTTCCCATTTCGTAGACTCGTCAAGAACTTCGTGATCCAGTTTCTTGGCACCAACTTGACCTAAAACGACGCCGTAGGATCTCGGGTTCACCGGCGGGAGGAGTGTTCGTCGGAGCCAAGGCCGAGACGGAGTTTCTGGTAACGGCGGGGGAGAAATCTTCGCCGTAAATTCCGTCGAAGATTTGAGAATATATCCTGGCTTGTTCCTTCTTCTATTTACTTCCTCGACAAGAAATCTTGAGTCGGGAGCTGTCGTCCGTTGGATCCTAGGAGGAGTTGAGATCGAGTTTCTAAACATTCTGATTTCTCCAGAATTTGAATAAACAGGAAGAATCTCTCTTCTTGTTCTTGGTGGATACAGCTCTTGAGACTTGCTTATTCCTCTGTTTAGCCGCCTTTTGAAGCTTTCTGGTTTCTCCGGAGCTCCGAGATAACCGGTTTCCGAACAAGAGGTTCGGTACGGAGGGATAAACCCAGAAAGACGCCTAGTTGACCAGTTTGGCAAAGCGGTTTGATGACCCGAATGTTTCAAATCCCGGTTTGATCCTGAATCTAAAGAAACCGGGCTTATAATCTTGAACGAGTTCTTAGCACAAAGCCTTGGCAAGAATCCGCAAGCTTTCTTGGTAACATCTGGATATATTCTGTGATCAAAGCTACCATGGCCATCATCATCATCGTCGTCGTCATCATCATCCGTGTTTAAATCATCATAAAGGCTCTGGATAATGGCGAAATGTTCCTGTTCTGCGACTAATTGACTTCTTTGGCGAATTACAAGAGTTTCTTTGTTCTGAATGGTTAGCTTCTGCTCTGGAGAGTTATAAGAAGAAGAAGAAAATTGATGTTTCTGATGTGTGAAAGCCATTGCTTTAGCAGCTGGTAAGAAACGTGACATCATTAGATCGAAACTTTCTCTAGACACACCACCGTCAGATTTCTCACCGTTCTTGTCGATTTTGCTCACACCGCTTGTGCTGCAGCTAACGGAGAAGGTTCCATTTGACGAAATTGTATCCAAATCTCCATCTTCTTCTTCATCGGTTTCTAGTAAACCTGATTCTTGAATCAATGTAGCCATGTCATCTTTTGGTTTTCCAGGGAATTGTTCCCATTTAAACGGAACTGAAGCTGGTTCGGTGAGATGATCAAAGCTCTGGTCTGGTAACACAAAAACCGGCGTTTCTTGTTTTGTGCTCGGAGATGATTGAAGCTCTGGTCTTGTAATCGTCGTTTTCTTGTTCTCTGGTTCACTCGAATGCTCCTTTTTAGTCGAAATTCGCCTTATTGATGGTAATGGAGCATACAAATTCAATTTCCTCCCCTCCATACTTACAATAAAAAAGACAGAGTATCAGCTTTATCTGAGTTACAGATAGAACAATTAAGTAACTAAAATGAGAAGATCTAAGAGCAAAAAATGATCAGTCTATGATCAAACAGAAGCCATTAAAAGACCTCCATTTAGTTCAAGCAAGAATCAGACACTGCTGATCGCTTCTTCTGCTGTATTTTGAGATTGTAGTTTGTTCTAATTAAAGCAGTAGGTTTATAAAAAAAAAATCGAAAATCGAAAAGAAATAACATTAAAGATATTGTATATATAAATTACCGAATGTTTTGGGCCGAGATTGGAGGCTGGAGTTTAGGAAAATAGCAGATGAATCTTAAAAAAGCATCTGACTAAAGAATTGTCAATAAAGAAACTTTTTTCTTCGTTGTTTTGTCTTTTTTCTAAAAACAATTTCTCTGTTTTTTCTATAAGCAAAACTTTAATGTAGATCATATGTTATTAATTTTATATAATTGTTGCCCATAACAATCCCATCCCCACAAGATTTGATTGTAAAAACCAATAAAGAAGATCAGGTACAAAAGTTTGGTCTCAAAGTCAAGTTGTTGTGTTCCAACTGTTGGTCAAAAAGTAATATAATGTGAGCCAAATAAGCACTAATGAAGTGGAGTGGACCAAGTGCATTGGTAGTGTCACACATGTTGCTGTGTCCTTTTCTGAGCCACACAACGTTTTTTAGAACGGTGCATTATAATTTTCTTTTTTTTCGAGTGCACTTATTGATATTTGTGTTCAGTGTCTTTTAAGATAAGTCTAGGCATCGCCTCGATAGATCGTATGACTCGATTTTAGAGTCATTAATTAATTAGAACTACAAACAACTAAAAGTTAATCATCTCTTTTTTCTTTCTTTGAAAAAAAAAAGTCAAAATTAGTTTAGTTGACCAAAAATCCCTAAAATTACGGGAATGAAAAGGACAAGGGAGAGTAAGTATCCTTCACGTGGCAACCACTCCTCATATTACCCCACCAACACACTCGACCTTAAGAGAAGGCCCAATAGCTCCATTTCATTAAGGCCCATTTTGAGACCGTCCACCACGAAGACATTAATAATTCCAATCTCAACCGTTAGATCAACAACAGACATCAATCTCTTTCTTTTTTCTTTTTGAACTTTGCAAATAAATTGTCAATATTTTTATATTCGTAATTTCGTATCATATTTGTTGAATTATGGCGCAATTCTTTAACCACGTCACATTGAATGTATACTTTTTCTTGATAATTGTAAAAAAATTTATTTATCGTCTGTCCCTAAATGTGGAATACTTATGAAATCCATCAAATAATTATGCAGAATAAATAAAGAAATTATAAACAAACACTATTTTTTCAAACTTCTGCTCTGGTAACCTTTTTGTTTTTATCTATAAAAATGTCTTGTTTGTCAACATTATATATTTAATCATTAAAACTGTAAGATTATATAAAAAATGGTATTTTAAAAAAAATGTACTGCTATCATTCCCTTATTTAAAGATTACAAATGGTTACAATTTTCAACAACCTTTTGTCTTATTTCTTGAATTAGTCCTACCAAGCAGAACTAATATGCCCTGTTAGATCTGCCCACACTTCAATCAAATCTGTTTTCGAACTGCATTGATATATTTCGTCAAATTTTCCAACTTAAAATTAGTTCAACATATATTCGTTTGAGTTTACGGTTAGATGTAGGTAATCCGCTTTCATAATATAAAAAATTAGTCTATGAATTTTAAATAGAACAATTAATTAAAATAACACTTTTTAAAATTTTTGTTGCAAAATATCATCATCAATTTAAATTTATAATAATAAAATAAATTAAAATTAAAATACATTTTAATAGAAAAAAATTAAATTTTAAATTAGAAAAAAACTCAAATATAATATTTTAAATATATGTATTATTTATTTGTATTAAATAAATATTTTAATATTATTATTTATGCTCATTTTAAAATTTTAATTTTACAATGTTAGATTTGAAACAAAAATTTTAAAAATACTATTTTAAAATATTATTTTTATATAAAATATAAAAATATTCTAAACACCAAAAAATATTTTCATTCCAACATTAACACCTTTAATTTTTATTTTCCCAAAATACTATTACATTTTTTATGATAGGTTTAGAAATTACGAATACAAATATTTTTTAATTTAAAAAATAAACAGTAAAAATAAATAAATAATTTTAAATGAATAAATAATTAAAATTGCTAAAAAATTTTATTATAGAACATTAAAATAAATTTCAATATTATCAACTAAAATTATTAATACTTATTTATTTTTGTTTTAAATAACGTAGATAATACGCAAATTCGCATTACAGAATTTCTGGACCCAGTTGTTCTACATTTGAGGTTGACCCGGACTTGCATGATCCGTTCTTTTATGGAATAAAATTTTTCGATGCACATCCATTCACGGCGAGTTAGATGGGCCACGGCTAGTGATTCAAATTGATGGACCTACTTAAAGAGTACAAGAAACTAAGAGACATTTATATAAGGATGTAAGAAACCATTGAAACATTTTTTAAAAAAGCTAAAGAGTAAAAACAACTAATCCAACGTCATATTCTTTGTGACCTTAGCAAGTGAGGCGAGGTTATACCGTATGATTGTATCAACAAAATATATAGTCTCTTCCTCACTATTTCCTTCCGGAACATCCACCACGTAACTCTCCACCACCATCGTCTTCTCTCCCTCCGGCGACGCAACCACCGTCGTCTTTAATTGAAAATTATCAAGCCTTTGGTTACCACCGATGATACTGACAACCATCACGTGAGACTCATCGTCTAGCTCGTCCAGCCTCTCCGTGGTGAAATCCGATGGAAGGCCGGATACTAACGTCAAGTCTCGAACGGAGCCTTCTCCTCCGACTCCGCCGCCGTAGCTGCGCATGGTGCAACTCTTCACGAAACGTTTGTAGGCTTGTGGTTTGTCGAAACGACGTAGTATAGACCACACTAGTGGTAACGGTGCTTCGATTGTCTCGATTACGCTAGAACGACATCGTATTCGCTCAGAATTTTGCATCTTCTGTTTTGTTTTAAACGGTTTTGTCTTTTATTGACTTCTAGTTTTTTTTTTCTGTCGAATTAAAAAGTTCTTATGATTCTAAAGTGATCGAATGAAGTACATATAAATGGAGGGAAACACCGACTGACATTTTTCTATTAATTAAAATTCTATATTATATTGTTTAATTACGAATCGTCATGTTATCTGAAACATTTGGTTTGATTCGGATTACTCTTACCATACACTAACACATAGTAACACCGATTGTAGCTGAAAAAACATTACACGCTCACAATTCCGCTAAGTAATTAAGTGATTCAAATTTCATAGTTATTAATAATTAGTCTGAATAATTATTCTGAATATAGTACCTTGCCAATTTATAGACCGATCGAGTCGAATCCAATAATTTTTTTTTTGGAATAGATAGGATTAGAAATCATAAACTTCTAATTTTTTGGAATATAGTTGGAAACAGATTGATGTAACCAATTTTTAGCCACAACGATTTTGAAAATACCAAATTTGATCTAATCTATCATTAGATAAGGTTGATTGGATTTTGATATCATATTAAATATAAATTTAATTGTTAACTTTTAAATCCAAAATAAATGATAATAAATACATTAATTGTTATTATGTAATTTTTTTCAACTTTTGATGTCAAAAATATTTTTTATTTTTAAAATGATGATTTTTTGAGTAATTTATATTGGTATATTTGTGAATGGATCGAGGAGACTTATATGTTTGGTTGAATCGATTAGGAATCATGAAGTTTTCAACTCATGAAGTTATTATCAATGAATAAATTAATATATATCCATTCTATCTTGTTTAATTAGTAAAGATACCTTCCGACGCCAAAAAAAACTAATATAAAATAAGATACCTTCCATAAAAGGTAGCTCAAGTTTCGACGCTAGAATAAATCTAAGCCGTATTTGTAGTAATGTATTTGGATGGACATACCGACATACTACCCAACTGATAATACAAAGGTAGCATATTTTTTTGGGAAAAGAATTTATCCATGCAATATGACATCTTTTCTCTGTATTTCTTGACACAGAGCTACATGCAAACATTACTTCGCAAATAGGTTTTCTTTTATGCAAATATATCCTCTAAATAATTAAATAGTTGTATGAAAGATTTACCACCAAATGCACCAATTACTTTTATTACGATTTCTAGGTGTCGGATTCAAACTCATAAAACAAAAGTTTTAAACATTAAATGATATATTTTTTTAGAAATATCATATTCAATTAATTTTTATGTATATATATATATAGTGGGTAGAATGGTTATACATGCACACATTATTTTTATTACGAAAGGATTGGTCCTGGATTAAACTTATAAAACAAAAGCTTTACACTTTATTATGATCACCGGGATTGGTCCTGGACTAAAATTTATAAAACAAATGCTTTATACATCAAATAATATAAATTAAAATTTAATTTGATTAATACCATAAAATATTATTTTTAAATTTATTTTTCAAATTTAGCACATTAAAAATAAAATTTTTAAAATAGCATAAATTATTGTGTAAAAATAATTATATATCTATATACAAAATTAAAATATAAGGTTTGAATTCATGTTTTCTAATTTAGGGTTTAAATTTTTTTTATTAGGAATTTTTAATAACTTCATCAGAAGTGTTTTCTAATTTGTAATCATGAGAAACTTTTGATAACTTCATCAGAAGTTTTATTTTCTTTGTTTCCGGTTAAGTGTTTTTTTATTAACGGTTAAAGATTAGGAAGTTGTACACGTACATATGGTATTATCTATTTATAGACTATTACTGCGATGTTTCGTAAAATATTATAAATTATTGTCAGCATTAAGGGAGTTTGGCAGAGCTAAATATCGTATACAAACTTTGCACATAGGTAACGTGTTCACTTGAATTATCCATGATAAATCAACAAATACATATAACCTTTTGACAAAATAAATATCTCTCGAATTTTTTATTATCAAATTGATTAAAAAAACACCAATACCCCAGAAATCACTAATATCTATTTATACATGCAAACAGTATAAAATAAGGATTTTAAATTTGGGTAAAAAACCAATGGGTAACCTAAATCCTTGTAAATAATTTAATCCAAACATAATAATCTAAATGTAATAAAATTTTATAGAAGCGTTGTAGTTTTATGATAAAAAAAAATATTATATAAAACAAAATCTGGATTTTAATTTTCATGTCCAACTTTTTATCAAATTTTGAAATTTTTATGGATTAACAACTATATTAATTTTTTATGAAATTTAAATCAAGTTAGCCACTGATTGATAGTTAAATGATAGGATCCGACCAGCTAGTCCTTTCCTATTTTTAGTCATTGGTTTAAAACATCTTAATAATGACAAACAACATTTTTAATATTTTTAGCGACATAAATAATGTTCGTTTATCGCAATTTTTTGCGATTGTGGTTACGTTAAATTTTTTATTCGTTTACCTACAATAATTACATGCATCTAATCACAGTAGTCAAACGATGCTATATAAGTGATCAAATTATCAGTACAATTAAAAATTTGCTATCAGATATAACCATAATTGGCAATAAAAAAAAACGAATAATATATACTATAACTACAGTGTTAAGTATAGTGGCAATTACTGTTTTAGGTAACAGAGAAATGAACATCAACTATATTTGTGAATTAGGTTTTTATCTCTCGAATAAAATATTCTATCGTTTATTTTTTATGCTTTGCCTGCAGCCAATATTTTTATTTTTTTTCGGTTTTAGGATATATTCGTTTTTTTTTTGCATTTTAATTTACTGAGATATGAAAATTTTAATAAGAAGGCCCAATGAGCCTCGTATAGTTAACCCAAATTTTCATAATTACATTTTTTGTTTTTATATAAGCTCAGCTCAGAAGCCCCAAATTCCAGTTTACTTATGCTTATGAAAATCTTATTTGACAGAAAACTACCTGTTGTAATCCATTTCGAAATCTTATCGCATACAATCTTTCAAAGTAGTTTAATTTGGAGTGCAATTCGATTGAGTAACACTAACCTAGAAAACTCCAAAGCCCATGTTTGCATTGATCACTTATTAGAATCCATGATTGGAAGTAAGACTACGACCCTTTAGTTGACAAAATAAACAAATAAATAATAAGACCCTTTAGAAGTCATATTCTCTTTTTTTTTTTGTCTCTTTAGAAACCCTAATTTTCATAACATCGTTTGGGATATGATTCGAGAAAACTGAGAGATGGGTGCAAATAAAGCTGAGATAATAGCAATTACAACTTCTTGTTTTGTTACTAGCTAATCGATTTCGAAACTCACGAAGAACATAAATTATGAAACAGGGAAATTTCGAATAAGCTTATAATATCCTATATAATCATCCTAGTATTCCTAGCAGATTCCAAGCCACCATATACGGCTAATGTAAAGCTAAACTTGGCTAATTTAGGTTTAACTAAATTACGTGTTTTTTGACAGCAGAATATTATACCGGTGACCACATATATATAAGCAATGTTTAGTTATGTAAGGAATGTTTTTACATAGTTGTGTGTGTTCCAGTGTATGATATATGATGCATGCAACGTACAGAAATGTAATGTCATTAAAATACATTCAAAATCTGGAAACAGTCCAATAGCTAATAACAAGCAAAAAATTCTAAATTTTCATATATGTTTCCCGTGATTATTTGTAAATTTGAATACCAAATTATATTGTTTTTCCCCACGATTAGGGTTAATGACAAAAATCAGGAACCAATCACTATTATTAATCCGATATATGTATTATGAGTTTTGTTATGTAGTTATTCAGAGAGAATAATTCCAATTTAAAAAGATCATACGAAACTCTAAATTAAATAAAAGAGAGAATTTAATAGTGATTACCTATATTGGACTTTGTATATGATATATTTATGATCAAGTAGACGACTGATTATGAGTCGAAGTCGAAGAGTTTGCAACATCCTTCTTGAGAAGAGCGACGTCGTTTTTATTCTTCCTCTTCTTCTTCCTATACGGAATCCCACGAGCCCTGGCTTGAGATTCTCTGACTTCCCTCAAGTGAACCCGGATCGATCCGTTTGCAAACGGGTTTGTTTCAGGTGACCCACCACCGTGTTCCTCGTAAGCAGCTCTCAACCGTCCGATCAAAGCATCTAGGCTTCCCCAAGCTTGTTTGAGAGGACACGTGCACGGTCCTGGTGGATCGGGTTGTCCGAAGAAGACACAAGCTTGGTGATGTACTTTGGTTTTACCGAACTGATCTAAGTACCTGAGGAAACTTAGAACATGCGTGTAATCGAACTGAGACATCACCAACGGTGGATTCTGCGATTTTAGGTATTGGATGAACGTGTTCCAATCACGACGCTTCTGCGATTCGTAGCGGCTGAGCGGTCGCTGCGGTTGAGGATGAAGCGGTTGCTTGTGGTGGCTAGAGGTGGCGGATGGATGATCTTTCGTCGGTGAGTGGTGACCCGAAGACATTTTGATGGAAATTATGTTTTCTTTGTTGGTATTAATTATACTTTGGTTTATGAGCAAGTTAATTGAAGATTTAATTAGAAGTGACAATAAAGTAAGAGAAAGAAAGAGAGATACTAATGGAATGAGGAGAGAGGAATATAGAATTTATTTACGAAATATGATTACTGCTTTATGTATACATGTAAAATGTTAATAAATGTTTATCATTTCATGCGAATATCAAAATCTTTATTCTACTGGAAAGATGTAAAACCATGCATGTATTATATAACTTGTTGAATCAGAATATTTATTTTCAGTCATTATGCGTATTCTCGACTTGTTTTTTTAGTCTTAGTTTACTAACTATGTAAAGAAAATGATCAGATAAGTATTTCGTTTGGTGTTCTTAAGAATTCCCTTGTAGACGATTGAAAGATAAAATGAATTCACCGAACCCTCAAATTTTGGTATACAAATCCTCATCAACAATTAATGTCGTCATCAATCAACTTTTGGTATTCTACTTTTGTCTTTCCTATAAGTGATGCAACACAATAGGTCTCAGCAAATAATCGGAATCGAATAAACCGAATAAAAACCAAACAAAAAAATAGATTTCGATTGGTATTCGATTATAAAAAAATAACTGAACAGATATTATTTTGGAAAACTATGGTTATTGGTTACTAACCGAAATCGAATCGAAAACCGAAATAATATCCAAAAAACCAAATTATTTTCGGTTATCCGAAATATTTTTGGATATTTCAGATATTTTGGTTATTTTTGGTTTTTTTTTTATTTTCGATTATTTTTAGTTATTTTCGGTTATTTTTAGTTATTTTTAGTTATTTTTAGTTATTTTTGGTTATTTTCAGTTATTTCGGTTATTTCGGTTATTGTTTTTATTATTTTTCGATTTTTAAATTTAATAACCGAACCGACCAAAACCGAGTTACATGCCTCCTACTAAATCATGAAATCAGATAACAATTGAAGCATACTTATGTACTATATCTTGAGTCAAATAACTTGAAAAATTAAATATTATGAATGAAAGGTGAATGGTCTAGAAAATGTGAACAATCTAATAAAGAATCACAATGCAAAATCTACAATGGAAAAAAAAATACATGCGTGCATGCTGAATTCTCATAAAACATAGTTTCTTGATCTGGCTATTTGTCTTAAATCGTTGTCCTACCAAAAAAATTGTATACAAGACTAGCTTTATTAACACCATGCATGTACATGTAAACCTTTTCTGGTCCTAATCGCAGAGAATACTATGTATCATGTTTGGCAATGATCAGTGTATGCAATCTATGCTGAAAAACACATGAAGATTCTTGCTAACGTTCAATCTTCAAAGACTCAAAACACCAGCAAAAGCTTTGGAGATATTTCAAATCTGGACTTTGTAATAACATATACAAATTAGTGCATATTATTATCATATTAAAAGATCGAATATATATTTAGGTGGGACCCGTGATTAGGCACTCTCGCTCCTTTATTTTTTATTAAAATTCGAAATTTTGTTATTTTAGCTGTTTGTTAATTATCTCTTTTGGTGACTGATGTTGCTATCTTCGCACTGTTATGAATTATTCTTCTTTAAATTTGTTTAAGAATTATTTGTTTAAGCTATCCATTGTACGACTAGCAACACAAATCAATCATTATAATTAAGTTTTAATAATGATTTATTAATTATTTCTCCAACTTGCTTAATTTAGTGGCTACTGTTGAATTATGAAGCCTATTATATCTCTATAACTTTATATATAATTAAGAACTATATACTAAACTGATAATAATTTTTAATAATAACGTTGATGAATGATGATGACCTGCATCATCCTACCCGTAGCAAAATAGCAATAGCCAATAACAACAGATTATTGATTATTAAACATAGTACTCCCAATATATTCCAATTTGTAATGATTCATATAAAAGTGCGTTTTTATATACGTGAAATATAAGTTATTAGAGTAAAATATCAAATCAATATATGAAAATAGTGACACTATATTCATATAGCAGATACTTTAGAGTTTATATATGAATTATCAATTCAAAAAACATATATTTACTACTTATATATTAACCAGCATACAATAGTAGTTTCCACCTTCCATAATCTTACGTAGACTATATTTATATATATGATATGATGAGAAAAATATTCATAAATTATATCATATTATTTATTAATAAATATAAATTAAATATTTATATTTTAATTTTTGTTTAAAATTATTTTTTATATTAATTTTTGTATATGTAAATTAAAAAAAATAATTATTATTTATGAATTTAGTAATATTGTTTTGTTAGTTTAGTAAAATATATTGATTTTTTAACTAAATCAATAATAATTAAATATATTATAATTATTATAATAAATTAAACTTTTATATATTTATTTAAAATTTACTGTGTGGTGATAATACGTCATCATGATATTTATGTTAATAACATGTAATGATAAGATTATTTTTTAAAAAATGTTTCTCGAATAATATATTAAAATTAAAATATATATGTGTATATATATATATATATTAAATGCTTTAATTGAAAAAGCCTAATGTATAATAGTGTGTTAGTATATATATATAACTATAGTTTGGTTATAGACAAGAAGTACAAGTTGATGGAATAACTTGGAAGAAAGAAATACCTAAAAAGCATGCAAAAATAAAAGAAAGAAGACATGATAATAATTAAAGCAAGCATATTATTTGATACACATATTTAGTACCCTATGTCGGGCATAAAAATTAATATGGCAGCCGGTGAAATCTAGATTCCGGTGAATACAGAACAGGAATCCGACGAGAAAAAAAACCCTAAAAAGAATTGTTTTAGACAAGATTTTGTTAAGAGAAGATCTTGTGTGGGGGCATTATATCTTTCAATATACTTTTGTCCGCAACATCAATGGAAATTCACTCGATGCATTTTTTTTATAGACAAAAAAGAAAATATTCACGTGGAACTTGGGTCCATCTGTTTTTAAATTGGATCATATCTAATTATCTATGTTACTATTTTGTTTTTGCCCTTAATGGCTTTGTCTTTTGTTTTGTTTATAAAGCTACAAAATATGTCTTTAGATTGGATTTTCAAATTTATATCAAATGATGCCGTGAGTCGTGACTAAACAACTAATTATCTTTGATCTTCTCAATTTAATGGAAAGAGATACCACTGGAATGAATATACCAATTCCTGTATAACATTTTATTTTATTAATCATGAATGTGTTACAGAAAAGCTAATAATAATCCTATTAGATTTAAAATTCAAATACACATTGGACGCGGTTTAGATCAGTTTGTTATATACCAATTTATCATTAACCAAATAAACATTAATAAACCGAACCTAAACCGTTTAAAACCAATTTACAACCCGATTAAAATCAACACATATACCATTATCTTGAACTTTCATAAGATATAAGTTAATAAATCTCAAACTTTCAGATGGAGAAATATGATAATGGTAGTTAATCAACACTAAACTGATAATTTGTGTAAACCTGATGACATATTGCCATAGTTGAAATAGATCGCCAAACTTTCTTATAATGACAATGGCTACTGTATTTGAGATTAACTGGTAGACAACCGATTATTATTTTCCAAATAGGTTGATTTAGTTTCGGTTGCACTGATATCGTTGCAGATCCGAAATCAAGAAATATCATTACACATTTTATTGCAAATCGTTTATCAAATCTCATGTTGGGACTTTTGCTTGGCAAATGGAAACAATTATGTTTCTCTGTCTTTTCTTCCATCGTGCACTTGCGACATGCATTTACTCAAAGTGTCTTGTATTCACAATTTGGATAAAATCAAGTGATTGACTACAAAAGTAAAGAATTTGGGATCCGGTCTGATCTGATTTATAGAGGTTACTTTTGACGATGTCACAAGACATCATGACCAGTTTGCTAAAGTCGATAGCTAATACTCTGTTGGATTTATAGCTTAAAAAACCATCACGATGTTCAATACAATAAAGCTCAATTTGATCTCAATCATCAGTTACCTCTTTTCCACTCATCCAGATTCTGGAATCGGGTTTGTGTTTGGCTCGGATTTACACTCATCGAGTCGGCTTTTATGAAGTTGGAAAGCTGGATTAACCCATGCACCGCAGCTACATTGCATCCCTGCCCAGTTGAAATAACCTAACCGGCCATTACATCCCAAACAAAGAAGCTTCTCTTCCACAAGTCCATCATGAACTGCCAAAAACAAAATCAAATAGTGTTGCTAACATCATTAAAAAGAACTACAAAAGAATCTTGTTGAGATACAGATTGGATAGGATATCTTATATAGAACAAATGGCTTTTTAAAAGATCCCTACTTGTTTGCATCCATTTCATAGGTTCCACAAAGATCGAAGAGCATTGCACTTGTTCAGAGTATCCGCTTCTCTTTTTCCAAGCAAAGCATTCTTCACCTTTTCCCGGTTCATGAGGCACTATGTTTTCCTCAATAGCAACTATTCTTCTGCATTTCTTACATCTATATAAGACTTGCGGCTTTGGGAGAGACTCCTGCGAATAAGAATTGGTATCTATCTCCATTTCCAATTCAGTCATTGCTTCTCTTCTATCTAAAAATAAACAAAGAGAGCTCTTAGACTAAAAATAAACTTTCAATCTGATTATATCAAAATAGTTAGGATCAACATAAAGGTCGACAGAGAAGAGATATCCGTTTTCACAGTTTCTATGCACACTGATTGTTATAGTTATGTAGGATCATCTGGGAGCAACCCAAAAGTAGATAAAGAGACTTAAAAAATCTTTATTTTGTTGTTAAATGGAGTTAAAAGTTTTGATTTTTTAAGCCACCCACAAGTCAAAAATTGCATAACTACAGACCAATAACTAAAAAAAAGATCCTATGTGGTGTTCGTAATTTCAGAATTCTCAAATCCCTAATGAGGTTCTCAACTTTCCACAACAGTTGATTCCTCTGATTCCACGCGATCCAAAGTAGAGAACACCCAAGAAATCCCGAACCTGAAAACTCATATTGAAAAGGATAAAGACTTACCCAAAACGTGAAAAATTAATAGAATCAACGGCGAAGAAGAACGGCAGCACCAACAGCTCAAATTACACAAAAAACCCTAGACGAGAAATCTCCAAACCAATCTCCACCGAAGAAAAAAAGTAGCAAGAACTGCTTTTTGCGACACAAATCTCTTTATAGACCGGTTTAACCGCCAGTTCGTTTACGAGTTGGGCTCGCCGTGGGCTTCGACAGATAGAAGAACGGCTGGGTGCCGAAAAGCAGCGCAGAGGAAGATCGTTGTTGGTTTTTGGATTTTGGTTTTTGATTTTAAGTAGATTTTAATTTTTCAAAAATGAATATAATGATTTATTTGGTTTTGTGTTTTCTTTCTATAAATTTTAAGAAGCAGTATCTTCATAGTACCTTTTAAATTTTTTGTTTTTTTTTTGCCAATCATAAATTTTATTGAGACAAAATATCATTGTTTATAAATTATGGTAAGAAACAATAAGATACATTAAATATTTTCCAATTAACATGAGATAAAATCGAAGATGAAACCAAAGCGTGTGTGACTTGATTACCTAATCTTGGTTGTTTTTATTGGAAGATAATTCCTTTAAACTGTGAACTCCATTGTTGAACCGAACACGGATGGAAATGATAATTGATTTATGTATTGTTGATGATATTATTAAGATTTAAGTTATTCTTTTCAAAAATGACATATCGGAATCTCAAATTCTAAATAGCTTGCCGAGCCCATATTAATGGCGAAAATTTAGTTTTAATGATTAAATTATGCTTTTGAAATTTACTCATTCCAGCACAGAGAAAATAACATTGATCATTACGAATAATCCATCCTAATCCGGACTGTCAGGAGCCTTCCCTATACCTCCAAGATGGGTTAAATTTTTTTGTTCTAAATAGCAATTTAAAATTAAAATTTTAAAAATATCACAAATAATTATTTATAAATATTTATTACTCTAAATAAATTATATATAAACTTAAAACATTATATTTGAGTTCATTTTTTTAATTTAAGATTTATTTTTTATATTAAAATATATTTTAATATTAAAATTATGTTATTATTACAAATTTAAAATAATAATGTTATTGTAATAAAATTTTAAAAAGATACCATTTTATAGAATTACATATTCAAAACAATTATGTATAAATTATTTTAACGAGTTTAAAAATAACAACTCACAAAGTTTTATATATAATAACAAATTATTGGAACATTTTGGGTAGATTTGTTTCATCAAATTCAATAACAAAAATATTTAAACTTTTTAAGCTAAATTTTTTATAGGTCGTTTTTAAATGATTTTTATTAATGTGAATGGTTTTTTACTTTTTATAATAGATTTTTAGATGCCAAACTAATTAATTTAATACATTCAAAATGATTTAGAATGGCTAATTGATAAAAATAGCAATATTTTAATTTTTTATTCCAAATGAAGTATCATTAGTTTAAATTTCTAAAAATAGTACAAATTTAATATTGAATAATAATTTTATTATACCAAAAAACGTAATTATGAATTAAAATATCTTTAAAAAAGTCTGATAAAAAAACCATAAATTAGAAAAAAAAACAAATATAATATTTTAATTATATTTTTAATTTATTTATGGTACATATTTATTTTTAGAAAATAATTTGTACTATTTTTATAATTTTAAAGTTAAATTGTTAAATTTAAAATAAAAATATAAAATATGTTATTTTAATATATTACTCATTAGAATCATAGTTATCTTTAATTTGATCTCTTAACAAAGCATTTGCAAAAGAATAAAGGACCATCCAAATTTGTTAGAAAAAAAGAATATTGAATTTTGATTTTGGGGTTTTGTCTAGAATATGAATTTGTTAGGAAATTTATTTTATAGAAATCTTGATTGGATAAAATGTGATGTTGATAAAAAACCAAAAATTAAAAACTACAAAAAATCAAACTCTAAATTGGGAATTGATTATTGATTGTTCTATATTATAGATGTCCGCATGAGTTGGGTATGCGTTATAATTTTTAAAAATGTTTATAGTTTATTTTTAAGGATAATTCTCTAAAATGTGATTTTTAAAATTTTTTATTACAAAAATACTATCATTTATCTAAATTTTAGTAATAACACAAAATTAAAACACATTAAAAAAATTAATAAAAAAATTAAAGTCTAAATTGAAAAAAGAAATTCAAACTTAGAGTTTTAAATGTATTTATAGTTTGTTTAGAGTAATAAGTATTTCATATAATTATTTATATTATTTTTAGAATTTTAATTATGATATTAGATTTAGAATTTTTTTTAAAAAAGTGATATTTTATAGATTACTTTATTTTTAAACGCAATTATTTTTATATAATATAAATAAATATAATTGTAATATTCATAGGGTCTGTGAAAATGAAATACAAAAAAAAATTACTAAATATATATTTATTTTAAAATTGATAATCCATGTAATACTTCTACTTCATTTAGTTAGATTTTAAAATATAACCTACATAACATATATAGTATTAACACAAAAAATTTCATAGTAACTAACATCAACAAAATAACAAATATAAGTTTTTTTATCAGAAATTAATTTATTAATTGCAAACATCATTATTTACAATCGAATGGAGAAACAAATAACAAAACTAAAATAAATTTCAGTCCACATTTGCCGTGATTGTTGTTGAAGCCAAAACATCTGTCGTTTGATTAGCTAATCTTGATCGGTATAAAAACCAAATGCCATCAAATTTTGTACCAATATTGAATTGTCCGGATGTAATGTTGTAGTTGTAAATGGACTCCGTCGTAGTTAAGAAGATTGTTGAGAGTTAAATTATCTCATTCAAAAATCACATACTTATATTTTAAAAACCAAGTAGATTGAATAGTCCAGATGAGTGCAATAAATTTCGCTTCGATAACGGAAAATTGACTTTGGAACTTCCCTCTGCCCGCATGGAGAAAAAAACCTCTGTCATTACGAAAAATCCAACATAAAACTGAAAGAGTATTACCAGACCGGTGACAGAGCATCATAGTTACATTTGACCAATTGAAAGAGACTGCAAATGCCAAGCTGTATGAGAACAATCGGCTGTAGTATGCGTGACATTAGTATCCATTGTCAAAACAGTCAACCATTATGTAGTATCCTCCATACTCTTGCGAAGTATTGTATCATACAATATATTATTGTTATTAAATAAAAGATCATTATTGGATTTCCAAAATCGGCAGAGTAGATAGAAAGGATGATATTTGTGAGAATCCAACAGTATTTTGTCGTACCTTACAATTAAATATCTGATATTGTCCTGTAGATCGGAATGACTATCACAAATACAGGAAGTTAAAATTTCCAACTTCCTCCATACACTTTGGGCATAAAAACAAAAGAAAAAGGTATGGAACTCCGTATCTTCAGAATCGCAACATCACAAACACGTGTTCTCTAGAATAATCTTCTGATAAGATAAATTTGATTTAAAAGATAAGATTTGGGACAATAATCGCCACAAAAAATATTTAATATTCGAGGAAAGTTTAAGAGACCCGATGACTTTTGCCAGATATTTATGGTGAACCAAAGGAGGATAAGTAATCGGAGTAACATAATTGTTATCTACTGCATAACGATAACCTGATTTGACATAATATATACCATTGCTTGTGAAATTTCAGTACCATCCATCTGCTATCGGATCAGTAGGTAAGAAAATTTTGTAGATAAGATGATAATCATCATTCTCTATGAGATCATTTAAAATCTCCTCGTTACAATGACATGTTTCCCGGTTAACTATTCTAAAATTAATATCAATGTATAAAATTTATATTTTTTATTTAATATCTTTTCTTTACTTATTTATTTTATTTACAAAATCAATAAATTCTCTTATATTTACTTATTCATTTTATTTACAATATACATAATTCTCGTAAATTATAATAATTTTACGTGTCAAGTTTTTTGTATAAAAATTAAATAAGATACCATATTTGATTATTAATATATTTTAAGACGTGGAAAGTTTTAAGCCAGACATAGACATTTGGTCTTTTTGGTTTGTTCGGATTAAGTTTTTTGGTTTGTGGTTTATTCGGTTATTATAAAAATTTCTAAAAAATAACCAAATATTATTTTGGTTTGTTTCGATTCTTAATTCGTTTTATTCAATTCGATTATAAGTGTTTAAATATATTTTGAAATAAATCGAATCACAATAACATTTTTGGTTTATCTAGGAGAACTTTAAAAAATCAGTTTATTTTGGATAACTGCGGTTATTCAGCTATATTCAGTGCATTCGATTTATATACGATTTCACTTTAGCCTTCAAATTTGATTCAATTTGTAGTTTTAGTTCAATTTGCACATTAGTTATACAATAGATTTTGGTTGTTTAAAAATTGTTTGGTTTACATCCGCCAAACAAAATCGAACCGTAAACGAATAACATAATTATAAATACTAATCCGTGATCGGTTTACTAAAGTTTTTACAATTGAATTGATAACTAAATAAGTAGGTTTGATTGGTTCGGTTTGTTCGGTTATTATCGAAAGGCGTGCGACCAAAAATATATTATAAAAATCCTTTTTTAAGGAAACAAAATAAATTAAAAACCCTATGTATTGCTAATGAACTAATCACTTCTTCTTCTCCCCCTGAGTTCTGTCATTTCGTGGAAGGTCCCATTTCTCCTATAGTCTTTTGAAGGTAATTATTTATATTTACTAATAAAATATAATTTATGTAGTGGGTATAAATCTGATTTATCTGATCTGTAATAGTTCTCCTTCCGTTGCTATTTACTCTGAAACTATAGATTTTGCGACTGGTTGATTAGGGTATGTAAAAATGATGACTTTTCTTCTGAAAATTTATGATTATTGTAGGGTTCTCTCACATCTATTCCTATAGTCTGATGAGTCTTGGGGTTTCATAGATTTGTATTGAATCTGTTCTGTCTGGCTCTAAGAGGCTAATAGGCCATATCCCTCATAAAAATTCTAGCAAATGCTTTACCTGATAATGAATTTAACAGTTACCGTTGTGAATCAATACAGGTTGATTCCTGCTCAAGACATGGCAATGCTCGACTCATTGGAATCTCGGAAGAGAAAAGGCAATAGTGACCTTACTTGTCGTGTTTTTTTTTATTTTGTTTACAATTTAAAACTTTTCTGTTGTGTCATGATTTGATTTTTGCAGGAGTTCCTTTACCATATTTGATCCGACCTCGTAGGAAACAGCCCCTCTATGACACCTTCAGCCTCTATAATGATTATGTTGAAAATTCATCTATCAAGAGTACTACTAAACTCACTGTTATGATTAAGCTTAAAACATGTTCATAAGCTTTTACATAATAGTAATATATCTTCATAACTTTCCTATAGGTGATGAGAGCAATGAAGATGACATACCAATGGAGGCTGTTGAAACCCCCTCTTTGGAGAAAAGCAATTTCTTTGGCATTCAAAATGAGAGAAATGCAAGAATGGGTAACTGATTTGTTCTTTGTCTCATTCATCGATCATTCAGTTTATGGATTTGTAATGTCTTTATGATTGTGACATATGAATCATCAGAGCATTTGATATATGATGAGAAAGATGACGAATACGTGCTTGTGCGCATTTCTAAAGAAGCGAAAGAAGGAGCAATGCAAATGGTGTTGTATTCTCTAGTTTCTCGTAAAACTTTGGCATCTCATCTTAGTTCAATGTATTCGTTTTAACAGTAGTACTATCTTTTTTCTTTTTCTTCTTTTCAGATGGAGTTGTCGAAAGATCTTCAGGTGTCACCACTGGCAAGTGACGGAGTTTCAGAGAAAGATACAATTGATGCAATTGAATCAGAAGATGCAGGATCAAACAGTGATGATTGGGTTGTTGTATAAATTTGGAAAAGCAATTTAAATTGCAGATTTAAGTTTCATTCCGTTCGCTTCCTGAATTTGTGAAGCTGTTTAGTACATATATGGTAAGACATGTTTTCAATTGAGTATGAACTGCTTTATCCCTTTTTCCAGCAAGAAAGAGAACATATTTTTCACAAGTTTTTTTTTTTTCTGAAAATAAAAACAAATCAAATATTGCTTCAACAAGTGGTAGTAGGCCGGGGCATATCGTTATTTGGACCGTGTTCGTTTCGGATATTTTGAGTTTCGAGTATTTCAGATTAATATGTTATGTAATCATTCGGGTATTTTAAAAATTCGAATCGGATTTGGTTTGATATTTTTGAGGTTCGAATAATTTTGGATAATTAATTAAAGAACCGAATTAGAATCGAATTGTTTTTCATATTATTCGGTTCGGCTATTTTTTATCCGAATGTACATAAAATATTCAAAAAGATCTGAGATACTTAAAATACCCATAAAAAAACAAAACTAACTTAAAATATTTGAAATTTTATTGTCTTCTTTTTAAAATAGTCATTGAACAATTTGTCTTCAATCTCTATCTTATCAAATGTTAACTTTATTTTAATTTTAAAATTTATTTTGTCCACTAGAAAAAATATAAACGTTATAAGCTCATTGTTAGATAAAAAATGAGAAAATTATAAATCTACATGTTCGGATAATTTAGGTACTCATTCGATACTCGGATAATATTCGATCCAAACAGTTATCTAAAATAGTCAAAAACAAAATCTAATCAAATATTTATAAGAAATCAAAACCAATTGAAACCGTTTTTTCGGTTTGATTTCGGTTCATTCCAACCCGGTATTTTGCCAGGCCTAAGTGGTAGATCGACAAAAAACTTATGTTGATGTGTTCGCCTGACACTGCATGGCATGATGTCGCTTTTTATCTCTTAGCTCTTGAAATGCCCTCATTGTCTCGGCATCAAATCCACATTTATTAAAACATGAATACAAATAAATGTTGAATAACAATAGATTTGAGATTGAGTGTATAACTCTACAAGTATATGCTCAGATTTATTAACTATTATCAACAAAAAATCTACTAGTACGAAAACACTTATATAGAGTTACAAAAAGACAAGCCTATTCTATGTGGTCCATCACTAAACACAGATAAATACAAAATCTATGTACCAAAATAATGGTATACAATGGATCACTCTTTTATGAAATAATCTGGTTTGGTTCGGTTTATTTAACCGCTCCGATTTCAATACGGGTCGACCCAACATCTATCATTCTTCACAGCTTTCTTCCAACGTTCCTTGAATCTCTTCATCTCTACAAATGATTTCATCCTCACTTCTGGTCTATTGTCTATGTCATGTGACACCGATGATTCCTGTGAAATCTTCCCAAGAGAAACCAAATTATTAAAAACACATTCTGCTTCAAGAAACATATACACATACACTTGAAGAAGTTCCTACCGATGACTTCGTGTTTTTCTCATCACGTGAAGAGCTTGAACCGGTTTCAACAACACCAAGTGTAGGAAGACCGTAGTGAACAATGTACTCCGCATCAACTACACCTACATTTTTCTTCCGATCACCCTATCCGTGGCCAAGTATATGTTAAATCAGAACCGAGAGGAAGTAAACGCTTGTTAAAACCGGTTAAGAAAGATAAAACAAAGAAAAGAGTTTTGAAGAAGAAACCAACTTGAGCACAATAACCAAGCTGCATATCCAGACCCCAAGCATGGATCAAATCATTCTGCATCGCAAACGAAAGCATTAGAATTTAAAGACATACACTAAGGGATTGACAATATAACTGAACTGAACCAAGCTGAATAACCTAAATTTTTTTAACTCAGGGAAAGAAAAACAGAATGTTGGGTATATATATTACCTGAATCATATACCAAGAACACCTCCATGCTGCTCTAGAGAATACAGGTGCCATCATTTCCACCCACCTGCAAATCCAAGTTATAATTAACGAGATTTTTCTATAACTTTCTAAAGAATCGTAGAATTTTCTTTACCCGATGCAGGGAGGGTCGGTGCTTTTGTCATCGCATCGACCGCTACCTTTGTTTTTATACATCCTTCTATGAACTTTTAAGTTCTTGCGACGAGCGGTTATAGGATGATGCACTTCTGACTTTGTAGTGTCGAGAGCTGGTTGCGATATTTGAAGACCTTCTTCCTTGACAATGGATAGGTATCTATAATAAAATGATTTAATCATGTTGATAACATTGAGAAAGATTAATAAAATGCTAAATTTGGTGAAGTACCGTCGAGGATTAAAATTCTGTACACCGAGATCTTCGTCCCAAAGAAAGATATACTCATATTCTGCAACTATATCGGGATGTAAGAATCTCTTGGCGAACCACCTGTGACATTAGCACCATTCAATTATTAGATAATATGTGAAAGTCGGGTGAAATTAACAAGACTTGCAAGAAACAGACCATTTTGTTTGATTCATCACAGACACATGAATGGCATGCTCATTCCATGGAAACTGCTTCCATTCGTGGACAACACCGTCGTAATGAAAAAGCATGACCACGAAATCTTGAGGAGGAAACTGAAATCACACCAATGTGTACCATTAATCCACACAAAACGGCAAAGTCTTACTGAGAAACAAGCAAAAGACTAAAACATTACCTTTTGGATAACTTTGTTGACTAGCTCCTTTTGCTTGATTCCGACCGCCATTGCTAACAAACTCATCGAATGGTTTGGACTTCTCTAAAAGAAATATACAACGAAAGACTAAGCTACACAAAAAATAAAGAAGCAGTGGCTTTTTCTAAATATTTGAGGAACCTGTAACTACTTAACTACCTTTTTTGTGTCACCATAGTTCCATAGATGTTGTGTCTCCAAGTTTGATGTTCTAGCGATAATTCCTCGAGGTAATGCTTCAGTACCCAATGGCTTATCGAAATTCTAGTGAAGATACAAATTGTAACGTTTCATATCAAAGAATTTCAGAGAGAAATGTTAAAAAAAATAACTGAATTGTTTCTTCAAGAAACAAACCTCGCATGTACCAGACGTTGTGTTCTGCATCTTATTAGTGATTTCCCATCTTAGCAATTTCTGTAAAGTTTAAAAATCCTATAAATCAAAATCAGAATACTCTATCGTGTGATTATTGATCTAATGTTGACTACAAAACCATAATTTCTTCAACAAGTTGATGTTCTTCACATACATCAATCAAATTATTCTCTAATATTTACTTAAGACTGACTACACAATATATGTACAGAGCTTTGATTACAAATAAATTTACCTCTTTAAACTCTTTAGCGAGATAAGCATTGCATATGAAGTAAGCTCCACATATCAGCGCAGTGGTGATTAAGATACTACAGAGACACGATCTATTCATTGAATCCTGCAATTTAGAGAGCTGTAAGCAAATACTGTAATTGGTGAAAAACAAGAAGATAATACTGCATTTTGGAGAATTGATAACGAGAAGGAAACAAAGAACAGAGCCTTTAAATCATATATCAGAGAACACTAAATCATATAAAAAAATTAAAAATATATTATGTGAAGACTAATTAGATGCAAGAGGAAAATGAGGTCAATTTGGAAAAGATAAGAAATTAACAGAGATTTTGTAGATTTTTTGGCATCTCCATACAAGAACATGAGAAAAAGCTATAGCTAACAATTCCGTATATTATGTGAGAAGAAGTGTTAAGCAATTTTTATTGTCGTAAACGAGTAAACAGCCATAGGCACATATATTTGATATATGAAGTAAAAAGGAGACGAATGATGAAGAAAAGGTCTATTTACCTGTTTCATGAATTAGGAAGATTTCTCTGCTTCTGCCTTCTGAATTTCGCTAAAAATCGAAGCTTTTTTTTTTACTCAAAAGCGGTTTTGACGGAATAATAAACCCTTGTAAAGAAGGAAGACGAAGAGACAAAAGTTGAAGATACGAATATATTCAGAACTTGGTCGTTTAGAACTCTCGTCACGAATTTGTACCCCAAAGAAAATAAAAAGAGATTCTGGTTTTTCCTTTCTGAGTTTACAATGAAAAACCTCCAAAGGTATAAGAGGCTAAGCTTTCGTCATGCAGCTTCTGCTGTTTCTTAAACCCTGATTTTTCAGAAGCGGAAGTGATAATAAATTAAGCTAAAAGATGAAAACTATAAGCGGAATCTGAGAATTGATGAGGAAGATTGAAGTTAAAGGACACGTTGTGTCGGATCGTGGAGCATTTCAAGGGTTTTCAGGAGAGAGAGAGAGAAGAGAGGTTTGCGTCTCAACAGGGAGAGAGGAAAGTGGTGAGTGGTAAGACACGTGTTTGACATTAATTGGTTCAAATTAGTTATATTATTTCTTTTGTTATGCGCGTGTATATTTGTCTAGGAAATGAAACCGACCGAGATATTATTTGTTGTCGTCATAATTATCCAGATCAGATAAATAAAAAGTTAAATCTTTTGATAAAAGACACCTTTATCTGCTGTTGTTTACCGATTTTCTTTTGGTCTAATTTCCGGCGGGAGATCTGAAGCTCTCTTTCTCTATTGCCGATGTTCTCATTAACGTTTATTCAACCGCGTCTTCGGATTTCAGAGATTTCGACAACGCAATCCTTCAAATCGTCGAAGATATGGAACAGCGGCTATTCGAGACAGAAACGTGAGGAACAGAGGCCCGGGAGAGTATCTGAGTTTCGACTCGTATCTGGAAAAAATTCATCTTTCGATTGGGGTTCTTCTGATTCCTTCGGGTTACAGTTTACAGAAGAGAATGCGAATCATGATTCATCGTTTTCGTCTTCTTTCGCGAGCGAACGAGTGGATTATGCTCTACTCGCGGAGTGGCTTCAGTCTTCCAATAGGATGAGACTCATCAGAAGGATTCACGCGATGGCATTGAAGTGTTTTGATGACCAAGTGATCTATTTCGGTAACAATTTGATTAGTTCTTGTGTGAGACTCGGCGATTTGGTCTATGCACGTAAAGTGTTCGACAGTATGCCTGACAGAAACACGGTTACATGGACTGCAATGATAGATGGGTACTTGAAATTTGGTCTTGAGGATGAGGCGTTCTTGCTGTTTGAGGACTATGTGAAGCATGGAATCCGTTTCACGAACGAGAGGATGTTTGTGTGCCTATTGAATCTGTGTAGTAGGAGATCAGAGTTTGAGCTCGGGAGACAGGTACATGGTAATATGGTGAAAGTTGGAGTGGAAAATCTCATTGTAGAAAGTTCTCTCGTTTACTTCTACGCGCAATGCGGTGAATTGACAAGTGCGTTACGAGCGTTCGATATGATGGAGGAGAAGGATGTGATATCCTGGACAGCCGTAATATCGGCTTGTTCAAGAAAAGGGCATGGAAATAAAGCCATCACTATGTTTACTGGAATGTTGAATCACGGCTTTTTACCTAACGAGTTTACAGTATGCAGTATCTTGAAGGCTTGTAGTGAGGAGAAAGCCATAAGATTTGGAAGGCAAGTACACAGCTTGGTGGTTAAAAAAATGATTAAGAAAGATGTTTTTGTAGGAACTTCGCTGATGGATATGTATGCAAAATGCGGGGAGGTTTCAGATTGCAGGAAAGTATTTGATGGAATGAGCAACAGAAACACGGTCACATGGACTTCAATTATCGCTGCACATGCTCGGGAAGGTTTTGGTGAGGATGCTATCAGCCTCTTTCGGGTAATGAAAAGGCGGCATTTGATAGCTAACAATTTGACAGTAGTAAGCATCCTTAGAGCGTGTGGATCTGTTGGGGCTTTATTGTTGGGGAAGGAACTTCATGCTCAGATCATCAAGAATTCGATCGAAAAGAATGTCTATATAGGAAGTACTTTGGTTTGGCTGTATTGTAAATGTGGAGAGTCTCGTGATGCCTTTAGTGTTCTACAACAATTGCCATCTAGAGATGTGGTCTCATGGACGGCTATGATCTCCGGATGTTCGAGCTTAGGACATGAATCAGAAGCACTAGACTTCTTGAAAGAGATGATTCAAGAGGGTGTAGAGCCAAACCCATTTACATACTCGTCAGCTTTAAAAGCTTGTGCTAATTCAGAAGCTCTTCTTATCGGCAGATCAATCCATTCCATTGCAAAGAAGAACCATGCTCTATCAAATGTCTTTGTGGGAAGTGCTTTGATTCATATGTATGCAAAATGTGGATTTGTCTCGGAAGCTTTTCGGGTATTCGACGATATGCCGGAAAAGAACTTGGTTTCATGGAAGGCAATGATAATGGGTTACGCAAGGAATGGGTTTTGCAGAGAAGCATTGAAGCTAATGTATAGAATGGAGGCAGAGGGTTTTGAGGTGGATGATTATATATTTGCAACAATTCTCTCTACCTGTGGAGATATCGAGCTGGATGAATCTGAATCTTCTGCGACTTGTTACTTGGAGACATCTTGATCTTTCTTCTCTATGAGCTCCTTTTCAAATTTTTATATGACAAAGTTCATGAAGAAAGAAGAAAATGTGTTTCAGAATAGCATCAAATGTACAAATTTCATGTTGGGGATATACAGAATCAAGGATCTGCAAATTTTAAATTTAATTTTTTTAGGAAAAAATCATATTTTAAAAAGCTGGTTGTATTTAAGTTTTTCTTTTGATGAATAACAATAAGACAGACAAAATGTATAAAAAGGTGAAAAGACATGTCGGGAGAAGAAAGAGTAATACCTAAAAGGTGTAAGACTGCCTTGACATTCTCATACGATAGATCAAATTCTGTGAATTTGGGTCTTCACCAATTCTAATTTAAAATACATTGTTACAAAATCTGGATTAAGTGATTAACCAACTAATTTAAAATACATTGAAGACTACTATCAGCAATAAAGTTTAAAGTATGTTGTGGTATTGGTCTCACATCCTCATCAATTTCATCATCGCTCACATACCTGTATAGTTACCGGAGGATGCTGAAAGAGATTATTATTAGGTCTTTGGTAACCCATGGAGATTAAAAAAACTTCAAACAATTAAAGCAGCACATCGTCTTTTGATTTCTATATATGCCAATAAAATCACTGTTGCCAAAACTTGAAAAGTAGAAAAATGAGGAAGACAAAGAAATACTGAAAGTATCGTGCATGATCTTTTCATGTCAAGCTTTTAAAACATATGCAGAAGCTCCCTTAATCTATTTTCCCCACACTTTTCTATTTTTTCTTTCTTTGTTCGTCAAATTTATCTTATTTATTTTAACAGAACTATCAACTATATGAATAAATGAAAAAAATAAAGATAGAGGAGGAAATCTATCTCCTTATCCTGACCACACAATCCAATATACTGAAATGGAAACGAATTTTTTCGATTAAAAAGCCAATCAGAAGCTGATTACAGCAAGCTCGCACAAAAATGGCGTCGCTTCTGGGATCTTCTTCTTCTTCCGTAATCTGGACTTCTCCTTCTCCTTCTTCTTCCTTAACACCTTCGACCTCCCCCATTTACTTCACGCCGGGTAACTAATCTCTTTAAAACCTTAAATCCTACTGTTTTCTCAATTCCGAAAACCTGGTGAATCGAAGAGCGAATTCTTTTTTACAGGGAAAATTTGTGGAAGAAAGTTAAATGCAGGAATCCAAATAAGGCCAAATAAGAACAGGTCTCGTTACCATGTCTCCGTTATGAATGTAGCCACAGAAATCAACTCTACTGAACAAGTACGACCTTTTTTTTGGTTTTTCACTCGAACTATATGCATTTTGATGATGTTTGCAGAAAGTTTCAGACTTTGCTTGGTTTACAAAGAGTTAGGCACAATATGATTGCTTTGGTCTTATGTAATAATGGTGGTTTTTGGGGTTTAGGTAGGGAAGTTTGATGCAAAGAAGAGTGCGAGGCCGGTTTATCCATTTGCAGCTATAGTAGGACAAGACGAAATGAAGCTATGTCTCCTGTTAAATGTGATTGATCCAAAGATCGGTGGTGTGATGATAATGGGAGACAGAGGAACTGGAAAATCTACAACGGTTAGGTCGTTAGTCGATCTGTTACCTGAGATTGAGGTAGTTGCAGGTGACCCGTATAACTCGGATCCTTTGGATCCTGAGTTTATGGGTGTAGAGGTAAGAGAGAAAGTTGAAAGAGGAGAGAAAGTTCCAGTTATCGCGACTAAGATCAATATGGTTGATCTTCCATTGGGTGCAACGGAAGATAGAGTTTGTGGAACAATCGATATTGAAAAGGCTTTAACAGAAGGTGTAAAAGCCTTTGAGCCTGGTTTGTTGGCTAAAGCCAACAGAGGGATTCTCTATGTTGATGAAGTTAATCTCTTGGATGATCATTTGGTTGATGTTCTTTTGGATTCTGCTGCTTCTGGTTGGAATACAGTTGAGAGAGAAGGAATATCGATTTCTCACCCGGCTAGGTTTATCTTAATTGGTTCAGGAAATCCAGAAGAAGGAGAGCTTAGGCCACAACTTCTTGATCGGTTTGGAATGCACGCACAAGTTGGGACGGTTAGAGATGCTGATTTACGAGTCAAGATTGTTGAAGAAAGAGCTCGTTTCGATAGTAACCCAAAGGAGTTCCGTGAAACTTACAAAACCGAGCAGGAGAAGCTTCAAGACCAGATTTCAACTGCAAGAAGCAATCTTTCCTCAGTTCAGATTGATCGGGAATTGAAGGTGAAGATCTCTAAGGTTTGTTCAGAGCTCAACGTCGACGGGTTGAGAGGTGACATAGTGACTAACAGAGCAGCCAAAGCACTTGCAGCTCTCAAAGGAAAAGATCGAGTAACTGCAGATGATGTTGCAACTGTTATCCCTAACTGCCTAAGGCACCGTCTCAGGAAAGATCCACTGGAATCTATTGATTCAGGAGTTCTAGTTTCTGAAAAGTTTGCCGAAGTTTTCAGCTGAATGGGAGATTCCATTCTCTGATAATTTTTTACCCTTTCCTATTCTGTAATAAACGGTGAGAAGAACCATAAACAGGCAGATCTGATAGAAATATAGAGTCTATGCTTTCTCCATTAAGTTGTGTTGTTCAAATCAGACATACTAGAACTCTGTTTCTTTGAATCATCTGCAAACATACTAGCATTGATTTAGGCTAAAAACACTATCAAGAAACCTTTTCAGCACCAACTGATATTATATTCTTGAAACGTGAGTGCTAGCTTGCTTGCCATAGTGTTTTGCCGGTTCTGGTAGAAGTGTGGACCAACTTCTGTCAGCCAATAAGGATTGATGGTGACAACATTCCGCATGTATTGACGCTCTGTTGAGACGAGGGATTGGTAAACCACAAATTTCGGATTCACCCTGAAGATTGTATCGATGTTCTATACCAAATAAGCTTTCACATTCAGAGGAAAACTTTTCAAACTTTGTGATGTTATTGAGAACAATATACTACTTACCTGAACAATACGGATGATGGATGAATATAAACTTCTTTAGAGCTTCTAATGGTCTAATATACCTCATTGCATTGTGGCTAAAAAACATAATAAAAAGAATGATGAAAATTTTGATTTCTCTAAAGTTAAAATGATGTGCAAAAACTGAGAACCGAAATGGGTCACTTACTTCTAAGCGGCACGCAATGGGGAAAAGTCCTGCAGCCACAGCTTTTCTCACAGCCTGAAAGGGGTAAATGACCTTTTACTTGGATAGAGAAAACTGCAGGGGTTGTAATGATCACATCTGAACAATCAAGCTCACTTGAAGCTAAAATCATCATTGGGTCCTAACAAAAAGGAAGAAACTGAAACATGCAATAATTGTTCAACATGAACATTGAACATTATGCTTCCTACGTCATCCTCGACGAAACGAGGTTTCTCGGTCCCTGGTTTCCAAAACGCTATCTTTTTTCGCCCAAGACCTCTGCCTTCTTCGTTTGTTTCAGTTTATTGTAAAGGCTTTCTCATTTAAGTCTCTGATTGTTCTACGGCGGGGAGTCTCGGTGACGGCGATACAGATACCGGCGATTTACACCTCAAACCGTCTCACTATTAATGGAGATTCCGGTCTAATTATTGGTTTGATTCGTTTGTGTAACCTAAACCGGAATTCTTAAGCGAGGTTCCGTTACCATTTTTTAGTATCGGAATGTGAACAAAACCTAATGTTGACAGTGATAATATTAGTATTTGGTTAATTCAGCACCGTTATGAAATAAATTTCGGTAAAATTTCGATTTTTATTCGGTTTACTTCGGTTTTTCCTTTAGTTACATTAAAAGGAAAAAAAAAATGTATCGTTTGGCTTCGTCTGCGTTTCCTTCTTCCCACACCACTCCACTCTGCAACAAGCTCTCACCATTTCTCCTCCGCCGCAACAGCAGCCACCAAAGTCAGCGACTTTGCCGTCGAAATTCTCAGATCATAGCAATGAGAGCTGTAATCCAGAGAGTCTCGTCTTCCTCCGTAACGGTCAGTTTTGTTATATTTTCCTATCAAAATCGTCGGTATAATGCGCAAAAATCCCTTATTTGACCTTAAAAGTTACCGACAGGTGGATGGTCGAATCGTATCGGAGATTGGCCCTGGTCTCTTGGTTTTAATCGGAATCCATGAATCAGATACTGATTCTGACGCTGATTATATGTATGCTATTACAAATCATAATTCTTTCATTAAAATTTCATTGTAAAGGTTACAAATTCTGAACAATTTATAGATGTCGAAAAGTTTTAAACATGAGATTGTTCCCTAACGAAACCACTGGCAAAGGATGGGACCAAAATGTAAGTTTTGTCAATAATTTCGTTTTTCAATATCTGGAAAACAAAATGCAAAGCTTTATGCTGTTTTTGCAGGTAATGCAAAGAAATTATGGAGTTCTACTTGGTAATGCATCTTTTTGTACCTTTGATTAGAGAAAAGCTTCAGCTTTCAAAAATGTGTTTTTGGTAAATGTTCTGAGATTTATCTCCTTTGCTTACTCTGATCATTGGATCATGTGTTAATACAGTTAGTCAGTTTACATTATACGGATTCTTGAAAGGTAACAAACCCGATTTTCACGTTGCAATGCAACCTGAGAAAGCAAAACCGTTTTACGCTTCTGTAGTCAAGAAATTCCAGAAAGCATATAATCCTGATGCAGTAAAAGGTATAGAAACAACATAAAGCTCTAATTGATCTTTCTTGATCAAAGTTTCACATTTTTATCGGGACTTCTTGACTGAATTTGGTGAACTCGTTTTCAACAGATGGTGTGTTTGGAGCTATGATGAAGGTAAGAGATAAATCCTTTGAATAGCCAAGTTTAATTTGTTATCTCGTGTGATTAAAACAAGTTCTCTTTCTTAATACATTTTCACGTTAAAAGGTCAATCTTGTAAACGACGGTCCAGTTACGATGCAGCTCGACTCACCCCAATCCTCCAAGTAAGCATAGATGTTTTGAATAAACTTATACAGCATTGGTTTTGTTACTAAAACAAGCTTTATTTGTTTCAGAAATGAGGCAAAGGCATCAACTGAATCATAAGATCACTTTTCTTGCGTCTGTTAAACTTTAGAATGAATATATATTCATGTGGTGCAACATTCAAAGTTCGTTGGACTGAAACATTCATAGATTTATATTAATCCTGCATTTCAGGTAAATTTGTTTTGCTTTTAATCAGATGCAAGCTCTAGACTTGCTAAAGATCTTGATCCCTAGATGCCTTAAGGTTTTGCCTTGAGTAGCATTCCAGCAGTAAACAATACTTCTTTCCCAAATGGTAAAATCTCAATTTTCCTGTAAGAACCATGAAACTTTTGTTGGGACAAAGGAAAACTATATATCGATTGTACAAAGGAAAATAGGAATTAAGAGTGAAGCGAAAAACAGCTTACTGATCTACTCGCTTTAGACTAGTAAATGCACAGATGATACTGTTGCATATCTCTGTTATAGAGTCATCTTCATTACGGTTAGAGAATGCGAGCTGAGCCTGAAGATAATTACCCGAGTTAAGACGAAGAGACAAAAAAGCTAGGAGAATGTCTAAGGAGAAACAAAGATATTATTATTACCAGAAAGGCATGTCCAATGAGGATCTGAATAATGTCAGGTCCTATCTTTTTAGTGACGTTCTTTGCATTTGTGCCATTTGAAAAGGTCTTCAAGATCCCATTTAGTGTTTTTGAATCCTCTGCTTGAGGAATGTTTGTTCTTCGGGTACGAACAGATGGCTGAAAACAGCAATAAACTTCTTCAGTTGTACACTATTTGTTGGAGAAAATAAACAGAGACATCAGAGGATTAACTACAAACCTTAGGAATGTATTTGATGAGGTACTGGAGAACAATCTCTAGCTTCCATTTAGGATCGTCGAAAACCTGTTTGGGAATTTTTCAAGTAAGAACCACAAAGAGAAGAATTTAGACAATATAAACAGTTTCAGAAGCGGTTTGACTCTTACCTGAAGAAAATTTGACAGCAAGTATCCATCATAAGTCAGCTCATCCAGAATGATCTCAATTGCAGGAGTCCTGCATGAAAGTGGATCACGAACATGGCAAAAACACAATTCAAGAGAGAGAGAGAGATCAGAATACCTAACGCCGTCTCCTCTAGTGGTAATCCCTTCTATGTCAGCTTTCTTTTTAGATGCATCAAGCTCCATGATCTAAAGAACGAACAGACATGTGAGAGAATAACTCCAAAAATAATAACTTGAATACTCCGGTGATAACCAAGACTTACCATTACTAGAAGTTCTTTCATAGCAGAAAGCATGCCCTTGTGCAATTCTACCAGATTGATAGATTTTTCATCAGCATCAAAGAGTGCACACATTGTTGATAGACAGTCTTTCATTAGGAGTTTGAAATTCACTCTTCTTGAAGCCTACAGGCGGAGCTAGAACATTAACTCACGCATAAACTATACTACTGAGCCATTGGTCATGGGATGTACCAGAAGTAGATATAGTGAGGAGTCCTTTAAAAGACTCCAGCTCATGGTTTCTGGATCACAAAAGGAGACAACTTCTAAAATTATCCCCAAACTCTACAAGACAAACAGAGATCTTGAAACTATGAAAACACCATTTGTACCTTCATACACTTGATTTCTTGGTGTGAAATCTAACTTAAGAACATGAACAAGATACTTGAACACGAGCATATTTCCCAGGATCTGTAAACAAAGTAGCAAGAGCAAGTTGTATGAAAGTCTGCAAACATGTTAGCTTACCTGCAGCAGAACAAGTGAAAATTGCAAAATATGGTTTAGTATAAACAAACAAACCAACCTTTGAATCCGATTCCTCAGACTCATTATCTCCTTTGTTCATGTTTTGAATCAGCTGTTGAAACCCTGAAATCAGAAGACAATAAAGTATATTAAACAAGAACAATCAAAAACAAACTCAAAAGAGGGGCAACGTCCTTACATGAGCTTCTCACTGATGTTTCCTTTTCACCAGAATCAACATCAGACCCAAAATTAAACGGTGACCAAGCCTGCCAAAAAGAAAAGACAACAATAACCAACACATGAAATCAACCATCCTCACTATGACTAAGCGTGAACAAAACACATCAAACAAATACTACGATTACCTCGTCAACGATTTCCAATTGATGTTTCCCAGTAGCAGATGAATCAGATATATAAACCCAAGGAAATCGCTGTACTTACAAGAACATGAAAAAATAATCATAACAATGATACTTCATTCGTTTGAAACAAAACTGCCATTTTTTAACGAATACCTGATGTAGTTGTGTCAAAAGCTGGAAACTTGCTGTTATGAGCTCCAAAGTTCTTCCGAATCTCAGTATCCGAAAAATCGCTTGGTACATTTTGCTTAAAATTCAACAAAACCCAGTTCAAATTCGTGACATTTTGGTGAAAAAAACATAAAATTTCTTAAACAATATATCATGTATTTACTAAGTTGGAGGAATTCCATTTTCGGGTACAAGTGAAGCGGCACGAACAGCTTCCAGATACTGCAAACCTGGGGTTCCATTCAACGGATCTATATCATGATGAAAAAACGGAATTTATCAAAACCCAAAAAAAGGAAGAATGAAGTGAGTAAACGAACTATCTTCGTTAGCGTCGCGATTGTCCTTAGCGCCGGTCGAATCAAGCATGGCCAATGTATTTGCCTCCAAGCCACCGCCATAGCTATTCACCACTTTGCGACTATTACCCTTCGTCTCTTTCGACATCTCTTTTGAGATTAAAATCTTAATACAAAAGTTTAGACTGGAGAGGAGAGATTCGTAAAGCCCTAATAAACAACCGAAAGCAATTTTACCGCCATCAGAGGGAGAGTTGTTGGCAAAAAAACTCCGTTGCCGGGACTCGAACCCGGGTCTCTCGGGTGAGAGCCGAGTATCCTGACCAGCTAGACTACAACGGATCTTGTCTTTCCTTCAAATGTTAAAAATATATACAAAAGGCTAGAGTATATTCTTCGTTTCCAACCTAATATAAAAAAATATTCCATTCGTTTTACTTAGTTATTTTCGGTTTTGGTTTTTTTGTTTGGTAAAATTAAAGATACATTCAGTTATTTTTATATTTTGGTTCGGTTTTGGTTCCGTTATACTTTGGTTTCGACCGGTTCGGTTATTAAATTCAAAATTCGAAAAAACCAAAATAACCAAAATTAACCGAAAATAACAAAAAAATAACAAAAAATAATCGAAAATAACTAAAAATAACCAAAATAAGTAAAATATCCGAAATATTTTTGGATAACCAAAAATAGTTTGGTTTTTTGAATATTATTTTGGTTTACGGTTCAGTTTTGGTTAGTAAACAATAACCATAGTTTTCCAAAATAATATCCGTTCGATTATTTACTTATAACCGAATATCAATCGAAATATGTTTTTTAGTTTGGTTTCAGTTCAATTTATTTGATTCGGATTATTTACTTAGTCATTATTTACTTAGTCATAATTTAAAGTCTCTCCGGTCTCCATATTTAAGATTTCCTTGAGCAAATGTGACAAATGAGGATCAATGCTTTGTATTTAATAATAAAACATTAATTAACTTCCGTAATTTAGTATATAATACTTACTAACTTGTTATGAGCAGTTATAGTAAGTATTTGTTATTATAGTGAAATTGTTTTTAATGTGTTAACAATGTATCTCTAATACATTGAATGAAGATCTTAATAGGAGTAAAAAAGAAAGAAAGAAAGAATAAAAGATCTGAACCCCTTTTTCAATTCTAAGCTATGTTTCAAAGCGTGTGGATATATAATGTGATTATATCTTACTCAACCTTTTTTCTTTTAATATATGATTATATCTTAGTCAATTTGAACATACTAATAATTATATTCTATTCATTTCTCATCATTGTATCAAATCTTTCGACTGACGGAAATCTACTGATATAATTATTCCATAAAAATGTTTTGAATGACTTAGTTGGTACGTCTTTCTTGTTTCGATCACATATCTACTATATATCTACTATATATTAAATGATAAACATTAAAAGTGAAAATTGCTTAGGTGTTATCACCATATTCACTCTCAACAATTTTACTAATTAATTTAATTTTAAATATAAATTATTTATTTTATTATCTAAATATCTTAATTAGATAATTTAATTATAGAATTTAATGAGTTTTCAAACACTATTTAATTTTCAAATATACAAAGATTCAAAAATTTGGAAATTTTGAGTTAGTAAATTACACATTTAATTACTCGCCAATTTTAAAAATAGAAAATTATTTTTTATATAAATAATTAATTATTGTACACATATATAAGGAAAGTAAATATGTCAAATTTTTATAGATATAGAAACTTTATTAACACTATTTAATTCTATTTTTATATTATATGCAACTTTACTTTTTAACTCAATAATTAAATTTAATATATTGTAGTAATAATTGTTTTATATATATATATATATTGTGTAATAACATTGTCGGCATATCTAAATCACAAATCATATAGAAATTATATCACTCAATTTTATTTTGTTTCCAAATAATCAATATATTTACAAATAAAATTTTATATTATATCATTTATTTGTAATATTAAATTTGAATAATTAATAATTATTTTTTAGTATGACTACTCTATATATAAGTATTATATATATTCTATAACATAACAAAATTAATTAAAACTACTAATTTTATTAATTTAATTTAAAACATGTTTCAAATATTTTACTAAAAAATTTATAAATGTATTTTTGATTAACGTATCGCAAAAACAACGATAAAATAATGTAATATTATTTGAATAATATATAATAATAGTAATATCATTCTTTTATAATATATATAATATTATAAATTAAAATATATTTATAATTTTTTCATTTAAATAATAAAAAAATTTAAAATATTAATTTTACTCTGTGCATAGCACAAGTAGTATTCTAGTTATATAAAATTTATTAAACAATTTTAATATAGGCTTCAAACTATAACATTAGTAAACTAATATGTACAATTATCAAAAATATCACAAAAAACTAAGCCGTTGTTTTAGTGAAAGAATAAACTAAGCTGTTGTTTTAGTGAGAATATCATTTTCAAAAATATCATTACTCGTTTTTCTTCTCTAAAACCTTAAATAATCACTAAAAAGTTATTTCAATAATATTATTATTATTTTTTCCGAAAATTATTAAACTATTTTTCCTAAAATACCAAAAGCATAAAATGATGTTTAAGAATTTATCATTCCAATATTTGAGTTTAGATTCAGTGTTTTAAATTTAGGGTTCAGTTTTTTAAGGCTTATAGTTTAGGTTTAATGGTTTAAATTTTAGTTTTATAGTCTTTTTTGGGAGAAAATTCTAACGGTACTTTTTAAAAAAACTAGTTATAATATTTTGAAATAAAAACTAAGTTTTGTGGTATCTTAAAGATTTGGTAAAGCTAAACCTTAATCTAGAGTATTAAACTCAAACCAAATATTTAAATAACTTCTACAAATCTTATTTAGTGTTTGTGGTATTTCTGTCAAATAATATTTTAAAGTTATTTTGTAGAAAAAGCCTAGTGATGGTATTTGTAAAACAGAAAATTATTTTAGTGATATTTTAAAATATTTATCAATTAATATATATATATATATTATATATATTATATTATGTTAAAATCTCACAAAATATCATAAATGAGGTTTTTCTAAAAATATCTTTTAGTTATAAATACAATTAAAAAATTTATTTCCCAAAATATCAAAAAAGTAAAATTAAAACCTTAGACCCTGAAACTTAAAACATAAACATTTAAAACTAAACTTAAATCTAAATCTAAATATTTAAATTATAAATTTTTAATAATTATTTTAAATGGTTATGATATTTTTGAATAATAGTATTTTGGGGAAAAAATAATGATGATATTTTTTAAGAAAATAATATTTTTACAGTAGTATTTGTGTTAAAGTAGTATTATTCCGGTTATTAAACTACTAATTTAGAGGTCACATGTAATGATTAACCTTTTGATCCAATAACTACTACTACTACTATTCTCCAAAACGAATATGTGCCTCTTGTGGGAACACATCATAGATTCTGATGAACCGTAAAACTCAAGATTATTATGTTTATCACAAAAGTAAACACGAAAATCGTGGGGAATAAAATAATACAGTTGTACAATATTTTCTTCTTAAGATATTTAGTCATTATAAAAACCTATCTTCTTAGTTTGCTTAAATATGTTTAATCTTACTATATGTTTAAGTAGTTTGGCAAACAAAAAAATGTTAAATGAATACGTTGCATCTGGCCTTTTTCAAGAAAACACAATCTTCTCTTTTTCTATTTTAAGAGCGATTACACGATCTTAATACTTTAACAATCAAGTAACATCAATATATTAAAAGTAATTTCATATCATGTATACATATATAATCCAAAAAATGATACGTTACACGTGTGTGTATACACAGAAAGATCCTGATTTTCAGTGGAACCTAAAAACCTCCATGAAATGAGGTGGTCAGTACCTTGGAACACAAGTTTCACCAGCTGTACTTCCCAATTATCTGCTGCCTATTTCCCATTTCAACACTGCAGATTAACTATCTCTTTAAAAAGGCCCTAACCCAACCAACATAAGCTCTCTTCAATTCAGCAATGGCTTTAGGGAATATCCAGAAACCAGACGGAGAGCTCCTAAAGAAAGTTTGGGAGAATTTCATCAGAAAACCAGAAACCGATAAAAAATCAGTCTATGGTCCACAAGTTTCAAGAACTTGGGAAGCATTGCCTATCCTTGATGACATACCAAATGATTCTAAAGAAATGCTTCCAAACCTAGATATGTCGATGGAGGCCAAAGAATGGACAGAGATTCTCGACTCGGCTGCTTCTTTCCCAAGCGAAACCAAAGATTACCCATTATCCAACCCTACTGGTTCATGTTCTTCGTCTTCGCGAGTATCTTGCACAACAAGGAAATACAGAGGAGTAAGGAGACGTCCGTGGGGGAAATTCGCAGCTGAAATCAGGGATTCGACAAGAAACGGTGTTAGGGTTTGGCTCGGGACGTTCCAAACTGCAGAAGAAGCAGCTATGGCGTATGACAAAGCCGCGGTCAGAATTAGAGGTACTCGGAAAGCTCACACGAATTTTCAACTAGAGACTGTTATAAAAGCTATGGAAATGGATTGTTGCCCAAGTTACTACCCGATAAACCTCTCAAATACGTCTCAATCGTTAAGAAACCACCGCGAAATTGGACTGAGAAGGGGAAAAGAGACAATTAGGGCATGTGTCAATAACTTCGTTGATGGGATGGTTCAAAACAGTTGTACCCTTAGTTATTGTACATCTCAGGAGTACTTGGATACCTCTGGATTGCTTGGGAGTGAGGAAACTTGGTTAGGTTCAAGAAAGAGACAAAGAAGCGATGAAGATCATATGTTTCAAGAAGTTGAGAATGATGAGACGAAGAAGATGGTTAACTATGGAGAAGAGAAATTGTGTGATGTGTTTGGTATGTTTGAGTTTGAGGATTTGGGAAGTGATTATTTGGACATGTTGTTATCTTCTTTTTGACAAGAAAAAAAAACCACAACTGCTGCTTAGCTTTTTTGACATCCATTATACTTTGGTAATAGTAATTAGATACATATGTATATTATGTAATCACGTCAAGACATTATTCTTTCTATATTTACGGGGTTCACAAAGAAAATTGTGTGTATATATATGGTGGTAAAATACTTTATATATAAGATATAAGTTTTTATAACTTAACCCAAAAAATGTAATGCTATGTCTATATTTTTATTAGATATTTATTATTTTTATTTTGCCTGAAGAAGCAAAATCTCAACTTTTGAAGTTAACTCAACGCACATATGTTGCTGCTGCTGCTGCATTAGCTTTAGCCGTCGATGAAGCCGTGCACTTGGGAAATTGAGGATGAACAACAAATCGGTTATAGATTGTGCTGTTGCATTTTGATTCCCCTTTCCGAATCAAACAGAAACCAAACAAAAATGTCAATTTTTAGAACAATGACTTTACACTTCGTTGTTTAGAGTGGTGAGAATAGTTTTGTAATAATGTTGAGTTATGTTTCGTCTTTGAGATGTTGACATAACCATTTAATCAAAGCCTCTCTTTTATTTAGAACTCTTGGGTTTCGTCTTTGATAAAGTCTCTTCTAGAAAATGAAAAAATTATAAATAACAAACTTTCAATGATTACACCACAATTGGACGAAAGACTGAACAGTTTGACCAATCATATTGGTTCTCATACCTCATACAAAAAGAATGACGTCAGTGGAACGTAAGCCCCGTTCTGTTTGTACAAAGTGAATAACTGTTTCACCGGCCATTATATCTTTGCAAGAGAGACCAGAAAGGCTCCACACACGCGTCTCAGCCAATATTGACCCTCCACGCACAAGATTCTCTCGTTTGCGAGGCTGCATCTCTGCAGAAAGTGGCCCGGGGACTTTCCTGGGCCCGAGCTTCGACAAGCCCATAGCCCAATCACTTCATCCACAGACGTTGGTAACCACTTTGGGTGTTTGTTTTATTTATACAATTGCGAGACTTGTTTAATACTCGATGTGGGACATTGCTATTAAAAAATAAAATAACATTTTTTTAATATTTTATTTCAATTTATCATTAATTATTTAAATTTTCAAAAATATTACAAATTTAATAGTAAAATAATTAAACTCTCTTTTCAAAAAAAAATTTAACTCCTAAACTGAAAAAAATGAATTCAAACATTATATATTTTTTTTATTTATTAAGCTAAATAATTATTTTTACATAATAATTTATATTATTTTAGTAATTTTATTTTTAATATATTAAATTTAGAAAATAAATTTTAAAAAATGTTATTTTAAGTTATTATTCTAAAAAGTATTACTTTTTTTTTAATTTATTTAATATTGGATGAGAAAATTTCTATTAAAAAGCATTACTTAATATCTTCCGTTTATATTTTGGCAAAGAACTCATATTCCAAATTGGATTTTTTAATGTTTCCAAATTTGTGAGCGTACAGAACCGACGAACACTACGATTATCTCTTCAAATGAGTTTTAATCGGAGATTTTGGCGTCGGAATCAAAGTCAACCATTGGTGTCGAATTCGCCACAAAAAGCGTTCATGTCGACGACAGAACCATCAAAACTTAGCTTCGGAACCCTGCTGGTCAAGAAAGGTATAAAAAAATCCTCGTGACCTATCTCTGTTTTTCTCTATATTATGTTATGCTTTGTTTTTATTGAAATAAAACTCAAAAACCAAACTTTTAAAACCGAAATTGAGCTTCAAGTTGTTTCACTGACTTCTTTATTCTGTTTCTTCTCTTTTCATTGCTACTGTGTTTCTAAGCTCTGTATTTTTTTCCTCTGCCTCTGGTTTTGAGTTGTTTTGCTGTTATGCAGATACAGAACAATCATGAGTGCATACTGCAGAGGAGCAATGGGGACTCTTCTAGTATACGACTTAACTCGAAACATAACGTTCGATAACATCGAAAAATGGTTCAAAGAGCTTCGTGACCATACCGATTCAAAAAGAGAAAGAACATGTTCTTCATGGAAACTTGTGCATCGTGTAATGAGCCGTAAAGCTCTTGGCGGTACTGGAGAACCAACGTTTTTGCCTAAAGGACAGACCATTGATATTGGAAGCAAGGATGATGATGTTACTGCTGTTAAATCCTCTGGTTGTTGTTTTGGTTGAGATCTGGTCATGTTATGGATGGACACGATATGGATGTTTTAGATTTTGATAATATCTCAATCCACTTTATTTTGTGTTATCTTAGATACAAACTTCATCGACGATCACGCTTTGGAATCGGAGTTGCAAGGGGAAACTCTTGGAAATTCGGAGAAACATCAACTGCCATTCCTATATTTATTATTTTACAAACTTCAATAGTTTTGTTCGTTTGGTCGTAGTCGACAGCTACGGCTACGGTCAACAGTACGACTACGACTGCGACATATGTTGTTCATTTATCTATTATCGGCAGTTACGGTTGTAGTTAATCGTAAATTTTTAGTTGCACTAATATTAAAATATTAGTGACAGGAAACTCACCTATTCATCAACTCTGCTTGCCATTTTTTGGATTTGGCCAGAGTTTTAGGATCACCAATCTGAACAAAATAAAAATGTTTTTAACTGTGCTTAGTTAAGTTGGAAGGACTTAAAAAGAGCTTACAAGGATAACGTACCTTTATGATTCGCTTCACTTTCTGAATGCCCCTTAACAAAATCTAGTTTACAAAACATAGAGTTGTATAACGGCAGCAAGAATTATTTTTAAAGCAACAGTCTTGCAAAGAATTCAATGAGAAAAGACAAAAAACTAACTTGTAGTTCGAAACGATGTATCTCAATCCACATCTGGATTGGTGACATTAGTCCATTAACCAGAAAAGCGGTAAGAACAATGGACATCCACCTATACAAGAGTAGAAAAACCGATCACGTAAAGCCATAAGAAATCATCAAGCACTAGCAAACATAAAGTCTAACAAATTTAATGGACAGATTACCAGTTAAGGCCGGTAAGCTCATGGATTCCATTAATCACATATTGCACGTAGTCATCAGGGCAAGAAAAATTTTCAATTGCTGCAGAACACTCATCTATAGTAGAGACTGTAGTGGCCACTGATTCTACAGATTTCTCAGGTGCAAGTTCTTCAACAACTTTTTAATCAGCGTTCAAAAAAATACGACATAGAACGCATCATCTGTTCATTGCGATTTACCGTAGGTAACTACAACATTAAACGAATACCGTAGCCACAACCGTAATAAATTGTGATTAACAAATAAACATAACTAATTATGTTTCAAAAATGCGATGGTTTTTTAAAAAAAATTAGAAAATAAACATTCAGAAACACATTTTTTATACCTTAAAAAAACATATAGGAATGAGACTAATTTTGGAATAATTGAGTTTGATAATCATTTTTTATCGAACCAAAACTGAAAATAATTTTGTTCAATGAATGAAAATGATGATTTAAATGCTTGAATTTAAATATAACGGTTTTTTATTTAAATTAAAAGTACTTAATGTCTCTTGTCTTTGTGTTGTTTTATACAATATTTTTTAGTGGTTGATGTTATATATACATATATTTCCAAAACGTATTTATTTCATAAATTTCGTAAATTTATCAAATATTATTAGACTAATCTAACAATTTAAAATTTTTCGTAAGAGATTTTAACATGCAAAATGAATCCTTCATTAGTCTAGGTATCTATCCTTAAACTTATGATCGTTTACAGAAAATTTTGGAATATTGAAAAATTTTGGAATATTGAAAAATTCTAAATCGTAAAATTAATCAAAAATTTTGACTGTTGTTTTACATTAGATGAAAAATCAATTAAAAATTGTTATCTCTAACGATCAAAAAATAATACACCATGTTCGGTTAGCTTTCACAACTATTCGATCAACAATCAAATATTATTTGACTAATCTCCCCATTTAAAATCTTTCGTAAGAGATTTTAATGTGGAAAAGGAATCCTTCCTTAGTCTAGTTATCTATCATAAAATTTATGATAGTTTACAGAAAAATTTGGAATATTAAATAATTTTAAATCATAAAATTAATCAAAAACTTTGACAGTTATTTTACATTAGATGATAAATCAATTAAAACTTGTTATCTCTAACGATCAAAAGACAATACACCATATTTGGTTAGCTTTCACAACTATGTGATCAACAATCAAATATTATTTGACTAATCTCACAATTTAAAATCCTTCGTAAGAGATTTTAATGTGAAAAAAGGGATCCTTCCCTAGTCTAGGCTTCCTTAGTATAGGATTCCTTAATCTAGGTATCTATCCTAAAATTTATGATCGTTTACAAAAAAATTAAGAATATTAAAAAAATTTAAATCATAAAATTAATCAAAAATTTTGAGTGTTGTTTTACATTAGATGAGAAATCAATTAAAACTTGGTATTTCTAACGATCAAAAGATAGGACACCAAGTTCGGTTAGTTTTCACAAATATGCGATCAACAACCAAATATTATTTGACTAATCTCGCAATTTAAAATCTTTCGTAAGATATTTTAATGTGGAAAAGGAATCCTTCCATGGTCTATGCTTCCTTAATCTAGGTATCTATCCTAAAATTTATGATCGTTTACAGAAAAATTTGGAATATTAAAAAATTTTAAATCATAAAAATAATCAAAAACTTTAACTGTTGTTTTACATTAGATGAGAAATCAATTAAAACTTAGTATCACTAACGATCAAAAGACAATACACCAAATTCGGTTAGCTTTCACAACTATGCGATCAACAATCAAATATTATTTAACTAATCTCACAATTTAAAATCTTTCGTAAAAGATTTTAATGTGGAAAATCCTTCCTTACTAGGCTTTCTTATTTTAGGTATCTATCCTAAAATTTATGATCGTTTACGGAAAAATTTGGAATATTGAAAAATTTTAAATCATAAAATTAATCAAAAACTTTGACTTTTGTTTTATATTAGATGAGAAATCAATTAAAATTTGGTATTTCTAACGATCAAAAGACATGACACCAAATTCGGTTATCTTTCACAACTATGCGATCAACAATCAAATATTATTTGACTAATCTCACAATTTAAAATCTTTTTGTAAGAGATTTTAATGTGGAAAAGGAATCCTTCCTTAGTCTAGGCTTCTTTAATTTATGATGGTTTACAGAAAAATTTAGAATATTGAAAAATTTTAAACCATAAAATTAATCAAAAACTTTGACTATTGTTTTACATTAGATGAGAAATCAATTAAAACTTTGGTATCTCTAACGATCAAAAGACAGGACAACAAATTCGGTTAGTTTTCACAACTATGCGATCAACAACCAAATATTATTTGACTAATCTCATAATTTAAAATCTTTCGTAAGAGATTTTTAAAGATGTGGAAAAAAATTCCTTCCTTAGTTTAGACATCCTTAGTCTATGACATATCATAAGATTTATGATCGTTTACAGGAAAATTTGGAATATTGAAAAATTTTAAATTATAAAGCTAATCAAAAACTTTAACTGTTGTTTTATATGAGATGAGAAATCAATTAAAAATTGGTATTTCTAATGATCAAAAGACAAGACACCAAATTCGGTTAGATTTCACAACTATACGATCAACAATCAAATATTATTTGACTAATCTCACAATTTAAAATATTTCGTAAGAGATTTTAATGTGGAAAAAGAATAATTCTTAGTCTAGGCTTCCTTAATCTAGATATCTATCCTAAAATTTATGATCGTTTCCAAAAAAAATTAGAATATTGAAAAATTTTAAATCATAAAATTAATTAAAAACTTTGACTGTTGTTTTACATTAGATGAGAAATCAATTAAAATTTGGTATCACTAACGATCAAAAGACAGGACACCAAGTTCGGTTAGATTTCACAACTATGCGATCAACAATTAAATATTATTTGACTAATCTCACAATTTAAAATCTTTCGTAAGAGATTTTAATGTGGAAAAGGAATCTTTGCTACTACTAGGCTTCCTTAATCTAGTATCTATTCTAAAATTTATGATCGTTTAAAGAAAAATTTAGAATATTGAAATTTTTTAAATCATAAAATTAATCAAAAACTTTGACTGTTGTTTTACATTAGATGAGAAATCAATTGTTAGCCCGTTGTGACCCAGTGACCAAAAAAATGAGAAATTAATTAAAACTTGGTATCTCTAACGATCAAAAGACAAGACACCAAGTTTGGTTAGATTTCACAACTATGCGATCAACAATCAAATATTATTTGACTAATCTCACAATTTAAAATCTTTCGTAAGAAATTTTAATGTGGAAAAGGAATCCTTAGTCTAGGCATCCTTAGTCTAGGATCTATCCTAAGATTTATGATCATTTACAGGAAAATTTGGAATAATAAAAAAATTTAAATCAATAAATTAATCAAAAATTTTGGCTGCTGTTTTACATTAGATGCGAAATCAATTAAAACTTGATATCTCTAACGATCAAAAGACAAGACACCAAATTCGGTTAGCTTTCACAACTATACGATCAACAATCAAATATTATTTGACTAATCTCACAATTTAAAATCTTTCGTAAGAGATTTTAATGTGGAAAAGGAATCCTCCCTTAGTCTAGGCTTTCTTAGTTTAGGTATCTATCCCAAAATTTATGATCGTTTACAGGAAAATTTGGAATATTGAAATATTTTAAATCATAAAATTAATCAAAAATTTTGACTATTATTTTACATTAGATGAGAAATCAATTAAAACTTGGTATCTCTAACGATCAAAAGACACGACACCAATTTCGGTTAGCTTTCACAACTATGCGATCAACAATCAAATATTATTTGACTAATCTCACAATTTAAAATCTTTCGTAAGAGATTTTAATGTGGAAAAAGAATCCTTCCTTAGTCTAGGCTTTCTTAGTTTAGGTATCTATCCTAAAATTTATGATCGTTTACAGAAAAATTTGGAATATTGAAAAATTTTAAATCATAAAATTAATCAAAAATTTTGACTATTGTTTTACATCAGATGAGAAATCAATTAAAACTTGGTATCTCTAACGATCAAAAGACAGGACACCAAATTCGGTTAGCTTTCACAACTATGCGATCAACAATCAAATATTATTTGACTAATCTCACAATTTAAAATCTTTCGTAAGAGATTTTAATGTGGAAAAAGAATCCTTCCTTAGTCTAGGCTTTCTTAGTTTAGGTATCTATCCTAAAATTTATGATCGTTTACAGAAAAATTTGGAATATTGAAAAATTTTAAATCATAAAATTAATCAAAAATTTTGACTATTGTTTTACATCAGATGAGAAATCAATTAAAACTTGGTATCTCTAACGATCAAAAGACAGGACACCAAATTCGGTTAGCTTTCACAACTATACGATCAACAATCAAATATTATTTGACTAATCTCACAATTTAAAATCTTTCATAAGAGATTTTAATGTGGAAAAGGAATCCTTCCTTAGTCTAGGCTTTCTTAGTTTAGGTATCTATCCTAAAATTTATGATCGTTTACAGAAAAATTTGGAATATTGAAAAATTTTAAATCATAAAATTAATCAAAAATTTTGACTATTGTTTTACATCAGATGAGAAATCAATTAAAACTTGGTATCTCTAACGATCAAAAGACATGACACCAAATTCGGTTAGCTTTCACAACTATGCGATCAACAATCAAATATTATTTGACTAATCTCACAATTTAAAATCTTTCGTAAGAAATTTTAATGTGGAAAAGGAATCCTTAGTCTAGGCATCCTTAGTCTAGGATCTATCCTAAGATTTATGATCATTTACAGGAAAATTTGGAATATTAAAAAAATTTAAATCATAAAATTAATCAAAAATTTTGGCTGCTGTTTTACATTAGATGCGAAATCAATTAAAACTTGGTATCTCTAACGATCAAAAGACAGGACACCAAATTCGGTTAGCTTTCACAACTATACGATCAACAATCAAATATTATTTGACTAATCTCACAATTTAAAATCTTTCGTAAGAGATTTTAATGTGGAAAAGGAATCCTTCCTTAGTATAGGCTTTCTTAGTTTAGGTATCTATCCTAAAATTTATGATCGTTTATAGGAAAATTTGGAATATTGAAAATTTTAAATCATAAAATTAATCAAAAATTTTGACTATTGTTTTACATTAGATGAAAAATCAATTAAAACTTGGTATCTCTAACTATCAAAAGACACGACACCAATTTCGGTTAGCTTTCACAACTATGCGATCAACAATCAAATATTATTTGACTAATCTCACAATTTAAAATCTTTCGTAAGAGATTTTAATGTGGAAAAGGAATCCTTCCTTAGTCTAGGCTTTCTTAGTTTAGGTATCTATCCTAAAATTTATGATCGTTTACAGAAAAATTTGGAATATTGAAAAATTTTAAATCATAAAATTAATCAAAAATTTTGACTATTGTTTTACATCAGATGAGAAATCAATTAAAACTTGGTATCTCTAACGATCAAAAGACAGGACACCAAATTCGGTTAGCTTTCACAACTATGCGATCAACAATCAAATATTATTTGACTAATCTCACAATTTAAAATCTTGCGTAAGAGATTTTAATGTGGAAAAGGAATCCTTCCTTAGTCTAGGCTTTCTTAGTTTAGGTATCTATCCTAAAATTTATGATCGTTTATAGGAAAATTTGGAATATTGAAAAATTTTAAATCATAAAATTAATCAAAAATTTTGACTATTGTTTTACATTAGATGAGAAATCAATTAAAACTTGGTATCTCTAACGATCAAATGACACGACACCAATTTCGGTTAGCTTTCACAACTATGCGATCAACAATCAAATATTATTTGACTAATCTCACAATTTAAAATCTTGCGTAAGAGATTTTAATGTGGAAAAGGAATCCTTCCTTAGTCTAGGCTTTCTTAGTTTAGGTATCTATCCTAAAATTTATGATCGTTTACAGGAAAATTTGGAATATTGAAAAATTTTAAATCATAAAATTAATCAAAAATTTTGGCTGTTGTTTTACATTAGATGTGAAATCAATTAAAACTTGGTATCTCTAACGATCAAAAGACAGGACACCAAATTCGGTTAGCTTTCACAACTATACGATCAACAATCAAATATTATTTGACTAATCTCACAATTTCAAATCTTTTGTAAGAGATTTTAATGTGGAAAAGGAATCCTTCCTTAGTATAGGCTTTCTTAGTTTAGGTATCTATCCTAAAATTTATGATCGTTTATAGGAAAATTTGGAATATTGAAAATTTTAAATCATAAAATTAATCAAAAATTTTGACTATTGTTTTACATTAGATGAAAAATCAATTAAAACTTGGTATCTCTAACTATCAAAAGACACGACACCAATTTCGGTTAGCTTTCACAACTATGCGATCAACAATCAAATATTATTTGACTAATCTCACAATTTAAAATCTTTCGTAAGAGATTTTAATGTGGAAAAGGAATCCTTCCTTAGTCTAGGCTTTCTTAGTTTAGGTATCTATCCTAAAGTTTATGATTGTTTACAGGAATATTTGGAATATTGAAAAATTTTAAATCATAAAATTAATCAAAAAATTTGACTATTGTTTTACATCAGATGAGAAATCAATTAAAACTTGGTATCTCTAACGATCAAAAGACAGGACACCAAATTCGGTTAGCTTTCACAACTATGCGATCAACAATCAAATATTATTTGACTAATCTCACAATTTAAAATCTTTCGTAAGAGATTTTAATGTGGAAAAGGAATCCTTCCTTAGTCTAGGCTTTCTTAGTTTAGGTATCTATCCTAAAGTTTATGATTGTTTACAGGAATATTTGGAATATTGAAAAATTTTAAATCATAAAATTAATCAAAAAATTTGACTATTGTTTTACATCAGATGAGAAATCAATTAAAACTTGGTATCTCTAACGATCAAAAGACAGGACACCAAATTCGGTTAGCTTTCACAACTATGCGATCAACAATCAAATATTATTTGACTAATCTCACAATTTAAAATCTTGCGTAAGAGATTTTAATGTGGAAAAGGAATCCTTCCTTAGTCTAGGCTTTCTTAGTTTAGGTATCTATCCTAAAATTTATGATCGTTTACAGAAAAATTTGGAATATTGAAAAATTTTAAATCATAAAATTAATCAAAAATTTTGACTATTGTTTTACATGAGATGAGAAATCAATTAAAACTTGGTATCTCGAACGATCAAAAGACAGGACACCAAATTCGGTTAGCTTTCACAACTATGCGATCAACAATCAAATATTATTTGACTAATCTCACAATTTAAAATCTTTCGTAAGAGATTTTAATGTGGAAAAGGAATCCTTCCTTAGTCTAGGCTTTCTTAGTTTAGGTATCTATCCTAAAATTTATGATCGTTTATAGGAAAATTTGGAATATTGAAAAATTTTAAATCATAATATTAATCAAAAATGTTGACTATTGTTTTACATTAGATGAGAAATCAATTAAAATTTGATATCTCTAACGATCAAAAGACAGGACACCAATTTCGATTAGCTTTCACAACTATGCGATCAACAATCAAATATTATTTGACTAATCTCACAATTTAAAATCTTTCGTAAGAGATTTTAATGTGGAAAAGGAATCCTTCCTTAGTCTAGGCTTTCTTAGTTTCTATCTATCCTAAAATTTATGATCGTTTACAGGAAAATTTGGAATATTGAAAAATTTTAAATCATAATATTAATCAAAAATGTTGACTATTGTTTTACATTAGATGAGAAATCAATTAAAATTTGATATCTCTAACGATCAAAAGAGAGGACACCAATTTCGGTTAGCTTTCACAACTATGCGATCAACAATCAAATATTATTTGACTAATCTCACAACTTAAAATCTTTCGTAAGAGATTTTAATGTGGAAAAAGGAATCTTTCCCTTCCTTAGTCTAGGCTTTCTTAGTCTAGGTATCTATCGTAAAACTTACGATCGATTACATAAAAGTTTGAAATATTAAAAAAATTTAAATCGTAAAATTAATCAAAAACTTTACCTGTTATTTACAAAATGAGAAATGAATTAAAACTTGGTATCTCTAACGATTAAAAGAGATGACACCATATTCGGTTAGCTTTCAGAACTATGCGATCAACAATCAAATATTATTTCACTAATATCACGATTTAAAATCTTTCGTAAAAGATTTTAACGTAGAAAAGGAATCATTTCTTAGTCTAGGTATATATACTAAAACTTATGATCATTTACAACAAAATTTGGAATATTGAAAAGTTTTAAATCGTAAAATTAATCAAAAACTTTGAGTGTTATTTACATTAGATGAGAAATCGATTAAAAATATGTATCTTTAACGATCAAAATTTAGGACACAATGTTCGGATAGTCTTCACGACTATGCGATTAACAATCAAATATTATTTGATTAATTGTGGAAATGTTAGAGGAAGATCATTTTTACTTTATTTTGTTCTAAAAAAATTATAGACTTTTGTTTATTAAAACTAGATATCTTTAACAATCAGAATCAAAACACACGAACACCCAGTTATGCGGTGAACAATCAATTTGTTTTATTAATCCTATGTTATGATCGTGGAAAAGTGAGAAATGGGAATAACGTTTCATTAATATTTCTTTTTATCCTAAAATCGACGTCTACCAAGAAGTTGAAAGAATAATAATTTTGAACCTAAACTTAATTAAAAAAATTTGACTTCTTTTAACATCAAGATACAAAATTAGTTATAAGTATCACAATGTTTAGTTAGGTTTTTAAAATTGTGTGATTAACAATCAAATTTTTTTAAAATTTTTTTAGAATTTTAAATAATTTTTATCGTGAAAATGAGAAAAATGAAAATTATACATATTGTCAAATTACTTAAAAATTATTTTTTTTATATTAGAATTTGATATGAAAACAATTATGTATATCATCATCTCTTATCGTAATAAGACATGACATCACATATTTATCATTTTATAATTGAGTAGTCAATTTATTTTGATTAATTTAACTATCTAAATTTTTTCCTAAATTTTTTTATGTGATAAATTGCATATATTTTTTTCGATTTAAATTAATAAGATCTTAAAATATGGTTAAAAGCAATCGAAAACTTACTTCCGAGAGCTGATCTGTTTAGCGGTAAGATTGGATGGAGAAATTGAACCGCTCCAAGTGTATCTCTTTTACTCTTCCCAAATTTAGTCCTGTTTTATTATTGGTCGAATCAAAGTTGCATTCCATAAAGGACATAATTTAATCTTATAAGATGAAGAAAAAATAACTATTTGCATATTGATACGTGAGCATATAGTGGACATACTGTATGCTTCTTCTTTTTTTCGTATCACACTTGAATTTTTTCTCAGAAGGAAAATCTGGAGAAAAAAAATACAAAAGTGGAATGAAATTTTCTAATAAGTCAAGAAAAGCAGAATCCAGTAAGAAATTTCTAGAAAACTACATTAAAATCCTAAAAACAGAAAAAAAAAATCACCAAATTTTATCGTTGTTTTTACTGGTTTTTACTAATTTAATTCTCTCGTTGTTTTTAATCACAGATCAACAAAAACAATGCCAAAGACAGAGAGAGATCTCTAATGCAATCAATAAAGCTTCAATCAAATGAGCTAAAAAGGCTTGAAAGTTTTCTTCAATTCTGTGTCTCTCTGTGTATCGATTTGATCAACACCAATCTTCTAAATTAGAGAAACTTTCTAGTTCCATTGCGCATTTTGTATCCACAAAACAATGAATGGAGGAAAAAATCAAATCATAAACAACAGAAAAAAGTATACATAATATTGAAAGTAATGAGTAAGGTTCGGGAAACAAATATGATGCATATGTATTATCATATTAACTAATGAATCTAACTACAGGCTTCATCTTCTCTGAGCTTAACCAACGTAAAAAAAATTACACACAACGAGAGAATTTATTGAAGGAATTTAAAAAAATTACATCAAAATCAACGAACGAATTCTGGAACCAACATTTTAGTGATTTTTTTAAACCAGTAAAATTTTACATCGAAATCAAATTTATGATTAAAAACAACATTTACCTGATTGGATTGTCTCCTTCCTTCAGAGAAAATGAAAATAACGAGAGAATTTTTCTGAGAAAGTGAAGAAGAATGAAAGCGATGGATTTTGAATTAAACGAGGGAACTAATAGCCGATCATCTTTGTAGCCGTTGTAATTGTAATAACAACTCTCGTGTTCAGAATCCCTAATTTCAAAATTCAAACACAACGTTTTGTTTCATGGTTTTTCTCCAAGTCAGGAGAATATTCGACAAAAAATCCAAAGGGCCGTATGTAGAAGCCCATTTACAAAATATTCTTTTTAGGCCTAATTTAATGAACGCTTGAAGATGATGCTGTCACTTGGGAACTCTCCTCTTCGTTTACAATTATTAATATTTATAATTTTCTTTATTGCTTTTAACAATTGGGAATACATGAATTATAATCCAATAACAAAACAAAAACAAAAACAAAAACGACTTTCTTATTATTAGTAACACGCTTTTTTCTCTGTGTCAATACACAATTTTCAAAAATAAAACTCGTAATTCGTTAGTAACATTCGTAAAGTTTAATATCCTTTTTAACACGAAAATACTTAGCCCCTTGAAAAATATCTGTCACGAAGGTAGCGATCCCACGAGCCATGAAGAAATCACCGGTCCCACCAACCACCGATAAGTCTCTTGTTGGTTCCATCATCAAATCTGCACCCATTATGTTCAATGTCTTGCGTTCCGTCGAGTTAAAAATCAACGTGTAGTAAAACCAAGCATTGAAATACATCTTCATGTCATAGAAATAGAAACCTTGTGCGCGAGCCACAGGTTCCGAAAGATAGTTCTTGTCCATTGTTATGGGGTCGTCATAGATCACAAACTTACCAAACTTGAAGTTCCAAGTCCCGGAGGGCTTACGATAGCGGCTTAGTTTTTTTGACATCCATTACTTTGGTATTAGTAATTATAGATACATATGTATATTATGTAATCACGTCAAAGCATTATTCTTTCTATATTTATTCACAAAGAAAACTGTATGTATATATGGTGGTAAAATACTTTATATATAAGATATAAGTTTTTATTAGATATTTATTAGATATTTATTATTTTTCTTAGATATTTATTATTTTTATTAGATATTTATTATTTTTATTAGATATTTATTAGATATTTATTATTATTATTTTGCCTGAAGAAGCAAAATCTCAACTATTGAAGTTAACTCCATTCACATATATGTTGATGCTGCTGCAGCATTGGCTTTAGCCGTCGACGATTTTCTTTTCCAAATCAGACAGAAACCGAAAAAAATGTCAATTTGTAGATCGATGACTTATACTTCGTTGTTTAAGTGGTGAGAATAGTTTTTGTTGTGTTATGTTTCGTCTTTGTAAAAATGTTGTGTTATGTTTCGTCTTTGTAAAAATGTTGTGTTATGTTTCGTCTTTGTAAAAATATTGCGTTATGTTTCGTCTTTGTAAAAATGTTGTGTTATGTTTCGTCTTTGAGATGTTGACATAACCAATTAATCCAAGCCTCTCTTTTATATATAGAAGTCTTGGGTTTCGTCTTTGAGATGTTGATAAAGTCTCTTTTTAAAAATGAAAAAAATTATAAATAAAAATTAAATGAGTCAATGATTACACCAAGTTATAGACCAATAATATTGGATTAAAAAGAGTTATAGTTGTTTTCTCATGCAAAAATAGTGACGTCAGTGGAACGTAAGCCCCGTTCTGTTTTGTACAAAGTGAATAACTGTTTCATTGGCCATTATATCTTTGCAAGAGAGACAATGAAAGGCTCCACACACTCGTCTCAGCCAATTCTGTCCCTCAACGCACACCAGATTCTCTCGTTTCCGAGGCTGCATCTCTGCAGAAAGTGGCCCGGGGACTTTCCTGAACCTAAGCTTAGACAAGCCCATAGCCCAATCACTTCGTCCACTGAAGTTGTTAACCACTTTGGGCGTTTGTTTTATTTATACAATTGCGAGACTTGCTTAATGCTCGATGTGGGATTTTATACTCTTTTTTTTTTAGGAGAATTGTCTAATATATCATTATTTAAAAAGTTGATTTTACATATACATATATTTCCAAAACGTATTTATTTAGTAAATTTTTCAAAAGTCGCTTTCACGGGTTTAGCTCCTACACGCCCGTTTCAATCTCCATGCGTGAAGATCAAAGCTATAAATGGGATCTTCAAAAATAAGCTTCAGTTTTTTCAATCTATAATCTATTCCATTTGTAAACAAAAATAACTTTGCCGAAACTCAATAAACTAAGAAGTGTGTTGATTCACTTTCCCCGCCTGCCTACTCAACATTTAGGCTTTCATGAGTCATTATAAAAAACACACAAAAATTGGAATTTTATAATAGCAAAATATGTAGTGTAACGTGCAAGTCTCAATGCGTGTTTTATATGATTTCGTAATCTGACGTTAGTTAAAATGATGCAATTAAAATATTTATATAAAAATCTCAGAAAAGGAACCATAAAGATCAAAGAAACCAAATTCGTGGTTGATTAATGACTAAGCACTTACCTTTAACTTAATTATGTTTACCCAATAATTACTTATCCATTTGTTAGTTCCTTACTTGACCCCCACGTAGGATGGATCATTCATATAAAAATTTAAAGATTCTCAATACAAATATATCCACATTAAAAATACGATCGAAGTTATTCTTTTAACTAAACAGATCATGTTGTAATAATTCGTTAAAGCAACAATAATTATAACGTTGACCTCATACATAAAGAAAGAACATGCTTCACTTAAACAAACACTTTGGTTTGGCTGCAAATTAAAGGTTACTTGCAAGGAATAAGAAAACTGTAAAGCCTCTCTCTTATATATTATTCCTTCTTACAACAAATGATTTCCCAAAATCAGAGAGAAACACACATAAAGGAATAAATAAAAACTTGGAAGATCGATATGGAGATTAAAGTTGTAAGTACTAACGAGGACATCAAAAAGCCACTACTCGAAGAAGACAAAGACTTTCCAGACATAGAAAGAACAACATGGATACAAAAGGCAATAGGACAAACGTTTCAAACCACAGCTCATTTAGCTAACCTCTTACCAACAGGAACGGTTCTCGCTTTTCAACTCTTATCGCCAATTTTCTCAAACGGCGGTCAATGCGATTTAGCTAGCAAGATCATGACATCGACATTGGTGGCAATATGTGCATTCTCTTGTTTCATACTTAGCTTCACGGATTCCTACAAAGACAATAACGGCTCTATTTGCTATGGATTTGCAACAATGCATGGGTTTTGGATCATTGATGGATCCGCAACACTTCCTCAAGAGTTATCTAAAAGATATAAGCTAAGGTTTATAGATTTTGCTCATGCTATCATGTCGTTGTTGGTTTTTGGTGCGGTGGTTTTATTCGATCGGAACTCGGTAAATTGTTTTTTTCCGGCACCGTCAGCAGAAGCTTTGGAGGTTCTTACGGCGTTGCCGGTAGGCGTAGGAGTCTTTTGTAGTATGTTGTTTGCAGTATTTCCTACAACACGCAATGGTATTGGTTTTCCACTTTCTAGTAAATGAAATCAATATGTTGTTTATTTATTTGTATCCTTATGCAACTTGTGGTTCAAGATTCTTTCATTGATGATCTATTCAAAGAGCCTAATTAATCATGTAAATTGTTTCCCGTAGCTAGAGATGTATTCAAGTTAATAATTCATAATCAAAATATTTTATTAAACTAACAAAAATATATTATTAAATTCATTAAAATATAATTGTTTGTATTTCCTAATTTACATATACAAAAATTAATATTAAAATAGTTTTTAAATAAGAGTTAAAAATATAAATATCTAATTTATATTTACTAATAAAAATATTATATAATTTATAAATATATTTCTCTACGCATAACGTGGATATTAATCTAGTGTTACTTTGTAACCCATTTAGATATAAGATTTTATTTTTATTGTTTAAGGTTCAGTTTTTAAATTTAAGTTCTAATATTTAGTTTTTAAATTTAAATTTTGTTATATTTTTGGAAAAATTCATATCATATTTTTAAATAAATAAACTTAATATCATAAAATAGCACTTTTAAAATTTTTGTTCCAAATTTAGTAATATAAACTTAAAATTCCAAAAATAGTACAAATTATTTTCTAAAATATATATTTACTATAAATAAACTCAAATCATTCTATTTAGGTTTATTTTTTCAGTTTAGGATTTAATTTTTTCATTAACAATAAATTTTAATATATTTTAGTATTAAATTTGTGTTATTTTAAAAGATATAAACTAATGGTATTATATTTGGAACAAAACTTAAAAACATGTTATTTTTTGTCAATTGCGTAATAAATAACTAGTAAGAACATTTATTGGAACAAACTTAATTATTTCTAAGATATTTTGAGAATTAATACAATTATATTAATTCAAATCTCTCATTGTCACTCACCCACGTAGAGATACAGCTAACCAAACAAGACTTACAGAGTCAAGTCGGACCCAATACTCAAGAAGGTTAGAACTAAATCACTGATAACTTCGTTCTTATAGTTATCCAAAATTTCTTCTTTCTTCTTTTATGTCGAATTCTTCGAATTTCAATCTGTAATACTATTTGACCTTTTTCAGATTTTTGAATTATATTGAATTAATTGAATATAATATCAAATTTTTATAAAATTTAAAACAATTATTCAAAATATTAATTCCTAAAATTTTATTTCAAATTTAACACAATTAGTTTAAAATTCCAATACTAACATACAAGCATAAACAGCATGAAAACATAAAAACAATTCGAATTTTAATTTTATTATTTATACCTAGAATAAAAACGAAAAAATATTATTGTAATATATTATTGTAATATTTTTTTAAAAAGTTCAAAATAATCATTAAATATCATACTTACAATATTATGGTTTTTTATTTGTGTATATATTTTTTTTAAATAATTATTTTTTAACTAAATTGTAGTTTTTCAAATTAATATTTAGTTAAAATTTTGTTCCAAATATATTATTATTATTTAAATTTTTCAATAATATCAAAAATTTAATACTAAAATAATTTAAAATCTTTTTCTATTAAAAAGGTATAAACCATAAACTGGAAGCTGAATCTAAACTGTGTATTTACTTAATTTTAGTTTAACTGAAATTTAAATTATCGATCAATTTGATGCGCAATTTCAGCTTGATACAGATCACAAGAATATCCGAAAGATATATTCACAAATTATGATTTTTCGTCTTTGTTTTTTTGTGTATATTTCAATGTATAAGAAATAAAAGAGAAATTTCTGCCCTTACATTCATACAATTTCTAATTTTGTCATTATTAAAAGTAGTACCTGTGTGGTCATAAAGACCACTAACTCAACTTGGACCAAATTCAACCGTTGATCCATCTGTTTGTGTTTTTTTCTTAAAATATCTTTTCAAACAAAACCGTGTTTTTCTGCTTATATGTCGCCATGCATTAGACTCTATATATTCACCAATAATTTCACCAAAGAAATATATTAGAAATTCGACTTTCTCTTCAAGCATTTTCAAGAACGAGAAAAGCTAGAAAAGAAGAGATGGTTAGATCAGAGTTAGGAAGAAGAAGATTATTATCTGGAACTGAGATGGCGCCGGTGATTTCTCGACGGAGATGTTCAATGTCTCCGACACTAGAGACCATCATCGAAGAAAGGTCGTCCGATGATTTTAATCATAAAGATTATTATTACAGTGTCGTTGTGGGACAACATCGCCGCCTGTTTCTTCTAGTTCCGGCGATCATATCGGCCGTATCTTGTGTTTTGTTGTATAGACACGATCATGTTGTTCAATTTTCTTGAACATATATACAATTTTGTCCATTATATGTATTTGTATTTCTCAATGTAACTATGTATAAGCCGAAGAGTTCTCCATAATTTTATTTATCTATTCAATTCTCATTTCTTAATTATGCCAAATTCTTCTCGATTTTGTTTATCAAGTTAATATTCTTACACAGTCTTAATCAACAATATTAGATATTGTCAAATTTTGTGGAAACAGATTAATATAAAAGGCTGTGAGATGCTCCTCGATGATCGTCACTGTGTAATCCGATTGATTGAATAAACCTCATTTGATTTGCATTGGTAGAGTTTTAAGAGTTTATATGTATATATGTTTGGCATTTTCATTTCATGAAATATCGCAACTCAAAGATGATCAGTTGTTTAAGGGATATCCATAATATTAGTAACTATCAGCTACATAACAACTATTAAGCACTAATAAGTTATTCAGAGGAATTCTACCGGTGGGAGGGAAATCGGTTTCTTAGATTTTTTTTTGAGGAATTCTAAAACCGAAATCTCTTGTAAGAATGAGAAACAATCAATGAAGTTTGATGCTCTAACTATCAAAATAAATCATCATGTAGATTTAGTCCATTTTAGGTCCATTTTAAGATATTTTACGTGATTTCAAAAGGTTTACTTTCGTTAAATACATGAATTTATACGAATAAATCTATTTTTCCGTACTTTTTTAGTCTTTCATAAGTTACATAAACTATGTTTTTCTTTCGTAAATTAAATCAACTTCATAAATTATTCCAATTACAGAAATTATGTTAATGATTACACATTAAATTGTTGTTAAACTTTGTTTTACTTCAAAAATCTAGTTTTAATTTCAAAATAAATCCAAGTTAAAATTATATTTTCGAATTAGAACCAGATTTAATAGCTATTTAACGTGTAAACATTGATAAAATTTGTACAATTAAAATAATTTATGAAATTTATGTAATTTATAAAAAAAAATATAATTTATGTAATTAAAAAAAAACTCAAAAGTACGGATAAAAATAAAGTTAGTTGCATAAGTTTATGCAGTTGACCGAATTAAACCCTTTATTTAATTAACCTTTTTTGCTAATTAATCTAGATTAAGAAATTCTAATTTTTTTACTAGCATTTTTTTCCAATATTGGATCGAGAATAAGTTCAGTAGTTTATAATCCATAGTTTGAAACATTAAAATCCAATAATATTTTGTGTACGTAACACTTTTCAAAATTTTAGATACCCATTTTACTATAATAAAACTATAATTTCTTGTAAATTTCAATTTGAATTCTGAGTTTGAAACTTTATTTTATAGAAAAAATAGATTCTAGGATCTATTTTGTAAATTTAATTTTAAATTGTAATTGAATTATTTTTTCGATTAAAATTTATTATTTAATTTCTAAATATCTAAATAATCAAATTAACAGAAATTAAATACACTTATAGAATTCATAGTTAACATGAATAACTATATCTAATATAAACAATATATTGTAGTATTTGTATTTTTGTTAATTGTGTACAAATTGATTTAAGTGTTTATATTATCAATAACACAAAAGAGAAAGCAAATAATTAAATCGCAGCGGAAAATTGAAATGAAGGACAAATTGATCAGTTAGGGATTTTCATATTCTACCTTTAATTTCAAACCCAAAAAAAAATCTTTGGGGAAGAAACCTGTAACTCCTTCAATGGCCGAAGAAGAAAAGGGAATTCCACCGGAACCTTCTTTTTCTTCGCCGCCGGAATCGTCACCCCTTCCCGTAGAACCGCCGCCGGAAACGTCTACTCCTCCTGCTAAATTCGATCCTACTCGGAGTAATTCTCTAATTTTCCCTTTCTCCTGCAGCATCAAAATTGATTTCTAGGGTTTGCTTAGCTAATACTATTCTGGCTATCTCTTCAATTAAACTGATGCGCTATCCCCAAATTCTTCTCCGCCATTGTTATTTTTTAAGAGAAACTTTAACTTTCGTTTGTTAGTGAGAGATTAAAGCTACAATGGATGTGAACATTCATTCTGATCTTAGTTCAAGATTCATGAAAGTGTTGTGATTCTCAATCTTCAGGGTGAATCACTAATATGAAGATCCTACTTGTGTTATCGTTCTGATCATGGTTCAATAGCTTGCTGTGTTTTCCTTGTCTCAGAATCTGCATTAGATATATAATATTAGTTTTAACTATTTAGCTAACACCAAATTCTTAAACTCCATTGTTTTGAAAGTGATTGGGATCATCAAAAGGAAAGCATTGGTTAAAGATTTAGCTTCAGCTTACCACACCGAGTGTCTTGCGTATTGCCGAGAACTTCTGGATCTCCAAAAGAGAAAGAACGAGGTTCGAAATTCATCTCCTATCTATTCATTGTTAAGGACACTAAAAGCTTGATTTTTGTCGTGTTCACATTGTTTTTATGAACTTATAGACTTCAGGTAACCAATGAATTAATGCAAGGATCGGTCTTTTATGATGGACCACGGGGTGGGGTTCTTTTAAGTTGGGATTGAAATTGTTAAACTTGGAACCAAATCGGTGAAACTTGCTGACAAAACAATCTTTGCATCAGGCTAAGTCGGCTTTGTTTACTAATGTGTTTGATCTTGCTCTTTTTTCAGCCGTTTCTGGACATGAAAGCTCCAGAAGATCTGAGAAACGAGACGTTGAGGTCTTCTTCTAAACGAGCTAAGAAAAAACATTAGACGAAAAGACTTGTATGATGCTTACTCTACCTCTGTATGTGGTGTTCATAGATCGGCTCGTGTTTAGATGAAGTAAAAAACTTGTTGAAAATTGAAACTTTTATTTGATTGTTTAAAAAGCATATACAATATCTGACACATTTACAAATAAGAGTTAGAAATCACCATTTAGAAAGACATCTCTGATCTAGACCGAGCGAAAATCCGGTAAATTGGTCTGAGACAGTCAACCGCCTGATGCTTAGCCTTCAAACAGAAACTCTGAAACTAGTTCGTTTCAGGAGCAGAAACAATCATAAAAGAATGAAGATACATCGAAGCTGCTCTTTTCACGAGCGATGTTAGATAAATCCATGTCGGACAAGAGAAACCCTTCTTGTGAAGGCACACAATGTTGGTGATAATATGACAACAACCCAAAGCCATCCGAATTCGAGATCACATCTTTCATTACCGGAGAGTATTGTGGTCGTTTTCGTCGGAGAAAAAGAGGAAGGGGTGGTTTTTTGTAACATTTGGAAACTTTATCTCCATATTCGTAGCAGAGTATAAATGTTGGGGAGACTGATGAGTTAAATATCTTCCCCTGTTTTAGACGACTGGTGGTGATCCCTTCTGTTTGGCTATAATTATCATAAAGGCCTTAAAGTTTGGAGACTTTCCACTTTAAAACCGCATATAAAAGGAACCACACTAAACCAAACCAAACCAAACCAAAGCTTTAAACGGAAGCTCTAACCAAATTTGATTTATAACGTTATCGTCAATTTAGTGTAATTTAATTCCAGTGATAACTTAGTTACTTTGTTGGCCATTAAAAAACATACTAATTTAGTGTAGCAGGTCGGTTTATTTTAATCGTAATTTGGAGATTAGATAATAGTCGTTTGTATTGAGACGCACAAGCAGTGATTGATCGATCAGAAAATTGTGACCAAGTCGCTAAACAGCGCGTTTAGCGTTTCAATGAGTCCAGTCAGGTCTTTTCTTGGAGCAGTGATTGGATGTATACATTCAATTGTCCGAATATTTATCCTGGAAAATTAATTTTAATGTAAATTCGTGACACATTGCTTTCGTCTGCTTTGATCCTCGATGGAAACATGACTTCAAATTCACTTTAAATAAACAAATAAATGGCAAAAAGAAGACTAAACATGCATATAAATTATATAGATGTCGCAACAAATGTATGGGTGTATGTTGTGGTCCTTAGATGATTGTCTGAAAGATACATAAACCAATAAAAAAAATTGATTTTACATGGTAATTAGAGTTAATCTAATAATGGAAAGGTATATACCAGTAGTGGACCTATCTTTCAAATCACACAATTAGGGTTTATTCCATGTAGAGAGAATATTGAAGCTTAATGGACAAAACTAATCATGTGTCATGACCCACTAGAGCCTCATTAAATGGTCCATTTTTTTAAAAGGGTACAGCTTCACTTATATATTTTAATAATACATTTGACCCAACAGTTTAAGAAATCTCTTATAATAATTTCTGTTTCGTTTTTTTCTATGTTGTTCACAGTAAACAAGAACTTAGCTAATATCAACTTTGTACAGTTTTTGTTTTGTTTCGCAGTTACAAAAAATTTTGGCTCTTTTTTAGTTTACTTTTTTGCAATATCAAAATAATACTCATTGGTCCACTTTGATTTTATATTTTTTTGCTGTTTATATAAGTTGAATACTACCCAAATAAACATGACAAATTATCTGACGTGGAAACATAGATAGCTTACGCTATTTTAGTGCTTCTTCTAGCGAAAATTCTAGTCATAAACTTTTTTCTTTTCTTCAATTAATTTCATGTTTCATCAACTTTTTTAAATGGCATTAAATTTGAAAATAAAATATAGGTTATTCTAAAACCTGAAAGCCTAAATTAAAGAGAAATATTCTAAAAATACCATCAAACTAACTTATGCAGCAAGAAAATACTATCACTTCTTCAAGTTTTAAGAAATGTTAAAATTTACATGATAGAATTATTCTTTTATCCTTACTGAATTTTAAAATACATATTAAAAAATAAATAAAGAAATATAGTATAAAAAATATGTTTAGGGCTCCCAAATATTTATGAATCGTTTGCTAAAAAATTAGAAAAAATTTACTATACAGCTAAGAATAGGTTACTTAAAAGTTTGAATTTTTTTTCCATGTTATTTTTTCTAATAATATATAGTAAGGATAAATTAGTCTTATGAATTTATGTTTTCAAATTTTAGTATTATTATTTAGTTATTTGATTTTCGTTTTTAATTAAGTGAAGATCACTTAGTCTATTGAAATCCTCACCAAATTTTAAGAAATATGTTAAAAAATTTACCAAATTTTTACAAGTTTTCTTTCACATTACTCACCAACCTTTCATGTTGAAATCCTCACATATTAAAAACTATCAACTGAAAAGTAGTCACTAATTTTAACTCATTTCTCACAGAAATATATTTAAATAGTTACTATAAAAATCTGATATTAAAAAAAAATATATATAAATCTATTCTACCTATAACCAAGAATATAAAAAACTCGAAGAATCATAGTTATGAAGGGAAGTAGAACATATACACTGATAAAAGTCCAATCATATTAATACTAAATAGTGAAAGTAATTTGGTATTTGCTCCCAATCACGTCTATATGATAACTTATATACGCAAAACTAATCCATTCTGGATTATGCTCATTTGTTGATATATCGTAGGAAGTAAGCCTCTTTGTGTTCATTAGGCAGTTAAAAGTTTTAATTTCATCATAAATATACAAGAACCAAAAAAAGAATGAACTCCTGACGATATGATATTTTGTCGTCTATATTTAGTTTTCAAACAAATGACATAAAAAATAGGAAGAATAATTATTACAAAAAATTAGCAAAAAATGATGTGAAAAAATGATTACAAAAAATAGAGAGAAATAAAAATGGTTAGATATTGAATGTATTAAAAAAAAGTTAGATGTTTTATTTCGTGCAAGGCAGCAAGGCATAGTTGGGAAGACGAGACAACAGTATATGTGCAATAAAAGACTGTTAATAAAATCATAACATCACATCACTAACTGTTGTCAAAACAGTAGAGCTTATGGTATTGGACCTATTGGTATTGTAGCGCTACTGTTTTCACCACTTTTTGTAATTAATCTTATCTTAGTTAATTTTAAATCTTATATATATATTTAAATATAAAACTTATGTTTTTTTTATTAATTAATGATTTCTATACAAATATAAACTGAATAGATTATGTTCCGTTTATATAAAACAACGAATTCTTATTTATGATAATTAGCAACTATTTTTAGAAATTCATGTAGGGTTTAGAAACCTTCACTAATTTTTAAAAATTAATCAAGTTGATGTAAAATTAAGAGTAATACTTAAAATAGTACATTTTAAAGTTTTTCTTTTAAATCTAGCATCATAAAATTAAATTCTCAAAATAGCACAAATATTTATATGAAAATATTTATTTATTCTAAATAAATTATACATAAATTTAAAGTATTGTATTTGGGTTCATTATTTCTAATTTAGAATTTATTTTTTTTCTATTAAAATATAATTTTAATACATTTTAATTTTAAATTTGTACTATTATTAGAAATTTAAACTAATGATGCTATTTTGAAATAAAAACTTAGAAATATATTATTTTAAATATTTGCCATAAAATTAACAGTGTTTGTCTTCGCATTTGAACTTTTGTAGTTTTTTTATCTTAAAACATGATAAAAAAAAATCTGTTAAATCTACGAATTGAATACTAAACAAAAAATTTAAACTATCAAACGAATAAAACATAATTTTGAGATAAATTTTAAAAAATAATAATTCAACAATAAGAGAGTCATTAACGGACGATAATATCGTCACGGTAATATCGTCACGGTAATATCGTCACGATATAATAGAGAGTAAGCAAAAATTTGGGTGACCAAGAAGCAGACACGTGCAGTGGTCTGGTAAAGGCAACAGTTATCGAGAAGTCAGCAAATGTCCTTTAAGACAGCGACACGTGCTCTTGAGCTCGTCGTGAACCACTTGCTCTCTTTCCCTCCTTTTATTCATCATTTACTCTTAATTACTATTATTAAATTCCTCAAATCACATTAAGTATTGCATTTTTCTTAAACCGTACTATTAAAAGTGTTCAAATTGGGTGAATGCGAACAAATGTTTCATTCTTAAATGAAATTCGACGTGGCTTTTCCATGAAGTTGAAGTGATGTGATGTGGAATGACACAGCATAAATTATAAAAATATGGGTTTGCATTCTTGATTAATATGATTAGTTAGGTGGAAATAAATATACAAAAGATAGTTAAAAAGGTCAAGAATAGTTTTCATGCTTCCTTAAATATTATATTTTCCGTAAATTTAGTCATTAATTTAATTTCCACGCTTAAATGGCTTGTTTTTGTGAGTGTGTTTGAGTGAATTCTGCTTTGCATTTGTCTCGAAAATAAACATATATTTTTTATTTATAATTAAATCAATACCATATATCGAATAAATACGAAAGGCTAAGTGAATTCTCATCCTTTTTAATTAAAAACTAAATTTACACACACCCTTGCATAGAAAAAAATATTTAAAAAATATATAATATTATATATTAGTAAATATAAATTAGATATTTATATAAAAAGTTTAAATTATTTTTAATATTAATTTATATATATATATATATATAAATTAAGAAAATAAATATAATTATTTTTTATGAATTTAATAGTATTTTTTGTTAGTTTAATAAAATATATTAATTTTCTAACCAATTAATAACAATAACATGTATTATAATTATTTTAATAACTTAAAAATATTTGTATATTTATTTAAAACTCACCAGATTATTTTTGTTAATAATACGTTAAATTAAGATTATTTTATTAAAATATTTTTCAAATAATATATTAAAAATATTTATAAATTTCAAGACTAACTTGAATTCATCATGCAACTAGCGCTTGAAAAAGTTACATTTTTGGCTTTATCATCACTCATTTGTGTGTGTGTGGTGATGTTATACATTATATTGTTAGGATTTTTTTTTCAAGGATCGACTCTATAAATATTCCTACAAATGGCCAATACAAACAATAGGTAAAGTATTTTCTCACTAGGTCGAAACTGATCCAACTAATATGACTTTTAGTCTTTTAACAATAATATTTTGTTATAAAACTATTATCACGAATATTTAAAATCTAAGATAATTCAATGTCACAATAAGATTATAACAAGATTTGAAACATCATGAATTTTTTTATCATTGGAAAAGATAAATAAGGGGCATAACTGATAGAATTATATTATACATATTAGGATGAAAATAATTTTATTCGTAAGTGTTTTTAAAAAAAAAAATAGTTCTCACCTTAATCCGAAAATAACTAAATAACTCATATACTAAAGATGATAATTTAATTCAGATATTTTTGTAGAGGTATGTGGCAATTTCGTGAAACACTCATGTAATAAGGGGCAAAAGCGGTAATAACCATCGAAGACGGGTTTCTACCCGATATCTCTGTCTCTCTCTCTCTCCATTTGATCATCACTCCTTATCACCATCAAAGAAATTCCAATTTTCTCGGATTTTATTTCAATTTTTTTTCATACAACCCCTAAAACCCTAGCCCTCTTTCACGCTACCTACTAGCTCAAGCTCAACCTCAAGCTCAAGCTCCTATGTTTCTGTAAGTCTCAAATTCTCTTACACTATAGGAAAGAAAAACTAAACTTTACCGGAAAAAGAACCTGAATTCTGAGTTTCTCGATTTTGATTCGGAAAAACACAATTCTAGATCTATGATTGTTATTTCCTGATGACAATCTTTAATCAAGTAAAAAAAATTCAATATACAAAGAAGTATATTTGTTTCTAAAAATTCGTTTCATACAATCAAGCAAGAGCTTGACACCTGTTTCATCCAGAGTCCAACGATCTGCATAGAATCCAGAAAACTGCAATAATGATGCCTTTAGATTTTTTAAATATATATATTTTTCTTGTTGGTGACTAAGAAACAACTCAATTTATTATTATTAGCTCTTTTTCATAATTAGAAAGAACAATCTTTATATCGAGAGCTAAATATACCATTGAACTCGATTTCTGCAATTTTTGTCCTCTTTTTTTTTTTTTTAAAGTCTCCATTGATAGTCGTTTCAGCCGAAAGTTACTTATCAAGATCAATCGAGTAGCTTAATAATTTATCATAGCTTCTGATTCTTGCAGCTGCTCTTTGATTTTATCACTTTAGTTATCTTTTGCATCATAGATATTAAGAAAGTCAACTTTCAATCCGGTTTTATAGTCATCTATTTTAAACCTGTCAGATCTAAGAGAGTAGAGAGTATAAATTCGCATCAGAATAAATGTTATCTTTAATATATACATATTAAATGAAAGTCATTTGTAAAAAGTTGAAAAGGATGTAAAGATTTGTTCTTATGAGATTGTTTCATCTTCTTATTGTAGGTTTTTGTGGCTGAAATTATTTTCAGACTGTGCTTTTGATTACTCTGCAGCCTGCAGGCAAGCTTAAACGAAGCTGTATCTACTGACTTTGATTGTGAAATATCAAAAAACCCTAAAATTTAAAAAGAGAAAACACAAACTTTTTTATTTCTTGTTTTTTAGTTTTTTCCTCTGTGGATTTTCATCATCAATGCTTACTTACAAGTACAGTAGTGGGTAAACAAACAAAAAAAGGGTTAAAACGCATTTTCCCCTTCTTCTTAAAACCCAAGGACAACCCACAGAAAAAAAACCCTAAAGTTTTGATTTTTAAATTTGGGGGTAAGAAAAAAACCCTAAAAAGTTTGTGGGTTTTGAAAAGTTAGGCATGAGATTGTTGGTGTGGAGATTATTGAGATGTTTCCGAAAATCGGAGATGGTGAAATGATTGGAGATCTGATGAAGAATAACAATGGCGACGTTGTGGATAACGGAAACAGCAACCGGCTAAGCCGGTGGCATCATAATTCTTCCCGGATAATTAGGGTTTCGAGAGCTTCCGGTGGGAAAGATCGACACAGTAAAGTGTGGACTTCGAAGGGCGCACGTGACCGGCGTGTCCGGTTATCAGTCTCTACCGCTCTTCAGTTCTATGACCTTCAAGATCGGTTAGGTTACGATCAGCCGAGCAAAGCCGTGGAGTGGCTAATTAAAGCAGCAGAAGATTCAATCTCCGAGCTTCCTTCGCTCAACACAAATTTCCCGACGGATGATGAGAATCCGAATCAGTCATTAACGGGTGCTTCTGCTGCTGCTGCTGCTGCGGCAAATTCTTTGTCCAAATCGGCTTGTAGCAGCAATTCGGACACGAGCAAGAACTCTTCTGGTCTTTCACTTTCGAGATCGGAGCTCCGGGATAAAGCTAGAGAGAGAGCTAGAGAGAGAACAGCGAAAGAGACGAAGGAGAGGGATGGTAGCCACACTTCGTTTACCGATCTGTTAAATTCCGGTACAGATCCGATTAACGCAAACCGGCAATGGATGGCTCCTTCTTCATCGCCTGCTCAAATGGAATATTTCAGTTCGGGTCTAATTCTCGGGTCGGGTCAAAGCCATTTTCCCATTCAATCCGTTTCTCACCCATTCTCATCAATCTCTGATCATCATCATCATCATCATCATCCTCACCATCACCAAGAGTTTTCCTTCGTTCCCGACCATCTGATTTCTCCGGCAGGATCCAACGGCGGAGCATTTAATCTCGATTTCAACACGTCGACATCCTCCGGTGCCGGAGTCGCTGTCTCCGCCGGCTCAGTCGGTTTCAGTGGTTTCAACAGGGGGACCCTTCAGTCCAATTCAACAAATCATCAGTCTTTTCTAGCTAATCTACAGAGGTTTCAATCATCAGAAAGTGGAGCCCCACAGTTCTTAGTCGGTGCACTGCCTACAGAGAATCACCACCAGCACCACAGCCACAACCACCAGTTTCAACTTTACTATGAAAATGGATGCAAAAGCTCTGACCAAAAGGGCAAAGGCAAAAACTGATATCTCTGGTGATAACACACCATTTTATTGCATCCTATGATCTTCAGATCCTCATTTTGTAAGTCTTTTTCTTTATTTTCCTCTTATCCATCCAAATGTCAATCTTCTTCTTCTATCTTCTGGTAATCAACCGTAATAATGTATGTTTAATTTGTGTAGATCTGGAAACTTTTTCTTATTGGGTTTGTGTTGTGATAATAGCATTTTGTTTGTGGTTTCATAATTCAATTTGTACCATTTCGTAATGGGTTCAATTTCTTTTAAATTAGTTAATTTGAATAGTACTAAGAACAGTTTCTTGGTATTCATGAACAAAGGTAGGTCAAGGCAATAGGGCGATCCTTTTAAGAATACTAGATTGAATCAAATCAAATATCATAAGAAGAAAAAAAATACAGATATTCAGTGAAGAGACAAGTTAAATATATTTTAAAACAAGTAGAAGTAAATAACTAAGATGGACTGAAAATTTGGGGCATTGAAGAGAGTGAAATAAAAATGATTTGTCTCCTGTTGTGCTCTCTGTTTGGTTCCCTTCTTCCTTAGCATCTCTCACTTCATTCTTTCCTCTCTCTCTCTCTCTATATATATGTATTGTTTTATATATGCTATATAACTTTGTTGACAGTTGTTGTCTTCAACATTGGCTATTCCCAAAATTTCATAACTTTGTTTATGTTTTAATTTAATTTTTTAAGTTTTTCTTTCATGGGCTCATTGATCTTCTGCACCCACATGGCTAACACATCTTTTTGGGTAGTAGATAAAGTATTACTAAATTCATTCTTTTAGTTGTTTATATATACATTATAAAGCATTCAACTTTTGGTTTTGGGATTTAGAGTAAAGTTGTTTTTCTTGTGATTCTTGTGTTTGAGGCTTTATCATATTTGGTGAAAAGCTAAGGATTTGATGAAGATATTTTTTAAAATTTATTTGAAAAAACTAAGTGATTATCCCCATTAAACCACAAATTTATTTATAATTATATTATCTTGTTTTTATTTTATTTAAATTACAATTTAAATGATATTTTCTTGCTTATTTAATATAAAATTTAATTTCATAAGTGTGATTTGTTTTCAAATTATTTTAAATCGATTTTTTATGTGTTATGCAAAGTAATGTATTTTCAATTATATTGTTTTTTTGTTCAATTGTATAGTTTTATATTATATGCATAAATTGTTATTTAATCTGCTTCTTCCTTATCTTCATTTAATTGGTTTTTCTCTCCTAAATTTTTTTTTTTGTTTTCTTAACTTTTAATTTTGAGTTATTTATTAAATTTGAAAATACTTGTTTCTTTGTATTTGAGATTATTACTGAAGCTCCCGGTCTCCCGGTCACTTTTTAATTCCCGGTCACTTTTTATCCTAAGTGTAGGCTTGAATTGTTATATGCAACTATTTTATTAGAATTGGAGTTTTCTTTCGAGTTTCAACGAAGATTGGGCTCAAATGGGCCAAAAGGAAAAGGCCTTATAACATAGTTTTATTCACGAGCCCTAACCTCTCCTAGGCAAGTTGACATGACTAATTCAATTACGATAACCCAAATCTTAGTTAGTTTAGTCTTCTCATCTATTTCTTCTGTGTACTCTTTTGTTATTCTTTCAATACATCATGAATGTTGAAGACGAAACAAAGATAGTGAAAGATTGACTTTTAGCATTTAACATTTGTAAACACTAGTTAGTAGTGATTATAGTACAAAATAGTCATCAACTTCTCAATTTAAAGTCTTTTTTATATTATTTCGAAAACAATTCAAAGCTTACTCTAAGCCTAATATAATTCTGTCTCAAAAAATTTGGTATAAAATTAAGAACATTATAATTCAATTTATAAAATTTACAATTAAATAAAACATCAATAAACCTGATTTTTTTTTTAAAAAATTACGAATCTTACTAACAATTAAGCTGCAATGTATACAGATGAATGATAATACAATCACTAAACTATATTTCTAAATTAAATAAAATTTTGCCGTGTAGTGAAAATATTCACCTAATTATAATAAAAATAATATTATTTAAAGTAATACCATAAAATAATATCTTTTAAAGTTTTTATTCCAAATTTAGTATTATAAACTTAAAATTCCAAAAAGATCAAAATTATTTTCTAAAAATATATTTTTACTGTAAATAAATTATATATAAACTTAAAAAAGTATATTTAGATTCATTTTTTTTCAATTTAAAAATTAATTTTTTTATTAACAATAAATTTTAATGTTATTTAATATTAAATTTGTATTATTTTTGGAAATTTAAACTAATGGTGCTATATTTGAAACAAAAAGATAAAAAATGTTATTTTGTCAATTGCCCAATAATTAAACTATTTGTAAATAATTTAATTTTTGGAGAGATATCTGTTAAAAATCATTTTATTTTCAAAGATATAAAAAATACTTAACCCACAGACTAATCCATGAAAATCCTTCAGAAAATAAGCAGAGGGAATTGTGGTGACCAAAATGTCTGGAAGTTTATCCGTTCGATAGACCTAATGAATATTTTTAATCAATATTAAGTTAATTAAACAATTTTAAGTTAATTTGAAAATAAACAGTTTTTAATCATATTTCACTTTGAATCAAACAGTTTCTTTAGGCTCTAAAGTGTGGAGAAAGGAAAGGTCATTTTCTACATAAATATATAAAATATTATTAATTCTAACATATGTTTGACTTCTTTAGATAGAAAAAGCCTTAATGTCCGGGAAACCTTTTATCATCAAATTCTTTTTCTATCTACAAAGCCTTTATGTACCCATCATTATATCCTATCTTCGTTTGTTTTATTTCCAGACAATCAAATTTGTTCATGAATATAATAAACAAATTGGTTAAAGGGATGAAGATAATGTTTATATTTCTCTTTATTACGTACAACTTTAATGATGATATGTTTATTAAAGTTAACGCAAAGAAATGATATGATGAATCGTACGTTTGAAAAAAAAAAAACATGGGTTTTAAGCAATGGCTAACCCTAAGCTTCAATTCAGCATAAATTATAAAATGTCACCATAAAGTGAAAACGAAGAAATTAAGTTTGGTTAGAGACATGTTATTATTCTTTGTTTAATGAAAATCAAACTAAATTTGCTTGATTATGGTATTGTTTCAAATATTCTATATGAATCATTTAGACATACACTGCGAAAGTTATAATGAAACATAACTTTTTAGGCATAACTCTTAAGACACATGACGATACAAGTTTTAAACAAAGTTGTATTTAATGGGTTTGAATAAATTGATTAACTGAAATGGGCCAAACATTTTCAGTTTCCATAAGCAAAAATAAAGATGGTAGATCCCAACTTCAAGAGATTTTAAAGTTTAAAATTACTAATATGTTCAGGAAACTCTTGGTCTTTGGGATTAAACGAAAATTTCTCAAATATCCTTTTACCCTCACATAATTGAGTTTATTTTACCCTCACATAATTGAGTTCATTTTACCCTCACATAATTGAGTTCATTTTACCCTCACATAATTGAGTTCAAAAGGTCAAACAATTTCCAACTTTGCAAAGTCAAAATCTGACTAATTTGTTTGATTTTCAGAGTTTCAGGGTTATTCTTTTCATTTAATTATAAGTTATACCCATTAGTGTTTGATGAAGACGAAGAAGAAGTCAAGTTTTATTTATGGTAAATGAAATTACCTTATCTGCTAAAGTAACAATTTGGAAGAAAGTATATATAAAGACAAGGAGAAGCGATTGTAACTCTACGGTCTCTACTTACAAACAATAGCAATTTTTTATAAGACAGAATTTTGCTCTTACACGATTGCTATGCGAGCTGAGACAAAAACACAACCAGCAAATGCGTTGTTTTGGTGTCCGAGCCGCCGCCGGGTTCAAAAGCTGTGGATATCAGATATGATTGATTGATAGTCTTACTCAATGGTGAATCTGGGATTAGTCAAAACTAATCTTTAGTCTTATCTTTTTCCAAAACCTTGTTAGTCTTTAGGATTCCCCTATCAAACAAGGAAAACCAAAAAAATGAGGTTTGTGATATAATAAAGGTTTCATTTTTCATCATCGACTATCCGGTTGATGTCTTGATGATAATGTGCGTTCTAATTCCTAGTTGGTCTCACAATAAATACTCAAATTAACTTCATCAAACACAGGATTTTAGTAGGCAATCGTACCTCAGATCCGACTCGAAATCTTCCAGCTTTAAAACGAATTCATTTCAAGACAGTAAGTTCTTCTCTTAACCAGCATCTTTGCTGCTATACCATAAGGCTCATCGAACGCAGAAGAAACCCAAGACATATCACACACTTGTTTTTTCGACTCGCTGGGTCTAATCGCTACTAGCGTCGCTCCCTTTAGAACGGTTCCGTTTGGCAATTCCAATGTCGGAGCATACCATAGTCTCATGTTGAGAGCCGGTACAAGAGTCCTTTTAGAAGCCGAAGAAGCTGATAACGGTTTTACTCTCAATTCCTCTAGTTGATCTCTGTTCATACAAAGCTCTCCTTGCACATCTGCATCTGTGAGTACTAGACTGTCAAGCGTTTTGTGCTCTACGATAATTGGCTGTAGCAAGTAGTGCCTTGCCGATGCAGCGATCAGTGAGCTAATTGTCCATACAACACGTAGCTTAAGACCTCCATTTGTGTAGAATGATTCCGGTATACTTCCGTTGTCCTCCACGGTGTTGCTGCTAAGGTCATGAGAAGCATCCGGAGATTGCGAATTCTGATTCGCATTGATCACGGAGGAAGCGCCGAGGATAACGCAATGTTCGAGGGTGGAGCCGAATTCTGCTCTCCACTTCAACAAAACTCCGTCATCTATCCCCAATTCGCCGCTAGGAAGCTCGATGCGGAGGAATCGAATCTCGTTAAAGTTTTTGAGGACCTGAGTAGGGGAATGGTGCGTTACGCCACTTTGTTCGATCTCTCCATCTTCGTCTCCAGTAATAGACAAAGAAGATGGTGAAGAATATGCAGAAGAAGCAGCTGACCGCTTCGTGCCGAGGAATTGTCCCAAAGCCTGTAACGGCTTGAAAATGCCGCCGAAAACGACGCGTAAGATGGCAGAGAAAGAACCGGCGGCAACGGAAGCGGCTGAGCGAGGTTTACCAGAAGAGAGAGAGGAAGAATCGTCGTCGGAGATAACGCAATCGACACGAATAACGACATTCTCGACCTGAGGAACGAGAGAATGAAACCTCTTGGAAACAGCACAACAGCGACCAAGCGCCTTAACATCGCCGATCTTGTTGAAAACAAGTAGGAGGATGGAGTCGGGAAGATGATCGAAGTGGTCGATTTGTAGGGTTTGGGGCTCGGGATGGATCCGAGAGAGCGGATCTGAACGGATAATTACAGCCATAGAGTGGAAAGTGGGAGATTTTCCGATGGGGAAATTGAGAATCAGAAGTAGATCTTTCAGAGAAGATAACGCATGGAGAAAGGTTTGTGGAAGGAGAGAGAAAGTGAAAAGAATCTAGAGAGAGAGAATAAATGGAAACAGGAAAATAGATCCACGAGCTTTTGTGTCCGTAAGTTTGAAGACGAAGAAAAGATATTGAGCGCGTGCGATGCGTGAAACAGAAATTTTATATTGGTTTAATACGATTGAAATTTTTATATTGGTTTAATTGATAAATTTGTCGGTTTGATTGAAGAATTATACATCGGTTTAACATCATCGATTGAATTCTTTTACTTAGAAAAGACGATTATTGATAAAGACGATTATTGAGAAGAGTTATTTTTTTGTCATGGTCACCAATCCAATATTCTAACATATTCATACCAAAATTTAACATTAATAGACATAGAAATCTTGCAACTTAGTATCCATTTAGTTTTTTTATTGAAAACATTTATTCAAAAAGTTTTTTATCAACTAATTTATTTAGTCTGTATAAAATAACTAACTAATTCAATATAAATTAATGTATTTATTTGGATGCAATCATACTAACACTAATGTACCGAAAAATTTAGATTTAATACAAAACATTGGTTTATATTGTCTTCAACTAAAAAAAATATTTTTTAAAAATTTAAATCTAAATATGTCACGACCATAACACAAATATAGAACAAGCTACAATTATATATAAATATTTAATAATAAATAAACATGTAATTTTTATGGTAAATCAAACACATAATTACCTTATGCATTCTCAATTTCTTTATTATGCGTTATTCGTTTGTCTGTCGCAATGTCTACGGCAGCGACCTGCGATCAGACGCTGCGGTTAGACGTTATAATATTGTTGTTCGTTTGATCAACGTAAGTTGTCGTCGCAGGTTCTATCGTAATTATTTGATCGCAAACGCTACAATTTCGCAGCGGTTAAAATTTTTTATCGTAATTTTCTGCGATCGACTGCAACGTTTAACCGCAAAAAACTACGATGGTCAACCGAAAAACATTTGGTCACATAACGCAATCGCAGATTCCTGCGGCTACGAAACGAACAATTTATAATATATTACGTTTATATCACAAACAAATAATTTTAAAGAATAATATTATATATTGTATTAGGTTTCACCATTCTTCAGTCAAAACATTTATTCATATTGTACTCCCAACTAATAATATATGAAAATATATTTAAATTTTCAATTTAATATTATGATTTGGGTATAAGTTTAATATTTTTGTATATGATTTCGATTAATCTATAAAACTAAGTTGTATTTATCTAGAAAATATTAAATTTATAAATATTTTAAAGCAACAGAACTATATATATATATATTTATGTTTGTGTATAATATTTAATTAGGTTGGTATATATATATATATATATATGAATATTGATTTATGTTATTAATGGACCATACATTTACATAACGATTTTTTAATTTTATTAGTTTGTTTAAATGTATAATACTTTGACTTGAATCAACTTGGGATATAATTTATCGTGATTAATAGTTTATAGATCCACTTCGTAAACAAGTTTTGTGTTATAGAATTATTCTATACTGTTCTGATATAATAACACAATAATTGTAATGCTTCGTGGGTCTTCTTCAATAATCAAAAATGGTTCGATGGCACAAAATTATATAGTTAGTTTATACAAGATTATATTTGGAGTGTATTATTATAATGGACAATAAAAGATTTTCAAATTAGCTGTACACATGATAAATCGTTTCATCATTTCTTGAGAATGAAATAGATTTTCGAAAATTCGATTTAATAGGTACTAAAAATGGGAAATCACAATCAAGCTTTAGTGTAGGTGATAGGAATTGTCAAAAAACAAATGGAGTGTACCCTAACCGTGTATTCACCAATGGAAAATTAGCAACATACAAATAAATATTTAGTTCTATTAGTTTTTAACGGTAAATTACAAATACAATTCAAATTTGAGTTCAAATATAAATTAATCCTCTTAAATTTATTTTGAAAAAGTAATTCCTTTATATTTAATTTTACAAAAAAAAAATTCTCTGAAATTTTTCTCTGAAAATTGTTCAAATACAAAATAGATTTTTCGAAAAATTTGTTTTATAATTTTTTACAAAACAGATTTCTCAAAAAATATGTTTTGTATTTTGTTTTATAAAAGATTTTATCTGTATAAAAAATAAAATGTAATTGATATTTCTAAATTATTTTTATGTCATAACAATGATTTGTAGTTTTTCTATTTCCATAGATTAGCTTTACAAAATGATTTTTATAAATGTTAGTTTTCAATTAGAATCAAGTGTTACATTGAATTATTTTTAACAATTCTCTCAATTTTTAATACTAAAAGCGAAGGTGAAAAATATTTGTTTGAATAGAAGATTGCTGGTGTTAAAAAAAGAGAGTAGAAGATTGCTGGTGTGAAAAAAGAGAGTAGAAGATTGCGTTTCTTAGTTAATTTTATTTCACAAAAGACTATTCTCATTAATAATATTACTTTCTTACAAATTTGAGAAATCCATTTGAAAAATTCTCAGACATTTAGTTTTTTTATCGGCTAAAATATTTACGTAAACACGTTTATATATTTTAATAGATTTTTGTAAGATTTTGATAAATACGTTCAAATAATTTTTTTGCCGTCATATTTTCGATTAAATTTTTTTTTATCTCAAACCAGATTTTAAAGTTTTAAAAATATTAAACATGATAGAACAAAAGTTCCGTCGATTATAGCAAATAACAGTATTTTTTGTAAATTGCATGAAACTAAAAGTGGACATGCGGGAAGTACAGAGAAGTCATGTGTTTGAGTCTGAAATGTCACAGTACAGATTACAGAGCATTCATTTAGATCTCAATCAATATGGGAGAGACTTAGCAAAGAAGTAAACAAAACAAAGAAAAGCCAAAAGTATTGGTGTGTCATCTAACCATTCTTCTTTTGCACGCCTTGCCGTTTCCACTTTGATTCATCGACGTAAAAACGTCGCGATGTTCCCTCCGTACAAGATCATCAAACGATACATTTTATTGTTCTTGAAAATATCAGATACAATGGCACATCGTAATATATAGAAGGGCATAATAAATAAGTGGATGTTTCTAAAGGGGTGTATAAATGAAAGCTTAGATAGAAAAAAGGGAAGTACAAGTTTGGTGGAAGTTACGTAGAAAAAGTTATGATAAAATATAAGAATATGATGTAAAATAATGGAATACAACAGAGAAACATGTGACTAATAAAATGTAAAAGCAGCAATATAACTCAAAAATACAGAAATATGAAAAAAAAAAAAAAACAAAGAGAAAAGAAATCATCTAACATTTTTTCTTCCTAAATAATACTATTGCACTATAACTCAAGAAAAGGCTAAATAAATGTAAATAGAATTATAACTCAATTTCCAGATCATCTATCTACTATTATTTCGCATAATTATTTATTTTTCGTGTTATGGAAGTACAAATTATATATATATATATTAGAGAGGCAACCAATCAAGTGTTATGTACATGTGCAGGAACACAAATATATACATATTTACAAATATTTATACTGATACCTAATGGTTATAAACAAATAAATTCAAACAATACCAATCTTAATCCCTTCTTCTTGTCATGTCGGTTGCCCTATCGAGGAACAGCTCTCATTGGTTCAGCTGAGAAAGTAGATCTTCCCCTAATACTTTGAGAGAAATCTCGCAAATTTCAATGTACAACCATAGTATTCTTATCATGAATTTGGTCTCTTCATTATGCATTTATACCCATTTTATTATGACAAATGTCTTTATATTGACAAATGATCATTTACATATTTTGGTGACGATAAGTGTATATGTGCATAGGAAAACCATCTAAAATTACAAGGAAAAAGGGTCTGAAACTTTTCAAACTGTATTATCAACAACAATGGAGAAAACTTCCTTTTAATCAGAATCTGTCTCTGTATGCTGTTCCATACACAATGAGGTATGGTACTGTTCGAACGACAGTGTCAATGGGAATGGCAAAGTTCACACCCGAAGACATACCAGTCCCTGCAATGCAAATAATCCTCTCTTTCACTATCTTATTCATGTTTGAAAAAATGAGTGTTATGTTCTTTAGATCTGGTAAAAGCAAACACTTTAACCTTTGCGAGTGAATGTGGCAGTGTTCACGCCTATCGTATGGCCGTAAGAATCAAGTAATGGCCCTCCAGAATTTCCTATATTACACAATGAACACAGCAATTTTACATCAAAATTGAATAGGAAGAGAAATGGATAGAAGTTTGCGCATTACCTGAGTTAATATCAGCATCTGTTTGAATAGCTTCTCGAATACTCTTCCCATTAGGTGAAGGTATCTCTCTTCCCAACCCACTCACTACCTTAAAAATCCCCATGACAACTTTTCATTTAAAGTTCAATGTATATACACAAAAACTCAGGATCTTCTGAGGTCTTACCCCTATTGTCAAGGTGTTTTCATATCCATATGGATTCCCAATCGCAAAGCAACTTTGACCTACGCGTAGATCACTAGAGGTACCGAGAACAACAGGTTTTAATTCGCGTCCATCGGTTTCAATCTGGATATATAATAGGAGTTAGATGAAGTAAACAAGCATTGCTCAAATATGGCCAACTTCATGGCCTTAGATTTACCTTCAACACAGCTAGATCATTATCTGGATCAAGCCCCACAACTTTCCCTTCCTTGCTAAATCTTGTTCCTGTGGCATCAACTAGAGACACCTGCACGAAAACCAAATCGTGAATTTGCACTATAAGTTACTTGGCTTGGCTTTGTGGGTGTTTCGTTTGCTGCAACTTGATTAAAGAAGGTGGAGACCTTACAACGCTGTAATCCACTCTGATCTGTAGCTAACTTGGCAATGACATGATAATTAGTTACCTGCATTTGTACAAGAAACAAGCTTTCAGTTTTACAGGATCAAGGACAGGAAATACAAAAACGATTTCTTGATTTTGTTCTTAACATATATGAAAGATCTTTTGTTGGCCTACAATGTGACCGAGCTTGTCCCAGACGAAGCCCGAACCTGTCCCTTCTATCTTTGCGTTTTCCTCATCAGTGAGTGTGAATTCATTGTTGGACGTTTTGGGGAGCTCAATGTCTTTGATGAAAACAACAGACGGAGAAGTTTTCTGCATAAAGAAGCCATTTTTTATTTAACCAGAGAGAACAAGAAAAAAAGAAGCTTCTCATCGGAAAAACTAGGGGCAAAAAGACCTGGAAAAGATTGACATTTCTCTCTTCTTCTTCCTCGAGCTCATCCTCTTTTTCCTTCAATAAATCTAATGCAATTGCAGATTCCAGTGGATTAAATCTCTGTTGATTGGAACCAAGAAGAGTCGAGGCGAGCGCCAAACTCGACCCGAATATGACGATTCTTCTTCTCCTATCGAAGACGTCAACAGGATTCGAACCGGAGCAAGCTAGCACAAATTTAGACCGATTAAATGGAGATAGGGTATAAAAAACTGAAGAAGAAGAAGAAGAAGCAAGAGCCACGGTCATGGCTTCTCCTTCTTACAAATGCATCTCACTCAAGTTCCACACAGAGGAGATAAGGCGGGTGGAGGGGAAAGGTTTCGGTTTTTTCTGTCTTATTGAACCAGAACCGGACCCGGACCCGGACCCGGACCCGGTTTTCCTTTGTTGAGTAACTTGAATTTAGCCTGTATTATAAATTAGTGTATTGGTTTTTAAGGGGAAACGTGCCCATCATGTGACAAGTTCACATACTTACACACAGAGAGAGTCGTAAGTTATTTTGTGACTTATGAGTGTGTACTACTATATTACAAGAGCATTCAATCTACATTTTTCTTTCTTATATTATTTATTCGCCACCTTCGTACGAAGATCAAGACGCTTTCGGTAAGCTCTCGTTTATGATTGTTTGGAATTATTTTTTTGTTATCGGAAATCATAGTAAGCGAGTGAAGATCTTGTGATATTTAGAATCTGGGGTCCGATTTTTTTTTTTCTTTTTTTGCGGTTGGAATCTGTCATCGCTTTACTGTACTTGTTCGTCCACCTTTTTGTTTCAGTCTCGTTATTGTTCTAATCCTTAAATTTTTGGACTTTGGAGGTGATTTTGATGGTGAAAATCGAAACATGTTTCATCAAAAACCTGATGTTTCTGGGCAGGGAATTTCTTTTGAGGTGGGGAGAAGATGGAGATAACAAACGTGATGGAGTACGAGAAGATCGCAAAGGAGAAATTACCAAAGATGGTTTATGATTACTATGCATCTGGTGCAGAAGATCAATGGACACTTCAAGAGAATCGAAACGCCTTCTCAAGGATCCTGTAAGAAAAACAAACAAGGAATCCTATTTTTTTTGTTAACTGAAATTTAATTGTTTTGTCATGTGTCGTGAAACAGATTTAGGCCTCGAATTCTCATCGATGTGACCGAGATTGATGTGAGCACAAGGGTGTTAGGGTTCAACATTTCTATGCCAATCATGATTGCTCCTACAGCTATGCAGAAAATGGCTCACCCTGATGGTAATGTGTCTTACAGATCTCTTGTTAATAATAACAAGAAGAATATATTTTAGCTTATAGTAACTTTATCTGACACTGTTAACAAGAAGATCTTAGATTAAGACACAGATGTATATATATTTATGCATTCTCACTTCTCTTACCGTAGAGAATACTTATTTGTTCACTCTGGGTAATGGCTTGTTTGGTTGTAGGGGAGCTTGCAACCGCGCGGGCCACTTCAGCTGCTGGAACAATCATGGTTTTAAGTTTCTCTCTCTTTCTCACCTTTATCTTGAGAGATACTCTCTCTTGGATTATTCAATATGTTCTCAATTGTCAAGGAATTCTTTGATATTTTCAGACTTTATCTTCATGGGCTACTTGTAGTGTTGAGGAAGTTGCTTCCACAGGACCTGGAATTCGCTTTTTCCAACTCTATGTAAGTTCCTGAAGATCTGGTTTGTTCTTTTGATTTGGCTTTGAGTCAGCTGCGAATTCTCTTGTTTCAGGTCTATAAAGATAGAAATGTGGTTAGACAGCTTGTGAAACGAGCCGAAAAAGCTGGTTTCAAAGCGATTGCTCTTACTGTAGATACCCCAAGGCTTGGACGCAGAGAGTCCGACATCAAAAACAGGTGATGAAACTACTGCACCATTACGTAAACCAAAATTTTAGAACTTTGGTTGTATTCATGGTTATTTATCTGGCAGATTCGCACTTCCTCGAGGTCTGACCTTGAAGAACTTTGAAGGGTTGGATCTTGGGAAAATCATCAAGGTCAATGACATAATGAAAAACACAATGGATCTAAATGCTCAGTACTTAAAAGATCTTTCCCTTTTTCTGTCGAAAATTGCAGACCGATGACTCAGGGCTAGCTTCATATGTTGCGGGTCAAGTTGATCAATCACTCAGCTGGAAGGTCAGAATCGATCTGTAACTAGATTTTCCCAGTTGAAAATTATTTTGTTTTTGCCCACTGAGATCCAGATACATATAATCTCACGTCTTTTCTGTTGTCTGCTTTCTTCTTCCAGGATATAAAATGGCTCCAATCTATTACCAGCTTGCCAATTCTAGTCAAGGGTGTTATTACAGCTGAGGATGGTAATATTCTGCATCAATCTTATACTTTAATTTTTCATAATGTTGAGAAAATTCTGCCGACCGTTTGAACTTTTGCAGCAAGAATTGCTGTTGAGTATGGAGCTGCAGGTATTATAGTTTCCAACCATGGAGCTAGGCAGCTCGATTATGTCCCTGCAACTATAATGGCACTCGAAGAGGTAAACCTTGAAATGGATCAACATTACAAGGCTTCAGCTTTTTCTTTCATTCTTATCTTATGGAAATTTGAGTTTGATTCGACCGTTGAAATTCAAAATTTTCAGGTGGTTAAAGCCGTGGAGGGTCGGATTCCAGTTTTTCTTGATGGTGGGGTTCGCCGTGGAACAGATGTCTTTAAGGCATTGGCTCTTGGCGCTTCAGGTGTCTTTGTAAGTTCATTCATCACACACACTCATAGCTATTGTATTCTCTCATTGTTTTCAAATCGATCCCATAAGTTCCAGTGGATCCCTTGTAGTGTCACCCTCACCGATCATATTGTGTGATTTATCGCTTGGTATCCAATTCTAATGAATAACCCCTTCATTTCATCTTCCTGATTTTTACACTTTTACAATGTCAAAATGAACCAAAACAAATGCATGAATAGATATCCCCTTGCTGCACTGATCATATGATAATCCAAAGGAGATTTACTTGTTCGATTAGGTCGGGAGGCCGAGCTTGTTCTCGCTTGCAGCGGATGGAGAAGCGGGTGTGAGGAAGATGCTGCAAATGCTAAAAGACGAGTTCGAGCTGACAATGGCACTAAGTGGCTGCCGTTCCCTGAAAGAGATCAGTCGAAACCATATCAAGACCGATTGGGACATTCCTCATTACCACCTCCAGGCCAAGCTTTAGGGGAAAAGCTTACACTTTGTTTTATTGGCTATCAAATTGATGGAAAAGAAAGATGGGTGTTTTAATTAATGTATCGTCCAATAATGTACTTAAAACATTTTTATCGAATGAAATAATTTGATATGAGAATACAGTGATAGTAGTTAAATATTCTGACCAAAATATTTATGTAATTTTTTCTTACTCTTCTACTTTTTGGTTAATGGATCCTATTAATGTATCCGATTTCTAAATGAGTGTAACCGTATTATATATGTAAAATGTATATATATAAAATTTCTAATATATTATCTAAAAAATATTTTAAAAAATAATTTTATTATTAATAAAAATGTTAAGCTAACGTCTCATAATAAATTTCAATAAATATATAAATAAATTTAAATTAATAAATTAATTATAATATATGTTATTGTTATTAATTTTTTTTTAAAATTTATATATTTTATTAAATAAATAAAAAAATATTATTAAATTCGTAAAAATTAATTATTTTTCTTTACTTAATTTACATATACAAAATTTAATATTAAAAATAATTTTAAAATAAAAATTAAATTATATAAATATTAAATTTATATTTAATAATAAATAATATTATATAATTTGTAAATATTTATCTATATTAGGCGTGTGTATAAATCTAGTAAACTTTAATTGTCTTTATTTGCTTTTATGTGTGATAGTAATATATATATATATATATATATATATATTTAATTTGTGTTTTAAAAAATTACGATACCATTACATTAATTTGAGGAAAAAAAATCTCTAAGAACATATAAGTAAAATAGCATAGATTTTCTCTTTCCAAATCATGTGATTATAATTTTAGTTATTTAAATCTAGTATAGAGATTATAATAATAGCTTCAATTCGCTCCATTAACCCAAACGTGATTGTTTCCATTTACTACAGAAATGTTTACAAACAGAAATTGTTACAAACTCCAATATAGTTTTTTAACAACTGTACTCAATATCCGAAGTCATATTCTAATTTCTTTTCTATTTCCAAGATAAATCTTTGAATCTATTATATTTAAGGTACGATAGTTTTCGAGATGTTTCTGAACTGAAAATATGGACTAGAAGAAAACTGATGAAATATATGGGTACATTAATTCACTGTATAACTAATTGTTTTTGATGATGAACGACAAAGATGACAATCTGGTCAAAACAATATATTTGGTTGGAAATGAAATAGTTACAACGTGTTGCATTAACCATGCAACGTTTGTAAAAACCATGAGATCCATCACATCACCCTCACACGTAAGAATATCCCACTGATTGTGTCTATATAACGTACAAAATCGAGTTCTACGCTTTTTACAATATAGTGACTATATCTATGTACATTATTATTCATACGTGGCTTCATTTAACATCACAAATCAGTGGCACATCATATATATTAATTGATGGAAAATTTGGAAATCTATGGATCTTTTATTTGGTGTTTTCTGTATATATATGTAGGAGAAATCTACATTTGGTTTTGATTGACGTCATTTCTACTGTTTCGTCACTGCGCTAGTCATCTTTTACACAAGTAGAGCTAAGTTTCAACATTCCTATACAGTCAATGCATGAAGGCAAATTATCCTAATCAGGACCCATTTTTACTAACTTATGATATAATACAATATACACAATTTGTTACGTAAATTAATGGCTAATTTATTGTATTATTAAATACCTACATTCGACTACTTAGTTTAAATTTATATTATTTATGTTTTTAAATAATATATTTTGAAATTTTCACATATATTAATTTTTTCGGTTGATAAAAAAAATTTTCAATAGTAAATAGGACAATTCTATAAAATAATTTCTATTTTTCTAAAAATAATATCATTATTTTAAATTTCTAATAATATCATGAATTTAAAATTAAAGTAAATTAAACTTTATTTTAATAAAAAAATAAAATTAAACACTAAATTAGAAAAATGAACTCAAACACAATATTTTAAGTTTATGTGTAATTTATTTTAAAATAAATAAATATTTTTACATAATTATTTGTGTTATTTTTAAATTTTTAATTTTAATATGATAGATTTAAAACAAAATTTTTAAAATGTGTTATTAAATTATTACTCTGGTAAATATTTTCTAGAATTTAAAAAAAATTCGAATACATAGTTGATGATTGAATTAATATTTTTACTTATATTATCTCAAATTCTAAAATGCCTTACCAATCTAACATTATGATGTCCGTATAAAATGAAATCTTATAATTATGATTCAGTTCTGACTTGTAATAAAGAATTGACAGGCTACGAAAATATGTCTAATCGTACTCTGTCTGATAGAATCTAAGCGCTCGTCAGTAGCTAAACTGGTAAAAGTTGTTAAAATCGATAATATTACGCTTCTCTTTAAACTATTCAAATCATTAATTAATTATACGATTCCCTCATTATTATAGTTGTTTCACAAGTTCACTCGAATCCACAAATGTACCATGAAACCCGTACGGTACTCTAGACGGAAGTTTTATCGTTGCTTCAAGCTTTAAATTAACGGCGTTAATTATTTGAAGTTCCGATGTCTCTTTCTCTTCGTCGTGAACGTGACAGAATATAACACCGTCATCTTCGTTTTCTCCGCCGTTACTCTTAAGAGTGCCCCTAGGCAAGAAAAACGGCTCACCACCGTACTTTTCGCCACCGTAAATATACTTTTTCAGTTCTCCGGTGGAAAGATCAACCTTAGCGAAACCGCAAACTTTTGGCCAAGGTTCAGCGATAGCCAGATACGCGAACCGGGTTTTTCTACCTAACCGGTTCCGGTTAACCATCCCGATCTCTAAATTCACCTCATGGACCAACAGCGGGCGGCGCGTGGCTTCTCGCGTCTTGAGGTTTATCCTGATCTCTGTCAAGACGCTTTTCAAGCTCTCTTCTCTCTCGTTGAAGATAGAATCCGGCGGCGACATACAAGATCCGATCACCACCACTTCCTCCGTATCCGGCGATTCCCACGCGTTCCAGAGATGGAAACAGAAGGTCTCGGGCGAATTTACCCATATAATCTGAGAAGCATCATCCGCGTCTTTCGGCATTATCCCCAATCTCGAAACCTTCTTGTCGTCAAAAACCACCGGAGACTTACCGGAAATCATCTCGCCGAGCTTAAACACGACTTGCTGATCCGGAATCACAACGAAATTCTCCGTTATAGCGAAATCGTGAATCATCGTCGGAGTCTCGAGCGGAATTTCAACTTCCGGTGTTTTAACGCCATCAGGCGAGAATCTGAAGTATTTCAGGTAAGGTTTCTTCATGACGTCGTAGCTTAAAGCGTGTAGCTCCTTCGTAACCGGGTCGACTTTCGGGTGGGCAATCATCGCGGACTTTAACTGACCGTCAAAATCGTAACGCCCAACCGTTCGGAGATCGCCGGTTTGCGTTATTTTTAATTGGTACGGTAAATCGTCTTCTGACATAGCTAAAAGTCGGTTATTGAAGTAAACTAAACCGGCGTTTGCTACTCCAACGCCGTTTTGGTTATTTATCAGACCGCAAAGCCCACGTGCGTAAAACAGCATCAGACGTGCGATTCCCGAGTGACCGTGAAGCTCGCCGATTGCTTTCGGAAAAATCGGTCGACCCAATCGTCTTTCTTGAACCAATCTCTCGGTTTTAGTAAACCGGCATGCGTAGCTAGCTGATCCGTTAGTTATTTTAACGGCGTGAACCATTCCGTCTCCGTCGAATAAATGGTGCCCAGCTATAGGCTCAAACATCGGATTTGCGCCGTTACGGACATAAACTCCGTCGATGCAGTCAGGGATTGTTCCTTCGACGGTGAGAAATCGCTGTACGGGATACTCCGGTACCGGAGAATAGTTCCCGGCTAACTGGACACGTGGATCGGCGGTTTTGGGAAGAGGAGTATCTTGCTCACGTGAGAATAAAGCGCGCTCAGCTGCATCGATCGCAACCGCCGCCGCTTTCTGAAAGATGTTTAGACGGAGGGGAGTATGCTGCGGCGGAGTAAGTAATGGCCGTTGTAGGGAGGGTAATTCCGTTACGTCGATCCGCACCGTGCATCTAATCTTTGGCTGTGTTTTAATGTGCTTAAAGCCCAAATCAGATTGGGCGTGAGAGTGAGACCATGTTGTAGTAGCAGTCATCGACATTGTAAGCAGAGAAACCATGGCTTCTGTTTTGATCTTCGTTATAAAGGTTTCATACACTGAATGATTTTTGTGTTCTGGTCTGAAGACAGAGAGAGGAAAGAGTTATTGTGAAGAGAGGAAATTCGATGAGAATAAAAAGAAGAAGAAGAAGGAGAAATTATATATAGAGTTGGGTAAGAGAGAGAAAGCAAGATAGAACGTAATGACTAATGACATAATATTGCAGCAAAAAATGACAATAATTCAATTTATTTTGAGTATAGCTTAGTTATTGATTTCAATGACTAATGACATAATTATGAATTATTGCGTTTGGATTTATGAGTACACTGATGTGATTTCCACCATGCTTAATTAGGTGCTTATAAAAATAGATAAGAATCTTTTATCTTCTTTTCATTATAAATGTTCTTTCAGTTTTCAATGTAAAATTAATTGAATTTTTATTTCTTTTGACTATTTGTATTATGCAGTTTGCTTTATTACTAGTTAAGTTAGTTTTAATTAATACTAATAATTTTAGTATAAAACATGCACATTTTCATCAAAAACATTCTTAATTAAAATGCCGAAAATTAATAATACAAAAGTTCGATAAACCACATCGAAAAGATCTAACATGTTCAATGTATAACATCTAAATAGACAAAAAGTTTAATTTAATTTTAATGTAAACAACATATAATATAGAAGTTTGAATTTGAATGATGACACAATTACGTCATTAATTTTGTTGGGTTGTGGTTTAACATACAAACCGAGGATTAAAAGGTTTAATCGAGTTTGGGTATTAAATTTCGGTTTGAGTTTAATATTTGGTTAACTGTCATTCAACTAATTCTGGTTGTATAAAAGAGGCTCTCTTTTACGGAGCTAAGAACAGAGGGTGTGTGAGGTGAAAGAGAGTTGAGAGAAAGATAGAGAAAGGAGAAGAAGTTTCTTGGAGTGTTCAAGAAACGTTCTTTTGGGTAGTTCTTAGTCTTTCTAATCTCTTTCTGAGATAATCACTGGTGTAATATTGAGTCGGTATTAGACTCAAGTTTTGTACTCTATTTTTTGGTGAGATAGTGGATTCCGGGGAGATATCTCGGCCAGACGTATGATGCATTTTTGTGCATCCGAACTGGATAAATCGTGTGAGTTTTTCTTGTTAGATTGTTTCAAGAATAAGGCGTATCAACATCTACACAATCGAATCTAAACTTGGGAAGATATAAAATCGATTCCGCTCAAGAAATTGAATTAGATTCATAACAATTGGTATCAGAGCCATTTCCCAGAAAGGAGGTTCGAAGTTCTTGTTCCGGTAAGAGGAACAGCATGTCCGCAACAAAGATGGAGGTTGAAAAGTTCAATGGTCTCATTGATTACAACCTGTGGAAAGAGAAGATTATGGCTCAATTAGAGATTCTTGGGTTGATGGAAGCATTAAGACTTCAGGAGAAAGAACTCGGGAAGCCAGGAGAAACTTCAGAGGAGGTAGAATCAGAGAAAAAAGATCCAATAAAAGACTTGGATCCCCTGCTAAAGGAGAAACAGAGGAAGGTAAGAAGTACCATTGTTTTAAGTGTTTCGGATCAGGTTTTGAGGAAGATAATCAAAGAACCAACAGCAGCAGGAATGTTTAAGGTTCTTGATTCATTATACATGTCAAAATCTTTACCGAATAGAATTTACTTGAAGCAAGGCTTGTATGGTTATCGGATGAATGAATCACTGTCTGTGGAAAACAACATCGATGAGTTCCTAAGGATAATTACTGATCTGGGGAATGTTAGAGTAAATATTGCCGATGAAGACCAGGCAATTCTTCTCCTAATGTCGTTGCCAAAGCAATTTGATCAGTTAAGGGATACTCTCAGATATGGTAAAGAGGCATTAACATTGGACGAAGTGATCAGTGCGATCAACTCGAAACAATTGGAGCTCGGAGCAGATGGTAAAAGGCCTAAGAATGTGGGAGAAGGTTTGTATACTGGTGGAAACACCAGAGGAAGACCTCAGACTAAACAGGCCAACCAAAATCGAGGGAAAGGTAAATCTAGATCTAAATCTAGAGAAAGAAAGGCCACTTGCTGGACATGTGGTATTGAGGGACATTATAAAAGGAACTGTCCTAAAAAGGGGTATCACAAGGATAAAGATGGTAAGGGGTCAGAAAGTGGAGAAGCATCATCGGTAGATGAGGTGAAGTATATTGAGTCCTTAACAGTATGCGAAGCAAACATGGTTGGAATGTTTGATTTCAATGAAATTTGGATTCTAGACACCGGATGTACTTACCACATGACACCACGGAAAGATTGGTTCACTGAATTGAGAGAGTTCGATGCAGGTTCAGTGCGAATGGCAAATGAAACAATCTCATCAATAAAAGGAATTGGGACAATTCTTTTGAAAACAGTAGAAGGACACCTTGTATCCGTGAGAGATGTGAGATATGTACCCACTTTCTCTAGAAATCTACTGTCTCTTAGAACTTTCGAAGCTCAAGGATGTACTTTCTCCTCATAAAATGGGATTCTGTGGGTGAAAAAGGGGTGCAGAACAGTGTTGAAGGCTGAAAGACATGGACAACTGTATTTTCTGCAAGGTAAAGGGTTCGTAGGAGAAGCAAATGCAGTAACCAAGGAAGACGAGACTCAATTGTGGCATAGCAGGCTAGCACATGTAGGTTAAAAGGGACTGAATGTGTTAATCAAAGAAGGATATCTTGATGGAAGTAAGATCTCTAATCTTCAGTTCTGTGAAAACTGTGTTTTTGGTAAGGCACACAAGGTGAGCTTCATTACTGGGAAGCATACCACAAAGAAAAGACTAGAATACATCCATGCTGATTTGTGGGGTTCTCAAAATATTCCCCCATCATTGAGTAAGTGCCATTACTTCCTAAGTCTGATAGATGATCACAGTAGGAAGGTGTGGGTATATTTTTTAAGAACTAAAGACCAGGCGTATGAGAAGTTTGTGGAATGGCGAACATTAGTTGAGAAACAAACAGCTCTGAAGGTAAAGAATCTTAGGACAGACAATGGTCTTGAGTTCTGTAACCAAGATTTTGATAGATTGTGCACTGAGAATGGGATTGTTAGACATAAAACAGTCCCATACACTCCACAACAGAATGGCGTTGTAGAGAGAATGAACCGAACAATCCTAGAAAAAGTTCGTAGTATGCTAAGTGAATATGGTCTGCAGAAAATGTTCTAGGCTGAAGCAGTAAATACTGTCATATACTTGATCAACAGGTTACCATGCTCTGCAATCAACAATGAGCTACCAGAGGTAAGGTGGTCTAGAGTCAATCCAAGTTTTAAACACCTACGCAGGTTTGGGTGTGTGTGCTATTTTCATTCTGATGAGGGTAAACTTTCTCCAAGAGCAAGGAGAGGAGTTTTTTTAGGATATCCAGAAGGGGTTAAAGGATACAAGATCTGGGATATTGAAGAACAAAAGTCTATCCTGAGTAGGAATGTATCTTTTGATGAGAAAAGAAGCTACATAGATTTTTTAGGAGAAAACTTCAAGAGTAATCAGTCACATGAGGACTACAAGGAATTCAGTATCAGTGGTGAATCCCTTGAGAATGGAGAAGGAAACGAAGAATGTGAAACCTCAAAGAATCCAGTAGAGGTGCAGGAAGAAACAGAATCGGATAAGGAAGGGGAAGAAGATTTGGCTGAGTATCAGCTGGCACGAGACAGGACCAGAAGAGTGATTAAACCACCAGAAAGGTATAGAGATACAGAGTTTGCAGCTGTGGCTTTGCTTACATCTGAAGATGGGGAGCAGATTGAACCAAGTGACTTTAAGTCAGCAATGAGAGACAGAAATAGAGAGAAATGGAAACAAGCTACTGATGATGAAATGAAGTCTCTTCAGAAGAACAATACCTGGAAACTTGTACAGAAACCAAAGAACAGGAAACTCATTGGCTGCAAGTGGGTATTCACCAAGAAATCTGGAATACTTGGCGTGGAAGACCCTCGCTTTAAAGCTAGGTTGGTGGCAAAAGGATTTGCCCAGAAGGAAGGATTGGATTACAATGAAATCTTTTCCCCCGTGGTTAAACATGTGTCCATAAGATATCTTATGTCAATTGTAGTAAATGAAGATTTAGAGCTGGAACAATTAGACGTGAAGACAGCCTTTCTTCACGGTGAATTAGAGGAAGAAATCTATATAGATCAGCCAGAAGGATATGTGGTAAAGGGAAAGGAAAATCATGTATGTCTCCTTCAAAGATCACTTTATGGTTTGAAACAGAGTCCTCGTCAGTGGAATGAAAAGTTCCATGGATTCATGATGGAAGTTGGATTCATTAGGAGCAAGTACGACAGCTGTGTCTACATCAGAAGGTCTCGTGGAACAGTCTTATATCTCCTTTTATATGTCGATGACATGTTAGTAGCTTGTAAGGAAAAGGAGGAGATAAAAAGATTGAAGGAACAATTAAAGACCAAGTTTGAGATGAAAGATTTAGGTCCAACAAAGAAGATCTTAGGAATTGAGATTACAAGGAACAGAAATGCAGGTTTTTTAAAGCTGTCCCAAGAAAATTACATGGAGAAAATCCTGAAAGTGTTTGGTATGGAAAACTCAAAAGCTGTTGGAACTCCTATGGATTCTCAGTTTTCTTTGGCTTCAACAACCAAGGAGGAGATAGCTCAGGAGTCAAGCTTTATGAAGGCTATCCTGTACTGTAATGCAGTGGGAAGTCTCATGTATGGCATGATTGGGACAAGACCTGATCTGGCCTATCCGGTTGGTTTGATTAGTCGCTTTATGAGCAATCCAATTAAGGAACATTGGAATGCAATAGAATGGGTGCTAAGGTATGTAAAAGGATCAACCAGAACATGTTTGGAATTCAGGAAAGATACTGAATTTAAAATTTGTGGGTTCTGCGATGCTGATTTTGCAGCAGATCTGGATAAGAGGAGATCATTATCTGGCTTTGTGTTCTTATCGGGAAATTGTGTGATAAGTTGGAAGTCCAGTCTACAGAAAGTGGTTGCCTTGTCAACAACCAAGTCAGAATATATGTCCCTTACTGAGGCTGCGAAAGAAGCAACATGGCTGAGGGGGCTAAGTGGAGAATTTGGTTACATTCAAGACAACATTACGATCTTCTGCGATTCTCAAAGTGCCATTACTTTGTCGAAAAACTCTATACATCATGAGAGGACAAAGCACATTCAGGTGAAAGTGCATTTTATTAGAGAACAAGTCTCTAGTGGAGTGGTGCAGGTGGAGAAAATTCACACAAGTGAAAATCCTGCAGACTTATTTACTAAGGTCCTACCTATCAGTAAGCTGAACAAGCTGTTGGAACTGATAGGTGTGTCCAGAGAGTGATCGAGGACATAGAAAATCCGGGAGGGAGTTCACTAAAGCTCACGGGATGTAAAACCAAGGAGGAGATTGGTTGTGGTTTAACATACAAACCGAGGATTAAAAGGTTTAATCGGGTTTGGGTATTAAATTTCGGTTTGAGTTTAATATTTGGTTAACTGTCATTCAACTAATTCTGGTTGTATAAAAGAAACGTTCTTCTGGGTAGTTCTTAGTCTTTCTAATCTCTTTCTGAGATAATCACTGGTGTAATATTGAGTCGGTATTAGACTCAAGTTTTGTACTCTGTTTTTCGGTGAGATAGTGGATTCCGGAGAGATGTCCCGGCCAGACGTAGGATGCATTTTTGTGCATCCGAACTGGATAAATCGTGTGAGTTTTTCTTGTTAGATTGTTTCAAGAATAAGGCGTATCAACATCTACACAATCGAATCTAAACTTGGGAAGATATAAAATCGATTCCGCTCAAGAAATTGAATTAGATTCATAACAAATTTGTAAAAACGACTAGCTCATATATTTTTAAAAAAATAAATTTAGTTTTTATTAAAATTAAAATAAAAGAAAAAAAAGAAAATTTTACATTGAAAATTTTTTTGGACTTTGAAACTTAAAAGTATACCAGATTGCCACAAACTTTAAGTTTAAAAGGGTTCCTAAAAATTTAGGAAGGATTACCAAAACTAACGCAAAATTCTAAAGTTACTAAAACACTATAAAATTTAAGTTTAGAAAGGTTTTACCTTTTTGAGACCGAAAGGTTTTTTGCTTTGATAAATATGAAGATATTTTAAAACTCCTATAAAATTTAGGTTTGGAAAGGTTTAGAAATACTATAAATTAATTTGGCGACAAAAAAAAAGAAACACTATAATATTTAGGTTTTGGAAAATCTTAAACATTATAAAAGTTAGGTTTTTACTTTTTTACACCGAAAGGTGTTTTTTACTTTGATAAATAGGAACAGGACTTAAATGATTTAGTAACTCCTCCAATATTTTTAGTAACCTTTCCTAATCTAAAAAGTTGTATCATTTTAGAACTGTTTCAAAGTTGTGGTATTCTTGAAAATAGATTTATTGTGATATTTAAGTATTTCAATTTTGTATTTATGCGAATCATAATTCCATGATGTTGATTAATACTAACTCAAATTTAGCTTTATAACTTTTTTTTTTACCTGAGTAATTCAACCTCCAGGTCCTCCACAGTGGTCGGTTCAATTTTCACTCTACTGGATGGAGAAAATATGTAACATAATATAAACTAAATTTTGAGCAAAAAATATTTATACATTATAATTAATTATTTATTTAGTTAACATAAATTATATATTAAATTTAATATAATTTCTCTAAAGTTTTTTAATATTGATTACGAAAATGAAATAGATAATGAAATTAAATTACATAAATAAATTTAAATTGTATCTATTTTAAATAAAATTCTAGATGTGATAAATATTCAATTAAACTAAACTTTTGTTTTATATTTTATTTGACTAATTTTTTAATTTTATAATATTTTGTTTATATTGTATTTGAATTTTATAACAAAATACCTTTTATGTCAAAATATTAAAAATTTACATATAAATATATTATCTAATGGCAATTTTCATAAATACTATAGTAAATTATGTTTTATAAGATATTTATTTTAACATGTTCTAATATTGTGACACATCAACGTGGTATATTTGTAAATCACATGTCAGTATAAAATTATTTTGTTAAAATGATTGTCAATTAATATATTAGAGATATTTGTGAATTTTCTTTTAAATGATGGAAAGACAAAATATAGAATTGAATTACTAAACTCTACATGAAACACTTGAAATTAGTTGATGCATTTATCACACTATGTATTGACGTACATAATTGGCAAAACGTACAATAATTTATAGATATATGCAAAAATGCAAATAGTTTGGATCCATTAGCGTATGTGGTGTCGTCACTTCTGCAAATTCTTAAATACAAGCAAATTTGATTCTATCTCCTCCGTAAAAAAAATTGCAATATATTGAGCAAATTAGGTCAATAACAAAAGATTGTTTCAAGAAAATTTATTTTATTAGATTTACTTTAAATGATGTTTCAGAAATATACGAACTCAATTGATGTTTTAGTATTTTTTTTAGTATTAATTTAAATTGTCTTTTTATCTTTTTAAATATTTTTGTTTTATATTTTATACTCTTTAAATTGGGTTTATTTTAGATAATAAATAATTTTTAAATAAAGTAGAAAACATACAAAATTATTTAGTATATATATAATGTTTTAATCTATTGAAAATTTTAAACATACTTAAAATAAAATGTAGGATTTTTAAATACCAATATTATTGGGTATATCTTGAAATTATTTATGGAATTTACATCGGCAGTTACAAAAATAAAACCTTTTGAATTTGTACAAAAAATGATATAACTTCTTTTAAGGCAATTCCAAAAAGACAGATAAAACAGATGAACGTGATTAAAGAAACGAGCTAGTCGGAAATCTGTAAAGCCTCAGATCTAACAGAGTAATTAACGAATTAAAGACTGAATATAAAGATCATAAAACTACTAAACTTTCAACAAAACGTTGCAACTTGCAAGAATACGAAGAGATTTGTAATAAGTAAAATTGATTTTTTTGCAAGGGAGAGTGAAGCATGAGGAAGTCGCCTATGCGTGGACGAAGATACCACGTGGCACATCCCTAAGGCAACACGTGCTTTACACAAAATAAACAAAGTACGTAAATAATTGATTTTGTTATCATAGCTATAAATAGGAATTTCCAAGGAAAAATAGAACTTTGGTTATGTGTTAATACGGAAATAAGTGGGTTTGTGAAGACTTATTAACTAGATTTATACGTGAATGATCTGTGGAAAAATATTTATAAATTATATAATATTATTTATTATTAAATATAAATTAAAATTTCTATATTTTTAATTTTTATTTAAAATTATTTTTAATATTAATTTTGTATATCTAAATTAAAAAAAATTAATTGTTTTTACGAATTTATGAGTATTTTTAGTTAGTTTAATATCATATATTGATTATCAATCAAAATAATAATAATATATTATAATTATTTTATTAAATTTAATTTATTTATATATTTATTTGAAATTTATGGTGTTAGATAACAAATCAACATAATATTTTTATTAATAATATGTCATAAAATTATTATTTTAAAATATTTTTCATATAATATATTAGAGATATCACGTTAATAAGGATTAAATATATAAAAATTGATGATGTTATAATTCGTGAGGCTCGCGGAACAACATCTTTTTAATACATCAACTTTAAATTACTTTGAAAAAAGTCGTAGCGGTAGACTAATTAATTTATTGGAGGTTTAGGACACTCAGATTCGCAGTCGGCTTTGGTGTCCCAGCAAGGAGTGTTTTTTGCCGGACAACACCAACAGTTTCTTAAAACACAGTACCGCTGGTACTGTTATTTTCTCTGATGTCTCTATTTCTCTACCATTTATCCTCACACCTTCACATTTCAAAAACCACACATCAACCAAAAACATTAGCCACTATACAAATTAAGAAACAAGGCGATATGATTAATGAGAAAAATTAACGTCTACATATACATTGATGTAGACGTTGCATCTGCGTGTAAAAATAGACGTCTACATATACATCTGAGTGTAAAAAACATTAGCCACTTTTACAGTTCACCGAAGACATAAAACATCTCTACTGAAAAAATAGATAAAAGTATAAAAGATTTATATAAGAAAATCACTTGTTTATATCAGAAAACCCTCATACCAAAAATTTAAGTTAGAAAAATTAAAAATTACGAAATATTATGTTAAAAGTAAATTGAATCATACGTAAAAAAGAATATAAAAAAATCTTTTAATAAAAAGTTGAATTATATTTTTAAGATGAAAAATAAACAAACTAAGTAGTTGGGATGATGATAGTTCAAATTCGGTTTGTGGTGTAGTGGTATACAAACGTGAAATTATTTACTAATTTATTTTAAAGATCATACTATAAAATAATTTTTTTAAATTTTTTTTTTCAAATTTAATACTATAAAATTAAAATTTAAAATAGTATAATTATGCATTTTTTTCTATTAAAAATATATCCAGATCAAATATTAAACTATAGTTTATTCTTTTCAGGTTTTCAATTTATGTCATATAATATAACACATATATTTAGGTTATACTTATAAAAATGTTTCTCTTGTAATAATATCGAGATCATATCATCTAAGCAGGAAATATATTTACTTTTTTTCGTCAACAAACAGCTTATAAGTTAAAACTTAGCCGCAGATTAAATAAAATTATAAAATCGATTAACCTCTTTTTTAACCAACCTTAATAAAGTTTCACAAACTTAATTATTTTATTTCAATAAAGTTATTTATTATTTTTGACATCTGATGACGATCCAACAAGCGTATCCAGGAAAAAGGTAGTCAAGATTTGATGTAAGGGTGTTCACATTCATTCAATGCACATTAAGATCCTGAGACTGATCGTACCCACAGACCAAATCAAATAAATAAACTAAAACTTATAATAATGTTAACATATAATTAACTAGTTAAATTTTGCCAAAAACAACTAAATGGCTGACTGATTGCTATTATCGTACGAGCGTGTTAATAATTTATTCGTCGTTAGTAATTATGGTAATTACAGTTAATATTACGATTGCAATAGATATTATTTAATACATGTTATTTATTTGTTTATCGATTATTACTATCGTAATAATCACATATTTTTAATCTTCTAAGCTAGAAAAAAATGCAACAGTGAGTCAAATTAGACAGAGACATGATGATTGGTAGCTTATGAATGTTGCTAGCTTAGATCCTATTGTTAGTACGTGTCCAAAATGTTAATAAACAAGTAATTTAAAAACGTCGAGGTGGTAATTTATATATATTAAATAATGAATTTGGGTATGCCAAGAAAAAGTAATGTTTATTTAATCTGTCAATTTTACACTTTCCTATCTACATATTGTGATAAAGATGAGTCGAAAGTAATTTGATTGGTAAGATCAAAAACAAATTCGAGAGTGGTTAATAATAGAACTAAGGCAGGTAAGATATTAAGCAAATCCAGACATAAAATATGTTCTTTTTATGGTTTGACCAACCTAGCTATCAACATTTGATCATGACCATTCTTTTAGGTCGATGACCAACTCATTTACACTCAATTCGTACACCATTATATACATATATATATATATATATAGATGACATTCATTGAAATAATTTCATTGCTGATTAAATAGATACCATCATTTTTATTACAAAAATCTGGATAACTATAGGTTATGAAGAATTTGTGTGGATTTTGAGTTAAGATTTCATCAGTTAACGAACAAAAATTAGTACAATTTTTTAAAAAAATAATATGTTTAAGTTTTTGTTTCAAATTTAACATTTTAAACTTAAAATAACAAAATAACACAAATAATTTATAAAAATACATATTTATTATAAATAAATTAGAAATTAAAATATTATATTTGAGTTTTTTTCTAATTTAAAATTTTTAAAATAATTTTATTATTAGATTTATATTATTTTTAGAAACTTTAGAACAAAATTTTTTAAAAATATTATTTTTGCCAATTATTTTTTTTTAAACATAATTGCCATTATGGTTTTGAACCAAGTTCTGTCTTTGTCCAATGTACAACTTTCTTCCACCAATGTCTTCGTCAGTTTAGCTTAAAGTATATAAATAGGAAATTATAGATACAAAATACTTTTGGGCATATATAGAAGAAGTCAATTCTGTTAATTTTTAAAAATTAGTTTTGAAAAGTTAAAAGCGATAATTTTTCTTAATAATTATAATTTTGAAATCTTTTAACTGTCGTTTAATTTTGTTTTTACATATGATAACACAAATAAATATGATAAATTATAAAGCTTAAGAGTATGATTTTTTGTTCTATCTAAACATAACATCGTACACAAATTCAAATTCCATAAAACTGAAACATTCTAAAAAGTTAAATTAAAGCGATTTGATAATGTAACATATTTTGTATAAAAAATATATATTAAGTAGGCAAAAAATATTGGGGAATTGATGGTTTGAAATATCCACCGACCTCCTCAAAAAGAAAACTTTTCCACACTTAAAGGGCCCTGACTAATATTTAATATAATTTGGTATAAGAATTATGTATCCATATTCTTTATTTAGTTAGGTTTGGTTAGGAAAAAAAACATAACTTATTCAGTCAATAGTCATTACTAATATTAAAATTTAATAGAAATACCTACTCAAAATGAAAATATGAATTCATTATTCAAAATGATAAAGAATTTATACCATATAAATGATGATTATATCGTTATAATTTAATTGAATTCCAACATACTGCAAATGAAAATCTTACAAACCATTTGATAACTACACGTTTTTAGATTAGTTAATGTAAGATATATGAATATTTACGGGAATTTTGAAACCAGAAAAACGAGAAACATTCTTATTTAGAGTTGTCGTAAGAATTTAAATAATGAACTTGTTGACTAAAGAAGAGACTTGTGTGGTTGAAAGTCGAGAATATATAAAGCAAATATTATGTTAAAATAACTGAATCTCTACGTAATGTTACATTCCATGACAACAATGTCGTTTGGTTGTAATAAGATGTAAAGACACAATATACACGCATGAATACACATTTCTAGCTTTATCTCCATATGTATTACTATACGTCTAAACATTTTTAATATATTAATTAATAAATATTTTTAAAAATAACATTATTTCTACGTATTATTTATAAAAGTGTGATGATGATATATTATCATTATTCTTACATATTATTTACAAAAGTATTATGATAATATATTATCAGTAGAATAAGTTTCAAATAAATATATAAATAAATTTAAATTTAAAATAATTACAATATATACCACCCATATTAACTTGGTTAAATAATCAACATATTTTATTAAATTAATAAAAAATAACTATTATTTTGAAAAAATAATTTCTTTTATTTCTTTAAACTACATATACAAACATTTATAAATAATTAATAGTCAATTGCAACGTGTTACCATATGTTAAAATTTAATATTTTAAAATATGATTATTTGTTATTTAAGTAAAAAAAATATTATCATTTCTAATATTTTACGACTAAAATATATTTTTTACAGAAATAATCAATTATTGAAATAAAATAAAAAATATCATTACATTACAAATAATAATCAATATTTTTTATATACATAATCATATTTTAAATCTCAAATAATAATATTTCATAAATAATAATAACTAAAATTATATTATATTTATTGAATAATTATTTTATTTTGCATATAACACATATATAAAGCTACTATAAAATTATAATAAACGAATACTAAGATAAGACGGTCCAAATTTGTTGCTCAAACAATTTTATTATATATTTATTATAAATTTTTCATATTTCCAGTTTTATATAATAACATATTATATTACTATATTATGTATATTATACTGTTTCTTACTGTATAAATTAATAGTTTAAAACGCACGTGTTACAGTGTTTCAGTTACTAGATAGTTTTCATATTTTTTTTAATATAATATTCATATTCTTTATCTCCGATTTCGAAAAAAGTAAGGAAAATTTGAAGCCTAGTTATGAAAATAACAGGTGCAATGAATTTGATCTATGTTTTTTTGTAAATCTAAAGAGTTGAATATCTAAGTCGTGTTTCTTTCGTATTAACCAATTGCTTACGTAAAGAAGTTTCGCCAATGCACGAAAATATAACTATGTTATCTCTATGAGTAAGAAAATAAGAGAATGTTCATCTTACGTTATAATTAAGTTATGACTACAAGACTTTCCACATTGCAATTCAAAAGGTTTGGCTAAAAATCACTATCACTGACTTAAAACCTATACTTCCAAATATAGTAACATATATATCTTGGGATTCTATTTTTGCATTGGGCATATAAATTAAGCTTTATAGTGTAAGTGGTAATCTACATTTTAAACTTTGTATTATTAGATATAATCGTTGATAAACGAGTCGATTGAATGTCAATATTGAATTAAAACAACTACAAATATATACATTTTATATTATTAGTATACATTTTATTTTATTAGTCGTTTTGTTTGTTTGTTTGTTATCGACGGCCGCAACTGAGGTAAATATTTTCACTACGACTGCAACATATATTGTTCGTTGTGCGTTGTCGATATTTGCAGTTGCGATTGATCGTAAATTTTTAATCGTATCTCTGTTTTAACCATCGATCAAAAAAATTATTACGTATGACGCAGTGTCTGATCGCTGCGATGGTTGTAGGTAGTTGTGATAACGACGAATAATAATCTACCGCAATCACAATCATAGAAAGCTGTGACTAACAAACGAATATAACTAGTATATATACACATCCACGAGAAATCGAAATATGTAATCGTTGAAATTTTGATTACTCAACTGAATTGTTGTGTTATTGCCTATAACTCTCTTAGATATGGTTATATCCTGCTAAGTTAAATGGTGTAGAACTGAGTATTGGTTCAGTTCTTTTACAGAATCATACATATATATATAAATTCTCTATCGTTTTTCATTAAGATAAAATCTGTTTCATATTTCTCCAAATGATAAACTCATATATAAACATTATCGAATTGGAATATAAAATCGTTTTTTATGTATTGTTGAATTTATATTTATAATACTGAAAAGACAAAACAAGAGGCCCGAATCAGTTATTTGTGTTATATGGACCATAAACTTCAATAAGGTATTTATATGGGCCGATTCATAAAACCAAAGCTTCAAAGCTGTGAATGATCAGGCTTATTGCTAAACCGAACATCCTTAGTTATCCAATTAGTGAGAGAAGAACAAAACAAAAAGGAAAATAAATAAAATGGCGATATCCATTCACAATGTGACGAATGAACAATGCTTTAGCATTACGTTTACAAGACCAGAATGTTACTAATTGCCTTTCTTAAGAGACAAGTAACAGTCCTTTAATTTGCTCAGCTTCAGCTGCAGACTCATCTCCCACAATGAACGTATGTTGGGGTTTTGTATCACATACTTTCTGTCCAGGGACACAGCTATATAACGGATCATTAGCATCTGGTCACAAAAGTTTTTCCAGCATTTCTCGACCAGACAAACAGACATATCAATGTAATTTTGCCTGACTAAAGATTGTAAGAAAAGGTTATCAATAATTGACAATGAGTGTAATAGTATATAAATCTTATATATTGGGTGAGACATAATAATAGGAGCCATAAAGATTGTAAGAAAAAGTTATCAATAATTAACAATGAGTGAAATAGTTTATGAATTTTATATAATGGGTTGATGAGCACAATAATACAAACTATTTAAAATGTGTAAAACTGTTTTTATAGAAAATCGTATATTGGGTAACATTGACTTTGATAGTAATATTAAAAATCATGGATATCTTAATTAAAAACAAATGATAATGAATATAGTGGTTCATACATTTAATATATTTATGTGAGATTTTACATATTCTAATAATTATTAACCGTAAATAGTTTTACGTGGTAAATTAAAGCTTAAGTTCCAATTTAAATTATTTAATACACAAAGTACAGTATAAATACTACAATTGGAAAACGTTAAAACTAAGTGCAATTAGTGAATCCAAAATAGATTTGCATTACATACACATTCCAAAGTTTCGAACAACCTTTTTGACAATTTCCGTCTATCAGATGTTACATATCTAAATAGTATAGCTAGATAGCATACTATATAGATTGGATTTCTTTCGAAAATCGAAACAAAAGTTCTACAATATAGAATTCAGGCATACAACGTAAAAATCAGACAAAGACAAACTAGAGTTTTGAATCTTTATCGCTTAAAAATATAAATATATGTGATTTAAATAGAAATTTTCACTGGTTTACGTGTCTAATCCATCAAAGTCGCAGCCAAATTTACATATTTTATAAAGTTTCAAAATTCTCATTTTCTTGTCGTTTCTTCGAAAACGGTGGAGATAAAAGAGAAACATACGCATAGATTAAGGCCCTTTTTACGTATGCGCGTCATACGTGAAAAACACTTTGAATATTGTATAGTAATTTTTTCAGTTTAAATTAGTATATAGAGAAAAAAAGTGTACGTAAAAGCTTTTATAGCCATGCATGCACGATGTTTACTGGTTATCGAGAAAGCGGCTTCGTTAAAGGATAAGACCTTAACTTTCTCTCTCGTATTATAAAAGTTCTATTTCTTATGCATAAATTTCTCTCTTTTTTTTTTATGGTTAAATTTCGTGTCTTAATCCTTATCCTCCATGTTCATAAAAGTTCAGTTTCGTAGGCAGCTTTACAAAAACAATCCACTTAATTAATGCTTACAAGTTACACCATTTTTGACTCGATTATATGTGTAATATGTTTTAGATAGAAGTGGCCCACAATGTCGAAAAAAAAGAAATGGCTCTGGTGTGGACATTCACATATTCGGTTTAGTTTTGGTCGGTTATTTTTTATTTCAGTTTTTTTGGTTGGTAAGTTCAAAGATTCATTCGATTATTTTTTATTTCAGTTTCTTTGATTAGTAAGATTAAAAATGCATTCGGTTATTTTTATATTTTGGTTTGGTTTTATTTTGGTTATATCTTTGTTTTGATCGGTTCGGTTATTAAATTTAAAAATCAAATATAATCAAAATAACCTAAAATAATGAAAGAACCAAAATAACCAAAAATAATAAAAAAATAACCAAAAATAACCGAAATATCTAAAATATTCAAAATATTTTCAGATAACCAAAAAGTAATTTGGTTTTTCGGATATTATTTTAGTTTTTGGTTTGGTTTCGATTATTAACCAATAACCATGTTTTCTAAAATAATATCCGTTCGGTTATTTTTTATAACTAAATACCAACTAAAATATATTTTTCGGTTTGATTTCGTTTTAATTATTCGGTTTGGATTCTTTACCTATTTCTAGACTCTTACATGATTTAGTATGAAATACAGCATGTTTTTTCTGTTATAAAAATACATGTGTTCAAATAAAATGGCTATCGGTGTCTTTTTGTAAAAGTAAAAAAAATTATTATAGAATAGAAAAGAAGTTTAGATTAGATCGATACCGTCACAAGTCTCACTATAAATTAATGTAATATTCTTGCTAGCCAACCTTTTACGAAAACGAATTGACTATCGTCTACGTGATCAAGTTTAACCTTTTTTATTTTACAACTCAGAAAATAGGTATAATATGCAGAAATCAGTAAATTAACAAATGAATGGCCAACCAACAGAGGCAGTTGCTAATCCTTTTAAAACTTTTTTAATAATATAAAAGTTTACTTACCACAATTAAACAAATTTATACAATTAAATCTATTTTCATCTATATTTTTTTTTATATTTTTAGTATATAAACTATATTTTTCTTTTATAAACTATATAATAAATTATTTCAATTACATAAATTTTATTAATATTCATACGTTAAATAGTTATTAAATATGGTTATAATTCGAAAATCTTTTAATTTAACATATAAATATTAATAAAATTTTTGTAATTAGAATAATTTATAAAATTTACATAAAAACATAGTTTATATAACTAAAAAATTTTAAAATAAAAAAAAAATTTTATTGGTATGAATTCATATAATTAGAAGAAAATTAATCCGGTATATAAAATGACTAAAAAGTTATCGTTGGTTGAAATTGACCGACGGCCATAAGTGCGTGACACCCCTTCACCTAACTTGTCTGATTCCCCTCGAAAGCAACTTAATTTAGCAACATTATCCTAATTGACCACTTTATTTTAATTTTATAAACCTAATTCTTTTTTTATTATTTTCAATTTATACATATGCACACACGTTTGTCTTCTTTATTTTGAATCTGCTTCAAAATTAAGCACATGCTGTATATATATTGGCGTTTGTCTTGCTTTGCGGAGTGAAGATTTTTGACTTTCTAAACTACTATCATCTTACTGTGTATACAATATTTCAGTCTTGCAAAACTGTCAAATATATCAAGATTTATCATTGGGATATCAACGAATCGTGTGTATATTTATATAACGTCAAGTTGAACCACAGAATTTTTCAATATATATTAAAATATGGAGATGTATGTTGATCTAACAAATCACTGAACATGGATGGTGACTATATTGAATAAACAAAATTATTTTACCGATCGTTAAAAAGAATTGGGATTTTGTAACATTGGATATGGTAAAAATATCGCACTTTATCGAAAAAAATTACGATTTATAGCTTCCACAAACAATATTTTGAATTGTAATTATAAAAATAGCCATTCGAACATATATATATATACATATATTCCAGAAGATTTAAATTTTAAAACTTTCAGAGCTAAAAATTAATTAAAAAATTAAAAGGAGAAACGGAGGAGGCTTCCTTCAGTGTACCATTAAAATCCTTTGACACGTCAAGTCAAATCGGATCTTCAATGAACTTTTGTCTCAACAGAAATAGTCCATGGAAATTTGGTCATACTCAAGATTCACGCCAAGTGTAATCATTATTCTTCGAATAATTTGAAATTAACGTTAAACAAATCATCCTTAACATTTCTTGGAAAAACTAATGATTCATTCTCATCGAGTCGAAAGTAGTAAGAAAATAAACACTCTTTTTTTGACTAATGACACATTTTTATTAATTCACAACGAATTTTCAATTATTTTCCGTACTTTATGAAAGCTTTGTAAATTTTCTAATACGTCCACTTATGTGTATCCCATTTCTATGCTCCTTTTTTTTTTCTTTTTCTTAATTTAATAATATTGCTCACTTTTTGCCTAAACCAATCGGTAGCACAACTTGTAGAATACATAAACAAAACAAACACAAATGTATTTCCATACATGTGCATGGAGATTTTCTTGTCATGGAGATTTTCTTGTCATGGAGTCTGCATAAATATTATAAAACACAATTTTACTTACATGTAAATATTTTGAAACCAAATATATAATTTTTTTATAAGAAATCCCTCGTTGTGGTTATAGAAAGGCGTCAATGGATAAAAAAGGCATAACTGAGAAAAGCAATATATGGAAGGCAACCGCTAAACAACTAAATACATTAACTAAATCTTCTCCTTTCACAAAATAAAAGAAAAAAACACGCAGAAAAAAAAAACCAAACAAGCAAAGAAAAGTATTCTTCAACTTGGTTAGCTTCTTGTCTATGTCTCTATATATATTCCATTAAACCCTTTCTTAAACCCAATAGCTTCACAATCTCTCTCTCTCTCTCTCTCTCTCTCTCTCTCTCTCTCTCTCTTAATATGACATCAAGAATATTCAGAAGACTTTCCAATCTCATTCATATTTTTCTCCTGATTTCTCTCGTTTTCTCAGGTTAATTTTTATCATCGTTATTTATATCTTTATATGATGCCGAGTAAAAAAATCAACGTCTAAAAATTTAAAATATAATTAAGTTATATATTGTTCAAAGTTTGTTAGGTGTTAAAGATTTTGGCATGCGTTATTTTCTATAAAAAAATCCGATTATTTGACATTGGAAATAAATGCAGGGAATATACTATACAGAGTAACGTCTCTTGGCATCAATTACGGACAAGTTGGGAACAATTTGCCTTCACCGGATAAAGTTATTAACCTCTTGAGATCTCTAAGGATCACCAAAACAAGAATCTATGACACTAATCCTCAAATCCTTAGTTCCTTTGCTAATTCCAATATAGAGATTATTGTCACCATCGAGAATCAAGTTTTGCCGTTGTTACAAGATCCTCAACAAGCTCTCCAATGGGTGGATTCTCACATCAAACCCTATATTCCGGCTACTAGGATCACCGGAATCATGGTCGGAAACGAGCTTTTCACCAACGAAGACTCCAGCTTAATAGGGTAATTAATTAATTAATAATCATTGAATATTTATTTAACTTTTTTACATTCAGTTAATTACATCTCCAAATTGATTTCATATAATAGCATTTTGGCCAATGATGCTAATTACTATTTTCTTTCTTCTTTTTGTAATAGATATATGATGCCGGCGATGATCAACATCCACAAGGCCTTAGTCCAATTAGGTTTGGATAGATACGTTCAAGTCTCGTCTCCGAGCTCACTCGCCGTCCTTGCGGAGTCTTATCCTCCATCGGCCGGAAGTTTCAAGCCGGAGGTTTCCGCCGTGATGCAACAATTTCTAGATTTCTTGGAAGCCACGAAATCTCCTTTTTGGATCAATACGTACCCTTACTTTGCCTACAAAGATAACCCAAACAAAATTCCAATAGACTACGTTCTATTCAACCGTAATATCGGCATGACCGATCCCAACACAACATTCCATTACGACAACATGATGTATGCTCAAGTCGATGCGGTTGCTTTCGCAGCTGCGAAATTAGGGTACCGTAACATAGAAGTTAGGGTTGCTGAAACAGGGTGGCCTTCAAAAGGAGACGCCGGAGAGATTGGAGCGTCTCCATCAAATGCTGCCACATATAACCGGAATCTTATGATGAGGCAATTCGCCGGAGAAGGAACTCCGGCGAGGCGGAATTCTAGGCTCGATGTTTATATATTCGCTTTGTTCAATGAAGATATGAAATCAGGTCCAACTTCAGAGCAGAATTATGGGATTTTCAGACCCGATGGATCATTAGCTTACAATTTGGGATTCTCTACTATGTCGACAACCACTGCGAATTCAGAATCTGTCACTTATTCATCCTCTGCCACTAAGGTACAGTACAATTACTATTCTATGGTTTCTTTTGTTAGAATACGAAAATATTAGAATCACAATGAGAATAAACGTTTGTGAAGGCAGTAAATGTGTAATAATAAGTTCTCTGTTTCTTCTTACAGGCAATGAATAAGGCAAAGACGACCTTGAGGTATTTGACAATTTTGATATTGACGATTATTCAAGTTGTAATGTCGAGACGATTTTAGAGGGAAATTTATCGAAAATATTTAATAATACAATATGTTAGGATATTTATGTAAAAAATTAATGATTTAAGCTCGATCACATTGGTCAATAATAAATTATATATTTATTGTTGTCGTTAACAAGTAAATTGGACATATGGATATCAATAATATTAATAATTAATAAATTAATACAACAGTTCATTTTGAAGAAAAAAGTTTCTTCTGGCGGCTTGTCGCACATGAAAAGCTTTCTGTAACTTTTGATCCTTAAGGATAAACATAACGGTTTAGAATCAACCATGCAGAAACTGTTTCTCAGATTCAAGACATATGACATATGTAGTTTAATTCATTTCTATAAATGATTGGATATTTGTTGAATATAATACCTGGTTATACTATATATATATATTAAAATGCAAAATCTATGCATTGGAGTGGACGGTACGAAAATGAAACTGGAACTAAAGCTAAGACAAAAAGAAAGCCATGAAACAAGAGCTTATGCTCACGATGCAAATCCACATGCTTATTACCAATTCTATCGGCTTAATATACTCTCTTGTTTTTGCCGCAAAACGACGCGTTTTGACCTTGAAAACAGAGGCAAACATACTCTTTCTCTCCTTCTCTATTAATTTCACCGACCTCTTAATTTAATTCTCTGAATAAAATAGTTTAGCTGCACGTACGGCAAAATAGATAAATTATTTACAACTGGTTAATACCCTGCTACTATATTTTATAACTCCCTCAATTAATCAAACTATATATATATTAAGTGCATAACAAATATGAGACCTCGAAAAGGAACTATTTTCATACGTTGGACCGTCAAAAAATGCGTCCATTTTGATTACGAATATTTCTCAAAGTGAAAAATTCTGAAAACGTAAAAGAAATGAAAAATTACAAAAGTGGAGGAACAAAATCGTTTTACGTACCGGAAATCAACGATCACGAAGTTTGGTTTTGGCGAGAGAACGCTAAGGCTGTGTAGAAAGATCGCAGAAGAGAGTAGTAGCGGAATTAGGGCTCTGGTTATGGCACGGAGATGAACCGGAAGGAGGTACGAATCCTCTGGGAAGCATAACCGAGAAAGTACCCGGTCGGACCGGACGGTTTAAACCGTTCTTGGTCATCATCTTGAAGTAGTCGGCACGATGCTGGAATTGAAGACCACGGCGACGAATGCTGTGGCGATAGTAGAAGTAGTGGCGATTGTAACGACGACGACGGTGGTGGTCACGTTGTCTCCGGTTCAAGATAAACGGTGTCGTTTTCTTGATGTAGACGAGTTGGTGCGGTGATTCGTAACCATTGAGATGGGTTTCTGTCTTTTGTGTAGATACTCTTGTTTCTTGATTCGATGAAGAAGTAAGTGAGATGAGGAAGACGAGAGTGATAATGAGAGAGACGATGAAGCTTTTGAGAAGGCTATGTTTCATCAAATCATCCATTGCGATCAGGAGAGTACGTAGGGCTTTTCTGTAGAGAGAGAGAGAGAGAGAGAGAGAGAGAGAGTAGAGATGAAAGAGAAGATGAGAGCGAAGCAGTTTTCAATTTATAATAGATCTCGCTAAACTACACATGTATTTGTTCAAAATTCATTATTATTATCAATAAAATATATGATTTTGATTCTTGATTTCAGTTTTCGTCGATATTGTTATTTTTTTGAAGAATTAGTTGCAAAAGAAATATAAATATTATTATAAATCACGTTAAGAGTCTGTACTTTTATACTCATTGATGAAAAATAAAGAAAAATGATCATCATCTGTAATGACATTTACAACATGTGTGACCATTGTGAAGCTTTGATTCCAAAATGTCTCACTTGTACTTTCTTTAGTTAATATGACGAATTCGATATGCAGAAGTCTTTAAGTTCTTATTGTTTATTTAGCTTGCAAATTTTTTTTCTTATGTTCAATTGTTTGTTAGAGCACTAAGAAGTCTTACCTGCAGACCTTAGCAACTCTGCCATGTAATCAGGTAAGGTTACAAACTTCGACAAATATTTTTTTTGGTGACTTCAAAAAGAAGTTTTTTTACAGATCGATGAGTATTTTTACAAACTGAAAGATTCTTGAAATTAGAGGTCGACTTTCTGAGCGATTGGGAAGAAGAGATAGTTTGCAGTGCTTGACGGAATTGCTTTCGGCAAGCTGTTGAAAGTTTCAAATTGTTTAAGACCCTCTGTTTCGAACTTTAAGTAAATGTGTGACAACATCGGGTGGTCTTGTACTATGTTTGGCTAGAGTCGGTTTCTTGATGCGAATTCTGAAACAGCTCTAACAATGTCTGAATTGAAAGAATCAGTTTTTTTATTAGTTTAACTGAACAGATTAATGTTATTATGGTTGCATAGTGGTCGATTTTAACATATAAATGAACAACAATGTTGGTCATATTTTCAATAATAAGATGTGAATCCTTTGAAGAGAATGTAAAAGATATCGAACAACATTTCCCTTATTCTCAACTTGTAAGTCTCTATATCCTGTTGTTGTTAATGTTGAATTGATCAATTTTTAGATGAATTACATGGAGTTAAAGTGATTTCTAACTTGGATTTGAGGTCGGATTATCATCAAATTAAATTAAGATGATATTGAAAAAACTGTTTTTAGCACACATGAAGGCCATTATCAATTCTTGGTTGTGCTTCTTGGATTAACCAAAGCCCCAACTACCTTCAGACATTAATAAATGAAAGTTTTTGACCATTATTGAGATTTTGATGATTTGTATACTTCTATGGAGGAACATATGATTTTTGGAGATACTTTTGCAATATAAACTATTTGTCAATAGGAGTGTACTTCTAGACAAGCTAAGGTTGGGTACTTAGGACATGTTATAATGAAGCAGGGTGGTGCAGCAGATCTAGCTTAAAAAATAGGCCATGAGTCATGAGAAAGTGGCCAGCTTTAAAGTCAGTGAACGATTTAGGACGGTTTTTGCGATTATTACCAAAACTTTGTTAAGGGTTATGTTCCTTTGACTAGGGTTTTGTCCGATTTATTGAAAACGGATCAAACTAAACTGAGTTGGCTTTTGATCAGCTGAATGAAGCTATGTTATCTGGTCCATTGTTGGGTTTTCCAAACTTTGAGAAGATGTTTGTATTAGAATCAGATGCATCAGGCGGTAGATGGATTATCAAGCATAGCTATATCACCAAATTATCTGAATTGTTATTGGCTTTTGTATTTCCTATGAGTTTACAGATGCATATTCCTTTTAATTAGGATAAATTGACAAAAATAACCTCTAATTGAAAAAATTGATTTGTGAACTGAGTTTTTGTGGATTGTTATGAAAAATATCTAGAGAGATAAAATTAAACTGATAACTTTATTACTCAAGAGAAGAGAGGAGAGAGAGAGGAGTGAAGTACATTTACAAATGATGTTGAACATCATATTTATAGGAGAAGTTTACTGACTTTAGTAAGTCGGTAAACGTAAACTTCATAAAGAGGTAATCACAGTAAAGACGTCTTCAGTGAAGACGCTAATATTGACTTTTCAACACTCCCCCTTGATTATCTATTATATTTGAAGTTTTACGTATTGCCTCGTTAAAAACCTTATCATGTAAAAACCCAACGGGATAAAAATCATGATAAGGGAAAAAGAGTACACATACGCAATCTCCCCCTCGAAAAGATAGATATGTTTCCCTTCATAAATCTCACAAATGACGCATTCCAATATTCTGAACGTGTTTTCTGAACGTTGTCGTAGGAAGCGCCTTTGTAAACAAATCTGCTGCATTATCACTTGAACGAATGTACTCGACGTCAAGTTCTTGATTTTTCTCAAGTTCTTGGATATAGGAGAAAAATCGCGGAGGATTATGTTTTGTTCGGTCACTCTTGATATAACCTTCTTTGATTTGGGTCACACATGCAGCATTATCTTCGAATAATTTTGTTGGCTCCTTATTGTTGATTAATCCACTTGCTCCTTCTATATGTTGAGTCATAGATCTGAGCCATACACATTCTCTGCAAGCTTCATGAAGGACAATGATTTCGGCGTAATTTGAAGAAGTGGCAACCAAAGTTTGTTTTTGAGATCGCCACGAGATTGTAGTTCCACCAAGTGTAAAAACATAACCGGTTTGGGACCGAGCTTTGTGTGGATCCGATAAATATCCAGCATCTGCAAAACCAACTAAACCAAACTCGGGGTTTCTAGAATAAAATAATCCCAAATCAATCGTACCTTGGAGATAACGAAAAATATGTTTTATTCCACTCCAATGTCTTCGTGTAGGTGATGAACTATATCTCACAAGTAAATTTATAGCAAATGCTATATCTGGTCGAGTGCAATTTGCGAGATACATAAGTCCACCGATAGCACTCATATAAGGTACTTCAGGACCTAATATGTCTTCATTATCTTCACAAGGTCGAAATGGATTCTTGTTTATATTAAGCGATCGATTAACCATTGGAGTACTCAAATGATTCGCTTTATCCATATTAAATCGTTTCAATATCCTTTTCATATAATTTGATTGATGCACAAATATCCCATCTTGGAAATGTTCAATTTGGAGTCCTAGACAAAATTTTGTTTTTCCAAGATCTTTCATTTCAAACTCTTCTTTCATATGAGTTCTTGCATTATCAACTTCCTTTTGAGTTCCAATTATATTCAGGTCATCTACATAAACAGCAATGATCACAAAGCCTAATGAGAATTTATTTATAAATACGCAAGGACATATCGCATTGTTAATATATCTTTTTTTCAACAGATATTCACTTAAGCGATTATACCACATGCGTCCAGATTGTTTTAACCCATATAATGATCGTTGTAATTTGACTGAATATAGTTCTTTGGGTCATTTAGAGATCTTTGATCCTTCTGGGATCTTGAATCCTTCTGGGATTCTCATGTATATATCACTATCAAGGGTTCCATACAGGTATGCAGTCACGACATCCATAAGGTGCATTTCTAACCTTTTGGATGATGATAAACTCATTAAATATCTAAATGTAATTACATTCATGACCGGAGAATATGTTTCTTCATAATCTATTCCCGGCCTTTGAGAAAATCCTTGTGCAACAAGACGTGCTTTATATCTAGTGACCTCGTTTTTCTCATTTCTTTTTCTTACAAAAACCCACTTGCACCCAAGTGGCACTACATTTTCAGGTGTAATGACAATGGGTCCGAAAACATTTCTTTTTTGTAGAGAGAATAATTCATTTCTCATGGCTATTTGCCATTTTTCCCAATCAGATCTTTTTTGACATTCTGTTATAGACATTGGTTCTGCATCATCATTTTCATTTTCAATTTCTTTGGACACAGAAAAAGAGAATATTCCATTAATATCCTCTATTTCATTCTAACCCATAATTTTCTATTTTGGGTATAGTTAATTGAAATCTCATATGTTTCTATATTGCGTTCGTCTTCTGGACGGAGTTCCATTTCACGGTTTTCAAAAACCTGTTTGCATATGTCTTCCGGATATTCCGTTTGAGTTGGTTCCTCTATAACCTTTTCACAAGTATTTTCGAGACGCTTTTTGTAAGGTTCTTCCAGAACCTTTTGATTTTGTTCTCCCAAATACTTTTTCTTACGGGGATTTTTATCTTTTGAGCCCATCGGTCTCCCCCTCTTTAACTGAACTCTGGGTTCATTTATTTTATCGCCATCAACATGTTCTACAGGAACATTAATTCTTGATGGGACATTCACAGCGGGTATATATGATTTCGTCACTCGTTTTGTATCTGTGAATGCATCTGGCAACTAGTTTGCAATATTTTGCAAATGTATGATTTTCTGAACTTCTATTTCACGTTGTTTTGTGGGAGGATCAAGATACAACAAAGATGGCGTACACCATTTAATATCTTCTTGCAGTTGTTTAATTCCTCCCCCTAACGTAGGAAATTCTTCTTCATCAAAATGACAATCGGCAAATCGTGCCGTAAACATGTCACCAGTTCGTGGTTCAAGGTACCGAATAATACTTGATGATATAAATCCAATATATATTCCTAATCTTCTCTGTGGCCCCATCTTTGTTCTTTGTGGTGGGGCTATAGGAACATAAACCGCACACCCAAAAACTCGGAGATGAGATACATTAGGCTTCTGGCCAGATGTTAATTGTAATGGGGAATATTCATGATATGCACTTGGTCTTATTTGGACCAATGCTGTCGCATGCAATATAGCATGACCCCATACTGAAATTGGGAGATTTGTTCTCAATATTAATGGTCTCGCAATGAATTGTAACCGTTTTATCAAAGACTCAACCATACCATTTTGTGTATGAACATGCGGAACCGGATGTTCAACATCGATTCCGAGAGCCATACAATAATCATTAAAGGCTTGTGACGTGAATTCACCAGCGTTGTCAAGTCTTACTTTCTTTATAGTATAATCAGGGAATTGAGCTCTTAACCTGATTATTTGGGCAATGAATCTTGCGAAAGCCATATTTTGTGTGGTTAACAAACACACATGTGACCATCTACTAGATGCGTCAATTAAAACCATAAAATATCGAAATGGCCCACATGATGGGTGAATAGGCCCACATATATCACCATGTATTCTTTCTAAGAATACTGGGGATTCATTACTAATTTTGGCTGGTGATGGCCGAGTAATAAGTTTTCCTTGAGAACATGCTTTACACGAAAACTCGCATGATTGAAAAATCTTCTGGTTTTTCAATGGGTGGCCATTAGAATTCTGCATAATTTTTCTCATCATAACTGATCCAAGATGTCCTAGTCTTTCATGCCAGACTTTGAATGTACTCGTAAACTTCTGGTTTACCATAATATATGATTCAATTATATTTATTTTTGTGTAATATAATCCAGAGGACATAATTGGTAATTCTTCCAATATTTGTTTCTGCTCCCATGTAATGCAAAGATATTCAATGTTATTTTTGCTCATTATCTCTATGTGATATCCATTTGTACGGATGTCTTTGAAACTTAATAAGTTTCTATGAGACTTGGGGGAATATAAAGCATCATTTATTTCAAATTTCGTTCCCATTGGCATTGAAAAACTAGCTCTTCCGGAGCCTATGATAATATTTGCATTACCCGATATTGTATTTACGCTTCCGACGGAATCTTTCATTTTGAGGTAGGAGAAAAACTTTTTATCTTTAGGTATTGTATGCGTTGTAGCACTGTCTGCTAGGCATATATCTCCATTCTCACTCTCAAAATGATACATTTTCTGTATTAAAATATTGATAAAGATGTATTAATAAATGTTAAACACACATATTTCAAAATCAATTTATATTATAATAAAACTATTTTACATTAAGTAATTAAAGTTCAAACTTACATATATTTTTTAAAAAGACATTAAGATTTGTTTTTGTTCGTAAGGAAACTAAATACAACTTTATATATATAACATTAAACTTAATTATCTTGTTCTTTGGTATTCTCGGAATCAACCAGAAAATCAGCAACATCGAGATATGCATTTCCATCGAAGGAAAGTCCGGGTTCATCCGAGATAAAGTTGGTTTCATTTTCTTTTCCTTTTTTTTCTGTGATTCTTGATACAAATTAGCCAAATGTTTTGGTGTACGACAGGTACGAGACCAATGACCTTTCATGCCACATCTGTAACAAACATTTTTATATTGTATATTTTGGCGTACAACAGGTACGCGACTAACTTCATTTTCGTGGACTTTATTCTTTCTCCCGAATTTGAATTCATTAGGACGAAAAAATCTTCCTTTTCCACGTCCACGTCCACCTCCTCGTCCACGTCCACGACCACGACCATGGCCTCGACCACGTCCATGTCCTTGCCAATGATTGTAACTGGATGATGCAACATTCACTTCTGGGAATGGAGCTGACCCAGTGGGACGAGATTGATGGTTCATCATCACAAGTTCATTATTTTGTTCAACAACAAGGAGAACTTGCATTAACTCCGAATGAGTATATCCCTTTGTTCGATATTGTTGTTGTAGGATTACATTTCTAGGATGAAATGTTTGGAGAGTTTTTTCAATCATATCATAATCACTTACTTTTTTCCACATAATATCATCTTAGAAGTGATTCCGAACAACGCGGAATTATATTCACTTACACTTTTATAATCCTGAAACCGGAGGTTTAACCATTCATGTTTGGCTTTTGGTAAGATCACATATTTCTGGTGATCAAACCTATCTTTGAGTGATTGCCAAAGATCTGCTGGATCTTCTTTTGTGATATATTCATCTTTTAAACCATCATGGATATGGTGGCATAAAAATATCATGGCTTTTGCTTTTTTCTCATCGGATGTTGTTTCCGACCTATCGATGGTGCCAAGAAGGTCTTTTGCCTTTAAATGCATTTTTGCAGCTACTGCCCATGTCATGTAATTTTTTCCAGATATATCAAGGGCAGCTATCTCGAGTTTTGCCAAATTTGACATTATAACTATACACATAATAAAACAATGTGTTAAATATCAGTTTTATAAAAATTATTTTATAATTATTTTTTAATAAATAATCATGATAAAATTTTGGGTATAAATTTTAATTTATTATTGTTATTGTTATTATTATATATATTTAATAAATATGTATAATTAGTTTTAAGAATTTAAACATAATGATGACATAAATTAATTTATGATAAAACTGTAAAACATTAGTGAATATAATAACACATAAATTAAAATAATTTCTAAATATAAATCAGGAGGCAGCGCCTACCATATAATATTCAGAAAGCAGCCTACCATATAATATTCAGAAGGCCTACCATATAATATTCAGAAGGCAGAGCCTACCATATAATATTCAGAAGGCAGAGCCTACCATATAATATTCAGAAGGCAGAGCCTACCATATAATATTCAGAAGGCAGAGCCTACCATATAATATTCAGAAGACAGAGCCTACCATATAATATTCAGAAGACAGAGCCTACCATATAATATTCAGAAGGCAGAGCTTACCATATAATATTCAGAAGGCAGAGCCTACCATATAATATTTAGAAGGCAGAGCCTACCATATAATATTTAGAAGGTAGAGCCTACCATATAATATTTAGAAGGTAGAGCCTACCATATAATATTCAGGAGGCAGTGCCTACCATATAATTTAGGAGGCAAAGCCTACCATATAATATATACATGTATTAATAAAACAAAATTTTACCTTATTTTAGTATCTCAGGTAGATGGTAGAAACACTCGTGCTGATAACGTATTATGAAAAATATATAGAGAGATAAAATTAAACTGATAACTTTATTATTCAAGAGAAGAGAGGAGAGAGAGAGGAGTGAAGTACATTTACAAATGATGTTGAACATCATATTTATAGGAGAAGTTCACTAACTTTAGTAAGTCGGTAAACGTAAACTTCATAAAAAGGTAATTACAGTTTAGTGAAGAGGCTAATATTGACTTTTCAACATGGATTTCATTTTCACATAGAGATTTGTATTTGATAGAAAAAGAATTAAAAACTCAGAGGTGGTTAGAGGACGCCACCACAGCTTCACACAATCGTATTTTCATTTGTCGTCGTCTTCGTATTTTCATTTGTCGTCGTCTTCTTCCATTTTCAATCGTTTCTTCTTCTTCTCACTTACTCTTTCATCACCCCCTTCTTTCTGCTCATTATTTTTTTTACCTTCTCCGAGGGATGCGATGAGATCTTTACCGTTGAGTCCGAGCTCTTACCGGTTCCATCATCTGAATCCGTTTCGACCTCTAGAATCTGTTACACGTCTCCCCGTCGAATCTGGATCTCGCTCTTCTTTCAAGGTAACATATATTGCTCTTCTCATCTCCGCTGTGTGTTTTGAAATCATGTTTCGTTTGGCTCTTGTAATAGGCTTTTTGTTTCTGGGTCCTTTCTCGGTCTTTTTTGCGATAGAGACATTTTACGGATTTCAATTTTCACTACTGGAGATAAATTGTTATCTTTGACAAAAGCATTCAAAAGTTCTCTATTTATCAAATTTTGTAGTGAATGCGTTACATATTCAGATGATTCGGGTTTTTAAGATCTAGTGCTAAACTTGAACTAAGAGCTTGCTCAATATTCTTGTGTATTTGATATGTTTAATTGGCTACAATTGGTATTAGCCAATCTTATTTGATCTCCAATCCTTATACTATCTCTTTTACACCTTTTTGTTGTTTCGGATTCTATGTAGTTCAGTGCAGCGAGCTTGAAGAGACATGGGTGTAGCATGAGACGTAGCTTTGTCTCAGTTAAGGCATTTGATGAGGCAATTTTAATATCCATTTCAGTTAACATTCTTCAGCATACGTTTGGTTTTTGTCTGGCATCAAAGTTACATCTTTTCCTCTTCTTTCTTTCTTCTTTTCCTTAGGATTCATTTGATTTTTATTCCGGTGACATATTTGCTACTACATATATGATTTCGTCGAGTGAAGGCGAAGAGAGCGATGGGGATTACGCTCTGAATGTGGTAACCGAAACAACTTCACAAAGGCTAGGAAAGTGTCCAAGAGGTCGGAAAAAGCACAGGCACGTATCTAGGTTTATATATTAACCATCACTCAAGCACTGTTGATCGCTATGTCTGTTTTCCATTGACCCATTTGGAATGGGGATAAAATCCACTTATGATCCGTGTGTGCAAGTTAAGTGTAGTAGTATAAAGTCATTGGAGGCCATGATGAAATTGAGTTTTTTTTTATGATTCTGGTGTTTAAGTAGTGTTTCATCCCTAGACATTCTTCCTAGTTGTTAGTCTTATGAATATCATGGCAGGTTGATCTCTTGTGAACTTTCATTTGTTTTTACATTGCGTTTTTTTTTCTTTCACATGCAGAATCAGATACGGGATTAATTTGGGGCTTCTTGCCTTTTTGTCACTGCTGCTTTTATTTATGGATTCTTTTGCTTGGAAGATTGTTAGACTGCCTCTGCCTCCATATTTCTTAAGCCGGCCCTTCTTCACATCGGCAGCTTTAGTCACCCTAGCCGGTTATATTTTTGTTCCCCTGCTAGACAGACTGAAAGTTCATGAGCCAATTAGGACACTTGGACCAGTTGAACATAACCGCAGACCAACAATCCCGACAATGGGTGGGCTGTTCTTTGTTCCAATTGGTGTTGTTGTTGCAGTAGCCTTGACTAAATTTTCGTCCATCGAAGTCGCTGGAGCAGCAGCTGCAACTGTAGCATTTGCAGCGATTGGGCTAGTTGATGACTCTTTAAGCCTCTATAATGATAATAATAATGGTTTATCTGTAAAAATACAAATCCTTTTGGAGGTATTTAATGAATTATTCATGTTAATGTTTTGCTTTCTAACATTTTGATCCTCCTAACTTGTTCCATCTGCCTGCATAACAGGCAGCGGTTGGAACTTGCTTTGCGTTTTGGTTGGAGAGAGCAAACATATCATCTCCATATGGCATGTATAGCCTCTTATAACTAATTTGATCGCATATACGATGGTAACTCGCGTATCTACTTCATATGAACGTACATGAGAATAATAATCCACATGAGCAGTCTAAAATTACCTTTTTTTAGTTTTACAGAGACTGGCTAATTGGTTTTCAGAAGTTCACATAACCGTCTTCTTGATTCTGAATGTTTTTCCAGGAAAATGTTGGTTCCCTTGCCCTCACCATTAGGTCTAATTTGCTTGGGAAAACTTTACCTGTTGTTGACATCGTTTTACTTCGTTTCAATGGGAAACTTAGTCAAAGCAACAGATGGTCTTGATGGATTAGCAGGAGGTATTGCTGCCTTGGCTTTCATTGCAATGGCAATAGCAGTTCTTCCTATTTGCTCTGGTTAGTCCCTAATGATTATTCTTAATAAACCAAATCATTTACTTGCATGTCAAGTGAAGATAGTGTTTGTAGCTCACTAGTTCTAATAGGCATTATTTTGGTTTTTTCGTTGGGACAAGATCTTTCTATATTTGGAGCTTCGATGGCTGGAGCTTGTTTTGGGTTTCTACTTCACAATGGGTACAGAGCATCAGTGTCAATGGGAGATACAGGATCATTGGCTCTTGGTGGAGCTTTGGCTGCAATGGCTGCTTGCTCAGGAATGTTCTTCCCATTGTTTATATCATCTGGTGTTTATGTCTTGGAAGCATCTTCTGTAATAATTCAGGTGGCGTATTACTGGGCGACTAAGCGTCTAAAGGGAAAAGGGCGTCGGATTTTCAAAACGGTACCGTTTCATAATCACCTAAGGCTGAATGGTTTGAAAGAGCCAATGATAGTAACAATGGCATATGTTATATCCTCTTTGCTCTCTCTTTCAGCAGCATACGTTGGTCTTATTTCTGTATAAGCTTTTCTTTTCTTGCGTTCCTTCTTCTTTACCCAATTTTGTTTTCTTCCTTTTTCATTTAAATACAGTAAAATACTAAAATTTAATAGAAAAGGTCCTTTTAACAATTTGTGAAAAAGAATTTCTCTTGCATAAATATTATCGATTTTTATAATGAAAAAGAGAAAAAAAAAGTTGATGTAAAATGGACCACCTACCAAAGAGTTAGTTAGTGGTTTAGTCGATGGAATCAGAGACTTTTATCCATGCATTTCTAAATTGTAATCATTTCTGTGATTATTAATTCACCGTGAGATACAAATAATAATAATTATGTTCATTAGTTATAATTGTAGTTGTGGCATATATTGTTTGTTTGTATGTTGTTGGCGATTGCGATTGATCGAAATTTTTTAATTACACCGTTATTTTAATCACCAGTTAAAAAAATTACGATGTAAAATGTAATATTTGACCAATACGATTAACCGTAAATAGCTACGACAACTAAACAAATAACAAATTATTGCAATTGACATCGTAAAAAATTACAGCTGACGAACAAATATAACTAATATATATTAATAATAAAACGTAGGTTTACCTTTCGTTATCTTCGCAATTTTCGAAATCTGTCAAAGATTAAACCTTTATTTATTCAAAATTCTAACTTAAACTTCAAAAGTTTTGTAACAGCAAACAGACAAATATATGAAAATTATATAGAAAGAACTTTTTTTTTCTTCTAATTTTATTTTCATGGATTTGTCTTTTCAGTTATATTTTTGAAATTACTTACTGAGATTTTACACAAACACATGTTTACATTCATATGTTTCTGTAGTATTTATGTTGTTTTCATTTAGTTTAGAAAATAGAAAAATTCGATAGCAAAAATAATGAAGATCCTATGAACAAATTATCTCTAAATTACTAATTTCTTGTTCCCTTTTATAAATATTCGTTTGCCAAGAAAATGTTGCCCTTTCTTCATACAAGTTTTTTGGGGTTTATTTCATGTAAACTTTCCTTTATATATATAGTGAATGAACTCGATGTTGTGAACATTACATAATTAGATTAATAAACTCTCTTGTTATATATGTGATTTGTGATAACAAGAAAATTTGCAAAGAAGCTAAGTCTATGAGCATATTGAGCATAAATAACATCACTGGAGCCAAGAAAAGACAGTGGAGTATTTGATTGCTTACGGGACCAAATTGAAAAGACTAAATTATTACATATCTATTCCCTTTGGTAACACATAAAGTCCACAACCTTACATTTGAGTAATGTGTGTATGTGCATATATATACGAGATGACCTCTACGAAAATTTATAAAATAGAAATATAATATTTCTGTAATTTCTACTGTTGGTTCATATTTTCATTTTAATGTTATTATTTAGTTATAAATTTCGAAATTTGATAAATATTTATAAACACTGAAAATATAACAATTTTAAAACAAAATTGTTATATATATATAAAGTTATGAAGAAGAAAAGAGGATGTGATCATGATTCAATTACATGAATATTGAAAACCCAAAGTAAAATTTTTTTTTTATCCCTTTTTGACTTGTTATATAATAACAATGATTATGTTGGATGGTATCTTGGATTTGGTGATTGAATTCATGACATCAAGGAAAATTAATATTATGATGATCATTTGAATTTGGCCCATCCCTCCATGAACAGATTGAATATCATTTCTTTAACTAAGCCCTTCAAATCCTTCCAATTAAAAGTCTCTTTTGCACCAGCAATCACATGCATCCTCTTTATTTCTCTCTCTCCCCTTCTACATTGTAATATACATGTATTTATATGTTTCTGCATGTTTATATATTTCATTGCTCATTCTCTCAATTCTCATAGAGTGAGGAACTGATTCAGAGAGAGAGAGAGAGATTCTTTCTTGGTGTGGTTAACTTAGTCTAATTGAGATCAGAATGACCAAACCTCTAGGGACTATTTTGGTTTCTACTCTCTTATATATTTCTTTTGTTCTTCCATTTGTTGTCTGTTCATCTCTTGAAGCCACCACTGATAACCATTCATCAAACAATGTCAAGAGCAAAGGATCCCTCCTAATACAAGACAAGGTATTATAATTATTTCTTGTTTTCTCATTTATAAAAGCTTATATATTATATGTTCTTACTATGTACATTTTGAGTGTGTATTTTACTAGTATTAATTTTATATTTATGTATGGCAGTTAAGTCATCAAATGATAAACAACATAAAGCTTCATGGCATTCTCTTATGGGTTTCAATGGGAATTCTTATGCCAATGGGAATTCTTTTCATTAGAATGGCCAATAAAGCTAATGAAAATGAAAGAAAAGTTAAAGTATTCGTCTACCTTCATGTCATTTTCCAGGTAATTAAATTATTATTAATCATCCATGAATATTTATAATGATGGAAAATGTGTATTATTTGTTGACAATTTTGTACCAAGAACAAAGTATTTATAAATGGAAATTGATATTAGCTCAAATCCATCATGACATCTTTAATCATTTTCTCCACTATGAATATAATATCAAATTTGCTATTTATGGGAAAGTTTTTAAAGATAAGGGACATAAGATTTTTTTTAAAAAAAAATTGAAAAACAAGAAGCACTCATAGTAGTCTTAAACTTACTCAATTTCAATATTATATATATATAATATAGAGTAATATTATTAAATAGCATAAGTTTTTGTTTTAAATTTAGTAGTGTAAACTTAAAATTCTAAAAATATCACAAATGATTTTCTGAAAATACATATTTATTATAAATAAATTACAAATATAATTAAAATATTATATTTGAGTTCTTTTTTTTTAATTTAGGGTTTAATTTTTTCTTATTAAAAAAAGTTTTAAAGTATTTTAATATTAAATTTGTGTTATTTTTAAAAATTTAAACTAATGATGCTATATTTATAACAAAAACTTAAATTATATTATTTTTGTCAATTACCTATATATATATATATGCTTTGAAATTATTTTCAAACAGATAGATTACGAAGGAATTGCTTGCAGAATTTGCTATATAGCTTTGATCATGATTTCTTGAATACTAAGGGAGAGGAACTAAAAACACTATGATTACACTCTCTTATACTGTATAAGTTATACAAACATGTTGGTAATGAATGAAATGAATATATTTAGATAATTGACATTCTTAAAAATACTAATTAAGTTTATTATATGAGCAGATACTGGCAGTTGTTTTAGCAACAATAGGAGCTGTAATGTCTTTAAGAACATTGGAGAATTCGTTTGACAACAATCATCAAAGACTTGGCTTGGCTCTTTATGCTGCTATGTCGCTCCAATTCTTGACTGGTGTCTTCAAACCCTCTAGGTACCTAAATTTACACATATATATATATAGATCTTATATACATATATGCCTCACAGTTGGTGCGATTCTATTGTAGAGGGAGCAAAAGGAGGTTGAAATGGTTCTTATTGCATTGGATTTTAGGAACAATAGTGTCAATAGTTGGCATAATAAACATATACACAGGAATAAGAGCATACCATAAGAAGACATCATCAAGTAGAGACTCAAGTCTTTGGACAATCTTGTTCACAGCTCAAATCTCTTGTCTTGTCGTCTTTTATCTAGTTCAAGACAAATGGGAACATTTTCAAAAGCAAAGAGTTTTTCTTGATGAATTGGATCATCATCAAAATAATAACCCAAATGCAACAAGTAATGGTCAAATCGTTCAAGTGGTAACAAGAAATGATCATGAACAAAAGATCATGATTCCTCAGCCTTGTCGCAAAAGTAATGCACTTGTGAATTTGTTTAAACTGATTTGATGTCTGTTGAAGATCAAATTATATAAGATTTTTTTTATTTCTTACATTTGTTTCTCATAGTGACTGTTGGGGTTGCTTCGATTTTTTGTAGTGTTTGTAAATATATATTTTATGTATAGTTTATTTGTAAGAGGGATTGGATTTCTCGTTCTACTATCAAAGTCTTTTTCCATTCCTTCGTCCGGTATAAGGTAATAAGATAATATCCATATTTGGCGAGAGACTATGCAAGTAAATAAAACATGGAAGATATATACATGTTTGACATCTTTCATCTAGTTTTAATCTTCAGCAAGCTAACAAATTATCATTAGCTTCGTTTATATTTTGGATTATATATCCAGAATTCACCTTATCAAATCAGAATTCATAAAATGTCCAAATAAATCTTATATTTCTTCGAATCCTAATCAAATCAATATTCAAAATATTTCAAATATACTTATATATTTTGAAAAATAATTCCATTTGATATAAACTAATTTTCTATAATTACAACTATAAAATCGTACATAACATTTACTTTTATGTTTAAATATTTAAAATAAGAAAAATATTTGAAATATTTATGAACTGTTAATTATATTTATCAAAATTTTAAATAAATTATATTATTGTTTTTTAATTTTCTATAATATTTACTCATGGAGTTCAAACCTAAATCAAAATTATTAAATACCCCAAAAAATCTAAATAACTAAAGTTTTTAATTTTGGGTGGAAATGCAATGCACTGTGTGCAAAATCTTCTATCGAAGTTTAACCTCTCAGGAGGACAAACGAACCAGATATTCAATTCAGGCTCTGTATTGCACAGATTCAGAGAGCGAGAGATAGAGAGAGGAACAAGAGGAATAAGAAGAAGGAGAAGATGGAAGGCGAAGAAGAGACGAGGAAGAGAGTGGTGGTTGAATCGCTGGGATGGATAACGGAATCTTCAATCATGCCAAAGAAGCATCGCGCCATCGAAGGTGTGGGTCCTTCCTCAATCATGGAGCTCAAGGCTCAGCTTTATAAATCGCAGGAGGAAGCTAAACAGACGAAGGATTTGACGGGATCCGATGCTCAGTACCACCGCCCCAAGGAAAGGATTGCCGCGAAAGATTCTTTCTCTGCGAAGAATTCTGGTGTCGAGAGTCGCGCTCTAAAGTAAGTCTGGAGATTCATCATATTTGAACTCTTCCCTTTTGTCTGGTTAGTGCTGTCGTCTATTTGTTGAAACGAGCTGATTTGAGAATTAGGGTTTTTGATGAGCAGGGATTGATAATAGATATAAGAACGGATGATAATCGAACTTCTTTGTTTGATTAGGATGATTTTGTCTAAATTTGAACGTAGATCAAGTAGAAAGTATAAAACTTGGGATTAGGGCGATGTTGTAGAAGAAATTATTATTGGCTGCGTTGCATGATTCTTCTGCATTCAAAAACGGGAACAATTTGGGAATTGGGGTTTTGATGGGGTTTGATATTTAGTTAACTTATCTATCATTCTGATTAAGATTGGAACTTCGTTGCTTATTGAATGTAGATTAAGCAATCCTTCAGAATTTGGGATTATGCTATGCTGTAGAAGAGTCTCATACGTTATATAATTTTGTTTCACCATCGTCAGTAGTTTCGGTGTTTTGCTATAGCCCAAAATCATTTAGGACTATATTTTTATATCAATTTCAGCTTTCAGTTCTCCTGCTGAACTATCTCTAGTGATTTTACTTTCGATTGTTCTAAATTCAGTGGTTGCTTTTGAATGTGGGAAATGAAGGGACAAGCTCGAGTTTAAAGCAGTTAAAGATGGAGCAGTTAGCTACGCTGCATTGGAAAAAAAGGCTCAATTATATGAAAAACTTGCAAAGGGAGAGCTTTCAGATGAAGAAGCCGACGAGAAGTACTGTGTGGATTTCTTCAGAAAAGGAATAGAACATGAAAAATATTTACAACCGTCAAGCACCAACAACAGTTCCATTTCGGCACCACCTGAAGATTTGAAAGCAGATGGGGAAGACAATGGTTTGCTGTTTGGCACCAAATTTGCTGGACTCGGACGTGCAGTTGGGACAGCTGATATAAGTCAACATGTGCGTATAGTCAGGTAAATTTCATTGCCATTGTTGTCTCCTTTTCTTGCCATTGTTGTCTCCTTTTCTCCCCATTGTTGTCTCCTTTTCTCCCCATTGTTGTCTCCTTTTCTCCCCATTGTTGTCTCCTTTTCTCCATTACTCATTTTTCTGATAAGTAGCACAAAGAAATGGAAGCAAGTCCGTTGTTATAAACTTTACTCTGTTTTCAGGTAGTGAATCAACTTATATTATCTGTTTGTGCAGGGAGGTTCATGAAGAAGTGAATCAAGCAAGAGAAAAGGCAACAGAGTTGAAGCAGAGGAGACAAGAGCAGGCAACAAATCGTCGGGAGAAACTCAAACAAGCTTATCTACGGAAACAGCTGGAGAAACTTAAAGCTCAACAACAACGAGAACAGCAACAACCACCACAACAACAAGATGAGCAAAAAAATTGATCTTCCTATGTTTTTCAGTTGGCTAAGCTTTTGGAGTTTGATAGTTTCTTCTGAGGAGTCAAAGATTAGTGCTCTGTTAACAGATGATGACAGAGTCAATATTAGAGCTCTGCCTTTAACAGATTATGATATACTGTGGGGAATAGACCTTTTAATGACTGAGAGAACATAAATCCCAGAAAAGGGTACTTAAGCTGACCAATTGAGATATTACAAAAGGCACAATTTTTACGAATCACATCAATTTTAAGTTTGTAAATATAGTTATATTGTTTTTTTACTAACATGTTGTTTTGTAAAGAGAGTTAATGTGACACCCGTCTCCCAAAATACATGACACGTGTCATTGTCTCGTATTTAACTTATAATTTATTTGAAATTTCATATAAAATATAAGTGATAATTCTTTTTATTAAAAGAATTCTAGTCAAACCTAAGTATAAAATTATTAAAAAAAACATAAGAAAATAACTTTTAAAAAAATCTATCGATACTTAAGATTCAAAATAAAAATATATAAATAATGTTTAAAAATTCCCAAAACGTAGCACCACCCCAAATCACTACATCACTACTGCTCGAACTCATCTACATCCAAAAGGAGTCATGAGTAACATAATTACTCAGTGAAACAATCAAGCCTATCCACATATTTCCATTATACAAGTATATATATAATCTTGATAATTACTTTATTTAGGAATGAAACTAGCACGATTGATTCCACAAAAGTCGACACAAATATTACCAAAATATATGTATTTAAACCGTGTTTGTCTAAGTCACAACCACTCCTCCTCATCCCTAACCACGTCGGTTTAAGGATTCGGAACCCCAAAGCCACGTCGGCTTAACACCACGGCCACGTCGGCCTATTCGCTCACGTCGAGCTCCCGTCACGTCGACGGTTGTTTCCGGCATGCCAGCCGTTAATGAATTATGACTCAACACCGCTGTTGTCGTAGCCCAACATCCATCAACGCAGTTAAACCAACTAACGTTACTCGATTCCACCATATCCGCGTTACGTGAATATCATATTCACCAGAAATTTATTCCCACATTAATGAATCAACCATTATACTTTCTTACACTAATGTTTAATATTTATCTAATAATTATATTAGTTTATTTTAGTTAATTAATTGATTATGGTTTATTTTACTATACCATAATCCACCATAAATAATTTAGTATCCTTAACCAATAAACCAACACATAATAATTTATCTTTTTTAATAATTAAGTCAACATAATAATCTCCATTAAAATAATAAATTAACATAATATTTCTATTCTTTTCTCCCATCACACCACACCACACAAGTAGATCACCACATTCCTATTCATCTTTTTAATATTTATTTATTTATTATCTAATAAATTCTTAATAGGTTTAACTCATTTTTCCTGATAAAAATACCCTTAATTCTTGCAACAATTAATTAAAACCCTAACACCACACATGATTTCAACCTCTAATTTCTCCCTAAACGAAGCACTCATCAAAATACATATACATAATTGTCTAATGAAAATCATAGGTCATTTTTTACCTCACTGCGAAACCTGGGTTAATGGAATGTTAGAATCGTCGGTCGTGCGTAGATTTCTTTTCCTCCGACGATGGTACACACGAAAACCGTGGCTTTCCAACGCTGAACTTTCTACCCCTCGGCTCTGTCGAAATCTCTCTCTTTCTTCTTGCTTTTGTTTCTGATGTGTGGCTGTCTCTAATCTCCTTTGACGATGTCTTATATAGCCATTAGGGTTAATTAGGGTTTCAGAAGAATTGTCTGTTATACCCTCACTCCTATTTATGTGGACTTCATGGTTTAAATTTAGGCCCGGGATGTTACAATTCTCCCCCACCACAAAAGAATTCGTCCCCGAATTCGATGGTTCCACCTCCCTCTCGCCGTGGTCCTTAAAAAGATCAGGGTAATTAATTCTCATATGATGTTTAAACTCCCACGTCTCTTCTTCAATTTTGTCTTTTTTCCAACGAACACGTACTGATTTAACATTCCTCCCTTGCATATCAATTTTTTGTTGTCTAGTGATTTTTATCGGTTTACTAAGAATTGTCAAATTTTCTTCCAATTCCTCTGGGGGTTGCTGCATAATGAGTTAGGATTCTTTGACAATATTTCGGAGGACTGATACATGAAACACATCATGAAACGCTGCTAACTCCTTTGGTAATCTCAATGTATATGCAACTGTACCAATCTTCTCAGTAATTGGATAAGGCCCCATAAAACGTGGTTTGAGTTTTCTCAACTTCTTATTCTTATATGCTCCTCTGAATACCCTCATTTTCAAATACACCTCGTCTCCCACTCTAAATTCCAATTCCCTTCTCCCTTTATCAGCGTACCTCTTCTGACGATCGTGAGCCTCCTTTAGTCTAGCAAGAAGAGTTTCCACTTGATCCAATGTCTCTTGAACCAACTCAGGTTTCAAATCTCTACGCTCTCCCACTTCTGTCCAGCAAAATGGTGTTCGACAAGGTCGCCCATACAAGCCTCATATGGTGACATCTTTATGCTCCTATGATAGCTATTATTGACATAGGAAAATCAAATAAGACCTATCTTGACCTACAAGGCAAGTGTGAGCACGAAAATTCAGTTTGAATAACAAGGGAAATGAAAAAGGATGGGTTATTATTAACACATGAGGATCAATGGACAAAACAGGTCATGCACACAGCCTTGGTAACCACACCAAACAGTCATGCCTGCTGCACACAGTCTTGGTAACCACACCAAACAGTCATGCCTGCTGTCTCCTCTCTTCTCATTGGTTGTTGACAGGCTCCTCCTCTATTCAAACTCATCCACAAGTTTGAATTCGTTTTCTTTTGTGTTCACATTGTAAATCCTCTATAAAAGGGCTGTAAAGACTCAATGTATAATATACTCTTAGGAGATTCTTCTCCATAAGTCTAAGTCATTTCTCATTTTCTCATACTTCTCTTTGAGTTTTCAGATTCAATTCTTCACATTTCTCCTCTATAATCTCAATATTCTTACATGGTATCAGAACATAAGATCATTCTCTTATCTTTTCTACTCAAATCTCTCAGTTTCTAATCTAAAATTCTGTCAAAAATCTCTCAGTCTTTAGACTAAAAACTCACGGTTTCATTCAACCATAAAAGCTGCTTCCTTTGAGCTCTTCAAAGCCTAACAATGGAGGATACAGTTCAAATTAGTTCCAGCCTGAAACCTACGGTGATAGCAGTAGTTCTCAAAGGCTTGAACTACACATTATGGTCAAGAACCATCAAGACAGCCATTTGTGGCAAAGGACTTTGGAATCACATCTTGGAGGATAATACTCCATCTATAGATGATCCAAAGGAGAAGAAGGATGAGGCAACAAGAAAAGAAGAAGCTAGGTGGTTCCAAGAAGATCAATCAGTCCTTGGATTCCTCCAAAATTTATTGGACCCATCCATTTTTGAAGCTTATTCACATTGTGAAACTGCCAAGTCTCTTTGGGACACTCTCAAGAGGGTGTATGGGGATGTTTCAAACCTCAACCGTGTGTATGAGGTTAAGAAGGCTCTCAATGATCTACACCAAGAGGATATGGAGTTCACAAAATTCCTGGGCAAGTTCCAGTCAACATGGTCCGAGCTTGACATGTTGAGACCAAGTTCTATGGATCCAAAGGTGCTTAATGAAAGGAAGGAACAAGACAAGATATTTGGGCTCCTTCTCAACCTAAATCCAGCCTTTAAGGATGTGATTAAGTCCATCCTGAGAGACCCAAAACTCCCTGATTTCGAAGAGGTGTGCTCACGGATTCAAAAGGAGCAAGGCAACATTGGTTTGTTTGGTGGTAAAGGAGAACTAGTCATGGCCAACAAAAGCGTGTTTAAGCAAGAGGATAGGAAGAGTGTGATGTGTGAGCATTGTAAGAGGAATGGCCACATCAAGGACAAGTGCTGGATACTTCATCCTCATCTCAAGCCAAACCGGTTCAAGGATTCAAAGGCTAACATCTCTCAAATGGTTGCGACTAAACCGGCAAGTTCATCCAACCAAGGAGGGGAGCTAGCTATGAATGTATCCATGGAGTATGTTAAGAAGAGTGACTTGGAGGATCTCATCAAGGCCTATGCCTCAAAACTCTCCGGTATCACACTCTACTCCCATAAATCGCTTGATAAACCAGATCATAAGTTGGTAGTGGATTCAGGTGCTTCTCACCATATGATTAGCAATGCTAGGTTGTTAAAGAACATTGAACCATGTCTAGGACAAGTAACTATAGCTGATGGTAAGGGTATTCCAATTGAAGGAACCGGAAAATTAAGACTATTTGACAAAGAAACTAATGCATTCTTTGTACCTAAATTTAAGTCTAATCTAGTTTCTGTCAAAAGGCTACTAAAGACCTCAATTGCAATGTTACATTTGGGCCTAACAATGTTTACTTTCAGGATATTAAGAGTGGTAAGATACTTGGAGGTGGTGTAACTCAAGATGAGCTCTATGTTCTTGAAGACCCTCCAAGCAATTTGGATTCCTTAGCTTTCAAATCCTGTGTTTTTGCTAATAAAGATGTCTTATGGCATGCTAGATTAGGACATCCTCATGCTCGTGCTTTAAGCTTAATAATTCCTAATGTCGCTTATGATCACTCAGTTTGTGAGGCTTGTATCCTTGGCAAACATTGTCGTGTTGTTTTCCCTAAATCGTCTACAATTTATGAGCATTGCTTTGATTTAGTACATTCCGATGTTTGGACCTCACCTTACATGTCTAGAGATAGGAATAAATACTTTGTGACCTTTATAGATGAGAAATCGAAATATACATGGGTTACATTACTTCCATCTAAAGATAGGGTTTATGAGGCATTTATAAACTTTCATAATTATGTTACTAATCAATTCAATGCCAAGATCAAAGTGTTAAGATCAGATAATGGAGGGAATACACAAGTCAAAGATTCAAAGCTCATCTAAACAAACATGGAATACTACATCAAACTAGCTGTCCACACACACCACAACAAAATGGAGTTGCTGAAAGGAAGAACCGACACTTAATGGAAGTAGCAAGATCCATGATGTTTCATACCAATGTTCCTAAAAGTTTTTGGGGAGATGCAGTCTTGGTTGCTTGCTACCTCATCAATCGGATTCCAACCAAAGTCTTGCAAGATATATCCCCATTTGAGGTACTCAATAAAACTAAACCTTCCATTGATCATTTACGTGTATTTGGGTGTGTGTGCTTTGTGTATGTTCCAGGTGATCTAAGAAACAAGTTGGAGGCAAAGAGCATCAAGTGTATGTTCCTTGGATATTCGACAACACAAAAGGGTTATAAGTGCTATGATCCGAGCAACAACAGGACATATGTGTCTAGAGATGTCAAGTTCATAGAAGAACGAAGCTATTATGATCAGAAAGATTGGGAAGGATTGAAGGATCTCTCAAGGTCACCTTCTGATTTGGCTACGAGTTTGAGGTTTCTCTTGAATCATTTGGGAAATGATCTGCCAAAGGATTCAAGACACGAAGAAACAAGAACCTTAAGTAGTTCACAAGATACCCAAGAGAATGAACAAGGGGTGGTAACTCAAGAACCAACTCCAATCCAAGAAGAAGCTATGGCCCAAAATCAAGAACAAGACGACTTGGAAGTGGGTATAGAGGAACCTATTCACCAAATGGAAGAGAAAACGGTTGTAGAGGAGGCTGCACCACCTGTTCAGCATTTAAGGAGGAGTACTAGACTTAGGAACACTAGGGTATTCTACAACAACCAGGCCGTGGCTCATCCCATACAAGCTGTTTGTTCCCTTGACCTCTTGCCATCTAGTCATCAAGCATTCCTTGGAAAGATTGAACAAAGTCAGATTCCAAGGACTTATGAAGAAGCTGAGAGCAAGAAAGAATTGTTAGATGCAGTAAGAGATGAGAAGGGAGCTATGGAAAGGAATCATACATGGGATATACAAGAACTTCCCAAAGGCAAGAAGGCTGTGAGTTCCAAGTGGGTGTTCACCATCAAGTATAAGAGCAATGGGGACATAGAAAGGTACAAGGCACGTCTAGTTGCAAGAGGTTTCACTCAGACATATGGAGAGGACTATACTGATACATTTGCACCGGTGGCTAAGCTACACACTGTAAGGGTTGTTCTTTCACTAGCTACGAATTTGACTTGGGACTTATGGCAAATGGATGTCAAGAACGCATTCCTACAAGGAGAACTTGAAGAGGAAGTGTATATGACTCCACCACCAGGCCTTGAAGATCTTTGCAAAGAGGGACAGGTTCTAAGACTTAGGAAGGCAATATATGGGTTGAAGCAGTCACCAAGGGCCTGGTATCACAAATTAAGCTCCACACTTACAGATAATGGGTTTAGGAAATCCCATTCAGATCATACTTTGTTCACTCGTCAAAACTCCAAAGGAATCGTGGCGGTCTTGGTTTATGTGGATGACCTTATCATCACAGGAGATGATAAGGAAGGAATTCAGTCCACAAAGGCCTTCTTAAACAGATCATTTGACATCAAGGATCTTGGAGAGTTGAAGTACTTCTTGGGTATTGAAGTGTGTCGATCTCAAGAAGGGCTCTTTCTATCCCAAAGAAAGTATGCTCTTGATCTGTTGACAGACACGGGAAAGCTTGGGGCTAAACCGGCCAAAACTCCTCTTGAAGATGGCTACAAGGTCAACGGAAAGGGGGAGAAAGCTGATGAGTTATTTAAGGATGTTTCTCAGTATAGGAGACTAGTTGGGAAGCTGATCTACCTCACCCTCACACGACCAGACTTGTGTTTTGCTGTGAATCAAGTGAGTCAACATATGCAAAAGCCTACTGTATATCATTGGAGCATGGTAGAAAGGATCCTTAGATACATCAAAGGATCTCCTGGTCAAGGTATATGGATGGGCAAGAATGGGAACACTGAGATTGTCGGGTATTGTGATGCGGATTGGGCTGGTGATAGGGTGGATAGGAAATCAACCACTGGGTATTGCACCTTCGTTGGTGGGAACTTAGTCACTTGGAAGACTAAGAAGCAGAAGGTGGTATCATGTTCTAGTGCTGAAGCAGAATATAGGGCTATGAGGAAGCTGACAAATGAAGTAACTTGGCTCAAAGCACTCTTGAAAGATTTAGGTATTGCACAACCAGGGCCAATTACCTTCCATTGTGATAATGAGGCAGCCATTCACATAGCTTCAAACTCAGTGTTTCACGAGAGGACCAAGCACATAGAGATCGACTGCCATAAGGTTAGGGAGAAAGTTCAAGATGGAACTATTCTGCCATGTTATACAAGGAGTGAAGACCAACTAGCTGACATCTTCACAAAGGCAGCAAGTCTCAAAGTTTGCAAGAACATCTTTAGCAAACTTGGGCTTGTTGATTTATCACACCCATGATCAAAGGTCTCCTAATCCAAGAGCAACACACTCTTTTCCCTTATTAAGGTTTTGTCCCAAGTGGTTTTCCTTAATAAGGTTTTTAATGAGGTGTTGCCTTGGGTTCCCAAGCTTAAGACTTTAGGGTGATTCCAAAGTCTTTAGCTTGAGGGGAGTATTGACATAGGAAAATCAAATAAGACCTATCTTGACCTACAAGGCAAGTGTGAGCACGAAAATTCAGTTTGAATAACAAGGGAAATGAAAAAGGATGGGTTATTATTAACCACATGGTTGAAATGGTTAAATAGCTACCTTGGGAGAAGAATCAAGGTGAAAAGGACATGCCCATGCTGCACACAGTCTTGGCAACCACACCAAACAGTCATGCCTGCTGCACACAGCCTTGGTAACCACACCAAACAGTCATGCCTGCTGCACACAGTCTTGGTAACCACACCAAACAGTCATGCCTGCTGTCTCCTCTCTTCTCATTGGTTGTTGACAGGCTCCTCCTCTATTCAAACTCATCCACAAGTTTGAATTCGTTTTCTTTTGTGTTCACATTGTAAATCCTCTATAAAAGGGCTGTAAAGACTCAATGTATAATATACTCTTAGGAGATTCTTCTCCATAAGTCTAAGTCATTTCTCATTTTCTCATACTTCTCTTTGAGTTTTCAGATTCAATTTTTCACATTTCTCCTCTATAATCTCAATATTCTTACAGCTATTGTTGTACACAAACTCTGCTAACGGTAAATATTTCTCCCAACGACCTCCCCAATGCAACATACACGCTCGCAACATATCCCCAAGGGTTTGAATTATTCTTTCTGACTGTCCATCTTCTTGTGGGTGATACGCGGTACTCAGATGCACTTTCGTCCCAAGTACCTTTTGGAATGTCTGCCAAAATATTGAGGTAAATTTTGGTTCTCGGTCCGAAACAATGCTCACTGGAACCCCATGCAACCTAACAATCATCTCCACATATACTCTTGCTAAGTGGTCCACATTGTCTGTCTTCTTAGTCGCCAAAAATGAGCTGACTTCGTAAGTCGATCAACAATTATCCAAACCGTATCCAGTTCACTAATTGTCCTTGGGAGCACTGTCACGAAATCCATAGTGATCATATCCTATTTTCATTCAGGCAACGATAGACTTTGCAATAACCCATCAGGTACTCTAGGTTCTGCCTTTACTAGTTGGCACTTCGCTACCCATTATGCGCTATCCCGTTTTATACCGTTCCAATGATAATAACGTTTTAGATCTCGATATAGCTTTGTTGCCCCTAGATGGATTGCAAAACGTGAGTGGTGTGCCTGCGATACGATCTCATCCTTTAATTCCTTAACATTGGGAACACATACTCCATTCTTGTACAAGTAGGTTCCGTTGTCTGCGGTATGGTATCATTTCACTTTATTATCCACAGCTTTTTTGAGTGCATCGTCTACCGTTTGAGCCTCACATATTTTCCAAAGCAAGTATGCCCGGTTTATGGCTTCCAATCCTATGGCATCTTTGGTAACCGTAGTAGCACACAAACTTAATTTTCCCAAGGAAGCCATTAACTCCTCTGCTTCTCGTTTTTTAGTTATGTCATTTCTCCTTTTACTTAATGCATCTGCTACCATGTTAGCTTTTCCCGTGTGGTATGCGATTTCTAAGTCATAATCTGCTAGTAGCTCCATCCATCTCCTCTATCTCAGATTAAGATCTAGTTGCGTAAATATATATTTTAAACTCTTGTGATTAGTAAAAACTAGGATTTTTTTTCCCATATAAATATGCACGCCAAATTTTTAAAGCAAAAACAATTCCTGCCAATTATAAATCATTGATGGGATAATTTATCTCATGTTTCCTCAACTTTCTAGACGCATAGGCAATTACTCGTTCTTGCTGCATCAGCACACAACCTAATCCTGACCCTGATGCGTCAGTGTATACCAAATATGGTACCCTAGTCTTAGATAAACCAATATTGAAATCTTAGTCAAATGCCCTTTCAACCTTCGAAAGCTCTCTTCACACTCTTTGGTCCAATTAAATTTCACATCCTTTCCCGCAAGTTGAGTCATAGGCTTGGCTATACTCGCAAATCCTTCAACAAATTTTCGATAGTAACCTGCTAGGTCCAGAAAACTACGGACCTCTATTGCGTTTCTGGGTGTGAGCCATTCCATAATCGTTGTAAATTTTTTTTCGGATCCACTGATACTCCAGCTTCAGACACAACGTGACCTAGAAAGCCAATCTTCCTCTACCATAAACTATATTTGCTCAACTTAGTATATAACTTGTATTTTCGTAACTTTTCTAGTACTACTCTTAAGTGATACATATGAACAATGCATCCGGATGTGTCCATTTAACCACACTTAAAACAAGTGAGCACCCTTCTAATCTCTACAAGCCGATATTCTAATTATCCATGGTGTATTTTTACAGCTCAACTAATTTTCCTATCCTTGCTTGGGCCACTTTTTCCTGTTTGGTTTCCACCTCAATGCCTTGTTCCACTAAGAACGTTGTTCCCACTAAATTGACCATGTTATTGTACTTTTGCACTATACAGCGATTTTTTTCACCTCTAGCGTCAAACATCTTTGAAACTTGAGTATCATGTCATATTCGTTTGTTCCTCCCTCCGAAGCTCATAAATAGACAAAAATTCTAGATCATACTCCCGTACTGACTTAGACCACTGTCAAAGATCGGCAAACAACATAACCATTTGGTCTACAACCTCTTATGGAAAATACACCCGTGCAAATTCCTCCTTAAAGTCGTGCCAACTAAGCATGTGGTTTGCATGAGTACTAATGACAACACTATCCACCAACTTGTGTTTCGTCCCTTAAATATTAAATCGCCAATTGCTTCCAAAAACTCAATCGAACACATGATGGTCTCGTAGTTCTTATCAAACATATTCACCCAGTTGTGTGTTGTAATCGGATCCATCCCTCCACTAAATTATTCAAATTCCTTAACATCTTCAAAGTATTCCAATATGTGGGCCTTGATCCCGTACTGGCATCTTTGACACTAGAGTATATGGTGGTGAGTATTGAGGTGTCCCAAACTCTTGAACAAGAGGTTCGAGTGCAGCGAACTCAAGAGCTGCATGCTCGGGCACTACAACTCTTGGTATTCGATTTGCTACAGGAACTTGCTGCAACTAAAACGCTAACGCCTCACGCATTTCTCACATCACAGCTGCATTTAGCACTGCATAATCCACCACTATAGCAACAACGGCTGGTTGTTGAGTTGGAGCAACACCTTCCTGCTCAAGCGGCCAATCATTATAGTCTCGCTGACGATCTCCAATACGCAAATAAGTCCTACAAATAACACTCCTCGACGGCATATTTTCCACATAAACACTCGATTCACATATTACACTATAATAGTATTATAAATCAACGAAATTTAAATGACTTCACGCAAGTTACTCTGAGTGGTGCTCCCCCATAGAGAATACCTTTTATTAACTACTAAAACTTTAAAACAGAGCTCTCCGGATCAGAACCGGAGTAGCAACCTCGCTCTGATACCAAAATTGTAACACTCTTCTCCAAAATACATGACACGTGTCATTGCCTCGTACTTAACTTATAATTTATTTGAAATCTCATATAAAGCATAAGTGATAATTCTTTTTATTAAAAGAATTCTCGTCAAACACAAGTATAAAATTATAACATAAGAAAATAACTTTTAAAAAAAATCTAACGATATTCAAGATTCAAAATAAAAATATATAAATAATGTTTAAAAATTCCCAAAACACCACCCCGAATCACTGCATCACTACTGCTCGAACTCATCTACATCCAAAAGAAGGCATGAGTAACATAATTACTCAGTGAAGCCTATCTACATATTTCCATTATACAAGTATATAGATAATCTTGATAATTACTTTATTTAGGAATGAAACTAGCACGATTGATTCCACAAAAGTCGACACAAATACTACCAAGATATATGTATTTAAACCGTGCTTGTCTAAGTCACAACCAGTCCTTCTCATCTCTAACTACGTCGGTTTAAGGATTCAGAACCCCCAAAGCCACGTCGGCTTAACACCATGGCCATGTCGGCCTATTCGCTCACGTCGAGCTCCCGTCACATCGATGGTTGTTTCCGACCTGCCAGCCGTTAATGAACTACGACTCAACACCGCTGTTGTCATAGCCCAACATCCATCAACGCAGTTAAACCAACTAACGTTACTCGATTCCACCATACCCGCGTTACGTGAATATCACATTCACCAGAAATTTATTCCCACATTAATGAATCAACCATTATACTTGCTTACACTAATGTTTAATATTTTATCTAATAATTATATTAGTTTATTTCAGTTAATTAATTGATTGGTTCATTTTACTATACCATAATCTACCATAAATAATTTAGTATCCCTAACCAATAAACCAACACATAATAATTTATCTTTTTAATAATTAAATCAACATAATAATCTCCATTAAAATAATAAATTAACATAATATTTTTACTCTTTTCTCCCACCATACCACACAAGTAGATCACCACATTCCTATTCATCTTTTTAATATTTATTTATTTATTATCTAATAAATTTCTAATAGGTTTAACTCATTTTTCCTGATAAAAACACCCTTAATTCTTGCAACAATTAATTAAAACCCTAACACCACACATGATTTCAACCTCTAATTTTTTCCATAAACGAAGCACTCATCAAAATACATATACATAATTGTATAATGAAAATCATAGGTCATGTCTTACCTCATTGCGAAACCTGGGTTAATGGAATGTTGGAATCGTCGGTCGTGCGTAGATTTCTCTTCCTCCGACGATGGTACACACGAACACCGTGGCTCTCCAACACTGAACTTTCTACCCCTCGGCTTTGTCGAAATCTCTCTCTTTCTTTTTGCTTTTGTTTCTGATGCGCGGCTGCCTCTAATCCCATTTGACAACGTCTTATATAGCTATTAGGGTTAATTAGAGTTTTAGAAGAATTATCCGTTATATCCTCACTCCTATTTACGTGAACTTCATAGTTTAAATTTAGGCATGGAATGTTACAGTTAAGTTTTTCGAATTTCTGTTATAGAACTATATCTATCACAACCTCTCTCAAAACTTCCACAGTATGGAAGATTTATTTTTTTGGGTTTGCTTCTGATTTTATTATGTTTAAAGACTTTTAGGCTAAACAATAATGCAATTGCATGCGCACACGACTTTTACAATTATTTAAAACCAACTTTTTTCACATAATCAACTTTTTATTTTTTTTAAAAAACAACTTGCATTAAGCCATCAAATGCGACGTTACTATATACGATGCCCAAACTCATCATGCTCTTCTCTATGCTCATCACTTGATTACGTCAAACACCAAATTCCTCCACTTTTGACCCATCAACAACGTAAAGACTTCTTTAGGTCAATTTTATATATATTAAGTGCTACTTACTATATTCATATATAACTAATAGATGTTTGTCGTTTCTTGTCATGTTCTACTAACCAACGAGGAAGAAGCAATTTAAAGCATAAATACAAAATCGGTTCTTTGGAACGTTTTGTTTAAGCTAATGGCGAAGAGCTTTGAACTGATCTTCCTCCTTGCTTCTTCACATTTCTTCGTGTCGGGTATACTGATTAATTACTGATCTTTCGATATTCGTAAAATTGTTTTTCACCTTCTTACTTTCAAAGATTAAAAATTTGTTGGCGTGCAGGAGTGTTGTCGGGGAGTATCCTTAGCATAGAGAACAAATGCAATTACACAGTTTGGCCAGTTATCTTCTCATGGAAATCACAGCTCTCCACGACCGGCTTCGTTCTCAAAACCGGTGAGACGCGTGTTCTTCAAGCACCATCTTCATGGTACGGTCTAATCTCGGCTAGAACGCTCTGCTCAAACGACACGACAGGAACCTTCTCTTGTGTCACAGGAGACTGCGAATCCGGCAAGATCGAATGTCCAGGCTCATACAGTTGGTCTAAGGTCACATATGTCTACTTTAGAATCGATGAGGGCGGAATCAACAGTTACATCATCAGCCTTGAGGTCGGTTACAACCTTCCACTAATGGTTGTTCCTTCACATAATAGCCAGACATGTTTTAGCTCTGGTTGTATGGTTGACTTGAACCAGATGTGTCCGGATCATCTTAAGATATTCGACAAGGGACAAGCAATCGGTTGCAGTAGTGCTTGCAGAGATTCCAAAGCACAAGAGGATTGCTGCACGAACTACTTCAAGTCAAAGCAAAATTGCAAGCCGAGCATTTACTCGCAGAACATGGAGCGAGCTTGCCCACTCGCTTATAGCTATCCATATAGTGATAATAACAACACTTTTATGTGCACAAACTCCACTAACTTTGTCGTCACGTTTTGCCCTTCCTCCATTCCCAATACCACCAGGTTAACACCATTCTTTCTTTCTTTTCTGTCATCTGGTTTTTTATTATTAAGATGAAAGTGAAATTGAACTGGGAATAAGATTTTGTCATCTATGTAATTATGCTTTATTTTGTTTGAAACAACAGAAGCTCAATGGCTCCACTAGCAGGAGGAAAACGTAAGTTTATAATTGTTTTCATCATCCTGTAAATACGTATGCAAATTTTTATGTTTGTTTTTGATAATCATAACTATTTGTATTTTATTTTGATACATTTGCAGATAATTCTCTACGGAAGTTAATACCCATACTTGGTACTACCACCTTTCATCGTAACCACATGCATGTTATGTTGCTCATTCATGTACATATAACACGTAAGTTTTGCTTGCTTTTTCTCTTGCAGGAAGCTCAGTAGCTTTAGCTGTGATAATCATTACTGTTGCGATTACGGTAGTGGTGAGAGCAAAGAATGCGATAAGAAGGAGTGATTCCAACGACGAGAACGTTGAAGCTGCTGTAATGTTGAAAAGATATAGTTATGAAAAAGTAAAGAAGATGACGAACTCGTTTACTCATGTTATAGGAAAAGGAGGATTTGGAACTGTTTATAAAGGGAAATTACCCGATGCCACTGGCCGAGATATTGCTATAAAGATGTTGGATGAATCAAAGGGGAATGGAGAAGATTTCATCAATGAATTAGCCAGCATGAGTAGAGCATCTCATGTTAATATAGTTTCTCTGTTTGGATTCTGCTTTGAAGGGAGAAAGAGAGCTATCATTTATGAGTTCATGCCGAATGGATCTCTTGACAAGTTTATTTCCGACAATATGTCAACCAAGATGGATTGGAAAACTTTATACAACATTGCGATAGGTGTTGCTCGTGGATTAGAGTACCTGCACAATAGTTGTGTATCGAAGATTGTCCATTTCGATATAAAGCCACAGAATATACTCATGGATGGAGATTTGTGTCCCAAGATATCAGATTTTGGTCTTTCTAAGCTCTGCAAAAACAAAGAGAGTATCATATCGTTGTTAGATGCGAGAGGGACCATCGGGTACATTGCGCCTGAAGTGTTTTCCAAGAGCTATGGAGGAGTTTAAGTCGGATGTATATAGTTATGGAATGGTGGTGCTTGAGATGATTGGGGCAACGAACAGAGAGAAAGCTGAAACTTCTATGTCCAATATGAATGCAATGTACTATCCAGATTGGATCTATGAAGATCTTGAGAAGAAAGAAGCCATGGGACTTTTAGGAGATCATAAAATAAAAGAAGAAGAAAAAGAAGAAGAAGAGAATATAATGAAGAAAATGACATTAGTGGGTTTGTGGTGTATTCAGACCAATCCATTTGATCGTCCACCAATGAGAAAAGTAGTTGCGATGTTAGAAGGAAGTCTAGAAGCTCTAGTGGTTCCACCTAAGCCTCTATTGAATTTACATGTCTTAACGGTTCCAGAAACTGTTGAAGAAAGTCCGCAGACTTCTACTCTCTCGACACTAAGCTTGTTAGATACAAGAACTCTCCAAGTATAATTAAGCTTGTCTTTGAAATATGTCTAGACACATCGGATTTAAATCATATTTTTTTGCGAGTGTCATTGTATTTTGGTATGAAGTTGTGTTTAAAGAAAATCTTTAATGGATGCAAAGATTATTCAAACATGGAATTCTCAGAGATTGAATGATGTAGTTTGGTATGAAGTTTTGCTATATCAAAAAAACAAGTATTGGTTCATATAAAAGTATCGAAGGTTTCTTAATGTATACAAATCTGTAGAAATCAAGGTTCATAAAACAGGGAGTCTAGTAAATCTTTTGAATGTGATTGAAACTCCTAAATGTTTTGTTATATTATGAACAAGTAAAGAAATCAATATGCGTGTAAAAAGAAAGAATCTCAATGAGGCATGTGAAACTCACGTGCGGTTAGCAGAAGATCTTGCTCTGGCCACTGATCTCGTGTAGAGTTCTTGGTACTGTGTAGCCGATGATGACCAACTGAAATCTATACTCATCACTTTCTCCACAAGTCTCATCCATTTCTCTTCATCCTTCTTGAAATGATTAAATGCTCGCTCCAATGCATAATTCAAACCCTGTTTTAACATTTCCTCTTTCAGCTAAAAACAGAGATATAAACCGAACCAAACTAAACCCCTTAGTTAGTATCAGCTATGATGAGCAAAGATTTTAATAGAAGAGAAAGTCGTTAATTTACCTGCTCGTCCGCAGTTTGAAATGTAAACCCGTTTTGAAACTGGGTTGGTATTGTATCATCATCGATGTCGAAGACACTGAAAAAGGATTGAAGAGAAAAATGAATATGATCGTTTGAAAGCTTAAAATCAATGTCATCTGAAGATAAATAATGTTTCCAAGACCAGGTGTTAAGTTTTTGTTTTACCTGTCGTTTAAGCCTCCAGTTTTTCGAGCGATTGGAATGGAGCCGTATCTCATAGCGATCATCTGGTGCAAGAAAGAATCAGAGAACATAGATTAGCCCATCTTTGGTGATATGGCTGATGGTTTGGTTTCCTTCTAGAGAATATGTTTTATATTGCACCTGTGTAAGGCCACAAGGCTCGAAAATTGAAGGAATGATGAACATATCCGATGCTGCGTAAATTGAGTGCGACAGAGCTTCATCATACTTCAGTAACAACCGGACATGATCATGGCTTCTAAACTGTTGTTCTATACCTTCAAATTCCCTCTAGAAAAATCAAAAAGCATCAAAACTCAAAACCATGAAATTGAAAATTATATAGAAAACATAAAGAGCGCACCACAAGGACCAGATGTTCTTACCTGAATATGCGGGACTGGGCTAGAACCCAGAAGAACAAACTGTCCACCTAACTCCAATGTTCGGTATATCGCATGTCTGATTAGATGAACTCCTTTTTGTGGCACTAATCTTGTTATGCAACCAACCTATACCGAAATAAATGCATTATTAACTGAATTGGTATTCTCAAACATCTATCAGCATTCACGGAAATGCATCAACAAGCACTTCCAAACATAAAACTACCAGAGGCCGTCTTGACTCGGCTGAAGAAAGTCCGAGCTGCTTTCTAAGGGCATATTTGTTTTCATCTTTTCCTTGTAGGTCTTTAGCGTTGAACTGAGCCTTGAGGAAAGGGTCTGTAGCGGGATTCCATGTATCAGTGTCAATGCCATTAAGGATTCCAATGAATTTCTTCGAGTGGGAATTCAGAGTCGAATGAAGTCCCTTTCCTCCCTGTAAATACATTAGGCTGACTTAATATGAAGCTTACTTTGATTACCATTGAAAAGTACCACACAGAAATTTTGCACCTCCGGTGTTCGAACTTCTTGTGCATAAGTAGGAGACACAGTTGTTACGATGTTGGAGAAAATTATAGCACCCTGGCAAAAAAGGGAGACATGGAGATTGAATAAGAGGAAAATATCGAATTTCTCTCTGGATTTATGTTGGTATAGTAATCACTTACCTTAACAGGATTGACTCTATCTCCAGATGAGTGATCCTGCATTCTGTCTGGTCTGTTTAACTGGTTAACATCAAGCCCGCAAGATCCTAATTCTGAAGCAGACGCAGTACCTTGATACTCGAAATTGTGACATGTAAAACATATTCTTGCGGAATCTAGCCCCTTTGGAGCATACAGATCCCAATAAAGCGGCGCCTGCAAATGGCCAAAAAAAAAGAGCTCCAAAAGTTATCCTAAACAAAAAGACTTATGCCACTTTTTCAAAAAAAAAGATAGAACCGTACAACAAAAGCTGTTTGCCAGTCATGACAATGTATGATGTCGGGTTTTTTGCCGGACTGAAGAAGCAACTCTAATGCAGCGCGGCTAAAATACGAGAAGCGCTTGAAATCATCTTGCTCTCCGTAAAACTGTCCTCTCCAGAAGAATTTGCTCGGATGTTGAGGCTCAATGAAATGTACAGGCAAACCTTTATACATAGATATACAAAATTTGATTCAAACAAACAACACAAGGACAAGAAAAATCAAAATTCCTCACCTTCAACAGTACCAACCCAGATTTTGTTTTTATATAACTTCCCATCAAAATATGACTCCACAACAGTATCCAAAGCCTGCGGTCAATAAAACCAAATCATCGTCAAGAACAATGAAAATATTCAAGTCCTGTTATTATAGATTCATTGAATTGCAACAACATTACCCTCAAGTCACGCACACGATCATACTGCATACAGTCATATTTGGGAAGAATAATCTCCACCAAATGACCTCTTCTTTGCAATGCCTTACCAAGACCTGCCACAACATCTCCCAAACCGCCCACCTACAGAAATTACATAATGAAACTACGAATGGGAATGACAAAGTTGAAAATCAACATGTAAGGGGGTTTAGCTGAACACACTTTAGCTACAGGTGCCATCTCAGCTGCTATGTGAACGACATACAATCCTGGACTAGAATCAACACCATATGAAGAAAATAGGTTACTTTTTCAAAAATAGTTGAAACCTAGAAGAGCAAGTGCGTTCAAAGGCATTGCTTACCTTGTTGGAGATGCCACAAGCTTGAGAAATGCGGAGATAGCATCGCGTTCACTTTTGTCTTTGACGTGAATGTATGTATCGTGAATTCTTCTATCTTTCTTCCAAATCATTTCTCTCAGTGAGTCTGCGTCATCACTTGCTATTTTCTTTTCAAGTAGCCATCCATCAACAGTTAGAAGTAAACGACTCCAATAATCCCAAGGCATATCATCAACTGGTTCATCTCTTGCGTTTCTCTTACTTTCTTCCTTCAAACTTTCAAGTGTTTCCTGGAATTCTTTTATTGATTCTTGATATAACTGAACATACGAGAATATCTCTGCATCAGACTTTTCGAGCCGCTCTTCGATTAATCTCACCTTATGTTGCATTAGCTCATTGTACTGTTGAAGTTTTTCTGATGATTCTTTATAAACATTTGCCTCTTTAAGCGATTCCTCGATTTTATCAACCTTATTTTTGAGATCTTGGTTCTGTTGTAACACTAAAACTGCTTGCTCTGCTTGCTTGGTAGCTCTATCTAATAATAGCTGTAGATTCTCTACCTTTTTCCAAAGATCACTGCATTCAGTTTTAAGAGTAGAAAGCTTCGAGACATCTTCTTGAGAAACTGATAACTTCGACTCCAAATCCTTAACAGAAGATTCCAAACCCGAGCATTCTTTTTCTAACACAACTACACGTTCATCAGTATTCTTAACACTGTTAAGTTCGGACTTAAGCATTTCTATATCGTTTCTCAAAGACAGATTCTCTATCTTCAATGTCTCGAGTTCCTTGCTAAGAGCAACAACGTAACCATCACTTTCTGGCGGGGAAATCATTTCATGACGAAGCTTCTCTAACTGTTCTTCCAGAACCTCTACACGTACTTTCTCTTGAGCAGCAGTTTTAATCCTTTCATCAGTCTCAGCCAATTTCATTTCCAAAACATTGATTTCTCCCTGCAATGCTTCTTTTTCACTGAGAATCTTGTTAAGGTCATCAAGAGCAGTGGCCCGTGCTTGGTCAAGGCGAAGAATATCTGACACATAGGTCATCAGGATCTCAGGAATAAATATATAATTTCATTGTATACGAAAATGAACACACATTAATAATCTAAACAGGGAAAGAAAATCACTTTTTTCTGCATTTCTTATCATTGTCATTAGTTCTCCAAATTGCCCATCTGAAAATTGCTCGCCTCCACTTTTGTTGATTGACTGAAATATGATTACAACATTATTAAAAGAAGGCTTTACAGAACTCAAGGGTCAAAATATACCATCAACCCTACAACGAAGCCCATACCAAAGCTTTTGCAACCTCAGGCACAGTGAAACTATTTAAGTCCTGCCCATCATGCCTGATATCAATAGCAGCATGAACATTCTCCTCCTTCTTTGCAGATTTGTTTTTTAGCCGAGTAACTTCAGTTTTCTGTATATCATTTGATTTTTGCTTAATTTCTGTGCTGGAATGAATATTGTCTCCCTTTTCTTCTTCTGATTTTAGGCTCGGCAAACTGTCTACAGAGCCATTTTCAGGGTCTGATTCCTCATCATTGTGGCCCTGATGACTTGAATTTATCGGTAGGATTGGTTCAGAAGAGCCTTTCTTGATTTCTTGTCTTTTATTGGAGCTGCGAATTGGTCAAAATATCAGAAGAATTTTTCTTGGCATTGTGTAAACAAAATGGGAATATAAAGGAACTTAAGCTGCAAAGAGGATTACACAAGCATCCGGATTACAAACTGGATTCATATTAAAAAATAAAATGCAAAATGTTGATCTAATTTCTCACTAAAACCAAGATTTTAATTCTCAGACTACACTATAAACTTATCCTTCCCAGAAAAATGTATCTAAATGAGATAACCATAACCAAATCCACATTTACGAGCATTCACCAAAACTCTAAGCTGAGGAAAAAAACATCTTCAAAATGCAAAAAAATATCAAAATGGAAACCAGAAATAAGTTTAAAGGTAAAACAAAGAAAATCACGCAAGGTATCTAAAAGCATAATCATCAAATTTAAAAATGCCAAGTTCGTAAAAATCCGAGCAACGGTTACATCTTAATCAAATTCCTACATAATTCTCAAGCCCCCAAATAAAAAAAAAAAGAGAGGAAATCAACGGAAACACTCACTCGAAACCCCGTTGTTGTCGCATCTTACAAGAAGCAGGAAGTAATCGACGCGAAGGGACACAGAAAAATCGACGAGAACTTCCATATTCTCTCTGGCAGTAAATTCCTGCTATTCCATGGGACAAAAAACAGCTTGATAGCTTCGTCGTCATTGCTTAGACGATTCCTAAACGAAGAAAGATGCAAGTGTTGCTTCAATGGAGGTTTTGTCAGAAAAATATCTTCTTTCTTTTTGACTACTGTGTAATACTTCAGGAGTTCTTAGAATCTTATTAAGAGAAAAGAAAAGGAAAAGAATTACATGTTCGCAGGTCCACCACAAGATAAAGTCAAGCGCTTACGCCACGTGTATCTAAAGCAATATCCAAATCGAACGGTGGTAAAGAGAAAAGACGCGGTAACCAGTGAAAATCAACCCCAATCCTTTTCGATCCCCTCACGGCTGGAATTCCCCGTCGCCGGTGAGCTTTTTTTTTTGTTTTCTTCCTCCCTTGATATTGCCGTCGCGGATCTTCTGTTCGGTTGTGACAAAATATATCATTCGGTTTGCTAGTCTATTTTTGCCTAATTCCCGAGTTACGTCTTGACGAGTCGCTTTGTTTTGCGGTCTGATTTTGAGTGATTTCTCGTTTTCGTTTCGTTTTTGACGTTTTAGATTTGGAATTATTTCTGACTGAAAGATTTATTACTGGGAATTATTTGTTTATCCTCAATTTTGAAGTCTTAAAGTTTGTGATGTCTATTTTTGGGATTTGAGGTCACATTTGAAAAATATCTGGATACTCAAAAAGAAAATCCGATCGAGCTCAAAGTACAATTCTTTTTAATTCACTAAGATGGATAGATCAGATTTCTTTGTGTTGTTGCTATCTGATTTGATTTATAAGCTTAAGGATATATCTCATGTTTGAATTTTATCTATTTATTTACATGTTTTGTTCAAATGTAGTGTGGCGAGAGTAGAGGGTTATCAGGATCATGGAGGAAAACTTTTGCTGCTTTGACTCGAAGATGATCTCCATATGCGGCATCGGTTTTATAATTAGTTTGGCAATCGTTCTAATGGTTCGTGTACTGTATGTCATATACCGGTGTGGCAAACCCCTTCCGAAAGGAGCTTCACGGTCTTTTAGTACTCTTATTGTTCTTGGTTCTGGTAAGAAGAGTTAATACAATGTCCTCTCAATTGGATATATGTGATGTGCATATCATAATAATATGAAATGTTGCTTTGGGTTATTTTCATCAGGGGGACACACTGCAGAGATGTTGAGTCTCCTCTCTGTTTTGCGGAAGGACAGATTTACACCACGATTTTACATTGCTGCAGCTACGGATAACATGAGCCTCCAGAAAGCTCGTAGTTTTGAAGATTCTATAGCTGAGATGGTATAGTTAAATGCTGTATCTCAATTTTGTTTGAATTTCTATCCTCCTCCCTCTTTGGATTTTTCAGCTTCTCGCTTATGGTTGTCTTGTGGTAAAAATTGTTCTGGAAAAATTAGATTGTTTTCTTGTGTGGTTGATACTGCATTGTTCAGCATGAAAATGGATAATTCTTCAATCAATTTATTTATTCTATTTTTATGCTTGGTATGGCTGTGCTATAGCCTGCTGTTAAGGAAGCCTCCTCACAGTTCATGCAAATTTACCGGAGTCGAGAAGTTGGTCAGTCTTATGTGACTTCAGTTTGGACTACCATTGTTGCTATTGTTCACGCTCTGTGGCTAATGATCTGGATCAGACCACAAGTGGTATGATTTTTATTTGAATGCTTGCAGATTTTTGTATCATAGAAACTTTTTAATCAGGTTATTTAGTGGATGTGGTTGAAGCTTTTCAGATTCTTTGCAATGGTCCTGGGACCTGTATTCCTCTGTGTCTGATTGCTTTCTTGCTCAAGGTATACGCCATTCAAAAATATTTTTTTCGTACAATTTTGTGCTTTACTGTTTAGATGACCTTGAATCGACCTGTTGCAGAAAAAAACAGAGCATCTTTGGATCTGAATCTGATTCTTAGTTACTTATAGTTTCTCCATATACTGTAGAATTTCATGAAATGCTTTTTCATCTTTTGTTACAGGTGCTTGGAATTAGATCGTCATCTATCTTTTATGTTGAGAGTGTAGCAAGAGTGAAAAAGCTCTCACTAAGTGGATTGCTGCTTTACAAGTTGAGGATAGCTGATCAATTCTTTGTTCAATGGCCCCAACTGCAGAAGAAATATCCTCGGGCTCACTATGTTGGGTGCCTGATGTAAGCTGATTGGAACTCTCCTCACACCTCGTTTTTTTACAATAACTTAGAATAGCTACAAATCCACACTCTTGTCTTTATATACAGGGTCCAGTCACATTTTTCGTAGTACCCCTCTTTGGTTGCTATGAACTGAAGTTTTAAATGATAAGTTGTGTAATCAGCTGTTCAGAAATTGTGGATGCTATTCCACTGAGCTTATAATGTAATTTGGGCAGCCTTTTTAAAAACTATACCAGTGATGTTCACTATTTATAGAAAATAAATCTACTTCCTGTTACAATGATATCAATTTCACAATGAGACTTCACTTAAGTTGCATCACAAATGTATTTGGTTTCTTCGTCATTGTAGGTTGTCTTCAAGCCGATAAGAAAAGTAAGTTTACTCCATCAGCTTGCTGAAGTCTATAAACTGTAGGACACTATCTTTCGATGTATCAGCTTATTTTGATTGCCCATTTAATCTTTCCGCTGGGATAGGGGATTCCGGTGTTGGGATTCCATGACTTTTCTTCAAGTTTTTGTCATCAAGATATTGTTGGTAGACATAGGATGTGAAACCCCATATAGCTAAGATCATCGAAACCACCTTTAACCCATTCATTTTGTCATGAAAAATGATGACAGCCAAGATAGGAACCACGGGGAGTCCCAAAACGCTTATTGCGTTTGAGAATAAAGAGGAAAGCTCAAAGATCAGTCCGGTGCCACCGATGGAGAATACCTGCCAGGTAACAGCTGTCCACACTAGGTTCATAATGTAGGATACCTTCCCAAGTTTGTAGTTTTCCATTTCATTACTCAAAGTTTTCCACTCGCTGCTAGCAAAAAGCCCTACCACGCTAACACAACTTGCCACTAGACTCACATAGATGATCATATCCATAACTTCTGAGAAAGTTTGCTTCTTTAGGACTTTATGGAATGCTAGCTGTTGTAAGGATAAGAGTAGACCGTACCCAGCAGACGCAGCAACGGTGCATATGAAACCTTTGACATACTCTCCTTTTGTAACTTTTGTGGAATTTGATTCCTCATTATTGAACGCAAGGAGGGTGGAAGAAACAGTTAGGAGGAAAAGAGAATTCAAAATGATAGGAGTAAGTTTTTGTGAATTTAGGAAATAAGAGAAGAACGCGTTGAAGGCTAACTGAGATGCACAGATCAGGGAATAGGTAGAAACAGGAAGGTAAAGCAATCCGATGGAGTATAGGTAGCAATCTGCTCCTACAAGAAGCCCAAGCACTACGTAAACCAATACACGGTTCCTGTGTGAGGTTATTTTGCCGTCTCGAGGAGTTGTTGTATGTGTTTTGATTGACAAGAGATAATATGGAAGAAGAACAGGAAAGCCTACAAGTTGAACAACCGTTGCTAGCCATTTGCTGTTTCCTCCATTGTCGTAGTATAGTCTGCCTAGAATTGTAGCAACTGATTGGCCTGAAATGACAAAGAATGTATAGACAGTTATCCGTAGCCACCGTTTGTACGTGTTTGAGTGAGATACTTCTGTTTGGCTGCAACTGGCTGAGTTTCTTTCATCTTGAACTGTTGGATTTGATTCTTTTCCCTGCTGAACTGGTAAGTGAAGAAAAATAACGCAAACTTTAGTTATTGTTTATTCTGTTGTCAGTTGCAAGGTATTTTTATATTCTTGAATAATAAGATATTCATAACCATCTTTCTTTTTGCTTTTTTTTTTCAAGATGAAAAACCAGTGGGTTCTCCATGAACTGGCTTATGCTTACTCACCGATGACTTGTAGTTCTTGATCACCCTTCATAGTGGAGGTGGGATGATCTTCTTGGAGATGGAGATGGAGGAGGAGGAGCTAACGACTTTCTGAAAGAACTCTAGGTATTAGGTATCTTATTATAAATTTTCTTGGCCGCTGATATGTTACCAAATGATAGTTTTTGTTTATATCGGTGAGATACGCTGTAGCTATATATATTCAGGGATTAGGAATCGATCACCGTCTAAGTTTTCATTGTACTTGTTCCTACATTTGGTAAATGCCAACTATATCCCTTCTCTTGTCATAAATTTTAATTTCATTCGTCATTCGACATGCAAAAATGCCACTATTGTTGACCAAGAGATGAGTTACGTCAAGTAAGAAATAATGTGTAGCTAATATTCATTCACACTGTGTGTAGAAACATGAGCTCCATACGCATGGACAAATACAAACATAACACGCATATGGACAGAAAATTTACATATGATGCATGTATCATTATCAACATGTGCACAAGTTGTATGAATGTGTGGCTTTCAGGGTGATAATTTTGAAAGTTCTTCGTCTTGTTCCTTCTGACTATCTTTCTATTATAATGAGACATGTTAGGAACACACTTGTCGCTTCCGTTGCTAGTCCTGAAATTTACTGTCAACAAGATAATTCTGCGGTAGCTAAAATGATGAAGATTATGTCTCGCCTATATTTTTAAGAGAAGACATTTGCAACATAATACTACAGTAACTAAAATGATATTATTTCTGTTGACGTACTTGTTCAAAGCTCTGTTCCCCCAAACATATTTGGATCTGTCTTTCTAAGATTTCTTTTTTCGTTAGACACGGTTTGCTGGGTTTTTTTTCTTCTTTCACAATTTCAGGTGCAGTAAGAAAGCAGAACAGTGCATTTACATCTTTATGAGGTGTCGCATTCACAAAAATGGCATGGTTTCCTGTTAAAGAAAGGTCGGCTTTTATCACCCTGCTCGTAGTATACAATTCTCTTTTGAATAGGTCTATGGGTTCCTCCTTATGCACAAAATTTCTCAATTAACTTATTGATGAATATATGGCCAAAGAGACTTTGCATATTTCTGATATATCTGCTCAAGCTGTACAGAGAGACCCGCGTCCCATTTGCACGGGGCACTACGAAAGTTACACAGGCAAGCTCTATAGAGTATACATGCATGACCGTATGCACAACTTTGTATGTTTGTTTGCGTAACCTTCAATGCAGCTACGTTTCCTCAAGTGTGTGTATCTTCCTCGACTGGGTTTATGTGGCAAGTCTTCAACTTTTTATCGTCGAGGTAGTGATAGACAAATGAAAGGAAGCCCCAGATAGCTAAAATGATGGAGAAAATCTTTGATGCTTCCATTTTATCACGAAAAACTATCACTGCTACATCTGGAATAGGCAATCCCACAGCAGTTATGCTATTGGAGAACATAGAAGATGACTCAAAGATCAATCCCACTAGACCAACGGTGTAGACTTGTTAGGAAATAGGTGTTGAGGCCAAAGTCATAACATATGACACTGTCCTCAGTTTGTTGTTTTTCATCTCACTTGGCAAAGTTTTCCACTGGAAAATGGCCAAGTCCATGACTGCTGAGGATGTTTGCTTCCTGAAAGCTTTTCTGAACAGCAGTTGAATCAGAGACAGTCCAATCCCAGCGGAAGCACCAATGGTAGTACATATGAACCCGATCATATATTGTACTCTAGAGACATTTGTTGTGTTTTGAGACTCATTTTTAACCACGAGGAGGGCAGAGGAAACAGTAAGGAGAAACAAAGAATTTATGATGAAAGGAGTGAACTTTTGCGACTTAAGGAAATACGAGAAGAAGGCAGCGAAGGCCAACTGTGAGGCCAAGATGAGGGAGAAAGTAGAGACAGGTAAATAGAGCAACCCAACGGAAGACAGATACGCGTAAGCAGATACTAGCAATTCAGTGCACATGTAAACTGATGCAAGGATGGGGACTGGGTAAAATTTGTATCTATTGACTTTGATTGTCTGATTGTGAAAAGGAGCGGAAGAGAATCAGAACAGGGAACCCAATGAGTTGGAGAAGTGTTACCACATATGTACTGTTACCACATATGTACTGTTCCCTCCATTTTCATAGTAGAATCTACCCAGAATTGTAGCAAATGGTTGGCAAGAGAGGGGAAAGAATCCATATTTGGAGACACGTAATCACCTTTTATAGTTCGTTACCACGTGCTATATTACGTTTGCTTCTAAGTTCTGGTCACCTGAAAGATTAACACTAATCGGTCATTATATTTCATCGGAAAATAAAAGAAGTAGCAAAGGATTTAAGACTCAAAGGTCATTCTTGCTTACCATTGGCATAGAGTTCTTGAGATCTCTCCATGAGAAACGAAAAAGAGGTTAGAAAGAAAAAAAAATATGTTTATTGATTGCTTTTTTGTTTTGTTTGAGAAATCTTGCAAATACATAAGATACGTCTTAGAAAACTAATTACCCCCACACAAGATGCACTATCAAACATGACAGGCTTTTGTTAAATATATTATATTAGATGTTGCATCATAATTTAGTAGTCTCATGTTGACCATCGAGCTTGGAATTATTGAAACCTTTGAATGGCGGCTCTAAGAAAACTCTTTATTTTCCCCCTCAGTGTATCTGTTGACGTGGAACCAGAAGTCGACAAAGATAGAAGAAGACGAGGTATCTCGTGTATTTGTTATGTTGCCAGGGAAAAGAGTCACTGTTCTCTAACATTGTTTTTTTTTATGTCAGTGGCTTCCAAGTGGATTATTTATGTTCCCTTGTTTTTTCTGTTCAATGATTTGTTTGCCGGAGGATGTTTTAGCATATCTGTTTCTGCTTTCGCTGATTGCTCTTGTTTTTGGTGTTTCAGATACATTACAAAATGAAAAAGGCATACTGAATTTTGCATCTTTAAGTTTTGGCTAACTGGTCATTTGTCTCTTGTATCAGTTACACTGCGAAAAAATGTTTGCCTTAATCATCTTGATAGTCTTAGACAATTCTCTTATCGGATAATCCTTATTTTAAAAAACTGAAATGTGGGTATCTTAGGTACAAGACTTGTCAGTTACTTATATAACTGACTAGTTGAGCAAATTGAGCTTTGCTCAATACATATAGACAATGAATTTTATACACATGTTACATGCATGATCATACGCTTTGTATATTTGTGTGAGCTTCCTCAACAGGTAAACGAGGACCTTCAACAGGATTTGTGTGGCTATTCTTCAATTTTTTCTCGTCACGGTAGTGCTGATAGACAAATGAAATGAAGCCCCATACAGCTAAAATGATGGAGAAGATCTTTGACGTGTTCATTTTATCATGGAAAACTATAACTGCTACCACTGGAACTATAGGCAACCCCACAGCAGTTATGGAATTGGAGAACACAGAAGATGACTCAAAGATCAATCCCACAACACCAATGGTGTAGACTTGCCAGGAAATAGCTATTGTGGCCAAAGTCATAACATACGGTGCTTTCCCCAGTTTGTAGTTGTGCATCTCACTTGTCAAAGTTTTCCACTCCCCACTTGCGAAAAGTCCTATGAGAACCACACAACTCGCAACAAAAGATTGGTAGGCGACCAAGTCTGTGACCGTTGAGAATGTATTTTTCTTTAAGACCTTCCTGAGTATCAGTTGTACCAGAGATAGCAGCAGTCCAATCCCAGCTGAAGCACCAATGGTGCATATGATCCGTATCACATATTTTACTCTAGACACTTTTGCTGTGTTTTCCGGCTCAGTGTTGACTACGAGGAGTGCAGAGGAAATTGTAAGGAGAAATAAAGAATTTACGATGAAAGGTGTGAACTTTTGCGAGTTAAGGAAATACGAGAATAACGCAGTGAAGGCTAATTGCGAGGCCAAAATTAGGGAGAAAGTAGAAACCGGTAAGTAGAGCAACCCAAGAGAGAGGACATATAAGAATTAGCAGACACTAAAAGTCCAGTTACAATGTAAACTGTTCCAAGGGTGGTTAGTGAAGGGAACTGTCTGAAATCTGCATTTGTTGATATGGAGTTTTTGGTTCCGGAAAAGAAGCGGAAGAGAAACATAACAGGGAAGCCGATTAGTTGGACAAGTGTTCCCATCCATGTGCTCTTACCACCATTTTCATAGTACAATCTTCCCAGAATTGTAGAAAGGGCTTGGCAAGAGAGGACAAAGAATACATAAATAGAGATACGAAGCCACTTCCTATAATTCTTCGATTGAGGTATGGACGATGATTCAATTTCCATGGTTGTATTCATTTCCTCCTGGCCTGTTATGCTTGCTTCTATTATCTGCTGAGCTGAAAACATAAACAAAAAAAAGAAATAAGACACATGGTTTAGCATATATCTCATGGAAAGAAACAAATGATTGACATGTTTTCAGATGATTTTCAAAGGGATCTACACTACGAGATGTCTTCTTGCTTACTATTGACATTGAGTTCTCGAGTTCTTTCCATGGCGGCTCTAAGAGGACTTCCCACAAACAGCTTTCTCGTAAAGCTGTTATTTAGATGGAGGTTGGAGACAACTCTTGTTTACCGTTGACTTTGTATTCTTGAAACCTTTCATTGGCGGCTCTAACCAAACGTTGTTAAAATATGCTGATTTTGGTGAAAACAGATCTATAAGACGCTTTGCTTTGTTATCTTTTTTTTTGCAGTATGTATAATCTATTAAATGGATCTATAAGTCAACAACGATACAACAATATAGGAAGGTCTGAAGTACACTTGACATTTAAAAAGTTTCCAATTTTCTTGTGGTGTCTGGTGTACTATCCATACAACTCTCTACTTTAGATTAAATTAGTTCAAAGTTACAGGAGTTTTGGTTCTTGGATCTTTGTCTAAGTCTGGATATGACTTTTATCTTCTTGTCCATCTTATTCAGGTTGGCAAAGTTTAATCTCTTCTTTCTTCTAACCTGCTGCTTTTGGTTCTCAGTCATCGAGATACTGCTGGCAAGCGTAGGAAACAAATCCCAAGATGGCCAAAAACATGGCAATGAACTTGATTTCATTTATCTCATCGTGAAAGAACACAACAGCGAGAACAGGGACAAGAGGTAAACAAAGAGTGCTTATAACATTTGTGAAAAACGATGAAACTTCAAGAGTCAAACCCAAACTACCAATGGAAACAGCTTGCCATGATATCACGGAACTGATAGTTATCAAGATGTTTGAGCTTTTCCCAAGTTCAAAACATTTTCCTCCCACCACTTTCCAGAAACTCCAACCACAACTGCACAAGTAGCTACCATTGATGGATATGTGTCCATATCCAAAATGGCCTTGAAAGTCTATTTCTTTAGAATCTTTTCGCAGTTGAGTTATCAATCACGCAGATGTAACCAATCACATAATTTTACTTGGCTAAGGACTTTGAAGAAGACTCAGGTTCATGTTAGATGACAAGAACTGTTGATGATATGGTCAAGAGAACAAAAGAAATGAGTATCAAAATTGTGAATTTTTGTGACTTTAAGAACTACGAGGAGACCACATTAAGCAAATCGCGACGCAGAGATTAAAGAGAAAGTTGAGACAGGAAGGTGGAGTAATCCAAAAGAGAGTAAACACTCTGTCGAGCAACAAGCAAGCCAAGTCCAATATACACTAAGATAGTGTCACGAAAGAAGAAATGGTTTCCTTAGTGATGGATGTAGTCTTGAAATGCTCAGGCTTTAAGCAATAATAAGAAGGAACTCCAACAAGTTGAACCAAGGTTTTGAGCCATGTGCTTTTGCCGCCTTTGGCGTAGTAAAGTCTGCATAAGAGAGTAGCTATTGTCTCTCTACCTAAGACTAAGAGGAGAGTGACGTAGAGAGACTTTCTTAATCTCCATGAGTAGCTATGACTTCTCTGTTCAGTTGAAAATTTCCCTGCAGTACATACGAGGCCCAACACCCTCCCATTATCTACACTTATGGGAGAAGAAAGATGCCTAAGGCCCAAGTGGAATCAAGACAGTAAGGTAATCAAGTTGTGGTAAATAAATAAACTAAGGTTAAGTTAATAGCAGCTACTAGTACGAGGATATGTTGGTGGCAAAAAGGGAGGAAGATGTGACAAACAGAATATATAAGGAGGTCATTGAGGAAAGAGAGGAGGGCATCAGAGAATCAAGTGAGAAAAGGAAATATGTAAGGGGGAGGGGAGAGACTCCATTAAACCATCTCTCAGCTTGTTTTCTTTCTTGTGAACATTTTGCTACATTTAATCTTTTGAATCACTGAAATTATATTCTGAAACCTATCATTTGGTATCAGAGCAGTCGATTGTTGGGAGAAAGAAACCATGCCACCAAAGAAAGATGAAGCTCCTTGGGAAAAAGCAGTAGCCGAGTTACAAAGGGAGGTTGAAAAGCTATCCTCGCTTGAACCCATGATGCTTGAAATGAAGGCTCAAATGGGGAAACTGAGCATTTTGGAAAGGATCGAGGAAAGGTTCAGGGAACAGAACTTACACGCAGCAAGGAAGGAGAAGATGCCGATGACATCTCAGACATCCGGGGTCATTGCCGATCAACAGGAACGATATCCCACAAGCATCTCACGATCGGTGTCGCCAACTAGGAGGGAGAACAGGGAGGAACGCAGTCACGAACCTCTTACGAGGCGGATGGAGATACCCACCTTCGATGGAGAAAATACCGAGAACTGGGTACTACGAGTGAACAATACTTCGAGCTCGGTGATTTCACGGAGGCAGAGAAGATTCAGGCGGTGAGAATGTGTTTTGTCGATGGGGCACTCTTATGGTACCGGTGGGAACGAGATCGACAACCTTTTACAAGTTGGGAACAGATGAAGTATAGGGTCTTGGAGTATTTTTCGAAAACCCAGGATAGCTCTCCAAGTGAAAGGCTCCTCAAGATCAAACAAGAGGATTCTGTAAAAAAATACTGTCACGAGTTCATCGCACTCGCGGCGAATGCACCTGAGTTGGCCGAGAATGTGCTCGAAATGGCGTTTCTCAATGGACTTAAACCAAAAACCAGGGCGGGAGTAAAGATGCTGGAACCCACGAGATTAAAAAAAATCATGAGTCTAGCAAAAAAGGTTGAAGAATGGTCAATGATGGATGATGAAGAGGATGGAGGAAAAGAGAGGGGGCTCACACGTGCGACGAGACGGGTGGAGGGCAGCAGGCCTCGCACACCAACAGAAAAGAGGGCCCAATCGGATATGGGTCAGGTTCGAATGTTGGGCTCAATCATATTGCGAGCCCCATATATTACAACCCATGAGGACAAAGACCCATAACCTCAGGCCCAATCGTTGCAAAATCTGCCCCGAGTATGAACCCTAACTCGTGCACGGAGGAGGCTCGCCGACACTCATACAAGCGACTAACCAAGGCTGAGATTCGCGACAAGAGGGCACGAGGCGTTTGCTTCAAATGCGACGAGAGGTGGCATGCTTCTCATCAGTGTGCAGTGAAGGAACTGCGCGTGCTCTGGGTGCAGGAAGATGGCACCGAGTTGGAGTTAGATGAAGTCGACACGGGACGAGAGGTACTCACCGAACTTTCCCTAAATTCAGTGGTCGGTATATCTTCGCCCCGTACTATGAAGCTTCGTGGCAATATCCGGGGAGTAGAGGTCGTGTTGATGGTGGACAGCGGAGCGTCTCATAATTTCATCTCAAGATCGGTTGTTGAACAGCTTCAGATTCTAGTGGAGACCACGGCGGGATATGGAGTTATAACAGGAGCAGGAACTGCCGTACGGGGTGAAGGGCTTTGCAAAGACGTGGAAATCTGTTTGCAGGAATGTAACATTCGCGCCAATTTCTTGCCTCTGGAATTGGGCACCGCGGACGTCATACTAGGAGTGCAATGGTTAGAAACCTTGGGAGAAATGCAAGTCGATTGGCGGAAACAGCATATGCAGTTTTAGCAGGAGGGGAAGCCGGTTACGATACAAGGGGACCCGAGTCTTTGTAACACCACGGTATCCTTAAAGGCACTACTAAAGGCTTTGCAGCAAGGGGGAGATGGGCTGATAGTTGAATATGGAGGGATGGAGACCACATAGTCAGCAGAAACAGCCGAGCTGGAATCACTTTTGAGGGAATTTCAGCATGTGTTTTCTGAACCCCAAGGATTACCTCCATCACGGGGTAAAGAGCATGCGATCAATCTCAAAACAAGAGCTAATCAGGTGAATGTGAGGCCCTTTCGCTATCCACAAGCACAGAAGGCCGAAATAGAGAGACAAATTGCCATGATGTTATCTACTGGGTTAATCAGGGAGAGTAACAGCCCGTTTTCGAGTCCGGTGTTGCTGGTACGAAAGAAGGACAACAGTTGGCGCTTTTGCGTAGACTACCGAGCCCTTAACAAAGTCACTATTCCGGACAGCTATCCGATCCCCATGATCGACCAGCTTCTGGATGAACTACGTGGTGCGGTGATTTTCTCAAAATTAGACCTCAGATCAAGCTATCACCAAATACTGGTTCGCGCAGAAGACGTTCATAAGATGGCATTTCGCACGCATGATGGGCATTACGAATTCCTCGTAATGCCTTTCGGATTGACCAATGCTCCAGCCACGTTTCAATCTTTAATGAACGAGGTATTCCGGCCCTTCTTGCGTAAATTTGTGCTGATATTTTTTTATGACATTTTGGTGTACAGTAAGTCGGAATCAGAACATTAGTTCCACCTATGCGAGGTTCTCAAAATACTACAGCAACACAAATTGTTTGCCAATAGAAAGAAATGTCATTTTGGCACACCATAGGTGGATTATTTGGGTCACGTTATTTCAGCCAAAGAGGTATCAGCGGATCCTTCTAAAATCAGTGCAATGGTCAATTGGCCCCAACCGCGTACTATTAAAGATTTGAGGGGCTTTCTGGGGCTAACTGGCTACTATCGCAGATTTGTTCGGGAATATGGTACTTTGGCAAGACCTTTGACAGATTTGCTCAAGAAAGATCAGTTTGCTTGGTCACTGGCTGCTACAACAGCATTCTCCACATTGAAAACAGCAATGACAAAGGTACCAATTTTAGCTCTTCCGGATTTTGAGGAATTATTTGTTGTGGAATCCGATGCTTCAGGAACTAGCTTAGGCGCGGTGCTCTTGCAGCGGCAGCAACCGATAGCTTATTTCAGTCAAGCCTTAACTGAGCGCCAACAACTAAAATTGGTATACGAACGCGAACTGATGGTAGTGGTATTGGCAGTTTAGAAATAGCGACATTACCTCATCGGGAGGAAGTTTGTTATTCGGACAGATCAGAAAAGTCTGCGGTTTTTATTGGAGCAGCGAGAGATCAATCTAGAGTATCAGAGGTGGCTGACAAAGCTGTTGGGGTTTGAGTTCGAGATCCATTATAAACCCGGGTTGGAAAACAAAGCTGCAGATGCGTTGTCGCGATTGTCACAAGCGTCCGAATATGATGTACTCTCAGTTCCAGCAGCTATACAGCTCGAAGACATTTGTAGTGAGGTGGAGGGCGATGCGGAGCTTTCTCGCATCATCACAGATTTGAGACAGGACCCGCGATCCCATCTTGATTTTCAGCTGGTCCAGGGACGTTTGTTACGTCGTGGCAGGTTAGTCTTGTCCAAGCAGTCGCGGTTTATTGGTTCTATCCTCCAGGAGTTCCATGACGGAAAATTAGGGGTTCACGGAGGAGTTTTGAAGACACAAAAACGGATTGGAGAGCTGTTTTATTGGGCTGGTATGATGACGGACATTCGGAGGTACGTAGCTGCCTGTTCCATTTGTCAACAATACAAGTATTCTACGTTAGCTCCAGCCGGGTTACTGCAACCGTTACCCATTCCAGAGCAGATTTGGGAAGATTTATCCATGGATTTTGTGGAAGGATTACCACGTTCAGGAGGCAACACCGTGATACTCGTCGTTGTGGACCGTTTATCGAAGTATGCTCACTTTACTGGGCTTCATCACCCATACACCGCAGCCGATAGCGCACTCATATTTGTCCAGCAGGTCATACGGTTGCATGGATTCCCTCGTACCATTGTCTCGGATCGCGATAAGGTATTCACAAGTAACTTTTGGAAAGAACTGTTTTGGCTTTCAGGAACCAAATTATGCTTCAGTACCGTTTACCACCCGGAATCCGATGGAAAAACCGAGGTGACAAATAGAGGTTTGGAGACTTATCTTCGCTGTTTTGCTGGAGATAAACTGCGTAGCTGGGCCACTTTCCTTCCATGGGCAGAATTGTGCTACAACTCAGCTCATCACTCTTCCATCAACATGACTCCATTTCGTGCGGTCTACGGTAGGGATGCTCCTACCATTATCAAATATGAACTAGGGATGACCACTAATGCAGACTTGGAGGAGCGCATGCAAGACAGGGATGCCGCCTTGGCTTTGCTTAAGGGTCACTTGTTGAAAGCACAACAAACAATGAAGAATCGAGCTGATGAGCATCGACGCGAGCTGGAATTTGCAGTAGGTGACAAGGTTTATTTGAAAATGCGTCCTTTCCGCAGGAAGTCCTTGGCTCATCGTCCCAACGAGAAGCTGGCTGCTCGATTTTACGGACCTTTTGAGATAGCAACCCGAATTGGTAAGGTGGCTTACCGGCTTACACTTCCACCCGAAGCTCGGATCCACCCAACCTTCCATGTCTCGCAACTCAAGCCGGCTATAGGGAACTCAGTCGTCGCTACTTCCTTACCGGAGCAGCTCACGGCAGAAGGCGTCCTAGAGGCAGAACCAGAAGATGTTTTGGGTTTCCGCGTGCATCCGGTCTCTGGACAGGAAGAGGTGCTTATTAAATGGCAGGGACAACCGGAGTTTGAGAGCTCTTGGGAGTGGAAGAGCAAGATCAAAGGATAGTTTCCACAATTTGACCTTGAGGACAAGGTCAATTTCAAAGGAAAGGGTATTGATACATACGAGGCCCAACACCCTCCCATTATCTACACTTATGGGAGAAGAAAGATGCCTAAGGCCCAAGTGGAATCAAGGCAGTAAGGTAATCAAGCTGTGGTAAATAAATATACTAAGGTTAAGTTAATAGCAGCTATTAGTACGAGGATCTGTTGGTGGCAAAAAGGGAAGAAGATTCGACAAAGAGAATATATAAGGAGGTCGTTGAGGAAAGAGAAGAGGGCATCAGATAATCAAGTGAGAAAAGGAAATAGGTAAGGGGGAGGGGAGAGACTCCATTAAACCATCTCTGAGCTTGTTTTCTTTCTTGTGAACATTTCACTACGTTTAATCTTTTCAATCACTGAAATTATATTCTGAAACCTATCATTCTGTCATCAGCACATTAAACAAACAAGAACATGAGTAAATACAAGTCCACAAGAAGCTCTCTGTCGGAATTTCTGTTTGATTGAACCTTTTAGGGTTTATAAACTACTTACAGCCATTGACGTGAAGAGGGAACTACTCATGAGTTTCTGATTTTACTTCCATCATAGAAACAGGAGGCAGCAATATCTCACGGAACAAGTAAAGATGATTGTCTGATTGCTTCTATTTTTTGCAAATAATTTGTATAAATAATTTTTTTATATAAATAATCTTGTTATTAAGACTAAAATTAACAATCAGTTGATATGAAACAACAACAACTAATTCAGAAAATTAACTGATATTACAATTTTTACATAAAATGATTTAACCAATGAAATCAAAACATAGAATATGTGTTATATAAAGTCAATAAAATCAAAATTTTACTTGATTTTACTTTAAATGAAATTGATCTAAATAACATAACATGTGTTTTAACAGTATATCATTTTACATAAGAACGTACTAATTGATTATAAACTGTAACCATTAGCTAAGGTTTACTGCCAACAAAATCTTATATATTAAAGAAGAATTATTGAAAGTGAAAATTGCTTAGGTATCATCACTATATTCACTTTCACCAGTTTTCTTAATTAATTTAATTCAAAACATAAATTATTTATTTTATATATTACTCAAACATTTTAATTAGGTAATCTAATTATAGAGATATTACTAAATGAGTTTCCAAATCATATTTACTTTTCAAATATTCTACAATTCAAAAATTAGGAAAGTTTGAATTCGTGCATTACACATTTAATTACTCACTAATTTTAAAAATGGAAAATTACTTTTATATGAATATTTAAATATTGTACACATATAAAAGGAAAGTGAAAATTTCGAATTTTTGTGCATATAGAAACTTCATTAACACTATTAAATTCCACATTTTAAATTAATTATTCACCAAATTTAATTATTTTAAAAAAATTTAAGTAAATATAGTAAAACCCTAAAAACAAATTATAACACTATATATAGTAAACGGATTGGAAATTCACATTCATTTTACATTTGCACCTCTCATAAAAATAAAAATAACATGTTTTTTTCTACGTCATTCCTAAACTTACAAAATTTCACATAAAATTTCTCTGAATTCGAGAAATCAGTTTTCTCTTCTCAAGATAAATATCAATCTTGTATTTTCTCCTCATATGGATACAACTGGTAATTGAATATTCATTTACTACCACAAGTTTCAAGAAAATACATTTTTTCATTATTAATCATTAAAATGATCAATGTTTTCATATTTTTATATACTAAAAAATGATGTTTCATCTTAATTTTTGCAATGTTATTTATAAAATAACTAAAAATGGTCATATATCCAAAAGCAAAAATTGGATTGGGTTTATATCATGCATGTTGAAATAGATAGCAAAAGCTTCATATGAATTATTTCAATCATATGATATTTTAAAATTTAAATTGTAAAAATATGAATTGTATTCCATATTTATTATTTTTTAATATTGACTATTAAAAATGAAAATTAGACAACTATTTTTGATGTTTGTATATATTTTGAAAATTCAGTGATGCACAAGTCTTATCCTAGTATACATTAAAGAAAGAGATGTTGAGTAAACTTGACATTTGAAAGTTTCAATTATTTTTTGGCCTCTACTATAGATGTATATAACTTCTAGTTTTAGATCAAAATCTTTGTTTCTTTGGTCTTTGTGGAAAAACCTGGATACTGTTCTTATCTTCTTGTGCATCATCTTCTTCTTCAGATCGAGGAAGCTATTGCTCTTTTTTCTTCTTTGTTGTTATATGTTTCTTCTCGTTTTCGATCATCGAGATAATGCTGGTAAGCGTAGGAAACAAATCCCCAGATGGCCAAAAACATGGCAATGAACTTGATTTCATTAATCTCATCTCGGAAGAACACAACAGCGAGAACAGGAACAAGAGGTAAACAAAGAGTGCTTATAACATTTGAGAAAAGCGATGAAACTTCAAGAATCAAACCCACATTACCAATGGAAACAGCTTGCCATGATATCGTCGAACCTATAGTTATCAAAAGGTAGGAGCTTTTCCCAAGTTCAAACTCTTCCATTTCTCTACTCAACACTTCACACCCACCACTTTGAAATAGTCCAACCAAAACTACACAAGTAGCTACCAAAGAAGGATATGTGACCATATCTAAAATCGCCTTGAAAGTGTTCTTCTTTAAAATCTTCTCAAACGCGTAATCTGTTAAAGAAAGCATCAGAGAATACCCAGCTGAACCACCAATCGCGAAGATGTAACCAATCACATAATTGTACTTGGCTATGGACTTTGATGTAGAAGATTCCGGCTCGTGATGGGTCACAATAAGTGTTGAAGATATAGTCAAGAGAACAAGTGAATTGAGTATAAAAGGTGTGAACTTTTGTGAGTTTATGAAATAAGAGAAGACGGCATTAAAAGCCAATTGTGAAGCAGAGATCAAAGAGAAAGTTGAAACAGGAAGGTAGAGTAACCCAAAGGAGTACAGAACACTGTGTCCAGCAACAAGCAAGCCAAGTCCAATGTAAACTAAAGATAGTGTTATGAAGGAAGTAGTTGTTTCTTTGGTCATGCTTTTAGTATTGGAAGGTTCAGTCTTTATGTAATAATAACAAGGAAGGGTTAAAGGAAACCCAACAAGCTGAACCAAGGTCTCAAGCCATGTGCTTTTACCACCTTTGTCGTAGTAAAGTCTACCTAAGAGAGTGGCTATTGTCTCTCCACCTAAGATAAGACTAACGTAGAGAGACACTCTTAACCTCCTTGAGAAGCTGTGACTTCTTTCTTCTGTTGAAAATTTCCCTGCAGGTTCTATCATCAACACATTATACAGAACAAGTACATGAGTAAAGACAATAAGCTCGACTTAGGGTTTACTGAATCTTGTAGGATTAAACTACTTACCACCATTGACGTGAAGACGGAGCTCTTGAGTTTCTGATTCTACTTCCATCGTAGAAACCGAGGGAGCAAGTTTCAGGGAACAAGTAAAGAAGATGTGTGCCTTAAGGCAAATGCCTATGCATAAAATTATTCTTTTACTAAACAATCTTTATATTAAATCCATGTAATATGTGCAAGCTATTACTTGAAAACTGTTAGAAGCACTCTTGGAATGATCAACCTCCTTCAAATATATCGCATTCAATCTTTAAAAAATAACCAAATATTGTTATAGATGAGTAATGTTTTCTTATTCATTTTATATTGAAATTTAGCCAACATTTTTGGTTAGGATACTATCAATTTATCTGTAGATAAAAATGTCGAACTTTGTATATCCTATATGAAGAAAACGTGTCCCAAGACAAAGCAAAGAAGTTTAAATTACAAGAAATGCATCCTGATTAGTGACATATGTAATCAACTCTAACGTTTCTACAAGAAGAATAGACATTTTCATTTCCTCTGTTTCTACTCTGTTTTCTTCCTCTTCCTCAATTAGAATAAGAAAGATCAAGATAAACATTCTCTAAAAGTACACTTTCTTACATAGCATTCCTCTGCTACAATGCAACTTCACCTTCGACGGTACCTGCAACTTCACTTTTTTATAGAAACAAATTTAATCTATAAAAAAGCAAAGAAAAAAAACCTTGGTGTGGTCTCTGTAGACATTAGTTCTAGCACCAAAGCTACGAACATTAACAGGAAACAGAGCTTTTATCTACTCTGTTTCACTGAGACAAGTTTTCTGCAGAAGTAGATAATATGAAGATTGAAGTCTGCTTTCAGAGTTTTCGAAACTTTTTTTGTTTCCTTTACAAAAACTGTAAACTGTAAAAGAGGAGTAAAACTTATAAAGAAAAAATATCATTTTTACAATTCGTTAACCGTTTCTTTACCTCCACGATCTCTCCTTCTTTCCCACTATCTAAATAATTGACACGAATTGGTTGTAAATTGATAGAGCTGAGTAAAGAGTAACGAATTGTGTAGCTTCCATGGCGTCTTATTCGATTTTCAGGTTCTATATATAACGAATTGTGTAGAGCTCTGTGTTTAACTATCCAAATAAACATGTGTAGACTTAGCATCAAACATGAAAGCATGATATGATTTGTCTTTATAGCTAATATTCGATTAAACCTATGCACACAAACAAGTAGGTTTAATTGTGAGTTTGGTCTAATATAGGATGTCTCACTTGAGTGTTAGTAAGAGAGTTAAAATGGTAAGAAAAGAAAGTTTTTTTAGTAATACAAAAAGGTTAGCAAGTAAACAAGCCAATTCAAGGTTTCTCACAAAACCCCTCATAAGGCCTTACCTCGAACCACAAACACACACACACAAACACACACACACACACACACCGCAGTTTCTACACCTCAAAATGATCTCATCGCTGCTGAGGATTGGGAGATGTAAATAAAGGAGAATAAAAAAGCAAGGCATGGAGAGAGGGGCTTCAATTGATTGCTTGCTTTTGATCAGTAGTTGTTGTTGTGCCATAGCTGTTGTTGGTTCTGTTTAGAGGCGTCTTGAGCGTTTTGTTGTTGTTGTTGGTGTTGGAGATGGAGATGGTCTAATGACATTGCAGCCTGTGAATGGTACGGAGTGACATATCCGTGCCCTCCAAAATGCTGTTGTTGTTGTTGTTGAGATGGTTGCTGCTGCAGTTGTTGGGTTTGACGGAAACCAGGAGGCTGCTGATTATGATGACCCGGGAAGTTGTAATATCCGCTTCTTGGAATCACACGTGAGTTGGGTTGTTGTCCTTGATGCCATGGTGGTGAGTTTTCGTTCTATCAATCAAAGCAAAAACAATAAGAAAGAAAGAACCTACTGGTTAAGGTTTGCAAAACACAGAGATGGACACAAATAATATCAAACCAAATTTATTATGAACACCAAATAAGCCAAACCTAACCATATACCGAATTGAACAGATTTTTAATACCAAACCGAGGCAAACAAAATTTGGTCCTAATTCGGCATAAACCAAACCAAACCAAACCAAGAGATGAATCGGAATTTTTGCAAACCGAACGGAACCAAAAAATTCAAATGCTCACAAAGTCACACACCAACAAGATTAAAACATGAGACGACTTTGATGGTTTACCTGCAACTGAAGTGATGACACCAAATGATTGCTGTCCTTAAACTGTGAGCTCAAGACATCTTCGTAGGAGTTTGCAGCACTAGCGGGATTCAAAGGAAAGTTGTTACTCGAGGCAGCACCACCTCCAATTCCAAACCCATAAGCAGAGGGAAGAGCAGTGGGAGCAACTGTTGATTGTGTTTTGTATTGCGGAAGCATAACAGCTAAAGACTGATGGTTAGCAGCGGGAAAAGCTTGCTGAAAAGCTGAAGGCATGTATGGGTTGTAACTCTGTGGCACATATGGATAGCTTATCAAATTTCCATAATGCCCTAAAGGCATCCCATGCTGATGAGAGTACGGGTTTAAGGCATGGTGTTGAGCATGAGCTGCTGCTTGTTGTCCTACTTCCAGCATTGCATTCTGAGGAGACATATTTGCAGCTCTTAGTGCCTTAAAAAAACTCGTGTAAGCAATGGTATTAAGAGGAAACCTCTGAATATGTTTTTATGAAAGACAAAAAACGGAATTTACTACCTCGGCCATGGATATTGTTGGACCGTTAAGTGAAGGTGTGGCACAGTTGTATTTTGTTGAGAAAGGCGAGTAGTGAGGATCGGGTTCTCTTGCATCTTGAACGCCTGATGATAGTAGAGAGTTGGGCAGTGAACTTGTATATCCTTGCTGCTGAACATTATGAGAACAACAATAGATACGATTAAGATCTTTTGAGTGAACTATCGATTGATATTTTAAAGTTGTATAACGGTTCTTTTACCATTACGTCGGTATAGAGAATCTGCATTTGGGGATTTGTTCCTGGTGGAGGATCCAACTGTTGACTGTTTTCAAATCCATAATCTGCAGAAGATGAAAACTTGTACTGCTGATCTTCTTGAGGAGGTTCACATTGTGCAGCTTCTGTCTCAGAATCCAAGGAATCATGGTAATTCCTGCTAGTAGAATCAATTTGATAGGATGTTTGTTCATCAGTTGCAGCCTTCCTGAGTTGTTCCCCTTCCTCTGCGTAGAAGTCAGTATGAGGGTGTCTGAATGATGAATTATCCTCCGTTTCTTGTGTTTCCTCCAAGTTATCATTCAAGCCACTAGCTTGGCCAGATCCTATCCCAGAGCCAAAACTACCAAACATCAGGTGTGAGCATTCTGGGGTATGCATTTGTAGGTGATTAGGGATAATCACTGCAGGTTTGTCTTCTTTCGGTAAAGCTTCATGATCTTTTTCATTCTCTATAGCTAGTTGCTGAAACACGGTAGCAACCGATGCAGAAATATTTTCGCCTGAAAAAAACAGAAAAACCAAACAGATCTCAAAATGTTATGGACAAAGAGGAAGAAAACACAGGAAAAAGACTCAAACAGAAAATTACTCTCACCTCCATTTCCCTCAAAAGCATGTCGCTCCGCTTTGTTGTTTTCGCTGTCATATGGAGAGGAGTCTATAGAATCATCATCAAGCAAATTTCTGCTTGATACTGAAGCAGGAGGAACCTGGTCTCCATCAAGAGGAGATGCAATTGAATTTGTTTTTGTTTCATGGCACTCATCATCCAAATGAGTCTCATCCATCTTATGTTGAGACTCACTAAATTTATCGGTGGACATTTTAGATTCAGCAGACGGTTTCAAAAGAGAGGATGAGGGATAAGAAACATCTTGCGTCTCAATTGAAGGCCATTCATCCTTCAAAGGGGCTTTACTTCCACTCTCTTGAGTCTCTAATGAACGAGGCAAAGCAACGTTCTTCCAATGGAGAGGCCGGCCCATTTTCACTATTTCAGCCATAGTTCTCTGCCCGGGTTTGGCACTGACCCAAACGGATTGATATGCAGGAGAAGGCAATGACGATGAAGTAACTGCATCACTCGAACCTGTAGGTGCTTTCATGACCTTATGGCTTGTAGGAGGATCACTACAAAGCAAAGAAGATACACTAAGCTAACACAAAATAATGACATTTAATTTACTAAAACATCAAAAGACCACGTGCAAATAGAAACCTAATTGATGGAGGTTGGCGCCCGAGGACCCCAGGTGTTGAAGAAGAGCCAGTCTGATGATTACGTGTTCCATTTTCTCTTCTTTTTGCAGATATACCTTGGAAATTTCCCGTCTCTGAACCAAAATCCAGTAACAAGTTTAGACATTTTTTGAAGATTATCAAAACCGCAACCAACATAAGAAAAACGGACATTCTAGCATAACATTGCAACCTATTACCATTCGAGTTAAATCTGTTTCCGTCACCTCGAGGGGTGTTGTAACTGTCAGTACCGCTGCTTCTAGGTCCACGACGTGAAACGCTACACACCCAAGAGTCTACTGGATCTTTGGTCTAACCAGAGAGACAAAATAAGACAAAAAGGCATCACATTAATAATCTGCATATAACTAGTTTGATGATTTCCGATATCCACATACCTCTTTCTTCTTGTCTCTTTTGCTCTTCACCTCATGAAAAGTATCTGGAAAGTTTTAAACGAAGCAGCATTATAAGATGCTGAAATTAAAGGAAGCCGGGAATATAAACACATAAATCAATAGCTTCAGCAACCAAAAATACAAACATAAGAGATGGCAAAAAAAGGATAGAACCAACAAATTGGATATTCAAGCAAATCGAAAAACATTGTTATTTACGGGAAAAAAGTTTCTGACATTCTCTTACAAAGAAATAAACGGGTAAAAACTCCTCAATTAAACTCTTGAGAGACCCTTTGAAGTTTCGAGTTTTTTAAGGGGTCTTTCGCTGTTCTACTTCCATTGAAAACAAATTCAAAGATAAAAAACTCAAGAATAAAAAGAAGAGAAAAACTACTATGGAAGGTTGAAGAACGAAAGAAGGAAAAAAAACCTTGAGAAAGGAGACGGTTAACGGTCTCGTCAGGATCCATATCGCATTCCACAAGCATCGCGTAGATCTCTAAATCGGAACAGTTCACAATCTCCTTCAAACTCTGAACCACCTTTCTCGAAGACGCAGGAATACCCGCGTTCGCGTTACTAACGTCGCCACCGCTTGGACCGCCCATTTTTTCTCTGTCTCCACAAATCTGAAACAGAAACTTCTTCGACTCGAGTTACACTTAGTCGCGATTCTACAAAGAAAAAAGATTCTCGATGTCTCTCTCTCTCGTTCTTGGTTTTGAGTATCGGAAAAACCCCTTCTTTTAGTTGCTGTTTGGGTTCGGGAGTTAATGGTTTTCTGAAAAAGGAAAATTCAAATTTTGGAAATTAAGTAAATGAAAAAATGGTAATTTGGAGATAATAACTGTCAATTAACAAATTTCTTTTGGTATGTTAATTACTTTTAGTTGTGTTCAATACTTAAATTTCTTTTTTCGTTTTTAGATTTTCATTTAAAGACAGTAAATGTTTTGGATAATGATTGAGCAATTTTACATATCTTGAACAGTTGCTGTCTGAGATTCGGCACAACTTAAAAATAATTTTCAATTTGGATTCGCTGTTTGCAGAGAGATTGACGTTCACGCGCAGGCAAAGAAACGCGTGGAGGGAAGAATCTGAGACTTTTAATTAAGAAAACAAACTATCGATTTAATGGGAATATTTAGAAAGACACGTAATCTGGGCTTAAAGCCCATTAAACCTAACTTCGCAAAAAAAGAAAAAAAAACAACTGAAGGATGAGGACGTGTCAAGTTATATAAGGGTGCGTAGATGAGTTGCTAAAACTTTATACGTGGGATGTTGTTACTGGTTGGAAACCCCCACCCAAAAGATTTGATCGTAGCCATCGCTTTCTTCCAACAAAAAACGTAAAAGTTTTCTCAGTCGTGGAAATTGTGCTGAGAAAACAAAAAAAACTCTCAAACTCAATCGAATTCTTGCTTTTTCATTTGATTTTAGTTTTCCTGTTTTAGTTTCTTCTTTCGTGTTTTAATTTCGATTTCATGTTTTTGATAAATGGTTGAAAGTAAGAATATAAAAGTGTTTAGTAAAAATGATTAGATTTTCATGAAATAAAATTACACAAAAACAATACCATAAAATAACATCTTTTACAAAAATTTATGTATATATGTTTGCAAAGTATACCTTTTAAACATTAAAGTTGAAAGATAATAAACAAGAACAATGTGGTAGCTGACAAGTTAATGCGCGTTAAATATTGATGGTATATGATCGTAAATTCATGTGTTGCTGAATTTGTAGTGACATGGCGATATACAATTGTTTTGTTAAAAAACTGTATTTAAAGATGGAAAAGGCTCAACAATGTCAAATATTTTTTTTTTTGATAAAGAAACAGTGTTAGATTTTGTAGGTTTGAGTTCAAGTTTCAAGTTGTATACTCGAATAACTCAGTTCAAATTCACAGTACGAATAACTAAAACAGCGTTTCCGATCATAGTTTAATATTTTTAAAGTCAACGATCATTCAACATTTTCAGAGAAATGAATTTGACCTGTGTTTTTATCTTTTGTAAGTAACAGAGAATAAATAAACTATAATAGAAAGCAAGTTTATCCTGTGGTCACCTGACAATCTGTACGTGTGGGAGAGAATGCAAAGCAGAGTAGAAAAAGCATTCGAGGAAGAAAAACCGAAACGTGAAAGAAAGAATCCGAGAGTAAAAAAAAAAAGTAAACGAATCCAAAATCTCAACGACAAAAAAGAAAGATTTTTTCCTTTGTTTCTATTGCAAATGATAAAAGAATCAGCTTCTTCTTCCGATCGAAACTCACTCCACACTTGCTCACAGCTATGGGATTCGAGAGCTCTTCGTCAGCTGCAAGCAACATGAAACCTCTTGGTGATTCAAGACCTCAAAAGTCCAGTACTGCTCAATACTCCGTCGATGCTGGCCTCTTCGCTGATTTCGATCACTCCATCAACTCCGGCAAGTCTTTTAACTACTCCAAATCTGTGATTTTACCACCCAATAACGTTCCTGATGAACACATCACTGCTTATTTGTCCAATATCCAAAGAGGCGGCCTTGTTCAGCCCTTTGGGTGTTTGATTGCTGTGGACGAGCCTAGTTTTAGGATACTTGGCGTTAGTGAGAACTGTATCGAGCTTCTCGGTTTGTCTCTTGCTTCGATCTCTCATTGTAGCAAGTTTAAGGTTAAGGGTTTGATTGGAATTGATGCAAGGACGCTTTTTACGCCGCCTTCAGGAGCTTCGTTGGCTAAAGCTGCTTCCTTTACTGAGATTTCGTTGTTGAATCCGATTTTGGTCCATTCTAGAACGACCGAGAAGCCTTTTTATGCTATACTCCACAGGATCGATGCTGGGATCGTGATTGATTTGGAGCCTGCTAAATCTGGTGACCCGGCTTTGACGCTTGCAGGTGCAGTTCAGTCTCAGAAGCTCGCCGTGAGGGCGATTTCTAGGCTGCAGTCACTTCCCGGAGGAGATATTGGGGCTTTGTGTGATACTGTTGTGGAAGATGTTCAAAGACTTACCGGTTATGACCGTGTTATGGTCTATCAGTTTCATGAAGATGATCATGGCGAAGTTGTTTCTGAGATCAGAAGATCTGACTTGGAACCTTATTTGGGTTTACATTACCCCGCAACAGATATTCCTCAGGCTGCTCGGTTCTTGTTTAAACAGAACCGTGTCCGTATGATCTGTGATTGCAATGCAATTCCGGTTAAGGTTGTTCAGAGTGAGGAACTCAAGAGACCAATTTGTTTAGTCAATTCTACTCTAAGATCTCCTCATGGATGTCACACGCAGTATATGGCGAATATGGGCTCTATCGCTTCTCTTGCACTTGCAATTGTGATCAAAAGCAAAAATTCAACCAAGCTCTGGGGATTAGTCGTAGGTCATCATTGCTCTCCTAGATACGTGCCATTCCCATTACGGTATGCTTGTGAGTTTCTGATGCAAGCATTTGGACTTCAGCTTCAAATGGAACTTCAGTTAGCAACACAGTTAGCCGAGAAGAAGGCTATGCGGACGCAGACTTTGTTGTGTGATATGCTTCTCCGTGATACTGTTTCTGCTATTGTAACACAGTCTCCAAGTATTATGGATCTTGTGAAATGTGATGGAGCAGCTTTATATTACAAGGAGAAATGCTGGTTGGTTGGTGTTACTCCAAGTGAGGCACAAGTTAGAGACTTAGTGCGTTGGTTGATTGAGAATCATGGTGATGATTCGACGGGTTTAACCACAGATAGTTTGGTGGATGCGGGATACCCTGGTGCCATCTCACTTGGAGATGCGGTTTGCGGCGTGGCTGCTGCGGGTATTTCTTCAAAAGATTACTTAATTTGGTTCAGATCCAATACTGCAAGTGCAATCAAATGGGGAGGAGCTAAACATCATCCAAAGCATAAAGATGATGCTGGAAGAATGCATCCGAGGTCATCGTTCAAAGCTTTTCTTGAAGTTGCAAAAAGCAGGAGCCTGCCATGGGAAATCTCTGAAATTGATGCTATTCATTCCCTAAGGCTAATAATGAGAGAGTCGTTTACCAACTCTAGGCCGGTATTGTCTGGTAATGTTGTGGCAAGAGATGCTAATGAGCTTACTTCTTTTGTATGTGAAATGGTTAGGGTGATTGAAACCGCAACTGTACCTATTTTTGGGGTTGATTCTTCTGGATGTATCAATGGTTGGAACAGCAAAACCGCTGAAATCACGGGATTGCAAGCTTGCGAAGCCATGGGGAAGTCCCTTGCCGATGAGATTGTTCAAGAGGAATCACGTGCAGCTCTTGAAAGTCTCTTGTGCAAATCCCTACAAGGTTATAAAAGAAAATTTCTAGATACAAGTTTCATGTTATACTCTTTGATTCAGCTTATTATCGATTAACTGAAAATTGATTTGTTGTGTTATTCAGGTAAAGAGGAGAAAAACGTTATGCTAAAACTGAGAAAGTTTGGTCATAACAATCATCAGGATTCTTCTTCTTCTGATGTGTGTGTTCTTGTTAACTCCTGCACAAGTCGTGATTATACAGAAAAAATCGTGGGTGTCTGCTTTGTTGGTCAAGACATCACTAGTGAGAAAGCAATAACAGATAAATTCATCAGACTGCAAGGAGATTACAAGAGTATTGTTCAAAGCTTAAATCCGTTAATTCCCCCTATATTCGCCTCAGATGAGAATGCTTGTTGTTCAGAGTGGAATGCAGCCATGGAAAAGCTTACCGGGTGGTCAAAGCATGAGGTGATTGGGAAAATGCTACCCGGTGAAGTTTTTGGAATCTTTTGTAAAGTGAAATGCCAAGATTCACTCACAAAGTTCTTGATCTCTCTGTACCAAGGAATTGATGGTCATAATGTTTCAGAGAGTACACTTGTTGGATTCTTTAATAAGGAAGAGAAGTACATAGAAGCAGCATTAACCGTAAACAAGAGTACAAACACTAAAGGGAAAGTTATCAGATGTTTCTTCTTCTTGCAGATTATCAATACAGAGTCGGGTTTGAGCTGCCCAGAATTGAAAGAAAGCGCTCAAAGCCTCAACGAATTAACTTACATAAGGCAAGAAATCAAGAATCCTCTCAATGGTATCCGATTTGCACATAAGATTCTTAAATCCTCAGAGGTTTCAGAGAGCCAAAGGCAGTTTCTGGAGACTAGCGATGCTTGTGAGAAGCAGATCGCTACAATAATCGAAGGCACAGACTTAAAAAGCATTGAGGAAGGGTAAATCATAACATTTTGAAATCTTCATCTACTGCTTTTTTCACATTTTGAGTCTGAAAATCAAATGTTTTTACATGATATCAGCAAATTGCAACTGGAAACAAAGGAGTTTCGACTTGAAAGCATCTTGGACACAATCATTAGCCAAGTGATGATTATGTTGAGGGAGAGGAATTCACAACTCAGGCTTGAAGTCGCAGAGGAGATCAAAACTCTGCCTCTCTATGGTGACAGAGTAAAGCTTCAGCTCATTCTTGCTGATCTTCTGCGCAACATTGTGAATCATGCCCCGTTTCCAGATAGTTGGGTAGGAATCAAGATTTCACAAGGCCACGAGCTTGCATGCGAAAATGGTAGCTATATCCATATACAGCTCAGGTAAACATTGACAGAAACAACTGAAAAAGACAAACAACCATTTATTTTACAGATTCTGTTTGTTTTTTTACCAAAAACTACTGCATCTATTTGGAGGTTTTTAGTGTTTCCAACTAAAGAATCCAGCCGTTTTGCAGATTTTTGAGTGTGTTTAACGTTATTTATGATAGGATGATACATCCAGGGAAAGGACTTCCTTCAGAGATGCTAAGTGATATGTTTGAGACTCGAGATGGCTGGGTCACGCCTGATGGGTTAGGGCTTAAGCTTTCACGGAAATTGCTAGAGCAGATGAATGGTCGTGTGAGTTACGTCCGAGAAGACGAACGTTGTTTCTTTCAGGTGGATCTTCATGTTAAGACAAGGTTAGGTGTTGAGAGCAGAGGAACAGAGGCTGCTTCAAGCATTGAGTGGAAATTTTGAATTACAAGACATAAAATTTAAATATAATTTGGTCTTTTACAGCCTGTAAAAATAATGCAGCAATCAAAACAGTTTCATTATTATCAATAAGATAAGATGTACCTTAACTATACATATGTTTACTATGCATATGTATGGAGAGATGATTCAGCGTGCCAAGAGAAAACAAAACAAAACACGGCAGCAATTTACACATCTAGATCAGAGGATCCTGTCTTGTTCCAGAAACCAAAAAGCCTCAAGGACTCTATTTCAATTCCCAACTCTAAAGCAAACCGAAAAAGCCAATCTTAACCAGAAAAAGTAATAACATAAAAGTACTATGCACTTATGATCCTAGAAACTGATATTTACGTTTTAAACCAGAGGCAATAATGGGATTCACTTGAGTGTCAGCCTCGATGCGTGCTCTCACTAGCAGGAGGTTGAGCAACTGTTGAATATGATGCCTTGAGCTGTGAATGCTCCAGGATGATCTAGTCAGATATAGATGTATGAGTCAACTATTTCATCAGTTAAACACAGAATATATACTTTCTAGATCATATGTTCGTTGTAAGATCTTGTTTTACCGGATAACTAGTTTCTGGTCCATCAAAGACAATAGGGTGGCATCGCCTGTCCTCGTTCAATAAGTTGGAGTTCTGGAAGTGAGCAATAAGCGCGGTTTTACCTTGGATCCGTGCGTATGCCAAGGAAGCAATTTTCTCGCTGTTGAACTTCTCCCATTTTTTCCCATCAAATGCCTATGAAACAGATCAGATGCATAAGTTCATACCAATATTTTCAATCTCTCAGAAAAAACACTCAAAATCAGGTTTCGTACCTCATACAATGCAATGATGAAATTAGGAGACACCATATTGATAAATGCATAGCCAACATTGCACTTATTCTGCACACAGGAAACATAAAAGAAAGAACACAGAATATTGATTAAAATGATGTCAGAGACTCAACACACAACCGAAATAGTCTTTACCTTGAAATCAATAGGCAAATATAGAAAATCATAAGTTCCTCCACTTTTCTCATCGATGGCAGCTAACAGCATCTTCCTGGTATACCTGAGAACAAGGAAACGATCAGCCATATCCCAAAATGGTTAATTAAACTTGCCATAGCAGAATCAAAGGAGAACTCTTACTTATTTGGGATATTTTTTATCATCAAGGTCGTCCGTGAATCTTCACCGTTCATAATCTTACTCAAGTCAAGCTGAAACTGTTTCTTGCTGTCTACTTCGTTAACGCTACTATGGCTCCTTCCATCCTCCAGTGGCCCGTCAGTGGAAGCAATAGTAGTTACAGGCCATGGGTAAGAGCCATTGCTAGTAAGCAATTGACTATTTCTTGGAGAAGACATCATTTTGAAACTTGGAAAGCCAGTTTCACGCATGTTTCTTGAAGCATTCATATTACCACTTGGGCCTTGGAAAGCCATTGAACCCATTGAACTGATTGATGAAGTTTCAAGGGACCTCGGGAAGAATCCAGATGGTGCAGATCCAACATGATGGTGCTGGTGGAGGGATCCATTCTGAGCCGTGTAAGGAAACCTGTGAGTTTTTCTATTTGGAGAGAATGGATTCACAGGCCAGACTGAAGAACTAGGGCTTCCCCACAGAAACTCTGATCCAGATAGTGTTTCCACATGACCGGGGTTTGAGTTTGAAGAGCCAAATGAAGAAACAGATCCAAACGACTGTGTTTGCTGAATGGCAGAAGCTTTGTGGCTTGCATTATTATAGCTGCGGCTTAAAAACAGGTGATCCAAGTGGCTAATCCTTCTTCCTTGGTCATTGTTTACCGATGCAGCTTTTGCTAGGTTTGCTCCTTGAGAATGCAGAATCGAAGAAAGTTCTTGATGACGAATGTTTTTTGTTGGGCTCAAGTCTCCAAATATTGGAGACTTACTGAGATTTCGCAGGGAGCTATGATCAATAGGGCTGTTACACCAGTAGGTCCCTGCAGGAGAGCTGGCTAAAGGTGACTCGGCATGAATTAGGTAGCTGCGGTAATCATCTTGCTCCAATTCCGGATTCATTTGCAACATCATGCTGAAAAGAGGCACAAATAGAAAATTAGTGTACAGTTTCTTCAAAGTCAGTTTTGTTGGTATCAGTAAACTCACCTTCGACGAGCACCACCAGGACGACTATGTTCAAGCTTTATACGTTTTCCAGCAATGTCTGTCCTGTTCAAAGCTTTGAGAGCTGCATCAGCTGATCTAACGTCAAAAAATTCAACAAATTTGTGATGCCTCTTATTTGGTGTTTCCCGTATCTGCTTTGTCAGAACATATAACTTACACAAACGTTAACCATTATTATGCAGATCTTGAAAGAAAGCTAAAACCTCAAAAAATAAAAAACGGAATAAAACGCATCACCTCCTTGATCTCGCCATAAGCACCGAATATGTTTTCGAGATCTTTGTTCGAAACTGATGGAGCCAAGTTGAAAACCACAAGAGTTCCTTGATTAACATCTTTCTCAGATGGATTATCCTATAAATGAAAAAAACCACATTTAAAAGAGAATGCAATAAAAAAAAAATTGAAAGAAGACAACGAAAGAATATGAAACCTTGGGGATTGAGAAATGTATGTCAAGTTTTCTCCGTTTAAGCAACTTGCTTTGTAACGCTCTCATAGCTGCTCTAGAAGCACGGATATCGTAATAAGAAATCATTACGAATCCCCTGTGCTTGCAGGCTGTATACAGAGTTCGGATATCTCCATATTGCTGCCGAGAATGGGGGGGACAAAGATTCAATCTTTCACCATATAAACATCCAGTTTATGGTACAGAAAACAAAAGTTACCTCAAAAAGAACTCGCAATTCCGAATCCTCAACGTTACTGTTAATATTCCGAACAAACAGAGTCCTCGAAGGATGTTCACCATAGGGATGTTCCCCAGCAATCGATCCCACTCCATTCTGGAAAATGTTTTGAGGATAACCATTGTCAACGTCAGAATCAGCAAACCCTATTCTTGAGAAGCCCTTAATTATACTTTCATGTGGGTCATTCTCCAATTCAAGACCTCCTCCGCTTCCGAATAAATCATAATCTTCCAAGTCATCTACTGTAGCTGGTAATGCACTTAAGTTTATATCATCCATTAGACCGGCCAAAAGCTGTTCCTCGTCATCAGGAAGCATGATTCCGATTGGATGTGAGCCACCATCATCGAGCACATTGTCAATGCCTCCATTGAAATGGTTTAAGCCGGAAGCAATTTCATCAACAGACTGATGGTAGTTCCCGCGATGGTCGACTGCAAGAGTTAAATATTATGATATAGTGCAATGTATGGCAATATAACGGCAATCTAGGCTACTGGAAATACAATTCTTAGTACATACGGTTTTGGTGTGGAAGAACAGGTAGAGAGCTGGAAAAGAGGGAGACGTCACTTGAAGCATGGAAATGGTCTGATCTTGAAAAGGTTCCATTTGGGATATTCATTGCGAATATTTCAACTAAGTCTGCACTTCAATTTAATTCTGCTTCTTTGCAACAACCGAAAAAAAAAAACAAAAAAGGTTTCTTTTAACCTTAATTGAGCAGAGAAATATAATTTCAAGAACAATGGATGAAAATTTCCAGTAGCAACTACAACAAATCCCCAAAGTTTCAATCTCTATAAACCCTAAACTTTTGATTCCCTGAGTTTAAAATCTAATTGGGATAAATAATCATCATCACCAAGGCTGATAAATTCGATGCAGCTACAGCTAAATTCAGAGAACTCGAACAAAAACAGCAAACGAAAAGGCAAAATCACCTAAACCGGAACTTAGAAAACAGAACAAAACCCCAAATTTCAAACAGAACTGTGATCATCAGGTGTTTTAGATTAAAAGAAACCAACTTTCTACTTCACACCTTAAGTTTTTTTAGCACAATCAGTTAACAGACTCATTGCCGCGAGAACTGAGAAAGGAATGAAAGAATATCAAATCAAAACTTTTAAAAAATCCGGAACCTACAAATATTGAAACTTTAGCAGAAGAAAAGTGGAAAACAATGGAGTAAAAAGAGGAAAAGGAAAAAACTCACTTGTGGAACTTATTTGTTTTGTTTGTTTCTCCGAGAGATACAGAAACCCTTTCTCTCTCTCTCGCCCGATGTCTCTGTGTATATATACACATCGGTAAAGCACGAAGAAAATATAGTAACTTTTATTCTCGAATTAAAATTTTAATTTATCAAAGCAATAAAGGGAATCTTAATTGGATGGAGAGAAACGAGTCGAAGAACGGCGTATGATTGAGTCAACAAAGGGCCTAGTGGGAACAAATTCAACTCTATTTTTATTTCTAAATTCAACTCTATCTTTATTTCTAAATTCAACTCTGTTTAAACTTTTTTAAATCCGACAATATATGTTTAGTTGTGTTTTACTTGAAAATTAAACATTTTTAAAACATCTCACTGAAACATACAATTCTGTAAAATAATAAATTTTTAAATTTTTATTTTAAAAATAACATCAATAATTTATATTTTCAACACAAATTTTTTAAATTAAAATACATTAAACTTTTTTTAATAGAAAAACTAAACCATAAATTGGAAAAAATAAATTAAAATATAATGTTTTAACTTTATATATAATTTATTTAGAATAAACAAATATTTTTATATAATTATTTATAATATTTTAAAATTTTAATTTTAAAATGGTAGATTTGAAATAAAAACTAAAAAATAATATTTTAATATATTACTGTAATTTTAATCCGAGAAGTTGAATTACATAATCTTTAATTTATCGGTGAACTTTCTATCTACATATTATGAATAACCGATGTTTATTTATTAGATTAAAATACTTAAAATATTATTTTATTGATATAAATACTTTTCAAAAAAATTTACTTCAATTTTGGAGATATGTACATATAAAATCACTCCTCATCCAAACATCATTATTTTTATTTTAAAAATATCTTTAATATTTTAAATTTCAAATTATGAATCTTTGAATACACAGATTTTCAAATGAGTTGCCTAAAAATTGGAACCTAACTTTAAAATCCTTTTTATTATAAGTTTGTTATGAAAATTTCCATAAATTTTCTGTTGTAAATAGATAGTTTATAATAATAATAATAATAATATGAAGTCACTATAAAACCGGAAATTACAGTAGTTATGTTTTTTTAAAATATTTAATGAAAAATGAACCATATTAGAAAACCATAAACAAAACCAAATTTATAGGCTCATATAGCTGATTTTACAACAGCATTTTCTTGATTCTTGTTGTGGTTGTTGACTCTTATCCAACGTCAGCTTTGTCATTTGCAACACCAACGTTATTTCTTTTTCCTCTTTCATATCACTTTTTCCAATCTCATAAACTTGTAAGAGAAGGAAATGGTGATTGAGGGAACTTCATTTAAAAGAATAATTTGATTGGATTCTAAACCACTTAGTTGGAGACAAGCTTGCCCTACAAGAAACGTCGGCTACGTGGTAATGGTTATTATCACTAACATTTTTCTAACTTTTGATTTTTTTTTAATGAAAATAGTTACATTATTTCAAAATTATTAATAAAATTACGTATATATTTTATTAACACTGTTTTTTGAGGAAAATATGTGGTTTCGATGGTTTATAACTCAAATAGATATTTGAATGACAAAAAAATAACCAACGTGATTTGAGCTTTTAAAAAATATTTCCAATAGATAGTTTTAACGACCGGAGAAGAGTTTTATTGGGCCACAAATTGAGCCCATTTTGTTTGTAATCAGAAACCCTAGTAAAACTTATAAAAAGCATTCTAGGTTAGTTAAGTTGTTTTACACAGTCGCATTGATATCTTACGAATCAGCAAAAATGGCTGTCCCGCTGCTTACAAAGAAGGTTGTAAAGAAGAGGTCTGCCAAGTTCATCAGACCCCAGAGCGACCGTAGAATTACTGTGAAGGTAACCACTTCGTCTCATTAAAAATTCACAGAATCTCTGAGTTTTTTTCCTCGACTTCTTTAGCTTGGAAATAGAGTATATGATGATAGCTTAGACCCTCTCTATTAAAGCTTGCAGTATTGCAGCTTAAGTATTTGATTCCATTCTCTTTTCTATGAAGATTTTCATGAAAATGATGATTTTGATTAACTTTTACCTTTACTGGATTTAAAATTTGTTTGAGCTTGATTCTAGTTTTGCTTTTGATTCTATCTCTCAATTATAATTATTGAAATGATTCTTTTAGATAACCTGAGTGCTCTCATCGACACCATTCATTGAACTCTTGCATTATTTTAGCGTGCGTTCTTAGTTTTAATCTATATTTCAGTCTCTTGATTCCAGTTATGAAGCTTTTTTATGGAAATGATATTGTAATGTAACCTTCAGTTTGAGTAATCAACTGCTTTATAAAAAGATTTCATTAAATGGCAAGAATTGTTTCCAAAAATAGTTGAAAAATGATACAAGTTCAGTTTCTGAATTTTATTATACTTCAAAATGCTGAGCATTTGTTATTTGAAATCCCTAATATATTATTTGAGAAATTTTTTAACAAAGTAACCTTACTCTCACGTGTTAATAACAAAAATACCATGCTGACGTGTCAACACCACATAAAGTTTCAGCTTAAATATATAAAAGGGTTTAACTTACTAGAAAAATTACAATATATGCCACTGATATTAATTTGGTTAGAGAATAAATATAGTTTATTCAACTAACCAAAAAATACTATTACATTTGCAAAAACAATACTTTTTATTTCTTAAAATTTTTTATACGTTAATTTATAAATAATTTTAAATAAATATAAATATATTTAAGTTACTACCGTAATCCCTAATACATTATTTGAGAAATATTTTAATAAAATAATTTTACTCTGACGTGTTATTAACAGAAATATCATGCTAACATGTCATCACTAAAGTAAATTTCAAATAAATATATAAATAAGTTTAACTTATTAGAATAATTACAAATATATCATTGTTATTAATTTGGTTATATAATTAATATATTTTATTAAACTAACAAAAAATACTATTAAATTCGTAAAAAATAATTATTTTTCTTTTCTTAATTTGTATATACAAAAATTCATTTTAAAAGTAATTTTAAATAAAAGTTAAAATTATATAAATATTTAATTTATATTTACTAATAAAATAGAATTTGCGAATATTTTTCTCCACGCATGGCGTGGGTATGAATCTAGTTTTATTATACTTCAAAATGCTGAGCATTTGTTATTTGAAAGAACATGAGCTTTTAAACTTTTTAACAAAATAAGCTTACCCATGTTAATAATAAAATGTCATGCTGACGTGCCAACACCACAGCGAGTTTCAGTTTAAATATATAAAAGAGTTTAAGTTACTAGAATAATTACAATACATGCAACTAATATTAATTTGGTTAGAGAATACATGCTCTTGATATTAATTTGTTTAGAAAATACATGTCACTGATACTAGAATAAATACATACCACTGATATTACAATACATGTCACTGATATTAATTTGGTTAGAGAAATATAATTTATTCAACTAACCAAAAAATACTATTACATTTTAAAAACAATAATTTTTTAATGTTAATTTATAAATAATTTTAAATAAATATAAATAGATTTAAGTTACTATCGTAATCCCTAATATATTATTTGAGAAACATTTTAAGAAAATAACCTTATTCGAAAATATCATGCTGACGTGTAACCACTCGGCCATCTCTCCTACATTATGACCCAGAAACCTCGAGTGAATAGAATATCTTCTCGTGGGATTTCTCAAATAATATATAAATGAGTTTAACTTATTAGAATAATTACAATTATACCATTGTTATTAATTTGGTTAGAAAATTAATATATTTTATTAAACTAATAAAAAACTATTAAATTTTGTAAAAAATAATTATTTTTCTTTTCTTAATTTATATATACAAAAATTAATATTAAAAATAATTTTAAATAAAAATTAAAATTATATAAATATTTAATTTATATTTATTAATAAAATAGAATTTATAAATATTTTTCCGGTATAAATCTAGTGTTTGTGTTGATTTGTCTCGAACTGCTTCATTTACAAGTTTTGTGTGCTTAACTTTTTCAGGAAAGCTGGAGGAGACCTAAGGGTATTGATTCTAGGGTTCGAAGAAAGTTCAAAGGTGTCACTTTGATGCCCAATGTCGGTTACGGATCTGACAAGAAGACTCGTCATTATCTTCCCAATGGTTTCAAGAAATTCCTTGTTCACAATACAAGTGAGCTCGAGCTATTGATGATGCACAACAGAACTTACTGTGCAGAGATTGCCCACAATGTCTCAACCAAGAAGAGGATGGCCATTGTTGAGAGAGCTTCTCAGCTAGACATTGTTGTTACCAACAGGACTGCTAGGCTCCGTAGCCAAGAAGACGAGTGAAGAAACAAGCCACTTGGGATCTCTGGTTGTTTCTGTTTTGTTGCATTTAGTCTTTGTTACCAGACCATTTTTAATACTGTTGTGTGTTTGGAGTGAACAAACATGAGTTTTGGTTCTAGTTTGAAACACACTAAGTTAAAAAAAAAAACCTTTTCAGATTCATCACTTGTCAAAGATCGAGCAAAGAGGTTTGTGATTGGGTTTTGTACGGTGGGCAATGCAGATGATTTCTAGTGTAATGGCTTGAGGATATGTAAAAACCTTTTCTTTGAAACGCTCTTTAATGAAAATTCCACATTTGTGTATAGTTGCATTGACAATTTTGAAGAATTATTCACGTGGAGGGATTTGCGATAATCTGCAAGATGATCTCTGAGGTTTGGTGGCAGCATTCAATCTGTTCTACGAAATGCCTATGAGAGGAGTTCGTCTCATTAAATTAAATACTCTGCTGATGTGAGAGATCGGGTAAATATTGGGGATGCCTTATAAAACTGGGCTAATCCAGACTTCTCCTTGTTCAACAATCATCAAGAAAGTCTTTCTTCTCTCTCGTTTTCACATTTCCTCTTACTCTAGGTTCCTGCGATAGCTGAAACAAGAAGATGGAGACCAAAGATGAACGAAGTGACGATCATGTACCTTTTCTTCTGATGTTGCTTTTAGCGAAAAGAAGAGAATTGTGGATTCTGTATGTCCTGAATAGGAAAATGTAGCTAAGGAGACGACTGAATCATCATTCTTTATAGATGCTGAAACAACAAACCAAGTCTCCATCAAAGAAACCGAAGAAAACAATGGGGATGGGGATGAGAAGGATAAAGAGAAAGTGAAGTGCTGAATCTTCAAAATTTTCGAATATTCGTGCTGATATTGAAGAGAATCCAACGGTACTTCAGAGTGTTGAGAATGAGAATATGAAACTGAACAAACAAGACAACAGTAAGCGAATCAGTTAAGTTTCTTTGGTATGAAGATATTTACCCACTTTGACTTCAATTCCTCTGGAATGTGTCAACTTGATATCCGTTGGGATCTGATCGATGTTCTCAATCAAGAACTAGAGAGTCTAAAAGGTAGGAAACAAGAAGCGATCAAATTAGGAATGGAGCTTTCTTATCTCGTGGTTGAGTCAATGTATTTCTTTACAGATGAGTTTCTTGATAGCTCCCGGTAGAACAATCTCACAGCTATACTCCACGCTCTGAAGATGAACCTAGAGCTAAATGCCCTGAGCAATATAGTCTCGACCAATTTTCCACAAGCTTTTATGGAATAGTTGCCTTGGAAAACGTTGTATTGGGTATTCACTCGCTTGAATAGATAGTTTTCAAGAGAAAATCTGGAGGAAGCTTTCTTGTCTCTATGGAAACCTTTGTTTCATTAATAAGCGCAAGAGAGTCCAGTGATAGCGTCTCAAAAACTTTATTTGTCATGTAGGTTCAAGTGTTATTGTCAGTTTATTTTCTTAGTTTTAACTTGGGGAAGATGAGTATAAACCAGTTTGGTTCCTCAGGAGTACTGGCTATATCTTCGCAATTTCGCATCATACTGACTACTTCATGAAAATCTGGCGTGCATGATCAATAGCCATGTTTTGAATCATTGGGGTACTGAAAAGTTATAAACTTTATAATAAAAGCTTCAAAACACGCACACAGAGTTGAAAGCGTAGTGTTGATTACCTTTTTGTTGCATTGGATTGAGTCTTTTCTTGTCATAAAACAGCTTTTGTCTTTGTTTGTGTTTTGGAGTTGTTGAAACCAAGATGATTCATGCTATCTCCTAATGGGTCAGGAAGAAAACAGGAAAGACCCAAAACTCTTTTCCCGAGCCAACAAGAATCGAAGGTTGACTCTCACCCGACCATATCTATTTCTTAAACAGACAAAACGTACAAACAGAGGAGGAAGCCGGCGGTTTGTGATAACGAGAAAGAAGGATCACAGAGCCATTTTCTGATAAAGGTACGAGTAAATCAGAGTAATTCGCCAAAAAGAGGAGACAACAAAAGAGAGAGATTATGAGGAAGTTGTAATTTTTCCTTCTTTTGTTCTTTGCTCTGTTTAAAAACACAAGAAACAGAGGCACTCGAGGGGGGGGGGGGGGTGAGAATTCGAGTGAGAGGAGAGAAAAGTGTAAGAACAAGGCTCGAGTTTGAGCAGGTTATTTTCTAGTGGATTTCCGAGAATCATCTCGGCGAGACGTAGGATTCCAAGTTTGGAATCCGAACTCGTAAATTGTGTGTGTTCTTATTTTCTTGCTCTTTCTCATTCATAAAACTTGCACAATCAAACGAAAAGAAAGTCTAACAAATTGGTATCAGAGCTAATCTGGTTGAGTTAAGGAAGTATCTAAGAAAAAGATGAGTTCGGGTAAGTTAGATATTGAAAAGTTTGATGGCGAGAGAGATTATATCCTATGGAAGGAGAAGCTGTTAGCACATCTGGAAATGTTGGGACTTCTGGAGGGACTGATAGAAGATGAGGAAGAATCCGAGCTAGATGATTCTACAACAGAAACAGGAGCTACAGGAACCTCTCAAAGGGTTGATTCAGAAAAACCAGTAGACAAGACACTGAAGGAGAAGAAAGGAAAAGCTCGATCTACAATAATACTAAGTGTTGCAGACAACGTGCTGAGAAAAATCGTAAAAGAGAGGTCAGCTGCTCAGATGCTTAATATTTTATACAAGTTATATATGGCTAAATCACTTCCAAATAGAATCTATTTGAAGTAGAGATTATATAGCTACAAAATGAATGATAACCTTACCATAGAAGGTAACATGGATGAATTTGCAAAGTTAATAGCTGATCTAGAAAATGTGAAAGTCACAGTCTTGGAAGAAGATCAAGCTATTATATTGCTAATGTCGTTACCGAGACAGTTTGAACAGGTAAAGGAGACTTTGAAGTATTGTAAGACCACACTTACTTTGGATGACATTCATGTAGCTATAAGATCAAAGAGCCTAGAGCTCGGAGAGAATGGAAAGCAGCAGAAATCGACAGCTGATGTGTTGTACACTCAGGACAGAGGTAGATCAGTGGAAAAGAAACCAAAAAATTTTGAAAAAGGCAAGTTTAAGTTTAGATCAAAATCTCGAGGAGGTGCAAAAACTTGTTGGATCTGTGGAAAAGAGGGGCATTTCAAGAAGCAGTATTATGTCTGGAAGGAGAGAAACAAGTCCAAAGATTCTGGTTTTGAGAAAGGTGAATCTTCAAACATATCATCAATGATAACAGACGCAGCAACACTAGTTGTTTCAGGAACAGTCATGAGTACAGAAAAGAGGAGTATGAATTCATGGATTCTGGATACAGGATATTCTTTCCACATGACCTATAGAAAAAATTGGCTACTAGACTACACTGAAGCAGATTCAGGAAAGGTAATTATGGGAAATGATACGACTTCAGTGGTAAAAGGCAGTGGAAGTGTGAGGTTAGTAAATGAAGATGAGTCTACAATCCTACTGACACAGGTCAGATACATTCCAGAAATGTCTAAGAACTTGATATCTCTGGGTACTCTTGAAGATCATGGATGTTGGTTCGAATCAAAGAAGGGAATTCTAAAGATAATCAAAGATGACAGGATATTGCTTCAAGGCAAAAAGGTAGACACTTTGTATTATCTTGAGGGATCAACTTATCTGGGAACATCGAATGCAGTGACTAAACAAAGTGAGGAAGTAATGCTCTGGCATAGTAGATTGGGGCATATTGGATCAAAAAGGCTGGAGATGCTCATAAGAAAAGGATACCTTAGCGGAATTAAGGTAAAGGACATTCTTTTCTGTGAAGATTGTGTTTATGGTAAAACACATAGAGTAAGTTTTGGATCTTCGAAGAAAACAACAGAAAGAAAGATGGATTATATCCATTCAGACTTGTGGAGGTCTCCAAATGTGCCATTGTCTCTTGGAAAGTGCCAGTATTTCATCACTTTTATTGATGATTACACAAGGAAAACGTGGATCTTTTTCATGAAAACAAAGGATGAGGCATTCAGTATGTTCAAGGATTGGCTAATCTTGAATGAAAATCAGCAAAGGAGAGGTATAAAAGTTCTAAGAACAGATAATGGACTCGAATTTTGCAATCAGGAGTTTGATTCTTACTGCAGACAGAAAGGGATTCTCAGACATCGAACATGTGTTTATACACCCCAGCAAAATGGTGTTGCCGAAAGGATGAATAGAACCATAGTAAGTAAAATTCGTTGCATGTTGAGTGAATCTGGGTTAGGAAAACAATAGTGAGCTGAAGCTGCTTCAATAGCTGTGGTATTGATAAATAAGAGTCCAAGTTCTTCCATAGATTTTGAGATATCTGATGAAAGGTGGACAAGAGCTCCTCCAGACTATAAGATGCTAAGAAGATTTGGTTTTATTGCTTATGTCCACATAGATCAAGGGAAGCTCAAACCACGAGCAAAGAAAGGGATTTTCTTGGGTTATCCCACAGGGGTAAAAGGTTTTAAAGTCTGGTTATTAGAAGACAGAAAGTGTGTGATCTCAAGAGATGTGGTGTTCCATGAAGCCACAATCTACAAACAGATTGCAGAAAAAGAAGAAAAGGAAACTGCAGAATTGTTTGGAAATGGAGAAAGGATCACCATTGAGTTGGATTCATCAAATGAGTCAAAGCTGATATGTGATGAAGAAAGAACACATACTCAAGAAGAAGAAGATGATGGATGTCTGTCACCAAGATCTAAATCAGAACAGGATGAAAGGTTCGCAAGTTCAGAAACAAGAAGCACAAATCTAGAATCATATCAGCTAGCACAAGATCGATCAAGAAGACAAATCAAAGCTCCTTAGAGGTATGATGATGAGATGAACCTAGTGGGGTATGCTCTCACAACATCAGAGGATGGAGACAGAGCAGAACCAAGAACCTATGAGGAAGCAATCAAGTGTAATGACAGGGAGAAGTGGAGGGAAGCAATGATGGAAGAAATGAGGTCATTATACAAGAACAACACCTGGACTCTAGTTGGAAAAACCTGCAGACAAAAAGGTCATCGGATGCAAGTGGATCTACACAAAGAAAAGTGGAATAACAGAATCAGAACCACCAAGATATAAAGCGAGATTAGTTGCAAAAGGCTATTCCCAAAAGGAAGGAGTGGATTATCAAGAAATCTTTTCTCCTGTCGTAAAACATGTTTCTATCAGAGTTCTGTTTTCTTTGGTAGTTCAAAACAACATGGAGCTAGAGCAAATGGATGTTAAGACAACTTTTCTTCATGGAGACCTACAAGAAACCATCTTAATGGATCAACCACCAGGTTTTGCAACAGGGAAAGATTCAGAAAAAGTGTGTTGTTTGAAGAAATCACTCTATGGTCTAAAACAGTCACCAAGAGCATGGAATCAGAAGTTTGATTGGTTTATGATAAGTTCAGGATACAGGAGGAGTAAATATGATTCATGCGTTTATCTAAAGAAGTTGTCTGATGAGTCATATGTCTACTTACTTTCGTATGTAGATGATATGTTGAATGCTTCTAAAAGCAAAGAAGAAATCAAGAAATTGAAGCATCAGTTTTGTTAGACATTTGAGATGAAGGATCTTGGTGAGGCAAATAAGATACTCGGCATAGAGATTTTAAGGGATAGAAATAGGGGAGTATTGAAGCTATCACAGAGGAAGTACATTGAAAAGGTACTGGAGGTATTTAGAATGAATGAATGCAAGCCAATTTTCACTCCTCTAGGTGCACATTTCAGACAGAGAACAACCACATAAGAAGTCATGAACCGTGAACAGGAGTTTATGAGGTCAGTTCCTTATTCTAATGCCATAGGAAGTATAATGTATCTCATGATTGGATCTAGACCGGATATTGCTCATGCTATTGGGGTAGTAAGTAGATTCATGAAAAATCCATCCAAAGAACATTGGCTACATTAAGGGAACTAAGAACATCTGCCCGCAGTTTAGTAAACAGGAAAGTTTCAGTGTTTGTGGTTATTGCGACTCTGATTATGCATCAGATCCAGAGAAGAGAAAGTCAATTTCAGGGATTGTGTTTACAGCAGGAGGTAACACCATCAACTGGAGATCTACATTGCAGAGAGTAGTTGCATTATCCTCTACAGAAGTCGAGTACATGGCTCTCTCGGATGCCATAAAAGAAGCACTATGGTTGAGAGGTTTGGTGGGAGAAATGGGTTTCAGCCAAGAATCTGTAGATATTAACTGTGATTCACAAAGTGCAATAGCACTTTCAAATAATACAGTGCATCATGATCGAACAAAGCACATAGATGTTTGATATCACTTTATAAGGGAAAGAATTCAGAAGGTGAAGTTAATGTTCTGAAAGTTTCAACCTTATGGAATCCAGCAGACATATTTACAAAGGTAGTACCAGTGAGAAAGCTCCAGGAAGCCATGGAGTTTCTCAGACTAACAGAATAATTCAAGAGGCTGAAGCCACCGAGATGGGAAATCAAGAACACTAGAAACAAGGTTCGGAAGTGAGCATGAATCAAGGGGGAGTTTTGTTGAAACCAAGATGATTCATGCTATCTCCTAATGGGCCAGGAAGAAAACAGGAAAGGCCCAAAACTCTTTTCCCAAGTCAACAAGAATCGAAGGTTGACTCTCACCCGACCAAGTCTGTTTCTTAAACAGACAAAACGTACAAACAGAGGAGGAAGCCGACGGTTTGTGATAACGAGAAAAGAGGATCACATAGCCGTTTTCTGATGAATGTACGAGTAAATCAGAGGGTTAGAATTCGAATGAGAGGAGAGAAAAGTGTAAAAACAAGGTTCGAGTTTGAGCAGGTTATTTTCTAGTGGATTTCCGAAAATCATCTCAGCGAGACGTAGGATTCCAAATTTGGAATCCGAACTTGTAAATTGTGTGTGCTTTTATTTTCTTGCTTTTTCTCATTCATAAATTTTGCACAATCAAACGAAAAGAAAGTCTAACAGGAGTAACCAAAATGATAAAAGGAGTTTTGTTTTTTAGTAGTATAAAAAGGGATGATAGATTTGGCAGATGAGTGATTGGATTAGATTGGGATATGGAAGCTCTGTTTCAGGCAGAACAAAAGAAGAGAATGGTTTCTAAATTTTTCTTTAGAGTTTGATTGGTGGACTGTCTTACGAAACCGTATGCTAAACAAAAGATATTGCTCATCTGCAATGAAGTAATTATACATAAATCTTATCACAACAGTCTGAGAACCTGAGAGAACAAAACAACAGACGAGGAACATATAAACCGAAAAGAAAGACAAAAAAACGAAAAAGAAAAGGAACATTTAACGACTTATACGAAAAACATAAAACTGTAGACATGTCTGCTTTGAAGACTACTGGAAGCTGAGTATTCTTACATATCGGAAAAAGGTGTGTTGTCTGTCTCAAATGAAACAGCGACATTCATCAAGTTACTGAATTTTCATAGGTAATTGAGAAAAGAAGGGGCAAATGATCCTTAGCTGTGATGACACTTTCTGCTGATTATGAGAACAAAACAAAAGAATGTCAATAAACGCATCAATAAGTCAAAAACGTGATTTTTTTTCAGACAAACAATGCAGAATTAAGGGCTAAATCTCTTTTCTACACACAGCTCAATGGGCAATTTCGTTGGTGTATGACTCACAGAAATGTTTCGATATGGTACGTTATTGTTGGTTTAAATGGTTCAGATCAATGAACTAAAAATAGTATGTAATCTGATGAAGTTAAAAAAAACATACAGATTAAGTGTCCAATCATGTTTAAGGAAGAAAGCAGAGAAATTAAAGAAGTTGGGGGATTTACCTGAGTTTATTTACTGGATCCTGTAACCACATCAAACAAGCCACAGCAACTTAACCATGAGGTTCTTTGCGCAATTCCGTGTGTTGTTTGCACAGGAGCCTGAGACAAACTAAGTTTAGTCTTTTGGTAATATAAAGCACAAAGAATAGAATCAAATGTGTTAACAATAAAGATCACCTCTTCCTCATGAGATCTGACAACTTCAGACTCTACACTGCCTTCAGGGACACCGTTGGATTCTGGAAGAGATGAAGTTTTTCCCTCTTTTACTTTCACATCAGAGTCGGTTGCATCTGAAGACACCTGCCTAATCTCATCAGATGCAATAGAAACTTCGGCGGTAATCTCATTTGGTTTAGGCAAAGATAACTGGTCAGGCTCGTTTGAGATTATTGTATCAACAGGAGAGGTTTCAATCTGTTTTCCAGATTCAGGATCACAAGGCATAGGTAAATCCATCAAACCGGTATTCTCTACAATAACATTACCAGTAGAGCCCATAAACGGAGCATCTCCAGCAAGTGGAACATGTTGGTTTGGCACAGAACTAATGGTAATGACTTCAGAAACCGAATCACCAGCCTCCTTCTTATCATTACTCTTCTTGACTTCTCGGGATTCATCATCCGAGCTGCTGCTGCTGCTGCTGCTGCTGCTGCTGCTAGAGCTCTTGTCATGATCATGGCTTGAGTCAGTGATCTCTATGCGTTCATCAGTATCCAGATCCGGTTCCTTTTCGATTCTGACAACATCTTCCTCAGAGAGTTCTGTTTTCTTATAGTTTTCATGAGAACTAACACCATCATCATTCTCATTTTCTTCTCGGGTTCTCGATTCTAACACACCAATTTAACAAATCCAATCAGGAAGAGACGAACAATAACTTTACAAAAAAGAGTGATTATAATTGACTATTCAAGTCAAACCTTAAAGACAGCTATATTACTCAAATCAAGCATCGGAAATATATATAATTTCAATCATAATAATGAATCTGAGAAACAAAACCAAGTGATCCGAAACTGAAATTTAGATTCAAGCTAGACGAATTACCAAATTGCTAAAATTAGCTTGAAAGAACAAAGATTTACAGCTTATAATCACTAAGTTTTGACCCTGAAACCTCAATCGAAACACACTGAAGGATTAAAAAAAAACCGTAAGAAGATACCCATTTGATTGGAACAATTAGCACAACAACAATCAAAATCCAAACTTGCAGAATCAATATAGAGAATAGAAATGAACAAAGACCCAAATATAACAAACAAGAAAGGTCACGTAAAACGTGTGTGTGTGATTGAATAATTGAGATACAGGTAGGCAAAAAAAAAGCAAAAGCAAAAGCAAAAGAGAAGGTAGTGGGATTCAAGGATGTGAGAAATCAAAATTTCACCATGGTTGTTGGATTTGAGATTGATTTGAGTAGAAGATGCTTGTTCCTGCTTTTTCTTGGCAGCTTTCCTTTTCTTAGCACCTGAAGGCATGATTAGGGTTTTGCTTCTTGTGGGGGATCTGTACAGCTATGGCGGATCGTGGGTTGTCTCTTCCTTCCCTTTCTCTCTGTAAAAATAAAGTATCAAATATCGTCTTTGTCTGATGTTAAAAAAGAAAAGAAGAAAACAATGTTTCAAAAACTCAAATGGTGTAAGTGGGAAAGTTTGCCGTTTGTATGTATTTTTATACAGGTGAAAGGGTTTTTTAATTGATTTTACTGCTTACCATTTCTATTGATGTAAATAAACAAACATTATAGCCGGCAAAAAAAACATTTTACAATATTTGTAAAGTTGGCGAGAGATGTTGTAGTAAAGAGTTTTTCAATTTTCGAAACCAAATATAAACAAAAATTGTTGGCATTCAACACTTATGAGAGTATAAACGAAGCATAATTATGTAAAATATCTCACTAAAGTTGTAATTGTTAATGTATGAATTTATACATATAAAAAAACAATTATAGGTTGTCTTTTCAGATTATTATTATGCTCTATGACAGTTAATACAGAAGATATGGGGAAATGGGGACAACAGACAAGTGGTTGTGAGGTGGCCATGTCATATTATTTCGTTAACACCTATAATTTAATTATTAATCGTTTTGTTTATGCGAACGGATTTAGATAATTAACTCGTGGGAGTATTAATATCTTTTTGGTATTTGGTAAGGCTTCGTTTGGTATGATATTGGATATTTTGAATCTTCGAATCAATCGTGAACGCTCAGTATAACCGGTCTGGACCGGTTCGAATCGGTTTGTAGGTGGGTTCAATTTTGAGATGTTAAATTCAATGTAAGCATTTCTCGCGACCTTTTATCCGGCCCGACCCGGCTCGGTGTGTGTACTCTTGTGTTTTCCGACTCCGAGGATCAGAGAGATCAGTGACATCGAAGAAGAACTTGCATTACAACAATCTCTGTATCAGATCTGTTCTGTTTTCACAGTTTCCAAGCTGGTCTGATCGAAGTGGTATTTCCCAATACCCCTCAAAACCCTAAATCTTGCCTCTTTTATTTCTCTGGTTCAGTTTTGGTAAGTCACGACAATGGATGCGTTCAGAAGACAAGCGAGTAAGCTCAGGGATCAAGTTGCTAAGCAACAGCTGGTAATTCCTTTTTCATCCATTTCCTTTTAGAGAATTTCCCTTAATTCTTCATTTTTATGGATTTACCGAAACGGAATCTGCTAATTTTTAAAGAAAATTTGAAAGAAAAAAAAATTATGGGTTTTCCATCTGCTTAAGTGTTTGACCTTGTATACTGTATACCAAGTTCATGGTGTCCGAATAGATCATTGAAGCATTTTGATTTGTAGATAGAGAATTCTTTGCTTATACAATCTCGGTGATGATTTGTGTTGGTGTATGGTAATGAGAAATGTAGGCTGTGATCAAGCAATTCAGTGGGACTGGCTATGAAAGCTCAGATGTAATGGTGATTGATGAGCTAGAAATGCAAAGGCATCATCAACTCGAGAAACTTTACCGGTCTACTCGTTCTGCAAAGGTAAGACCGGAATTGACTTTGCTTACTTAACGTTAGTAGCATTGTCTTGAACCTGATCTCGCTGTGTATACAAAACGATTCTGGTGAGAAGGGCTTAAAGTTAATTCATCGTAGCGTGATATCCTGAAACAATTGTTATTATGACTTTCAGGAGTTCCAGAGAGAGATCGTTAAAGCAGCAGAGACGTTTACCTCAATCGGGCTCAGACACATTGAAGCAGGTAGATCTATTTTGTGTTACCTATTTGTTATTACGACACATTTTGTGGTTTTTTAATAATTGTTGAAATGTTAGGAAACAAGTTGGCTGAAGACTGCTGTAGATATGGAACCGAAAACAGTCAGAACATTGATGAAAATATTCTAGCTAAGGCTGCAGCTATATATGGGGATGCTCGGAAACATGTGGAGAAAGAACAAGAAGACTTTAACAAGCTTTTGTCTTCACAGGTTTGCCCTGAAATATCTGTTTTAATGTTAGTATATTTGCGTAAAACTATATCTAGAAGATAACAAGAGTCAATTTCTCTTTCCGACTGTATTAAGGTTTTGGATCCACTTAGAGCTATGGTTGCCAGTTCGCCTCTTGAAGATGCTCGTCATCTTGCTCAGCGTTACAGCCGCATGAGACAAGAAGCAGAGACACATGTAATCCTCTTAAAATCTCATTTCTCTGATGATATTGGTTATATTGTAATGTAAGTTAAAATTCGAAAAGCAAAACAGGCAACAGAGGTTTCTAGACGGCAAGCACGTGTAAGAGAAGCTCCAATCCCGGAAAACGTGGCAAAGCTTCAACTTGCGGAAGCAAAGATGCAAGAGCTAAAGGCAAACATGGCAGTTCTCGGTAAAGAAGCAACTGCTGCATTGGCTGCTGTGGAATCACAGCAACATAGACATACTTTCCAGAGGCTTGTGGCTATGGTATGTTTTGATATACACATTGGTTTACGTGTTGTACGCTGAACAGTGTTTTTACCATATCACTTATATACTACTTAAGGTTGAAGGGGAAAAGAATTATCATCTAAGAATAGCCGCAGTCCTCAGTGACATTGAAGCCGAGGTTAGTAATGGGTTTATCAGTTTTGATATCTGATTCTCATAGAAAAAACTCAACAGTTTTGGCCACACCGTGTTTTTTAGATGGTAACTGAGAAACAACACAAAGAGTCTGCTCCTCCAGCGATTCCAACAGAGAACAGCTCTGACAAAACATCATACTTCCTAGCTGAGGTAAGTTTTATCTTGTGAAATATCGTCGCATATCTCACAGAAACAAAAAGATTCTTCATAAACAACATATATGTTCTTTTGACAGGTGGTCCATCCATTTTCTGCTGCGTCAGAGAAAGAACTAGACTTGGACAAAGGAGACTACGTAGTTGTCAGAAAGGTTCATATGCTATTTTATCAAGCTCGAAGAACTATTGTTTGGTCAGATCATGAAACTAAGTCTTTGTGCTCTTTGTTATTTGTATTCTCAGGTGAGCGAAACCGGTTGGGCTGAAGGAGAATGCAAAGGGAAAGCTGGTTGGTTTCCTTTGGCTTACATTGAGAAGCGACAGAGACTTCCTACAAGCAACTTTGCTGCTGAAGTTTACTGAATCTCTTCGTCAAAGATTCATTTTTTTTTATTTTAACATTTGTGTCTGAAAAAAAAATTCTGTTTCTGTTCTGTCATTTCATCAAGAAATTATACATGCTCTTGTTCATTTGTTGATTCAAAATAGCTTTAACCTCCAAAAGATCTTTAATTTGGTGTTTGTTGAAGCCCTTGAAGGGTATTCTTATTGTAAAATTGAAGCTTCCAGGAAAAATCAATCCTATGAATTGCAGCACAAAAAATCTAAATTAGGAATTTGTAATTTAACCACAAAGTTTTGTCAAAATTCATCAATACCTTAATTTAAGCCTATAAGTATCATAAACTTTATATTTTTACCAATTTCAAAGTTTCTACATTTGGAACCAACCCTTTTCGAAACGCAAATCCAAAATGGTAGGAGGCTTTTGAACTTGGGAAAGATATGTTTATATCAAATTTATGAATTTTAAAAAAGAAAAGATAACGAATCAAATCCAAAATATCTCAATTTGCACTCCTGTGCAGAGCAACAAGAGAAGCATAAGCACCACCTGAAATCTTCATCAGCGTTTCATGCCTTCCTTTCTCTGCAATAACGCCGTTTTTCACAACCGCGATCACGTCTGCGTTCTTGATCGTCGTTAGCCGATGAGCCACAATTACAGTGGTCCGATTAACCATAACTCGATCAAGCGCATCCTGAACCACACGCTCAGATTCCGCGTCCAACGCACTTGTCGCTTCATCGAGCAACAAAACTTTTGGATCTTTAGAAATTGCACGCGCAATCGCTATCCTCTGCTTCTGACCGCCCGATAGCTGAACGCCGCGTTCTCCGACCGACGTTTCGTAACCGTGAGGCAACGAGCTGATGAAGTTATGAGCGTTTGCGGCTTGTGCGGCTGCGATTATCTCTTCCTCTGTGGCTCCACCGGCTTTACCATAGGCTATGTTTGATCTTATCGTCTCGTTAAACAAAATCGGTTCTTGGCTAACCAAACCCATTTGTTGCCTTAACCAACTCAATTTTAATGTTTGAATTTCCACCTGATCAAAGAAAATCATGCCTGAGTCTGGATTATAAAACCTCTCAATCATGCTTATCACCGTCGATTTCCCGCTTCCACTCTCTCCGACAAGTGCAACGGTCTGAAAAACAATCAAAAAACCAATCTTTAACCGGTGAATCCGATATAAACGGCGAAAAAATCTGTCTTTTTTTAACCTTTCCGGAAGAGATAGTCAAGCACAAATCCCGGAAAATTTGAACGTCCGGTCGCATCGGATACCGGAAACTAACATGTCGAAATTCGATATCTCCATGAACGTTTTGTAAAGTTGTGCCTTCATCAGAGCTCGAATCAATCTTTGGTTTACTATCAAGAATATCGAAAATCGACGCTGCAGAGTCCTTAGCTTTGTTTGAATCAGGTGCCATAGCACTTGTTTGAGAAACTCCAATCGCCATGATCGTCAATGCAAAGAAAACCTATATAAATCAAGACCGTATAAGAAAATCTCTCGAGATCACTAAACCAAACCGGATTTTAATTAAACCGGGAAGTTTTCTCTCTTCTTACCTTGAAGACTTCACCGAATGTGGCTTTACCTTGTTGAACCAACCATGCACCGATGATGAAACATACAGCATTAACGCAGTAGAGAGCAAAGAAGGAAGATCCGAAACCAGCACCGCTCTTAAGACCTAACCGAACACCTTCCTTCTTCGGTACGTCGCATTTCTGTTTGTATAATTCCATCACTTTGCCCTCTGCGCAGAAAGATGCAATTGTTCTTATGCTGCTCACTGCATCATTTGCTACTTGACTCGCTTCTTCATACATCACCTAAACCGAAATTAATTCATATCAATAAACAGAGAAAAAATAACCGGATTTTAACCCAAAAAATTGTTATCACAAAAAACCTTGGCATCAGCGCTGAAACCTTTAAGAAACTTAGCCTGAAGGTATCCTTGCAAGACTATAGCCGGAGACAGACTGAGAACTATGAACGCTAATATCAAATTAGCCGAAAACGCTATTATCAGACCGGCGGTTATAGTCGCTATATTTTGCACTATTAACGCCAACGCATCACCGACTAAACTCCTCACTGTTGTCGCATCCGTAGATAGTCTCGCTCCAATTGCACCGCTAAAACAAAATTCAGAAAAACATTGCTTAATCTGAAAACGCGTTTGGCTATTAGAATGGTAAGCATTTAGAGTACCTTGAATTCGCCGTGTCATCAAACCAACTGATTTCTTGATGAACCACTTTATCAAACGACATCAATCGGATCCGTTTAATCAGTTTTCCTCCAGCGACACCAAAAAAGTAATTCTGAACTGGGATCACAACGAAATTGGTTAAACCGATTGCGATGTAAATCAACGCCCAGAAACGTGAATCTTTCTTTAATTCATTTGGTTTCTCGTAGAACATATTGATCGATCTCGAAAGTAGCAAACCGAAGATGGGAAACAAAGTTCCATGAACCATTGCAGCCAAGGAACCGAGAAAGAGTACCGGAATCTCCGGTTTGTTGAGGTGAGCTAGCCGTTTCAGTGACACTTTTTTGTGCCTCACGGTTTGTTTCTCGTCTTGGATCTCATCGGTCTGGTTAATGTTAACCGTTCCTGGTATAAAGAAATTTGAAGCAAGCGAGAAAGAGTGGCGACGGCTCGATGAGTTTCGACTAACCGATCTTCTCACCGCCGATGATAGCCTATGGCTTCCCGATCTCTCAACGTGTACGCTAGTTTCAGGTATCTCTGATTCATTAGCTTTTTCCTTTGATCCTTCTTGAAGAAGAACCAACTGTGAATAAGCTCCATCTGGATCTTGAATCATCTCGTCGTGAGTACCTGTAAAAACATTCGCAAACGATTACTTACAGTGCACGATAATGTTTTAGAAAGTTGATGGCTTCTATTGCAAGGCAATTGATTACCTTTCTCAACAATTTTTCCCTGGTGGACTACGGCTATCAGGTCGGCGGTTCTTATTGTGGTCAACCGGTGAGCCACCACGACAGTAGTCCTGTTCGACATTAAGTTTACAAGCGCATTTTGAACGATGCGTTCTGATTCGGCATCCAACGCGCTTGTTGCTTCGTCTAGAAGCAAGATCTTAGGGTTTTTCAGTATCGCCCTGGCGATCGCTACCCTCTGTTTCTGGCCGCCAGACATTTGCGTCCCATGCTCTCCCACCATTGTATCCAGACCCTTAAACAAAGCAAATACTATTTCAGTAACATAAAACGAAAAAAAACTCAGCTAACCACAGTTAGCTATTACACTGAAATTTGAAGCACCTGTGGTAATTTGTCAATGAATTTAGCTGCGTTAGCGAGCGCAATCGCATCTCGAATCTCCTGATCGGTCGCGTCTTCTTTCCCGTAAGCAATGTTTTCTTTTATTGTGGTCGTAAACAGCACCGGTTCTTGACTAACCAACCCGATTTTGCTCCTAATCCATTTGAGCTGAAGCTTCTTCAAATCAATGTCGTCTATCAACACTTGTCCTGATTCTGGATCATAGAACCTTTCTATTAGACTGATAACTGTCGATTTCCCACTTCCACTTTGTCCTACCAAAGCCACCGTCTTGCCGCTTGGAACAAATAACGAAAATCCAGCAAAGATTTGAACATCAGGCCTAGCCGGATACCTAAAGTAAACATCTTTCAACTCAATGTCCCCTCTTATCTCCTCAAGAACATAACCGCTCATGTCATAAGCATCAATTTTGGGACTCCTCTTGATCGTTTCAAACATTTTGAAAGCCGCGGCTTGCCCTCCAGCGAAAGCATTTAGACATGGCGATGTCTGCCCTAATGACCTGAAAATTAAATTAGCAAAACGAGTTAACTTGAAGAACAAGTAAGATCCAATGCCAAGACTCGATTTGATGTAATAGGATTTCTAACTCACATTCCTCCAGTCATGACAGCGAAAATCACATTGATGACTTGTCCGCCATTGTAACCTTTCTCTGTTATCAGCTTTGCGCCAAACCAAACTGCTAAACCGTAGGTACAGAAGACCACGGCTAACATTGTACCGAGGCCTAGACCAGAGATCAAACCTTGTTGAACCATAGTCTTGTAAGCGGTCTCAAGCTTGCTCTCGTATTTTTCCGTTGCTTGTTTCTCTCCTGTAAACGCTACTACCTAAGAAACAAAAATCATTCTCAGTTGAAGAAGTTTTTCAAATTCACAAAGTTTAATTTCTCGAAAGGAGGAAAAAAGAAACAGAGAAAACTCACCGTTCTAATGGTTCCAACAGTTTGTTCAACTACGTTTCCAGCTTCTGCGTAAGCGACTTGACCACGACCAGCCATTTTAGACATGATTAGAGCCATTGCTCCACCTGCAATCACAATCAGAGGGATGCAACAGAAAAGAACGCCTGCTAATAGCGGGCCTTTATAAAGAGCAATCGCGAATCCTCCCAGAAAAGTTGTTGCTAACTGTATGAATTTCCCAACCTGTAGCATCAAAATCAACAGTTTCTTTCTTGTGTGGCAAGAAATCGTTTGTGCTGTGTGATTGAATTTAAATTAAAAGAAGAAACCTTTTCTCCCATAGCGTCTTGAATCAGAATTGTATCTCCAGACATTCTTCCGATGATTTCTCCAGTGTTTGTCTCCGTATCGAAGTAGCCAATATCTTGTCTTAATATCGTTTTCAGGTATAAACCACGAATTGTGGCGGATTGACGTTCTCCAGTTACCATCCAGCATGAGACCTCTGTCAAAGAATTTGCAAAATAAACTTATAACACAAGTTAGGGCAAAAGAAACAGAGAGTGGTAAGCTTACGGAGGAAGGCGGCGACGCAAGCGTATACTGCAAGGTAAAGAAAATATACAGCAACCTGTAAAATTCATACGATGGGAGTAAGTATGTTGATGAATCAGCTAGTTACTAATTTAGTCGATTATTTTCCATGTCAAAATTCTCATAAACTAAAGTTGCTTGAATAGATTAATTAACTTTAAAATCACATAAACAGTATCTTTGTCCATATCTTCAAAACAAAGAAAACATATAAAGGAATTAAGTATATAAGTAGATCAATCAATGTGATTTTAAAGCAGAAGTTAAAAGGACGTTTATTATTTAAGTTACATCATAAATAATAACTAAACTGAAATAACTCAAATTAATAAGTAATATAACAAAAAAAAAATCATTATTATTAAGGAATAGTGAAAATCGCTGAAATCAAGAATCTTTTATACTTTCGCTATTCTTTATTTATAGATTTACAATTTTGTTTTAAAAATAATTGTTTTCTATATTTCTATATATAATTAGTTATATATTTCCTATTATATTTTTTAATTATTTTCTATTTATGATAAAATTTTAATTATTACTATAGCATAATAAGTTAGGAAAAATGAAGAATTATTAGTCAGATTCATGCATTTCTTGTCCATTTGACAACTTTATTCTTCCATTTCTATTATCGATATCATCATATTGAGAAATGTAATTGCAAAATCTTTTTTAAATGTGTGTAAAAAATCTAAAAATTCTATTAAACAGAAAGAGACCAACCGAATCCTTAAATAAAAATATGTTTTCTTTCCGGATCGTGAAAATCCGACAACCGGTCCGATCTAATCAACTCCAAGTAATTAATAAAAAGAACATTTAAAGAACCCTAACCTTCCACACTTCTTCAACCATATGATCTGGATCAGTGGTGCCAAACGCGTTGATGAGTTTTCCGAAGATTAAAGTCATGAGAGGCTGAGTAGCGCCGTTAGCCATGCCGCCGATGGTCCCGACGGCCATCAAAGCGACGTCGGTTTTGTCAGCGAACGAAAACAGTTTGTGAAACCGCACTTTCTGACTTTCACCATTATCATTCTTCTTCATCCTATTCTCTTCCATTTTTTCGTCTCTAACCTCTTCTTTCTTCATATAAGAAAAAGTCGAGACTTTATAGCAAATTCGAAACTTTCACGAGATCTGTGACGAAAGAGGGAACAAAACAAAAGAATAGAAATCTTTTATATTGCACAAAAAGAAATCGAAAATTTGATAGAAATATTAAGAAACTTAAATCAATACCTGTAAGAAGGTGAGAATATGAGAATCTTATAGAGCTTCTAGACAGAGAGAGTTACGAAGTGGGAGAATGAAAAGGTGGTGAAATTTCAAGTACTAACTCACTTATTGTGTTCATTTCTCTCCTTAGTATATATAGAGTTAGATAGTCAAATACTATTTTGACTCAATATTACTTTCAAAATTTAAGAAAAAATATATATATAAAAACTATCATGGTTTTTCCTAAATAGACTTGTCAAATAATATATACACGATTAACACAACTGTTGTAATTTATCCTTAATTAATGTTTGCGTTATGTTGTTGTTAGAGTTAAATAAATCAGGCGTTAGAAGTTTATAGTGTCTTGTATAATCATCGTAATAATTATCTGTTAATTTGTAAATTATATGCGAGTTTATAATTTAATATTTTACAAATAATTTATTTCTTTTGTTCTCTTGTTTTTAATGTTATTTAGTCTTTGCTTAAGTTTTATCATAATTTCTAATATTTAGTTTTTCGATATGTTCGTATTGATGTGTTAAGAGTTTATAATGTCTTTGTATAAATAATGTATATTGCTTGTAATTTATGACATAGTTTTTTATTACTATTATTATGTATTTATTTGTAGTAATAATGTCTATATTTTTCTAGATTCAATAGAATGCAATTACTTGAATTCCGTAGATACTAACTTCTCTAATTTTCCTTGGAGAAAATTAAAAACAGGATCTAATGTATTATTTGGTTTCAAGCTAAGATGCTTTTGAGTGCAAATAGAGTAGTCTTGTATTGATTGGAATTAAAAGTAATTAGTATCATATTAAACATCTTTGAATTATATAAGGAGAATATGTACTGCCAGTGGAGAATCAAACAACTTTTATAGCCACAAATTTGTGTGAATGTTGCTTTTTTATGTGTATAATTAGTTAGTACATAATAACCATTGAAAAAAATAGTAAGTACAATTAATAAATTTCACATGTGATAATTTAGTTAGTGCAAATATGTTTTTTCTGATCTCTATTGGTTATCCAATCCAATATTTTTATACGAGTCAAAATAGAGTCAAAATTTACACATATAAAATAAAAAATATAGATGATATTCAGAGATTTATTTATCTTTTGGAATTCAATTGTTTTTATTTTTAAATAATTTTTTGAATTTTAAAATTAATGGTGATTTTCTCAAAACGTAAAGAATTAAAAGATGTATTTAGTCTATTGTTTATAAAATAACAAAGAAAAACATTACACATCCTTAATATATTATTTGAAAAAATATTTTAACAAAATAATTTCAATTAAAAAAATATTATATTAACGTGTTATCATTACAATGAATTTTAAATAAATATATAAATATTTTTAAAAAATACTAGAATAATTATAATATGTGTCATTGCTATTAATTTGATTAGAGAATTAATATATTTGATTAAACTAACCAAAAATACTATTAAATTTGTTAAAATCAATTGTTTTTATTTATTTTTATTTACATATATAAAAATTAATATTAAAAATATTTAAAAATAATTTTAAATAAAAGTTAAAATTATATAAATATTTAATTTATATTTACTAATAAAAAAATATTATATAACTTATAAATATTTTTCTCCACTCAAATCGTAGATATAAATCTAATTAGGCATCATCTCATAAGTCAGAACTCATGAATATAATGCATCATTTACGTAGTCAAAATTAATCACTTCTTCCAATAATTTGGATTGGTAGTGGATATTGGAATGAAACTATGATCATCTTTTTACACAGTGAAAATGAAGTATTCGATATGCATTCAGAAGTGAGACGTTATGAGATTAGCTATATTTTTTTAGTGGTTGACAAATTAAAGTTATATGATTAAGTTATAATGTTAAATCGTATTCTATACGATATTTAGAACTATTTATTTATACTTACCAGTGATGCACGCAAATAGTGACAATGGAATCGAACCAGATTCACTCAGTTATACTATCAACTAATGAGGTAATAGAATTCATTCGACTGTTAACATTCTCAAGACTGAAGAAATACGTATTGTTTTCTTCTTTCCTTTCTATTTCGTTTGACCGAGAAAAACTAATCCAATTTAAGAAAAATTTCTTTTGTTCATGTGGTATCCAGAGATTTTATACATTCTTAATATACATGTATCCGCAATTCAAACACAATACCATAATCTCGATTTTGAATCTGGTCGTTTTTGTTTTTCAGTCAACATGCATACAAAATATTGACTGAAAAATATGCATGTTGAGTAAAAATCTTAAGTAATATATTTCCACATCGGAAGTTACAAAAAATCTTAAGTACTATATAAAATATATATATTAATCGAGTCCAATTCGATCCATAATTAATTAGAGTTTAATTCTGCGGATTGAGAATCTAATCCTTCTAATAATAAAGTGATTTACGTGAATATCACCTACAGTCTTTTGCGGACTAATTATTTGATCGGTTGAGATTAATCTTTGAATGTGAAAGTTTGAGACTTTAGTTTGATGATTTTTTAGTGTACAACTTAGAGAATGTAAGAAAACAGAACACGGCAGTTTAACGAGTTCAGATTCCGTGAACGAAATTCTACGTCTCGCCGAGATTATACTCGGAATTCACTAAACCACTTTGCTCAAATCGAGTCTTTGCTTACAACCATTGTTCTCTCTTGTTTCTCTCTCTCTCTCTTTCTCACGAAACTTCCGACCACTCTATTTCTCACTTAGTCTCTCTCTCTGTTATATATTCGTTTGAACAAAAATAGAGTCTTCCTAACAATATCATTGCTAGAACAATTTCCTATGAGTTGACAAGCTTCTTGGATCTTCAAATGGTTAGACAGCCTCCTGATCACTTTCTGCTTTTCAGACTTTGTCAAGCTCGACTTCAGTCTTCTTCAGGTGACAGTGTACTTCTGTCTTGGAAGTTGTCGCCGAGAGAGGGAAAAGAAAAGTCAACTTCTCTTTGTTGCAAACTCCTTCTTGGGCCACTTCTTTTAATTTCTCTGGCCCAAATTAAGACTTCAAACCATACCGGTTTTCCCAACAAACTCCTCCTTAGTTTGAATCTTAATTTCCTGGTTTATTTCTGTGAATTCCAACCTCGGTTTTCCTCTGCATTCAAGCTGAGAATGAGAGCAGCTCCATAGCATCTTGGAGCTTCTTAACTGGTACAATCTTTGTGAAAATGTCTGCTGGATTCCAAGCAGTAGAGATCTTAATAACCTGCACAATACCTTCTACAATCTTTTCCCGGATAAAATGGAACCTCACATCTATGTGTTTGGTTCGATCATGATGCACTGAATTTTTGGACAATGCTATAGCACTTTGTGAGTCACACATTATCTCCACCTGCTCCTGATTATACCCCAATTCTTGCACCAACCCATTTAGCCATATTGCCTCTTTGATCGCATCAGTGAGAGCCATGTACTCTGCTTCTGTAGTTGAGAGGGCAACCACTTTCTGCAGACATGATTTCCAACTGATGGTGTTGTTTCCTGCTGTAAAAACACATCCAGTTATCGACCTTCTTCGATTAGGATCTGTGGCATAGTCTGAGTCACAGTATCCTCTGATTTTGAATGCTCCTCCTTGATGTTTAAAAGCTAAACTCACGTCTTTTGTTCCTTTTACATATCTGAGAATCCATTTGACAGCCAACCAATGTTCTTTTGTTGGACTTGTCATAAACCTGCTCACAACTCCAATAGGATAAGCCAAGTCTAGTCGTGATCCAATCATCAGATACATTAAGCTTCCTATAGCATTTGAGTAAGGCAATGATTTCATATATTCTTTCTCCTTTAAGAGTATATCATCAGTAGCAGCTCTCAATCTGAAATGTGCTCCAAGTGGTGTTGAAACTGGTTTGCATTCATCCATCTTGAATACCTTTAAGATTTTCTCGATGTACCTTCTTTGTGATAACCTCAAGATGCCTTTCTTTCTATCTCTGGTTATCTCCATTCCAAGGATCTTTCTGGCCTCACCAAGATCCTTCATCTCAAAAGACTTTCCCAGCAGATTTTTCAGATTCTGAATCTCATGTGAACTTGTGGAGGCAATTAGCATATCATCAACATAAATAAGCAAGTATATGAATATCTCATTTGTGAACCTTTTATAGTAAACGCATGAATCATACTTACTTCTTGAATAACCGGAATCTGTCATGAACTGATCAAAACGTTGGTTCCAAGCCCTTGGAGACTGTTTAAGTCCATAAAGTGATTTTCTCAGATGACACACCTTTTCTAACTTCCCAACAGTCTCATAACCCTCTGGCTGATCCATGATGATGAATTCATCTAAATCCCCATGAAGAAAAGTTGTCTTCACATCCATTTGCTCCAGTTCCATATCATGTTTCACCACCATTGGAAACAGCAAACGAATTGATACATGCTTAACTACGGGAGATAAGATCTCTTGGTAGTCAATCCCCTCTCTTTGGCAATATCCTTTTGCCACCAATCGAGCTTTATATCTAGGTGGATCACTGTCTGAAATGCCTGCTTTCTTAGTAAAAATCCATTTACAGCCGATACTTTTCTTGCTTGGAGGTTTTTCAATCAATTCTCATGTTCTGTTCTTGTGCAGTGAGTTCATCTCCTCTTCCATGGCTCTTTTCCATTTATCCTTTTCTTTACAGTTTACTGCCTCAAGAAAGGATTTAGGTTCTGCAGTATCTCCATCCATTGTTGTGGTTAATGCATAACCAACTAGATTGGTTTCATCATCATACCTTTTAGGAGGTCTTACTTGTCTCCTTGATTTGTCTCTTGCTAACAAGTAGGAATCCAAGTTCTCTTCCTCCTGAATTTCAATCATCTCATCTCTTTCTTGCTCAGCAACTGATCTTGCCTCTGTACCTTGATTGTTCTCTTGATAACTTGCAGATTCTCCTCTTTGAACTTCAAGATTTTCTGTTTCTGGAGTATCTCCTACCTCAAGAGTAATACTTCCTCCTTCTATAAGAGAACCACTTGTATGGGAAACACTTATTTCACTCAAGTGTTTATAGAGAGTTCCTTCTTTGAAAACAATGTCCCTTGAGATAACACACTTCTTTTCTTCTAGAAGCCAAATCTTGAAACCCTTCACGCCTGCAGGATATCCTAAGAAAATACCTTTCTTAGTTCGTGGTTTTAACTTCCCTTGGTCCACATGAACATAGACTACTAACCCAAATCTCCTTAGAATCTTGTAATATGGTGTTTGGCCTGTCCATAATTCATTTGGTATCCCAAAGTCTAGAGTAGAAGTAGGACTTTTATTTATAAGAAATACTGCAGTGGAGGCTACCTTTGCCCAGTATTGCTTGCCAAGTCCAGATTCACTCGACATGCTTCGAACCTTGTTCATAATGGTTCTATTCATTCTTTCTGCAACTCCATTCTGCTGTGGAGTGTAGGCACACGTTCTGTGTCTCTGAATTCCTTTATTCCTGCAGTAAGAATCAAACTCAATGTTGCAGAATTCAAGGCCGTTGTCTGTCCTCAGTGTCTTGATTTTCTTTCCCATTTGATTCTCAATAAGTGTTGCCCGTTCTGTGAATGCTTTGTAAACCTCATCCTTGGTTCTGAGAAAATATATCCAAGTTTTTCTAGAGAAATCGTCAATAAAGGTAATGAAATACTGGCACTTACCGAGTGAGAATGGAACTCTAATCAGAGTGGATGTACTCTAATTTTTCTCTTGTAACTCAGAATGGATGTACTCTAATTTTTCTCTTGTAAATTAGAGTGGATGTACTCTAATTTTTCTCTTGTAAATCAGAGTGGATGTACTCTAATTTTTCTCTTGTAACATGTTTTCCGGATCCAAAACTTACTCTATGTGATTTCCCATAAATACAATCTTCACAGAATGGTAAGTTTCTGACCTTTACTCCATTCAGATGTCCCTTCTTGCTCAGCACTTCTAAACCTTTAGAACCAATGTGTCCCAGCCTGTTATGCCAAAGTGTTGCATCATCTAATGTCCCTTCTATGTTGTTGGTTTCTCCAATGTAGGTGGATCCATCTAGGTAATACAGAGTATCCTTCTTTATGCCTTTCAACACTGTATCTTCTCCTTTCATAATCCGTAGAACACCTTTTCTTGATTCAAACCAACAGCCTTTGTCTTCCAAAGTTCCCATTGAAATTAAGTTCTTTGACATATCTGGTATATATCTTACCTGTGTAAGTAAAATAGTCGTACCATCTCCATTTATGATCCTTATGTTTCCTCTTCCTTTCATGTTTGACATAGTATCTTTGACATATCTGGTATATATCTTACCTGTGTAAGTAAAATAGTCGTACCATCTCCATTTATGATCCTTATGTTTCCTCTTCCTTTCATGTTTGACATAGTATCATTTCCCATAATCACCTTGCCACTCTCTTCTTTAGTGAAGTCCAAAATCCAGTCCTTTCTGCAGGTCATGTGAAAAGAGCACCCAGTATCGAGAATCCATGAATCTGTTCCTTCACAGTTGGTGCTAAGAAGTGCTTCTGAAGCGACTAAAGCAGCTGCATCAGTCATTGATGCAGTAACATTTGAAGTTTCTCCCTTTTCAGATGTTGTGTCTCTCGATTTGTTTCTTTCTTTCCACACATAGCATTGTCTTTTGTAATGCTCTTCTTTCCCACAGATCCAACATGTTTTAGACCCTCCCCTGGATTTAGATCGTGATTTAGACTTGTTCTTCTCCACCCCCTTTTGTTTCCTTTCAGGGGTTCTACCCCTCTCTTGACTGTATAAAGCTTCAGAGGCATTTTTGAGCTGTTTTCCATTTGCACCAAGCTCCAAACTCTTTGATCTTATGGCTACGTGAATGTCATCAAGAGTAAGAGTTGTTCTGCAGTATTTCAAAGTCTCTTTCACTTGATCAAATTGTTTTGGCAAGGACATGAGCAAAATGATTGCTTGATCTTCTTCTGAAACTGACACTTTAACATTCTCCAAATCGGCTATAAGCTTATGAAAGTCATCCATGTTTCCTTCAATGGATAACTATATATCCGTTGTTTCCGATAGATTCTGTTTGGCAGAGATTTTGCCATGTACAATCTGTCCAAGAAATTCAACATTTGCGCAGCTGATTTCTCCTTTATAATTGTTCTCAACACATTGTCTGCAACACTCAGAATAATAGTGGATCTAGCTTTACCTTTCTTCTCCTTCAACACTTTATCCTTTGTTTTTCCTGAGACAGTTTCTAGTTCTCCTGTTTTTGCAGTGGAATCCTCTGCTTCAGAGGTTTCTTCTTCCTTTGTCAGCCCTTCCAACAGCCCCAACATCTCCAGATGAGCCAGAAGCTTCTCCTTCCACAAAATGTAGTCTCCTTCCCCATCAAACTTCTCTATGTCAATCTTTCCCGAGGTCATTTTTCCTTAACTCCCTTGTTCAGCTTGTAATGCCTGGAGCTTTGATACCAATTTGTGAAAGTTTGAGACTTTAGTTTGATGATTTCTTAGTGTGTAACTTAGAGAATGTAAGAAAACAGAACACGGCAGTTTAACGAGTTCGGACTCCGTGAACGGAATCCTACGTCTCGCCGAGATTATACTCGGAATTCACTAAACCACTTTGCTCAAATCGAGCATTTGCTTACAACCACTGTTCTCTCTTGTTTCTCTCTCTCTTTCTCACACAACTTCCGACCACTCTATTTCTCACTTAGTCTCTCTCTCTCTCTGTTATATATTCGTTTGAACAAAAACAGAGTCTTCCTAACAATATCATTGCTAGAACAATTTCCTATGAGTTGACAAGCTTCTTGGATCTTCAAATGGTTAGACAGTCTCCTGATCACTTTCTGCTTTTCAGACTTTGTCAAGCTCGACTTCAGTCTTCTTCAGGTGACAGTGTACTTCTGTCTTGGAAGTTGTCGCCGAGAGAGGGAAAAGAGAAGTCAACTTCTCTTTGTTGCAAACTCCTTCTTGGGTCACTTCTTTTAATTTCTCTGGCCCAAATTAAGACTTCAAACCATACCAATTTCCTAATATTGAAGATATTAAATTTTTAATAACAACATATTATTTTTGTTTTTATTGATTTTTATTATGCTTAAATTTAATTATTACATGATTCATCATTACACAGATGATATAATTAACATTATCTATTTGAAAAAAATATTTTCTAGAAAACAGTCTCGATTAAAGTATTATCTTTAAGACCACAATGTAATGTGGTCCAATCCGACAAAGCCTGCAAAAAACCTATTGTGATAGATTAAAAACCTACGAACGTATACTAATCGACAGTTCTAAACTTATATACATTAATTATCAAAATTGTGTCCATAATGAAATGATATTGGAATCCACCAAACTTATTGATCACACAATGATCAATATTGACAATCTTAATGCAGAATATGATATTTGGTGGAGATTGAGGTGTGGGTCATTTGACTGGTTCCAAAATTAAACACATAAACTCAGAGAATTTGATTCAGCAAACAAACTAAATCCACACAATCAAAGAGACTAAAAATCACATTGGACTCAAATAATCAAGAACACAAAAACACAAGATTTGAAGAGAAATTTAAATTTTTTATTAAATCAATGATAATGTATTCTTTACAATCAACAGGGAACACCATCAGTATATACCGAGTTTATATTGCAGTGTAGAAAAATTCAATTTGCAATAGAGAAATACCATGTAATAGCATCAAATTAATTTTTATAGACAAATATACCACAGCTTATAAATTCCCATATATAGCATTATAAACATATACAAAAAACTATTATATCTTTATTTTATAGAACTTGTGTTGACGAGCATCACACCAAACGAGGCTACGATTTATCTCCGACAAAAGATATGCGGAAACACGATCTCCATTTCCTTCTCCGGCGTGATCTATGACAACGTCATCTCCGGCGAGATCTCTTCAATTTTGTCTCCCTCATTTCGTTGATTTTAGAAGGATTTCTTCAATTTCGGCAACGTCAACGTCATCTCTGGCTAGATCTCTTCAAATTCGATCTCTTTCTCGAAGATATCATATGTAAAAATAACCATATCGTCTGCTATGATTGACACAAGAAGCAACACAAAAGTAAAACTAAACCAAATCTGAGATTTTTCCATTTTTCTTCTTGTCCAGATTGACAGCTTTGGTATAGTCATTGTGTCACAGCATTGTTGTCACTAAACTTTATAGTTTCTAAGTAAGACTAATAACTTTCTGTCATTTTATATGAGATAATAGAATGTTTGGTTACCCTCAGATGAGATAAAAACATTTCTCTTTGAATGCTTGGTTACCTTCACATGACATTTTATATGAGATAATAGAAATTAATTGACTTTCTCTTTGTCACTTTCACCCAACTCTTCTTGCCTGATAATCTTTTTAGATGACGTGTATCAGCAATAATGATATAGTTTTCTTATAAAGATGCATATATTGACTGCATTTTGTCTTCCTATGAAAAGAAACTGAAACATGGCACTTCACTTCTTTTTTGGCCCATCTAAAATCTTTGATACTATGGCTTTAAGCTGGTATGTTGTCTATGTGGAGTCCCATATCCTTTTCTACCACGTTTGATAGGTACACCTGATTTCTCTTCAATGACCTAATGACATGAAGTTCCTCGGTTGAATAAAACTTGGTATGATTATTTTGAGAAATGTAAGAATCACTTGGAAGTTCTGGTTCCATAAAAGTTTTTGGTACTGTGTTGACAAGAGACAGCATAGAATAATTTTTTTTTGTATGTCTTTTATTGATGTGACAGATGTTGATAGGTTACATAGGATTTATTAAATTTTAGGAAGTCTTTATGCAATTTTAGGTAGTATCTTTTATGGTTTAGGAATCCTTTCTTAAAATGTTGATTTTAGGAAGACTTTGTTCAATTTTAAGTAGTATCTCTTATGTTTTAAGAATTTCTTCCTAAAACGTTATTTATGAGCATATGTTTGATGTTACCTTTTTCTTTTGATTAGTTAATCAAGAAAAAATATGTTTGATTGTTCTTGGACTTATGTTATTTATGCTTCTAATCTATATTATATGATAATGTATTCCACTATATAGTTTATAATGCCCAAATTCCATTCTAATATCATGAAAAGACTAGTGTTTTGGTGTTCAATAACATTAATATTTAAAGAATCAGTGAAAACTTTCAAATCAGTAGTAGTGATGTTCTTTTGGTTGAGCTGAAAAGTACATCTACCAAAATTATATCAACTTTCTTAGTTCCAGTTGAATTGATGGCATAATAGTGTAATAAGTAATGCAAGAAAAAAGCAGATTAAATTTTAGGAAAACTTTATACAATTTTAGGTAGTATCTCTTATGTTTTAAGAATTCTTTTCTAAGATTTTATGCAAGCTTTTAACTCTAAGTTTATTAGCACATGAACCTCGAAATGAAACATACAATAGCAACTTGAGAGTAAAAGTGCAGATATTAGGATTTTTTGGTAGCTGTTATAGTCTTGTCCAAAAGATCTGTAAATCCAGAGTAGCAACATTAATACATTAAAAACTCATCTACCAAAAGATGAAACAAATATAACATTTACCAAAAGTGTTACGGAGCATAATTATAGATTTTCCAGAAATCACAATCACTTATAAAGAAAATATTGATCAATGAACGGTTAATTCCACCTAAATGAAACACAATTGAATAGCACACTTTTTTTACTGTGGACATACATTTTTTCTAGAGAAAGTAATTGTGTTCTGTTAAAATAATATTTTTTCAGACTGAAAAAATGCTATTTGTGATAATGATTTTCTTACTAAGCTATATTTTATGGACTTTTATCAAATCACATCTATATGTAATGGATAACTCCACACATTACATGCATTTTAAAATATTTTTAAACCAACACTCTTATACACATAAATCTGAACTTTGGAAACATTCATACAGAATATTCAGATGATTTTTTTAGCCTTAAATCCAGACAGTTTCAGAACAAGAAGAAGCTTGTTAATAGCAGAATCACAAGATCCTAAAAATCACAACACCATTTAAGAATACCAAGAAAAAATATCGATAAGTAAATCATCAATTACAACACAAAAACTAAGGAACAAATCAATTATAACACAAATTACAACAAAACTAAAACATGTCTATAGTACTTAATTTCTCAGAGAAATTTCATCAAATATCCAGAGAGCAAAAATTAACAAAGGTGAGGATTATCTGATAACATTCAATTTTGGAAGCATATGAAAACAAAACCTAAACGAAATCCTAGATTTAGCACATTCAACACCAAAACAAGTAGTATGAAGTCTATGGAAGTTGAAATGACAACAAAACGAAAACAAGCTAACCCGGGACTCTTACAGAGCGAATGCGACACAGAGTGAGCAGTAAGAGAGGTGACGGAGTAAGATAATCGATGGAGTAAGAGAATCGGCGGAGTAAGAGAGTCGACAGAGTAATAAAGGCGGTAGTGGAGAAAATATTTCTAGAGAGAAGATTTCGGCGGTGGTGAAAAGAGATATCACGTAAAAAGAATAATAGAAATATAAGAGATTAGGTTAAAATTAGGATAATTTAGTCTTTTTACAATTAAAAAATACTATATTTCGGAGTTTAGGGTTATTATGATGTTTTAGTCACTAAAATTTGTTTTAGTGCTAAATGAGTCATTTGCACTTTGCAATACATCCACGAAAGTCTTCACTTCAAGTAGATGCTAAAACTCGGTATATAAAAATTTAATATCAAGTTAAAACACTATAAAGGGTAATTCATATGTATTTTCTTTCTAGTTGAAATATGTGATAATTTTTGTGTCTAAAGTGTTTAAAGGTGAGGGAAAAATAAGTGTAATAGTAGTTGCATGATTTGTATATTTGTTTTAAATATCTAGAGTACGATTTCACATTTTTCGTCAGTATAAATATATAAATATATTGGATTATTAAATCTTAACATCACATCTTCCGATGTGAACGAGGTAAAACAAAAAAAATTTAAGGAGTAAAAGCAAAAACAAACAGACAATTAAATCCAATATGGGCTGAGAGAATCAGAAGTTAAAAGCCCAATATGATAGGCCCGTTATATCGTTGACCCAAAAACCCAAAAAATAGATACATAAAGTGTGTAGCGTAGAACGGCGATGCATCATTGTTAAACCTACAAGAACTATTTTTGAGAAGAGGAAGAAGGAAGACAAAGAGGCAATTTTTAAGTAGACGGAGAAACTATGGCGGTAGAAGACACTCTCAAGCCTGTTGTTACGGAAGAAGCGAACCCTAATTTTATAGAGAATCCAATAGATCGATACCATGAAGAAGGTGATGATGCCGAGGAAGGAGAAATCGTTGGCGGAGACGGAGACGTAGACGAATCGAGCAAATCCGCCGTTCCTCAATCGCATCCACTGGAGCATTCGTGGACTTTTTGGTTCGATAATCCTTCTGTGAAATTGAAGCAGGCTGCTTGGGGAAGTTCTTTGCGATCCGTGTTCACGTTCTCGACTGTTGAGGATTTCTGGAGGTTAGGTTTCTTTTTTCTCCGACCCAATCTTCGTTTAATTCAGTAATCCTGCTTCTGAGTTCTTTTAGATTGGTTTTTGTTTGGGTTGCAATTTCACGAGAAAGTTATCTTCTTTGTTGGTGGATTAGATAGATCCCATGAAGTCATCGTTATTATCTGTTTTGGAAGAATACCCTCTTGGTTTTTGAAATTTGTAGGTAAAGCTTATGTTTTAAAATATATAGCAAAATTTTATACATAATCTATTGCTTCACAAAAACTAAACTTTGAACCAGAAGGTTGCTTCACACTCCTTGATGACTGTGGGATGATGTTGCATTGTCTTTTGTTCTTTTTGGTTGTGAATCTCTTTTTCATGAGATCAATAGGTTAGTACTTTGCTCTATCGACTTATGTTTTTCTTTTTGGTTACAGTCTGTACAATAACATGCGACATCCAAGCAAGTTAACAAATGGAGCTGACTTTTACTGTTTTAAACACAACATTGAGCCTAAGTGGGAGGACCCTATTTGTTCAAACGGAGGCAAATGGACTATGACTTTCCCTAGGGAGAAGTCTGATAAATGCTGGCTCTACACCGTATGGTTTTATAGTTTTTGTCGTTCGTTTACTTAATCGTTAGTTTCTGCTTCACCATCCAACCTAGTCTAACAAAGTTTTTCTTTTCACATGCTGTTGTCTAGTTGCTTGCATTGATTGGAGAACAGTTTGATCATGGAGATGAAATCTGCGGAGCTGTTGTGAACATTAGAGCAAAGCAAGAAAGGATATCCATTTGGACTAAAAACGCTTCCAACGAAGCTGCTCAGGTAATTAAAATAAGATAAAATAAAGAGACCTCTTATTAACAAAAACTCATCAAACCTGTCTTTCTGCTAGAAAAGTATAGATATATCATCTTCTTCAATAATACTATGAGCTTGTTGCAGGTGAGCATTGGAAGACAATGGAAGGAAATTCTTGATCACAACAACAGCATAGGTTTCATCATCCATGTAAGAAGAGAGCTTCTCTTGATTCTAATTCAAATGTCTCTTCTTCAGATATCTTACTGTTTGTTCTTTGTTTGGTTTGGTTTGTGATTTTTCTTTTCAGGAGGATGCGAAGCTTGACAGAAACGCAAAGAACACTTACACCGCTTGAAACGCAACAATCTCTCAAATCTTTTCGTCGTTTCAATTACAGTTTTGTATGTGAGAGATCTCTATTTATATCATCAAAAACATTACATGACACCATGACACAGTCTTTGATGGTTCACAAGCACTAACATTTCTTTTAACATTATATATAAGTATGGTCTTTATAGAATTTATTGTGCCCTTGCATAAAAGTAAAACCAAAGACAACTTTGATAGTTCCACCACGCTTCAACTGATGTAATTACAATTTTAGTTGACAAATACCCTTAAGACCTATTGGGCTTTAAAAACCCATAATCCTCGGAACGTCTTGTTTTGACACCTACGTATTCCAAGTTTTGGTTTACTAAAGTGATTTAAAAACGTGATTGGACCGGTTGAATTACGAAGTAGTAGTCAATTTATAAAAACTTATAATAGTAGTTGATTTTTTAAAAATTTAAAACCGTGAGTCAGACTTTATAAAGCGTTTACAAATTTAATACAAAGTCATGTAAATATATTTATATTGAAATATATTATTGGAAAATAGCAAAATTAGTACAACCAATCAGACTAAATGCACATTAGGTTCATTGGTTTTTAAATCATTAGTTTACTATAGTTATATTCATGCGATGAGTCGATAAAAATATCATAAATAAAATTATTTATTAATAAATATAAATTAAATAATTATTTAATTTTAAATTTTATTTAAAATTGTTATTAATATTAGGTTTTTTATATAAATTAAGAAAATAAAAATAATTATTTTTATGAATTTATTTATAATCAAATTAATAACAATTATATATATTATAATTATTTTAATAATTTAAACTTATTTATATATTTATTTAAAATTTATTGTAATTATGATATCATGATATTTATTTTTTAATATTTCTCAATGTATTAGGGATATTATAACTAATGTATTAGAGATATTGTTTTAGCAGTAATCAATTTAACTCGATTTTCTGACGGTGACCGGTTTGATTAACCGAGGAAAGGTAAACCAATTTAAGTTGATTTTCTGACGGTGACCGGTTTGATTAACCGAGGAAAGGTGAGTGTCGGTAGGAGATCTACATAACGAGTATGTCAACTGTCTGATAAGGACCACTTGGGAGTTGGGACGACAAGATTCTTCCATTCATACTCTTATTTATTTTGCACAATAATAGATTACTTCTTTTTTATTATTATTATTATTAAGCAATCTTCGATTCATCTGTTCTTTTATTTGTATCTTATAAACAGAAAAGGTTTCTTATGTAATCGTCAAGTATATGTTTCAACAAAGGTAAACCACAACCATAATCTGATAACTATTTTTAATAAATCTGGTAAATCAACACCGAAAACACCTCAAAATATTTAAAATAAACAAATTAATATATATTTTATATAAAAACGCACACAAAAAGGGTTGAAAAAAAAAACATATGGATGCATGTGCAGCTTTAGATCTAAATCTATACGACTATTGTAATACTTTAAAAGATCTTGCTGCGAAACTACACACATTTAATTCAAACAGTAAGCTTTTCTATATCTTTTTCAAAATTTATTAAATCAAACGCGCCTTCAAGATCAAGTTAAAATCAAATCTTAATTTACTGTCCCGATTAATGAAGAGGAAGACACTATTTTAAGTGATTTCTCTCTCCATCACACACAAAGCTTTAGACTTTGTGTAGCTCATCACTGAAAAGAGCTCAAACAGAAGATCTGAAAAGGGAAAGAGATTTAAGAGTCTCTCTGCAACAAGATCTACATCGATCAGGTGACTATTTATTTTTTTTTGTCTCTAACACAGCTTCGCTTCTAGCTCTGCAACTGTATCTTGTTTTAGCGAGATCCGTTCTGGGTTTTTGAATTCATTGCTAAAGTTACAGTCTTTAAATCTCTTTATGTTGGGTTTACTCTTTAAATCGATAAACTCTTGTTTTCATTTGCTGCAGTCTCGGTTTCGATTTGACATGACTTACACTGAATTTGCTAGAGCGTCTTTAACAGATCTTGATATTTTTAGCTCAAAGTAGTGTGTTTTACTGAGAATCAAGTTTATGATTTGTTCAAATGATGCAGGAGATTTCAACAAAACATGGGTTCTAAGCATAATCCACCAGGGAATAACAGATCGAGAAGTTCTCTATCTCTAATTGTTGTGATTGGTTTATGCTGTTTCTTCTACCTTCTTGGAGCATGGCAAAAGAGTGGGTTTGGTAAAGGAGATAGCATAGCAATGGAGATAACAAAGCAAGCTCAATGCACAGACGTTGTCACTGATCTTGACTTTGAACCTCATCACAATACGGTGAAGATTCCTCAAAGATTAGCTGATCCGAAACCCGTTTCTTTCAAGGCGTGCGATGTGAAACTCAAGGATTACACGCCTTGTCAAGAGCAAGACCGAGCCATGAAGTTCCCGAGAGAGAACATGATTTACAGAGAGAGACATTGTCCGCCAGAGAATGAGAAACTACGTTGTCTTGTTCCAGCTCCTAAAGGGTATATGACTCCATTCCCTTGGCCTAAAAGCCGAGACTACGTTCACTACGCTAATGCTCCTTTCAAGAGCTTGACTGTCGAAAAAGCTGGTCAGAATTGGGTTCAGTTTCAAGGGAATGTGTTCAAATTTCCCGGTGGAGGAACTATGTTTCCTCAAGGTGCGGATGCTTATATAGATGAGCTAGCTTCTGTTATCCCAATCAAAGATGGCTCTGTTAGAACCGCATTGGACACTGGATGTGGGGTAAGTCTACTACATTTTCGCTCTTGAAATACGTTTTGGTTCTTGTCTTTGATTCTTCTTTCAATATCTAGGTTGCAAGCTGGGGTGCTTATATGCTTAAGAGGAATGTTTTGACTATGTCGTTTGCGCCACGTGATAACCACGAAGCCCAAGTCCAGTTTGCACTTGAGAGAGGTGTCCCAGCGATTATCGCTGTTCTTGGATCAATTCTTCTTCCATATCCTCCAAGAGCCTTTGATATGGCTCAATGCTCGCGATGTTTGATACCATGGACGGCAAACGGTAAACAACAACTATTTAATTAAGCGCAAGTTCACATTTCTTTGCCTACTTTATACTCATAATGTTGTCTTTCCATCTTGATTACTTGTATAGAGGGAATGTACTTAATGGAGGTTGATAGAGTCTTGAGACCGGGAGGTTACTGGGTTTTATCTGGCCCTCCGATCAACTGGAAAACCTATTACAAGACGTGGAACCGAACTAAAGAAGACCTCAACGCTGAGCAAAAGAGAATAGAGGAAATTGCAGAGTCCTTATGTTGGGAGAAGAAGTATGAGAAGGGAGACATTGCGATTTTCAGAAAGAAAATAAATGATAGATCCTGTGATAGATCAACATCGGTTAACACCTGCAAAAGAAAGGACACTGATGATGTCTGGTATAAGGAAATGGAAATGTGCATAACACCGTTCCCTAAAGTATCAAGCGAAGAAGAAGTTGCTGGAGGAAAGCTAAAGAAGTTTCCCGAGAGGCTATTCGCAGTGCCTCCAAGCATCTCTAAAGGTTTGGTGAATGGTGTCAATGCGGAATCTTACCAAGAAGACATCACACTATGGAAGAAGAGAGTGAGCGCATACAAGAGAATCAACAGATTGATAGGTACCACTAGATACCGTAATGTGATGGATATGAATGCCGGTCTTGGTGGATTCGCTGCTGCGCTCGAATCACCAAAATCTTGGGTTATGAATGTGATTCCAACCATTACAAAGAACACACTGAGTGTTATCTATGAGAGAGGTCTCATTGGTATCTACCATGACTGGTAAAATTTAGATGCAAACGATATTTTTCTTCCTCCATTAATTGCAGTCATCTCTCGATTTTTCCAATATGTTTCCTTTGAAAATCTCTGCAGGTGTGAAGGGTTTTCAACTTATCCAAGAACCTACGATTTCATTCACGCTAATGGTGTCTTCAGCTTGTACCAGCACAGGTAAAAGATTGTACCTTTAATTTAACACTAAACTTTCTGAACTAATTAACCCTTAATTCAACCCTAAAGCTACAAACTTTCTGAGATATCTCAGATATAACTACACAAAATATTCTGTATGTGCTTGGCTTACTTGGATTATGGGCTAATTTCATTTCGCAGCTGCAAAATCGAAGATATTCTTCTGGAAACGGATCGGATTTTACGGCCGGAAGGAATTGTGATTTTCCGGGATGAGGTTGATGTTTTGAATGATGTAAGGAAGATCGCCCAGGGAATGAGATGGGACACAAAATTGATGGATCATGAAGACGGACCACTCGTGCCGGAGAAAATTCTCGTCGCCGTTAAGCAATACTGGGTCGCCGGCGACGATGGAAACAGTGCGCCGTCGTCGTCTTCTGATAATAGTGAAGAAAAATAAACAAATAAAAAAACTCCTCAGCTATTTAAATCCCTGTAAGTTTACAGATTTACTTCATTTAACCAGAAAGTTTTGTTAAGATCAATTAAACCCAAAATGTAGAACTATGAAAATCTACAATAATGCATCTTTTGTTACAGAATTTATTATTATTTTGTGATTGAGAAACGAATTGATGAGTTTATTTTGTATGTTTTCAGGTAAGGTTTCTACTTTATGGAACCTGGATAATTCTTATCAAAGGAAGTAATACGAATTTCCATGAGAGAAAGGTGTCGAAACTTGAAATACAACATAGAATATGATTAAGCATTTAAGACGAATATGTGCATTTATGTGTTATTTTTGTTTCCTAGCTTTTATTTTAAGTTTTGAAGGAAAAGAAAAAGTTCCCTGTGTCTCCAAGATAGTAGAAGCCTTTTTCATTGATCCTACAAATTGATATTTTCCACGGTTTCTATTTCTAAACCATTTTAAATTATCCGAAAGTTTAGAAAACAAAAAAAAGAATAGTAAATCGCCATTGATGAAATAAAAGAACCAATAAAAAGTTTAGAAAAGCAAAGCACACTCTCCAATTTCCAACAATTACTTTCATAAAAAAACTATTTTTTAATTAAATTATTCTATAACAAGTTCAATATCATCCAGTTTTGATTTCTATGTTGTTTTTTGAAATATAGTTTTATCATTTAAAAAATTATGTATATCCTGATACACATTTTAATTAGCTTCACACAAAGAAATATTTGTAATAACATGATTGATAATATTTTTCAGCTAAACCACTAATGTAATATTATTAAAAGTCTGTTAATAATTGAAAAAAAAAACGCTTTTAGTTTACAAGACACGTGAAAATATGAAATGAAAAGCGTTTTCATCACCACGATCTCAATCTTATCTGTGTCGGACTAATAAAACTGAATAATTCAACAACTACTACGACTTTAACAAATCTAATCATAATGAACTAAGAAATTAGGATCAATTATTTCGAACTTTTTTAGTTAAATTATAATGCCAGTGAATTCAAACTACTTTCCTCCCTCACAGCAACATAAAACGTATCTTTTTCAATAATAAAATTAAAAATGATGCGAGTTAAAAATAGGTGTGGCTATAGAGTAAAAAGCATTGGGATGGGACACATAAAACATTTGAACTTCATTCAATTACAAATACATATACAAACAAGATTTCTTTTTGACAAATGTTCGCTGTCGGTTTCACGTTGAACATGAAACATAAACAGTATTTAGATATGTAAGTATACCTCATTGTTTTGTTTTTAAATTTCTTTTCTTCTTCTATTACGTATTCTTTCATATAACCTTTTTATATTAAATGTCTTTTTCTTTTTGTTATTTGTGGTACAATCGACGATCTTAATAACTTAGCATATAATAAAGAAAAAAAATATCAAACTCCACACATATAAAAATAATATATGCATGACAATCGACCAAACCGGAATTCCAACCAAACCAGTTCCAACCAAACCAACATGTATGGTAAATATTTAATTTGCCTTAATCGCCACATCAAAACAAAATCAGCTATACCATTTTTACACCAATTAGATCAACAAATCGTGATCTATAACTAATTAGATTTTATAGTTTGAATATCAAAATAAGTTGAAATCCAGTAAAAAAAAAATTAAAAAGATAGATATTTAACAAATTTTTTGGTCTATATAGACATGCCTATTTAGGTACGGTTAAGCCCAATTGACATCTGTACTCCTCCATACCAAATATATATGTGACTAAATAGCTTGAATTGAACTGAAACCATAACCGTGCCAAACCACCATTTGAAAGGTGAGGAGGAACTATGGGCTTTCCAATAACTGTGTGCTATTCAGTTCTTTTTTTGTTCTATCATTAGCTCATATAAAGTTTTTTTAAGGTTTTTTTCCCATTCTCGAAAATATCAGAACAAGTTCTTTCAAAAATATTATTAATATTCTTTTTTTTTTCAAAATATCAACAAAAAACATTTTTTTAAATACTATAAAAGTAAAATTTAAATCTTAAAATTCATAAACCATAATAACTACACCCTAAACTCTAAACACTAAATCTTAAATCCAAATTATTTATTTCAAATCTAAGTATTTAAATTATAAATTTTTGTTATAAATTTTTAGTGTTTACGATATTTAAAAAAAGTTATGATGGTACTTTTGAAAAATAAAATTAGGTCTTTTTGGAATTTTGTTATTGATATTGCCCTTTATAGTATAGTAGCTAGTATTTGTCTAGATTGTAATTTGGGTAGGTACACACTTATACAACTTTATATCAATGAATAACTGATTCTATATCGATAGCTTTGTATATTAAAAAGCAAAAAAAATCAAAGTGGTTACTTCTCACATTTTATATCTTTACAAAATTTCACTCACAAAATAATTATTCAAACTAAAAAATTTAGAAATGATAACAAAACTTTCAAACCAGACCGCCATAAAGTTTAATTGAGCAATTAAATGTTAATAAAACAATTAATCTCTGTCTTGTATATTAGTTGATGTTTAAAGTTTTGGGCAATTGTATAAAATAGCACTTTTTTAAGTTTTTATTTCAAAAATATCATCATTAATTTAAATTTACAATAATAGCATAAATTTAAAATTAAAATGTATTAAAACTATATTTTAATTAAAAAAATTAAATCATAAATTAGAAAAAATAAACCTAAATATAATACTTTAAATTTATGTATAATTTATTTAAAGTAAATAAGTATTTTTATATAACTATTTGTGTTATTTTTGGAATTTTAATTTTAAAATACTAGATTTAGAAGAAAATCTTTAAAAAATCCTATTTTAGGGTATTATTATAAAGTTTTTTACATACATATTAAAAAATCATTTTTTCAAAATTTAACATGAATTATTACCAGTTCTGAAATAATTCAACCAATAATAATACATTATGCTTTTTTATAGTCGTTTTATTGTGAAATATTTCCATTTAATTTTTCTAAATATCATATTTTTAAAGTTTTTGTGTCAAAATAGCGTTGTTAGTTTAAATTTTTAACAATAACACAAATTTAAAATTAAAATATATTAGTTAATGCTTAAAGTTTTTTATAGACATATTAAAAAAATCATTTTTTTCCAAACTTTAACCTGAATTATTATCAATTCTGAAATAATTCAACCAATAATAATACATTTCCACATCCTCTCTGGTAGTCGCTTCATTGCGAAATTTTTTTCGTTTAATTTCTTTCTCCTTTATAAAATATTATATTCTTGTATACATCTTTCATCTGTTCTTCGCCCAATCATTAAATCTTCACGATTTCATAATCTTGATTAGCATATTGACTGTTCGATCCTATTCGATCATCAGTTCAGGATCTTAGTTTCGTCCGGTTCAGTCTCATCGATCTTTTAATCTATTTTATATGTTTTAGCCAACTCAAATTAATGTTATATAAGCAATTTGAAATCGATTTGGCCATTTGTTTCAAGTTGTGAACAACATATTTTAGTCAGGTTTGCATAACTAACTGCAAATAATTGTAAAATCAACCATCTCTATCACATATGATTATGTCATTCCAGTGCCAACCAGAGTATCAAGAGACGTTTTAAACAAAACTTACGACAATCATATTTGTTTTAATTTAATTTTGCATCTTAGTTTTTGTTTTTTTAGCTAATTATATTAATTTTAATTTTATATTTGCATCTTATCTGCATTTATTTATTTAATTTATTTTTAATTGATGAACTTAACATTTTGTATTATTTAAGTTCTGATATATTTTAAATGATATGAATTTAGATAAATTTTAAAAATTATTACGATTTTTTATTGAAATTATTTGCAATCCTATTTAAAAGCACGAGATTTGTATCTTGTATTTTTACTAACAAGTTTCTCTAAATACTTAATTAAACTAACTAAAATATCTGGAAAATGGAAAATTTGTAAGTAAATTTGCTCTAACGTGATAAGTGATAATTTAAGGGGGAGATAAACCTTTCTTTTCTGTCAAAGGAAACCTATATTATATTATAATATATATATATATATATTAATTAAAAAAACCAAAAAAGAGATAACTTTTATCCTTTCTTTTGTTAAGTCAATTACACTTTTATCTTCGTGACCCTTTTTATTATCTTTATCTTTTTTATTGTCAATGACATTAAAATCACTAGTGACCAACTTATTACAACTCTCCACCCATTTTCTTCTCTCTCTCTCTAAATCGCCATATCAACCAAAAGGTTTTAACTTTGAATGTGACTAACGAGAGAGATAGCCGTGTGAAGGGTTTTAGCAGATCTGAAAGAAACGCTCTCAGGTATGGCGAGACCTTTAAAATATGAAATTACCCTCTCTTTTCTTTTGATCAATTAAATGTTCATTACATGTGATATGAGCATCTCTTTTCCCTGTGAAACTCTGGATTTCAGATCTTCAATTTTAGAGAAAACTGCAATTTGATCACAACTCTTTCTCTCTGGGTATTTTTTTTCTTAATTTCCCTAATTCTAGGGATTTGTCTGTTAATTATCATTAGTCCATGTTTATCAATTACATTCACTGCATGCACGAGTTAACAACAACAAATACAATTAATTATTACAATGATTAATATTTTCTCTTCGCTTCAGAGCTTTGTTAGATTTCATCAATTATTCTTATCTCATCAATAATACACACTTTTTGTATATTACTTTCCGATGTTTATTCCTCTATAAATAATATTCCATTTTCTTTATTTTTTTACTAAACAAAATCTGGTCAACGGTTTCGTTTCCGTAGAATCTACCGGAGACGACAGTGACGGCGGCGAAAAGCGGCGGTGGTGGCCGCAAAAACGATGCAAAGCCAGCTATGGTTTTTACCGTTAATGATTTATCAGAATGGGAAAATTTCCCTAAAGGACTTAAGATTCTTCTTCTCCTTAACGGTGGCGATGAAAATGGTGATGGCTTCTCCGTCGCCGAAACTCAATCAAAGCTCGAATCAATGGATTATATCGGTAAGCGACTACTTTTCCTCCGTTTCGTTCTTAAACCCCCTTTTCCGCTTTTCCTCGATTATAGAATAAGTTTATTAATTATTTAATGGTTGGATTCAAATAAAATAATCATATTTGCCAAAATATGTGAGACTTTATGTATATAAGTATTTTTGTTTATTTTATAGCTTAAGCTATTTTCATGTCCCGTGATGATTCCATTTTTTTCTTGTTCATAACTGTGACAAAAAGCCTATTAATGGCTATTGTAACACTAAAGACAAATGTGTGTAGATTACGGTAAAACGCAACGTTACTTGAGAGTTTTATGGAATCTTGAAAGAGTTTTCTGATAAACTCATCAACGTTACTTTTTTTTCTCTAATCTGCGGTTTTCGTGAACCGGAATCCAAACTATCCCGAGGCTTGTTTGTGTTTATGAGTGTTAAGTCTATGCCCTCAAATTCTTAGTTTCTTGGAACTTTCTTGCAGTCACTACATTCACTGATGAATCCAAAGCTCTCTCTGCGGTTTTCAAGGACCCAAAGAGTTTCCACATTGCAATCGTGGAGGTGAATACGAGTGTGGAGAATGAGAGTTTCAAGTTTCTTGAAGCTGCCAAAGACCTTCTTCCTACTATAAGTTTGTGAACTGTTCAAAGTAGCCTCATAAGTTTATAGGAATCTGTACAATACGAGAAAATGGTAAATATGTTGATTTGTTTTTTGTCTTTACAGTGATTTCAACCGATCATTGTATCTCAACTACGATGAAATGTATAGCGGTAAGTGAACGGTACTTTGCATTTGCTTAGATGTATAAAAATGTAGGTTATATGATGAGAATTGAAAAGTGTTTTTCCAGCTTGGTGCAGTTGAGTTTCTTCAAAAACCGCTCTCACTGGAGAAACTAAAGAATATTTGGCAGCACGTCGTTCATAAGGTTCAGCTAGCTTTTAGCTTCTTTACTTCCTCGTTAAACTAGTAACAATCTAAGAGTTGTAAAGTTTATTGATGTTAGGCATTTAATGATAAAGGAAGTAGCGTTTCGAGATCAGTTAAGCCAGTGAAAGAATCCGTTGTCTCAATGCTTCATCTTGAAGGTGATGCTGATATGACAACCGATGAGAAACATCCAGCGCCATCAACCCCGCAACTAAAACAAGATTCACGGTTATTAGCTGCGGATTGCCAAGAGAACATAAATTGCTCGATGGAAAACGCAAATTCCTCTACCGAAAAGGAGAACACAGAAGATCAAGACATATGTGAATCCAAATCAGTCGACACTACAAATCCTGAATTAGATGATGACAAAGTGGTTGTCAAAGAAGAGACAGGAGACAGCGAGAAAGAAGTTGAAGAAGGCAAAACCGAAGATCTCAAAAGCGAGAAGACAGATTTAGTTAGTTGTAATAAGAAGGAAGATGGGGATATTAACCATATTAAAGAAACATCCGGGATCAAGAACTTGTCTGGTAACAAAGCTAATCGAAAGAAGGTAATGTCTGAGTTTTTTTCTTTATGGTCCTTAGTGCTAAATAATTTAGTCTCTCTCGTTGATTATTCTTATTGCCTTTCTTTTCTCTAGGTGGATTGGACAAAAGAGCTGCACAAGAAGTTTGTGCAAGCGGTTGAGCAACTTGGAGTTGATCAAGCGATACCTTCACGGATTCTTGAGTTGATGAAAGTAGAGGGCTTAACAAGACATAATGTAGCTAGTCACCTTCAGGTAACTGTGTCTAAAATCTCTCTCTATCTCTTAGAAAGTTTCCGAGTTTTGTAAAACGCTACAGAATGTTTTGAGCAGAAATTTCGGATGCATAGGAGAAGTATTCTTCCAAAGGATGATCATAACCATACATGGATACAACCTCAAGATAACCAAAGACAAATTCAACGGAATTATAACGGTTTTCAGCAGCAACACCGCCCCATAGTGGCTTATCCCGTTTGGGGTTTTCCCGGTGTTCATCCGCCTAGAGCTATACCTCCTATGTGGCCACCGCCGCTGCAATCCTCTGGTCAACCACCTCCGTGGCATTGGAAACCACCTTATCCAACGGTATGTTTTTAATTATATATTTTCTATAAAAAATCAAAAACGAGCACAAAAGAAAGTTAAGCAAATTTCTAGCTAAAAAGAAAACATCATCAGGTTACGAATGTAACAATACATTATGCATTCATCATTTATACTATAAGTACATTTTAGCTATGCCAGTCTCTATGATACATAGCTAAATCGTCGATTGAATATATATGAAATCGTGATTTCAGGTGAACGGTATTGCATGGGGTTGTCCAGTTGGTCCGCCGTTGACCGGATTTTTCAATACTCATCCGGTGAATATTTTTAGCAATAAAATCATAAATTTATATATTTGAAATATAATTGTTAAATACATTTTAAAAATTATATATTTTTGTAAAGACATTTTCTTTTGTCACAGACTACTACCGGCGGTGGATTTCAATTCTCCAACGGAGGTGAAACGGGCTTCAAAATAATGCCGGCGACTCAGCCGGTAAGTGTCACAGATTGTATATTTCCGTGAAGATTTATAATCCCTAATAAATTAAATACTTTCGGATTGGGTCAGGACGAGGAAGTGATTGATCAAGTAGTCAAGGAAGCGATCAGCAAACCGTGGCTGCCGCTACCGCTCGGGCTGAAACCGCCATCCGCCGAGAGCGTTTTGGCTGAGCTTTCGCGTCAAGGAATCTCAGCCGTCCCTTCTTCTTCATCCGGTCTCATCAACGGCTCTCGTATGCTGACGTGTGAATTGCGCGAGACCCATGCAAAGCCGGCAATGTGATGACGTCATGCGTGGCTTCCTTCTCCGTGTCTCACATTACGAACCGGGAACTGATTCGGATCCAGAGAGTGTTTGTTTTTTTAATTATTTTTCATTATGTCATCAAAATATTTTGTTTTTATTATCATCATTATCAAGAAATCGGACGGTGGAAATATGGTCCACGATGTTAGTTGGAGAACCACAAGTGGAATCTGCGGCTGTAAATAGATACTGGACACAGAAGTCATAATCCGACGTGTGTATCTATTGTGGGTTGTCGTGGTGGGTCCTACATAAGAATTTAATAGTTGACATGTTTAGCTGATGAAATACTTCCGTGATGGCATTTTGTGTATACATCGGAAAAAATTAAAACTGACTTGCGGAAAAACATGAGTAATGCCCGAAGCATCAAAGACATAGCTTAATGTACATAAAAGCTCGCCTAGTTGTAAATAAATTCAATAAGAAGGAATTGATTATCTGAAAATCTATGGTCTAGTCGTTAGAACAACCACAATAAGATGACAATACGTCGAATTGTATAAAAAGTCGACAGCATTTTGTCGCTCTAATTAGCGACGGATGTGAATGCTAATGGGTTTTTTTTGTAGTGAACATGTTGCGATCCTATAATGTGAAGATGCAGTAGGTTGAAACATTCTTGAACTAACTAGGAAATAGTACAAGAGATGAGTCAAGACATCATGCAATGAACTAGAGAAAAAAGAAGAAGCTGGATTTCGTGAAGCCCATCTAGAATGACCTAACATACCTGGATTAAGAGGAGAAGTGTGGAAAAAGAAAGCAAATTCGAGTCTTAAAGGAGGATATATTTTTGTGAAAAGAATAAGGAAACTTTACAATAAAAAAGAGATATGAGAATTATGAGAAAAAAAGGAAGTTGTATCTAGGATTTTGCACGAACCAACAATGATAAATAAGGAGGCAAAACATTGTGGCAACTCAACACTCACAAGAGAGAGCTTTTATTCAAGAGTTTTGGGTTTCTAAGAGAGAGGGCAAAACTAAAGGGGTAAAAGGGTTTTGGTGAGGTGTTCCAAGATTGTGTGCAATCTTGTGAACGTGTGAGGCTAGTGTAACAATTCAAGGGCATCTTGAGCTTGTTCAAGGTCATTTTAGGTGAGACTTGAGAGTACACCTAAAAGATTTTCTAGTACAGACACGTATTGTAGTAGTCGTTGTATTGTATCACTGCTTCACGCAGTTTTCTATTTCTATTAGCTTTTGCATTTTCAATTGGTATCAGAGCGGCACTTGTCGGGTTACATACAAGTGTGATTCTGGAGAAAAAATGGAAAGCTATACAGATCTAGTTAACAGCTCGACGGTGATGAAAATGCAAAAGCTATTAGAAATAGAAAAACTGTGTCAAGAAGTGATACAACGATTAGGACAGTATGTGTTTCTACTAGAAAATCTTTTAGATGCACTCTCAAGTCTCACCTAAAACGATCTTGAACAAACTCATGATGCCCTTGACTTGTTACACTAGCCTCATACAATCTTGGAACCCCTCACCAAAACCCTTTTACCCCTTTAGTTTTGTATTCTCTCTTAGAAATCCCAAAACCTTTAAATAAAAGCCCTCTTTTGTGAGTGTTGATTTCGTCCCACTGTTCTCCCTCCTTTATATATTCTTATTTCTTGGTGCAAAACCCTAGAGTCGAATTCCTTTTCTCCATGAGATTTTCATATATCTTTTTATTGTAAGTTTCCTTATTCTTTTACAAGAATAGGAAAATTCCTTGATCTTCATATTACTGCCTTTTTGCGTCCTTCCCACTTGTTCCAAGCTTGTTGGATCTTTCCCAATGGGCTTCTCAAATAGTCTAACTCTCTGCTTCCTTTCTTTCCATTTCGTTTAGACAGTCTCCACGAGGTCCTGACGTACTGCTTGTGCTACTTCACAAGTAGTTCAGGATGAGTGTCAAACAGCTACATCATCAATCTCCCCCTTTTTAACTTATGTGTCTTACAAGCACCTGAACAGAGGATTCCACACAATACACGAGGAACAGAGAAACAAACAGCCACGAATTGATTTGATCTCAAATTTAGTTAGTCAAAAAGACAAAAACAACTGTTCGGAGAGATATAAGAGTTGGTTACAAAAACGTCTCCCCCACAATTCTAGTCATAACAGAAGAAACAACCAGTCATTTTCCCCCCACAATTCTAGTCCTAACAGAAGAAACAACCGGTCATTTTCCCCCATGATTCTAGCCTTAGTCAGACATTCATAAAACTCGATCTAACTGCACACAAACATTATCACACCAACACTTGCGCATCCTTAAGATCCTTATTAAAATGATTCAGACTCAGTCCCAAGGTCCTGTTCTCCCCCTGCTTGTGAGCACAGAAGTTAAAAAAAACTTTAGATCAACAATCGATTTCCCCCTTTTTTAATCGATTTTTTTTCTTTTTTTTAAATAAATAAAAAATAAATAAAAAATACAATATTTTATTAATTGAAATGATGAGCACATCCACCTCTCCCTGTTGTAAGTAATGGCCACTGCAATAATCAGGAAATGCTGCACACACTCTAGAAACAGTCAAGGCAACCACATGACATAGAAAAAATGATGGGAAATAAACTGGTAGGGTTATCACACATATCACAAGACAGCATGGCGACCCAAAAAAAAAAATCAAAGGAAAATACAATGAGCTTGTAGAATAGATTTTAACTGTTTTAATACCCGAATCAGAGAACACACTCAACTTTGCCTGATTCAAGGTGTCTGGTTGTCACATCCACAATGACTAGCTTTCACACTATCATGTCTTTATCGCATCCTGAGTCAGTTTTCAACCTTAGTTCAACAGGCTGGAGTGATTCTTCAAAATTTTTCTTTTGAATCCTGGCTTTGCCTGATTCTTCTTGTTTTTTTCTTTTCTTTTTTTTCTTCTCCTTTTTTTTTATTGTTTCACACAGATACTCAATCAGTCAATTTAACTGAGATAGCGAGACACCACATCCAACTGTGAACCTTGTACTGAGAGTCAGTCACAACGACACGATAGGTAGCTCTTTTTCACTGTGACCAATGAGCCAAACAGAATCAAAACTTTGTATGCTCCCTCATCCAGTACATGTATCAGTCTTACATGCTTCAGTCAAAATCATATTCCACAAACACCAATTGCATTGCGTAAAGTTATAAAACGAGTAAAAGCCAAAGGTTTTGTAAACAAGTCAGCTAGTTGCAAATCAGTGATAATGTTTTCAACCACTACCTGTTTCTCCTCCACCAAGTCGCGAATGAAATGGTGCCGAATGTCGATGTGTTTCGTGCGAGAGTGTTGTATTGGATTTCTTGAGATGCTGATGGCGCTTTTATTGTCACAGTGAACTAGGAAAGGGCCTGAATCCATTTGGTAATCTGCTGACATTTGTTTCATCCACAGGAGTTGTGAGCAACAACTACCTATAGCAATATATTTTGCTTCTGCTGTAGACAGTGACACAGAATTCTGCTTTTTGCTCATCCACGAAATGAGATTGTTTCCAAGAAAAAAACACCCTCCACTCATGCTTTTTCGGTCATCCACACATCCTGTCCAGTCAGCATCGCAATATCCCACCAGATTATTGTTCGACCCTTTTAAATACCATATACCAAGGTTGGTTGTCCCTTTGACATACTTGATGATCCTCTTTACTACCTCTACATGTGACAACTTTGGTGCTGTCTGATATCTTACACAGATGCCAACACTCAAACACAAATCTGGCCTACTGGCAGTAAGATACAGAAGACTACCGATCATGCCTCTGTAAGTTTTCGAATCTACCTCCTTACCTTTAGTATCTCTTGACAGTTTGAGTGTTGTACTCATAGGAGTATTTGCTTCTTTACATTGATCAAGTTTGAACCTTTGTACAATGTTCCTTGCATACGTACTATGAGATATGAATATACCTTCACTACTCTAAGTAATTTGCAATCCCAGAAAGTATTTCAATTCACCAACCATACTCACTTCAAATTCTTGAGTCATATCCTGCACAAATTGATCCACCAACTATTGTGATGTACTTCCAAAGATGATGTCATCAACATAGAACCATCATGATACGGGTGTTCTGTGTCAGAATGAAGAGTCTTTTGTCGACACTTCCCCTGGTATAGCCTTTCGTGATTAAGAAGTGTGTCAGTCGCTCATACCATGCACGCGGAGCCTGCTTCAGTCCATACAACGCCCTGTTCAGTTTGTACACATGATTGACTTTCAATGGGTCTTTAAACCCCTTAGGCTACTCGACATATACCTCTTCTTGCAATATCCCGTTTAGAAAAACACTCTTCACATCCATCTAATAGACTGTAAAATTCATGATGCAGGCCATACCCAAGAATAATATTATAGACTCGAGACGAGTTACTAGAGCAAAGGTTTCTTCAAAATCAACTCCCTCAATTTGAGAGTAACATTGAGCTATAAGTCGAGCTTTGTTTCGTACCACAACTCCATTCTCATCAATCTTGTTCTTGAAAATCCACTTTGTGCCAACCACATTCACTCCATCAGGCTGAGGAACCAACTCCCATACATCATTTCGCGCAAACTGTTCTAGTTCTTCTTCCATCGCAACAATCCAGAATTCATCTTCAAGTGCCTGAACAGCGAAACGTACCATTTCTCTAAAGTTGATCGTTACACCTCGAGTTTTCCTTCCATCCATCACATTGCCAATGACATTGGATGACGAGTGATTTTTGTGAACTTGATGATTTGAACTCCGGTCTGCCAGATTTTGGTCAGAGTCATTTTGGTCTTCTAAGCTACTTAACTCCTCCATTGTACCGATTGGTTCTTCACGATTCATTTCTGACTGATCTGTTTCATTGTCAGAATTTCCTACATCACACTTCATGAAGGACTGGTCGTCAAACACCACATTAATAGATTCCATAATCACACACGACCGCATGTTGTAGACTCTAAAGGCAGAGCTACTTCCTGAATAACCCAGAAACATCCCTTCGTCACTTCGTGAATCAAACTTTCCGAGATGGTCTTTGTCATTGAGAATGTAACATCTGCATCCAAAAATATGAAAGTAACTCAGGTTTGGTATTTTTTCTTTCCACAACTCATATGGAGTCTTCGTTGTTCTCTTCCTGACATATACTCTGTTGATTGTGTAGCATGTTGTATTGATTGCTTCTGTCCAAAATCTTACAGGAACGTTGTTTCCATGAATCATGGCTCTAGCCATCTCTTGAAGTGTTCTATTCTTCCTCTCAACAACCTCATTCTGCCGAGGAGTTCTTGGGGCCGAAAATTGATGAGCTATTCCATGATTTTCACAAAAAATTTTCATAGTTTCATTTTGGAACTCTCCTCCATGGTCGCTGCGCACCCTTTTAATGCTTTCCTTCTCATTTATTAGCTGTAGTGCCCATATTCTGAAACTATCTGTTGTTTCTGATTTCTCACGAAGGAATCGCACCCACGTAAATTTGGAGTAATCATCCACAAGTACAAAGACGTATTTCTTACCACCCAAGCTTTCAATCTGCATTGGTCCCATCAAGTCCATGTGCACCAGCTCTAGTATTGCTTTGGTTTGTACGTCAGTGACCTTTTTATGCTGAACTTTGACTTGTTTTTCCTTGTTGCATGGTCCACAAATCATGTGATCTTCCCTCCTGATTTCAGGTACACCCCGTACTATCTCGTTTTTAACCAAGGAGGTTAGATTTCAGACATTCATGTGACCCAACCGTTGATGCCACAAGTGTAGATCGTCCCTTGCATTGGGGCATTTAGTCGGATTCTCCCACACATAGCAGTTGTTTCTAGATCGAACCCCCTTTAGTGTACTTTCACCCTTCTGATTTACTGCCTCCTAGTCTGTACTAGTGAATGCAATTGTTAGTCCTTTTTCACAGAGTTGGCTCACACTGATCAGATTGGCTTTGAGACCTTTAACAAGATAAACATTATCCAATTGTGGTAATTCATTACATGTTTTACCTTTCCCTTGTATGACTCCATGACCTCCATCACCAAAAGTCACTTTTCCTCCCTTAACTTGCTGAATCTCTTGCAGATTCCCTGCTGAACCTGTCATGTGACGCGAACATCCACTATCAAAGTACCAAGGACCAATTTCACCATATTTATCTGTAACCAGAGCCATATTGCTGTAATACTCTACCTCTGATGCATTTCCTGATGTACTCTCTACCACACTCCCTGATGTATTCTCTACCGCACTTTTACTTGTTTTTTCCTACAGATCAGCTTTTCTCACCCAGATCTGATTTCACATGCCATTCCATGTGAATCGCCCTTGATTCCTGATTTCACATGCCATTCCATGTGAATCGCCCTTGATTCCTAATTTTCTTAATCCTCCTTATGTATTTGTAACAATAAGCTTTGATGTGGCCTGCTTTTCCACAGAAATAACAGTGAAATCTATGAGTTGCCCTACTCTCAGGTGCATCGGCTGAACGATGATACTGGTTAGCTGCTACAAAACGAGTTTCTCCAATATAGTTTCCCTCTCTTCCACTGTAGCCTAATCCCATGTGGGAGTTCATGGTCCTCCCATAACTTAGGATGTGATCGAGCTGCTTAGTACCTGCAAACATGTGGATCTTCTTGTGTTGCTAATTGAGTTTCGATTGGAGTCGAGTTGATAGCTCTCTTTTAGCCTGAAACTATTTTTCCAGTTGCTCGTAGTTGAATGTCAGTCTCAACTTTTCCCTTGTGATTGATATGCCTTCCTGATTTATCTTCCTTTCAGCTTCAAGGTCTCTTTGCAGTGACTCGACCAGTGATTCAAGTCGTCTTTTCTCCTTTGTCAAGACTGAATTCTCTCTATCAAGTCTGAAAAGTGTCTCACAAAACTCTCTGTAGCTTTCAAGCAGATCAACTTTATCATCCTCGTCATCTGACTCTTAATCAACGATTCCCATAAAGGCTACAAAGTTTCTCACCTCCTCTTCTGCATCATCGTCTGAGTCATCCTCTACCAACATAGATTTTTCTCCTCTTGATTTTTGCTTGTTCACACATTCTGTCTGAGTATGATCGATGCCTCTACATTCAAAACATTTCAACTCTCTTCTCTTAACAGTAGGACACTCAGCTTTGAAGTGACCGAACCCCTTGCATTCATGACATTGCATATCGACCTTCTTTACTGTTTTATCTGTGTCAGCTGCTTCTTGAAGGACCCAAACTTCTTGGAGCTGTCCCCCTGTTCCATTTTCTTTAGTATACGGTCAAACCTTCGTACCAGCAGACTCATGGATTCTTTTTCATCAGATTCGTCTGCCTGTGCTGCAGAAGCAGTAAGGGCCAAAATTTTCGGCTTCATAACTCCGTCAAGTTCTAACTCATGAGCTTGTAGCATCCCTACCACTTCATCAAAACTGATTTCATCCAGATTCTGGGATACACTCAATGCTGATTTAATGCCATGAATTTTGCTGGAAGACACCTTAGAAATTTTTTGACTAATTTGGTATCTTTGTATTTCTTACCAAGTGATGATGCCTCCTATGTCAACGAACTCAGCTTCGAGCTAAAATCTGAGATAGACTCATGATGTTCCATCCTCAAATTCTCGAATCTGGATGCCCGTAGGTCCTTCCGTGAGCTCTGAACTTTCTTGGTTCCTTCAAAGTGGGTTTGTAGAGTGTCCCACGCCTCTTTTGCAGTTTCACACCCTTGAATCAGTTCAAAGGTTTTCTTTGATACACTGTAGTGTATCGCAGTAAGTGCCCTTGAGTTAAACTTAGACCTCTTGAGTTCCTCCTCTGTCCAATCTTCCTCAGGTTTCACACTTACTGTTCCTTCTTCATTCTTGATCGTGGGTTCTTCCCATTGAACAAGAACAGCCTTCCAGGCTAACACATCTATGCCCCGAATCAAGGACTTCATCCTTGCCTTCCAAAAGCCATAGTTTCCCGAATCTAGTATCACCCTCGAGCTGTTAACTAGATCTGTATAGCTTTCCATTTTTTCTCTAGAATCACACTTGTATATAACCCGACAAGTGTCCGCTCTGATACCAATTAAAAATGCAAAAGCTATTAGAAATAGAAAAACTGTGTCAAGAAGTGATACAACGATTAGGACAATACGTGTCTCTACTAGAAAATCTCTTAGATGCACTCTCAAATCTCACCTAAAACGATCTTGAACAAGCTCAAGACGCCCTTGACTTGTTACTCTAGCCTCACACGTTCACAAGATTGCACACAATCTTGGAACCCCTCACCAAAACTCTTTTACCCTTTTAGTTTTGTATTCTCTCTTAGAAATCCCAAAACCCTTGAATAAAAGCCCTCTTTTGTGAGTGTTGATTTCGTCCCACTGTTCTCCCTCCTTTATATATTCTTATCTCTTGGTGCAAAACCCTAGAGTCGAATTCCTTTTCTCCATGAGATTTCCATATATCTTTTTATTGCAAGTTTCCTTATTCTTTTACAAGAATAGGAAAATTCCTTGATCTTCATATTACTGCCTTTTTGCGTCCTTCCCACTTGTTCCAAGCTTGTTGGATCCTTCCCAATGGGCTTCTCAAGTAGTCCAACTCTCTGCTTCCTTTCTTTCCATTTCGCTTGGACAGTCTCCACGAGGTCCTGACGTACTGCTTGTGCTACTTCACAAGTAGTTCAGGATGAGTGTCAAACAACTACATCTTCAGGTGATACTAGATTCGGGAAACTATGGCTTCTGGAAGGCAAGGATGAAGTCCTTGATTCGGGGCATAGATGTGTTAGCCTGAAAGGTTGTTCTTGTTCAATGTGAATAACCAACGATCAAGGATGAAGGAGGAACAGTAAGCGTAAAACCATAGGAAAACTGGACAGATGAGGAACTCAAGAGGTCCAAGTTTAACTCAAGGGCACTTACTGCGATACACTGCAGTGTATCAAAGAAAACCTTTGAACTGATTCAAGGGTGTGAAACTGCAAAAGAGGCGTAGGACACTATATAAACCCATTTTGAAGGAACCAAGAACGTTCATAGCTCACGGAAGGATCTAGTGGCTTCCAGATTTGAGAATCTGAGGATGGAAGATCACGAATCTATTTCAGATTTTAGCTCGAAGCTGAGCTCGCTGGCACAAGAAGCGTCAACACTTGGTAAGAAATACAAAGATACCAAGTTAGTCAAAAAATTTTAAGGTGCTTGCCAGCAAAATTCATGGCATATAAATCAGCGCTAAGTGTATCACAAAATCTTGATGAAATCAGTTTTGCCGAAGTGGTTGGGATGCTACAAGCTCATGAGTTAGAGCTTGAAGGAGTTAAGAAACCAAAAAGTTTGGCTTTTAGTGCATCTGCAGCTCAGGTAGGTGAGTCTGATGGAGAAGTCTCCATGAGTCTGTTAGTACGAAAGTTTGGTCGTGTACTAAGGAAGATGGAACAAGAAGACAATTCAAGAAAATTTTGATTCCATCAAGAAGTATGCTGAAGTAGATAAAACAGTAAAGAAACTTGATGTGGAATGCCATGAATGCAAGGGATGGGGTCATTTTGAAGCTGAATGTCCCATTGTTAAGAGAAGAGAGTTAATATGCTTAAAATGCAAAGGTATCGGTCATTCTCAGACAGAATGTGTGAACAATCAAAAATCAAGGAGAAAAAGTCTATGTTGGCAGAAGATGACTCAGATGATGCTGCTGAAGATGAAGTGAACAACTTTGTGGGAATCGTTGAACAAGAATCAGATGATGAGGATGACGAAATCGATCTGATAGAAAGCTACAGGGAGATTCGTGAGACACTTATCAGGCTTGGCAAAGAAAATTCAGTCCTAACTAAGGAGAAAAAACGACTTGAAGCACTGGTTGAGTCACTGCAGAGTGACCTTGAAGGTGAAAAGAAGATAAATCAGGAAGGATTGTCAACAACAAGGGAAAAGCTAAGATTGACATTCAACTACGAGCAACTAGAAAAGGAGCTTCAGTCTGAAAGAGAGCTATCAACTAGACTCCAATCCGAACTGAATCAGCAACATAAAAAGCTCCACATGTTTGCTGGTACTAGGCAACTAGATCAGATTTTAAGCTATGGGAGGACCATGAACTCCCACATGGGATTAGGCTACAGTGGAAGAGAGGAGAACTATCTTGGAGAAACCCGTTTTGTTTCAGCTAATCAGTATCGTCAATCGACTCATGCATCAGAAAGTAGGTCAACACGCAGAATTCACTTTTACTTCTGTGGAAAAGCGGGGCATATCAAAGCTTATTATTACAAATACATTAGAAGAATCAAGAGAATCAGAAGTCAAGGGAGATTCACATGGAATGGTGTGCGAAATCAAATCTGGCTAAAAAAGTTTGTTCTTCAAGATAAAATGAGTAGAAGTACAACAAAGAGCACATCAGGGAGTGCATCAAAGAGCACATCAGGCAGTGCATCAAAGAGCACATCAGGGAGTGCATCAGAGGAAAATTATTACAGTAATATGGCTCTAGTTGCAGATAAATATGATGAAATTGGCCCTCGGTACTTTGATAGTAGATGCTCTCGTCACATGATAGGTTCAGCAAGTAATCTTCGAGAGGTTCAGCAAGTTAAGGGAGGAAAGTGACCTTTGGTGATGGAGGTCATGGAATCATACAAGGGAAAGATAAAACATGTAATGGATTACCACAATTGGATAATGTTTATCTTGTTAACGGTCTCAAAGCCAATCTAATCAGTGTGAGTCAACTCTGCGATAAAGGACTAACTGTATCATTCACTAGTATAGATTGTGAGGCAGTAAATCAGAATGGTGAAAGTGCGATGAAAGGGTTTCGATCTGGAAACAACATTTATGTGTGGGAAAATTCGATTAAATGCCTCAGTGCAAGGGTTGATCTACACCGTTGGCATCAACGATTGGGGCACATGAATGTTCAAAATTTAACTACTCTAGTTAAAAATGAGATAGTACGGGGAGTACCTCAAATCAAGGGAGAAGATCGTATGATTTGTGGACCATGCAACAAAGGAAAACAAGTTAAAGTCCAGCATAAGAGGGTCACTGACGTTCAAACCAAAGCTGTACTAGAGCTAGTGAATATGGATTTGATGGGACCAATGCAAGTTGAAAGTTTGGGTGGTAAAAAGCATGTCTTTGTGCTTGTGGATGATTACTCCAGGTTTACGTGGGTTCGCTTCATTCGTGAAAAATCAGAAACAGCAGACAGTTTCAGGATATGGGCACTCCAATTGATAATTGAGAAGGAAAGCATCAAAAGAGTGCGAAACGATCATGGAGGAGAGTTTTAAAATGATACTATGAAGGTATTTTGTGAAAATCATGGAATAACTCATCAATTTTCTGCTCCAAGGACTCTTCAACAGAATGGGGTGGTTGAGAGGAAGAATAGAACACTTCAGGAGATGGCTCGAGCCATGATTCATGGAAATAACGTTCTTGCAGGATTTTGGGCAGAAGCGATCAATAAGATGTGTTACACAGTCAACAAAGTATACGTCAGGAAGGGAACAACAAAGACTCCATATGAATTGTGGAAAGGAAAAATACCAAAACTAAGTCATTTTCATGTTTTTGTTAGCAGATGTTACATTCTCAATGACAAAGACCATCTGGGAAAGTTTGATTCGCGAAGTGACGAAGGGATGTTTCTGGGTTACTCAGCAAGTAGCTATGCTTTTAGAGTGTACAACATATGATCGTGTGTGATTATGGAATCTGTTAATGTGGTGTTTGACGACCAGTCTTTCACGAAGTGGTATGAAGGAAATTCTGACAGTGAAACGGATCAATCAGAAATGAACAGTAAGGAACAAATCACTACAACAGAGGAATTAAGTAGCTCAGAAGATCACAGTAACTCAAACAAAGATCCGGCAGATCAGAGCTGAGATCAACAAGTTCACAGAAATCATTCGTAATCTGATGTCATTAGAAATGTGATGGATGGAAGGAAAACTCGAGGTGTGAAGATCAACTTTAGAGAAATGATACGTTTCGCTAGCTTTGTCTCAATTCTTGAACCAAAATCACATGTTTAGACACTTGAAGATGAATTCTGGATTATTGCGATGGAAGAAGAAGTGGAACAGTTTGTGCGAAATGATGTATGGGAGTTGGTTCCTCGACCTGATGAAGTAAATATGGTTAGCACAAAGTGGATTTTCAAGAATAAGATTGATGAAAATGGAGTTGTGGTATGGAACAAGGCTCGACTTGTAGCTCAAGGTTACTCTCAAATTGAAGGAGTTGATTTTGAAGAAACCTTTGCTCCAGTGGCTCGTCTCGAGTCTATCAGGCTATTCCTAGGTATGGCATGTATCATGAATTTTATAGTCTATCAGATGGATGTGAAGAGTGCTTTTCTTAATGGGATACTACAAGAAGAGGTATATGTCGAGCAACCTAAAGGGTTCGAAGACCTAGTGAAACTCAATCATGTTTACAAACTATATGGACTGAAGCAGGCCCCGCGTGCATGGTACGAGCGATTGACACAATTTTTAATCACAAAGGGTTACGCCAGGGGAAGTGTGGACAAAACCCTTTTCATTCTAATACATAACAATCACATCATGATGGTTCAGATTTATGTTGATGATATCATCTTTGGTAGTACATCACAACAGTTGGTGGATCAATTTGTGCAGGATATGACTTAAGAGTTTGAAATGAGTATGGTTGGTGAATTGAAATACTTTCTCGGATTGCAGATTATTCAAAAAGAAGAAAGTATATTCATCTCTCAAAGCACGTATGCGAAGAACCTTATACAAAGGTTCAAGCTTGATCATTGCAAGCAAGCTAATACTCATATGAGCACTACGCTCAAACTGTCAAGAGATGCTGAAGGAAAGGAGGTTGATGCAAAATCGTACAGAGGCATGATTGGTAGTCTTTTGTACCTTACTGCTAGCCGGCCAGATTTATACTTGAGTGTTGGCATATGTGCAAGATATCAGACTGCACCAAAGCAGTCACATCTAGAGGTAGTAAAGAGGATCATCAAGTACATCAAAGGGACAACCAACCTTGGTATTTGGTATTCTAAAGGGTCAAACAAAAATTTGGTGGGATACTGTGACGCTGACTAGGCAGGAAGTGTGGATGACAGAAAAAGGACGAGCGGTGGTTGTTTCTTTCTTGGAAACAATCTAATCGCATGGATGAGCAAAAAGCAGAATTCTGTTTCACTCTCTACAGTAGAGGCAGAATATATTGCATTGGGTAGTTGTTGCTCACAACTTCTATGGATGAAGCAAATGTCTGCAGATTATCAAATCGATTCAGGTTCCCTCCTATTTCACTGCGACAACAAAAGTGCTATCAGTATATCAAGCAATTCGGTATAGCACTCGCGCACAAAACACATCGATATTTGACACCACTTTATCTACAATCTAGTGGAGGAGAAACAAGTAGTGGTTAAACACATTGTCACCGATTTGCAACTGGTTGATTTATTTACAAAACCATTAGATTTTACTCGTTTGATCACATTAAAAAATGCAATTGGTGTTTGCGAGATATGACTCTACTTTAAAGCCTGTAGGACTAGGCTGTGTGTTGATCAAGAATCATATAAAGTTTTGATTTAGTTTGGATCACTCGCTTTGTGAAAAAGAGCTACCTATCATGTCTTCATCTCTGACTCTCAGTACAGGTTTCATGGAGTGATGTATCATCAAGCTGCTCTTGAAAAATCAAGTGATGGAGCTGTCTCACGTGCTGTTACAAAAAAAGGCAGAAAAATCTAGAGAACAAAAAGAAAAGAAAACAAGAAAAAGAAAGTCAAACAGGAGAACACAAAGCTCAAACTGTGTATCTCAGTCTTCTGTCACTCCTTGAACAAACTGACTCAGTGCATGATAAAGACATGATAGTGTGAAAGCTAGTCACAGCAGCAGTGACCACCAGACATTACGAATTAGGCCAAGCAGAGTATGTTATCTTGATCTAGTACAAAATCGGCTAGAGTCATGTTGAGCAATCTCGTTGTATACTTGTGTGGCATATTCTTGCTTTATTTTTTCCTGTTTGATTCAGTCACCAGTTGCTTGGTGATGTATGTGACAACCACGCTAGTTGGTTCCCCATAGCGTTGGATATTGTTTATGGTTGTTGTTATCTTGTGTTGTGCTTGAGGTTGTACTACTAATCTATTGTTAAGTGGTTGATACAGTGAGCTTGTGAGGAGGACTTTTTCATTGGTTGATACAGTGAGCTTGTTAAGGAGTCTTGATGCAATGGTTGACTTTGTGTCTGAAGGAGGCAAGCAGTCTTCGGCTGAGTTTTGTGACGGGCTTGGTGACATTGTTGCTGCACTATCAGCTCTTGGTGATATTGTTCGTCAGCTTCAACATGCCTTCAGAGGTATTGTGTTTTTTAACTTATGTGCTCACAAGCAGGGGGAGAAGAGGATCTTAGTACTGATTCTGAGTCATTCTGATAGTATACCAGCTTGTGTTAAACCAAGTTTTTTGGATTCTCATTGTGGTAGCAGTTAAGATGACTAGACTTTTTCTATAAGTGTCTGCTATGATAACTAAGATGGCTAGAATCATGGGGGAGATTTGTATTTATAAACAACTCATGTCGTTTTCTTAACCAAGTATTTTGGATACTCTAAAAGAAATTGAATTTTCATGATTAACTCGATTCAAGTTTTGTGGCTGTTGTTTGGTATGTGTTTTGTTTTTGTTTTCGTGGTATGAGTCTGCTGTTCAGGTGCTTGTGAGATACACAAGTCAAAAAGGGGAAGATTGAAGATGCAATAGGTTGAAACATTCTTGAGCTAACTGGGAAGTAGTACAAGAGATGAGTCAAGACATCATGCAATGAACTAGAGAAAAATGAAGAAGCTGGATTTCGTGAAGCCCATCTAGAATGACCAAACAGGTCTGGATTAAGAGGAGAAGTGTGGAAAAAGGAAGCAAATTCGAGTCTTAAAGGAGGATATATTTTTGTGAAAAGAATATGAAAATTTTACAATAAAAAGGAGATATGAGAATTATCAGAAAAAAGGAAGTTGTATCTACGATTTTGCACAAACCAGCAAGGATAAATAAGGAGGCAAAACATTGTGACAACTCAACACTCACAAGAGAGAGATTTTATTCAAGGGTTTTGGGTTTCTAAGAGAGAGGGCAAAACTAAAGGGGTAAAAGGGTTTTTGTGAGGTGTTCCAAGATTGTGTGCAATCTTGTGAACGTGTGAGGCTGGTGTAACAAGTCAAAGGTGTCTTGAGCTTGTTCAAGGTCATTTTAGGTGAGACTTGAGAGTACGCCTAAAAGATTTTCTAGTAGAGACACATATTGTAGTAGTCGTTGTATCACTACTTGACGCAGTTTTCTATTTCTATTAGCTTTTGCATTTTCATAATGCATTCGTGTGCCAACGATTCAAACAAACAGTGGTGTAACACCCGTCTCATACATGACACGTGTTATCGTCTCGTACTTAACTTACAATTCATTTGAAACCTCATATAAAGTATAAGTAATAATTCTTTTTATTAAAAGAATTCTCCCAATCCAACTATAATATTATTAAAAAAAGACACAAGGTAATAACTTTATAAAAAAACCAACGATATTCAATATTCAAAATAAAATATATAAATAATGTGTAAAACTTCCCAAAACGTAGCACCACACCGAGTCACGGCATCACTACTGCTCGAACTCACCTGCATCCAAAAAGAGGCTTGAATAACAGAATTACTCAGTGAAACGATCACGCCTACTCACATATTTCCATTATACAAATATGTATATAATCTTGATAATTACTTTATTTAGCAAGGAAAATTAGCACGATTGATTCCACAAAAGTTGACACAAATACTACCAAGATATATGTATTTAAACCGTGCTTGCCTAAGTCACAACCACTCTTCCTCATCCCTAACCACGTCGGTTTAAGGATTTGGAACCCCCAAAGCCACGTCGGCTTTCCACCACGGCCACGTCGGCCTATTTGCTCACGTCGAGCTCCCGTCACGTCGACGATTGTTTCTGGCCTGCCAGCCGTTAATGAACTACGATTCAACACCAATGTTGTCGTAGCCCAACATCCATCAACGTAGTTGAACCAACTAACATTGCTTCAATACACCATACCCACGTTACGTGAATATCACATTCACCATAACTCATTCTCACATTAACAAATCAACCATTATACTTGCTTAGACAAAAATGTTTAATAGTTATATAATAATTATATTAATTTATTCTAGTTAATTAATTGATTATGATTCATTTTATTATACCATAATGGGGGCCCGCTATGCCAAGCCAAAAACGAGAGAAACCCCATCCCTCTCTTTCCTTTTTACGCCCCCCTGTTGTCCACCATAAATAATTTAATGTCCTTAACCAGTAAACCAACACACAATAATTTATATTTCTTAATAATTAGGTCAACATAATAATCTCCTTTAAAATAATAAATTAGCCAAAATTTTTACTCTTTTCTCCCACCACACCACACAAGTACACCACCCCATTCTTATTCATTTTTTTAATATTTATTTATTTATTATGTAATAAATCTCTACTAGATTTAATTGTTTTTCCTGATAAAAACACTATTAATTCTTTTGCAACAATTAACTAAAACCCTAATAGCACACCTAGTTTCAACCTCTAATTTTCTCTCTAAACGAAGCAGTCATCAAAATACATATACATAATTGTATAATGGAAATTATAGATCCTGCCTCACCTCACTGCAAAACCTTGGTTAATGGAATGTTGGAATCGTCTGTCATGCGTAGATTTCTCTTCCTTCGATGATGGTACACACGAACACCTAAGCTCTCCAACGCTGAACTTTCCACCCCTCTGCTCTGTCGAAATCTCTCTCTTTCTTCTTGCTTTTGTTTCTGATGCGCGGCTGCCTCTAATCCCCTTTGACGACGTCATATATAATCATTAGGGTTAATTAGGATTTCAGAAGAATTATCTGTTATACCCTCACTTCTATTTATGTGAACCTCATGGTTTAAATTTTGGCCCGATATGTTATAATTCTCCCCCACCACAGAAGAATTCGTCCCCGAATTTGATGGTTCCACCACACTCTCGTCGTGGTCCTTAAAAAGACCAGGGTAATCAATTCTCATATGATATTCAGACTCCCATGTCTCTTCTTCAATTCCGTCTCTTTCCCAACGAACACGCACTGATTTAACATTCTTCCCATGCATATCAATTTTTTGTTGTCCAATGATTTTTACCGGTTTCCTAAGGATTGTCAAGTTTTCTTCCAAATCCTCTGGGGGTTGCTGCATAATGAGTTGGGCTTCTTTGACAACTTTTCGGAGGACTAATACATGTAACACATTATGAAACGCTGCTAACTCCTTTGGTAATCTCAATCTATATGCAACTGTACCAATCCTTTCAGTAATTGGATAAGGCCTCATATAAAACGTGGTTTGAGTTTTCTCAACTTCTTGTTCTTATCTGCTCCTCTGAATACCCTCATCTTCAAATACACCTCGTCTCCCACTCTAACCTCCAATTCCCTTCTCTCTTTATCAGCGTAACTCTTCTGACGGTCGTGAGCCTCCTTTAGTCTAGCACGAAGAGTTTCCACTTGATCCACTGTCACTTGAACCAACTCAGGTTCCAAGTCTCTACGCTCTCCCACTTCTGTCCAGCAAAGTGGTGTCCGACAAGGCCACCCATACAAAGCCTCATATGGTGACATCTTTATGCTACTATGATAGCTATTGTTGTATGCAAACTGTGCTAACGGTAAATATCTCTCCCAACGACCTCCCCAATCCAACGTACACGCTCGTAACATATCCTCAAGGGTTTGAATTGTTCTTTCCGACTGTCCATCTATCTGTGGGTGATATGCGGTACTCAGATGCACTTTTGTCCCAAGTGCCTTTTGGAATGCCTGCCAAAATATTGAGGTAAATTTTGGGTCTCGGTCTGAAACAATACTCACTGGAACCCCATGCAGCCTAACAATAACTTCCACATATACTCTTGCTAAGTGGTCCACATTGTCTGTCTTCTTAATCGCCAAGAAATGAGCTGACTTCGTAAGTCAATCAACAATTACCCAAATCGTATCTAGTTTACTAATTGTCCTCGGGTGCCCTGTCACAAAATCCATAGTGATCATATCCCATTTCCATTCAGGCAACGGTAGACTTTGCAATAACCCACCATGTACTCTATGTTCTGCCTTTACTAGTTGGCACGTAGGGCACTTCGCTACCCATTCTGCGCTATCCCGTTTTATACCGTTCCAATGATAATAACGTTTTAGATCTCGATATAGCTTTGTCGCCCCCGGATGGATTGCAAAACATGAGTGGTGTGCCTACGATAAGATCTCATCCTTTAATTCCTTAACATTGGGAACACAAACTCGATTCCTATACAAGTAGGTTCCGTTGTCTACGGTATGATATCCTTCCACATTATTATCCACAGCCTTTCTGAGTGTATTGTCTACCTTTTGAGCCTCACATATTTTCCAAAGTAAGTCTGTCCGGTTTATGGCTTCCAATCCTATGGCATCTTTCGTAACCATAGTAGCACACAAGCTTAATTTTCCCAAGGAAGCCACTAACTCCTCTGCTTCCCGTTCCTTTGATATGTCATTTTTCCTTCTACTTAATGCATCTGCTACCATGTTAGCCTTTCCAGGGTGGTATGCGATTTCTAAGTCATAATCTGCTAGTAGCTCCATCCATCTCCTTTGTCTCAGATTAAGATCTGGTTGCGTAAATCTATATTTTAAACTCTTGTGATCAGTAAAAACTTGGACTTTTTCCCCATATAAATATGCACGCCAAATTTTTAAAGCAAAAACAACTGATGTCAATTCTAAATCATGGATGGGATAATTTATCTCGTGTTTCCTCAACTGTCTAGACGCATAGGCAATTACTCGTTCTTGCTGCATCAGCACACAACCCAGTCCTACCCAGATGCGTCAGTGTATACCAAATATGGTACCCTAGTCCTTGGTAAAACTAATATTGGAGTCTTAGTCAAATGCCCTTTCAACCTTTTAAAGCTCTCTTCACACTCTTTGGTCCAATTAAATTTTACATCATTTCCCGTAAGTTGAGTCACAAGCTTGGCTATACTCGCAAATCCTTCAACGAATTTTCGATAGTAACCCGCTAGGCACAAAAAACTACAGACCTCTGTTCCGTTTCTAGGTGTCGGCCATCCCATAATCGTTGCAATTTTTTCCGTATCCACTGATACTCCAGCTTCAGACACAACGTGACCTAGAAAGCCAATCTTCCTCTGTCAGAAACTACATTTGCTCAACTTAGCATATAACTTGTATTCTCGCAGCTTTTCTAGTACCACCCTTAAGTGCTCCATATGTTCCTCCCGGCTCTTAGAATAAATTATGATGTCGTCAATGAACACAATAACAAATTTGTCTAAATACTCCCGAAACACATTGTTCATGAGCTTCATAAAAGCAGGTGGTACATTAGTCAAACCAAATGGCATTATCACAAATTCGTAGGGACCATAGCGTGTCCTGAAAGCTGTCTTCCTTATATCCTCTTCAGCAATCGTAATCTGGTGGTACCCTCATGTTAGATCGATCTTAGAGAACCATGAAGCTCCTTCCAATTGGTCCAATAGCTAGTCAATTCGTGGTAATGGGTACTTATTTTTTATGGTCACTTTATTCAATCCACGATAGTCAATGCAAAGCCTAAAACTTGCATCTTTTTTTTTCACAAACAACACAGGTGCCCCCCACGGCGAACTACTAGGTCTTATAAATCCTTTACTGGTTAAATCTTCTAATTGCTTCTTTAGCTCAGCCATTTCTACAGGGGCTAACCGATATGGTGGCTTAGACACGGGAGTGGTTCTAGGCTCCAAATCGATGGTAAAATTATCACCTCGTGATGGTGGAACCCCTTTTAACGGTTCAAATACATCCTCGTATGTTGTTGCTACTGGGATACCACTTAGCTCAAATTCTTCTAATTTTCTTTCAATCGTGATTGTTGCCAAGTAAGCCTCATTCCCTCTATTGATAAGCCCTTCTATCTGAATCATAGAAACTATGGGAATTCCACATTGTACTCGAACCCCTTGAAACGTCAATCTTCCTTTAGCACTAGCAAAGGTAATGTGTGCACGTCGACAATCCAACATAGCTTGATGGCGTGTAAGTCAATCCATACCCAATATTACCTCATAACATTTTAACTTCATCTCTACAAGGTCTCCCAGTAATTTCACTCCTTCCAAGATTAGAGGAACCTCCTTGTAAGTCCCTAGTGATTCTACCACTTCTGCCCCCGCTGTTTCAACCCTTCTTGCTTTCCTAGAAAACTCTCCTTTAAAACCCCAACACTTTGTGAATTCAGGACTAACAAAACTATGTTTGGCTCCAGAGTCAAACAAGGTATGAGCGATCGTTTCTCCGACCGAAATCGAGCCTACATGGTTTATTTTTCTAAGAAATAGTACCAATGAAGTATAGAAAACCAAATAATCCACGTGTGTCTAAGTAAAAATAACAGACAAAGATTCTAAACATACATGCGATCGGTTCGGTGCCCTCTTCGACATCTACTACAAACACCCGAGGTTCCATAACCTGTCTTTTTGGGGGTGGTGGTGGCATACGCTCCCTCGCCCTATCTCTATCCCTTAGCTACCTCGTTGGACAGTTTCTTGAGATATGTCCTGGTAGCTTACAATTGTAACAGAGATCATCTCCACTTGGACAATGCATCTTGGTATGTCCGGTCTGACCGCACTTGAAACAAGTGAGCACTCCTCTAACCTGCATCGGGCCCATATTCCGATTATTTATGGTACGTCTCTGCGGCTCAATCAATTTTCCCACCCTTGCTTGGGCCGCTTTTGCTTGCTTGGTTTCTGCCTCAATGCCCTGTTCCACTAAAGACGTTGTTTCCACTAAATCGACCATGCTATTGTATTTCCGCACCATGCAACGATTTCTCACCTCTAACCTCAAACCTCTTTGAAACTTGAGAATCATGTCATATTCGCTTGTTCCTCTTCATGCGAACCTCCTAAGTCGACGAAACTCTAGATCATACTCCCGAACTGACTTAGCCCCTTGCCGAAGGTCGGCAAACAATCCGACCATTTGGTCTAAAACCTCTTTTGGAAAGTATTTCCGTGCAAATTCCTCTTTAAAGTCATGCTAGTTCACCAAGTGGTTTGCATGAGTGTTAGCGACCACACTATCCCACCAAACCTACGCTTCGTCCCTTAGGTATTGAATCGCCAATTGCTTCCTAAACTCAATCGGACACATGATTGTCTCGTAGTTCCTCTCTAACATCCTCATCCAATTGTCTGCTGCAATTGGATCGATCCCTCCACTAAACATCTTCATGTTCAAACTCCTTAAAATTTTCAAAGCATCCCAATACGTGGGCCCCTGGTCCCGTACAGGTACCCTTTTGATTAGAGGGGACGGCGGTGGATATTGAGGTGCCACAAACTCTTGAACAAGAGGTTCGGGTGCAGCGAACTCCGGAGCTGCCTGCTCAGGCACTATAACTCGTGGTATCTGATTTGCTGAAGGAATTTGCTGCAACAAAGGCGCTAACACCTCACACATACTTTGCATCATAGCTGCACTGAGTGCCGCATAATCCACCACGGTAGCAACAGCTGAACTGGGGCAACACCTTCCTGCTCCAACGATTGGTCACTATGGTTGCGCTCACGATCTCCACTACGCAGACCAACCCTACGATTAACTTTCCTTGGGAGCATAATGTCCAAATAAACAACAAATCCACATATCATTCCAATAGTATTATAAATCAACGAAAATTAATTGACTTCACGACAATTACTCTGAGTGGTGCTCCCCCATCGAATATATATATATATATTTATTGAAAACATTTTTTTTAAAACCTTAAATAACGCTCTCCGGATCAGAACCGGAGTAGCAACCTCGCTCCGATACCAAAATTGTAACACCCGTCTCCATAATACATGACACGTGTTATTGTCTCGTACTTAACTTACAATTCATTTGAAACCTCATATAAAGTATAAGTAATAATTCTTTTATTAAAAGAATTCTCTCAATCCAACTATAATATTATTAAAAAAAGACCTAAGGTAATAACTTTAAAAAAAATCCAACGATATTCAAGATTGAAAATAAAATATATAAATAATGTTTAAAACTTCCCAAAACGTAGCACCACCCCGAATCACGGCATCACTACTGCTCGAACTCACCTGCATCCAAAAAGAGGCTTGAATAACAGAATTACTCAATGAAACGATCACGCATACTCACATATTCTCATTATACAAATATGTATATAATCTTGATAATTACTTTATTTAGCAAAGAAAACTAGCACGATTAATTCCACAAAAGTTGACACAAATACTACCAAGATATATGTATTTAAACCGTGCTTGCCTAAGTCACAACCACTCTTCTTCATCCCTAACCACGTTGGTTTAAGGATTTGGAACCCCCAAAGCCACGTCGGCTTTCCACCACGGCCACGTCAGCCTATTTGCTCACATCGAGCTCCCGTCACGTCGACAGTTGTTTCCGGCCTGCCAGCCGTTAATGAACTATGACTCAAAACCGCTGTTGTCGTAGCCCAACACCCATCAACCTAGTTGAACCAATTAACGTTGCTTCAATACACCATACCCGCGTTGCGTGAATATCACATTCACCAGAACTCATTCCTACATTAACAAATCAGCCATTATACTTGCTTAGACTAAATGATTAATATTTATATAATAATTATATTAATTTATTCTAGTTAATTAATTGATTATGGTTCATTTTATTATACCATGATCCACCATAAATAATTTAATGTTCTTAACCAGTAAACCAACACACAAAAATTTATATTTCTTAATAATTAGATCAACATAATAATCTCCTTTAAAATAATAAATTAACCAAAGTTTTTACTTTTTTCTCCCACCACACCACACCATTCAAGTACACCATCCCATTCTTATTTATTTTTTTAATATTTATTTATTATTATGTAATAAATCTCTAATAGATTTAATTGTTTTTCCTGATAAAAACACTATTAATTCTTTTGTAACAATTAACTAAAACCCTAATAGCACATCTGACTTCAACCTCTAATTTTCTTCCTAAACGAAGCACTCATCAAAATACATATACATAATTGTATAATGGAAATCATAGATCCTGCCTCACTTCACTGCAAAACCTGGGTTAATGGAATGTTGGAATCGTCTGTCGTGCGTAGATTTCTCTTCTTCCGACGATGGTACACACGAACACCTAAGCTCTCCAACGCTGAACTTTCCACCCTTTTGCTCTGTTGAAATCTCTCCCTTTCTTCTTGCTTTTGTTTCTGATGCGCGGCTGCCTCTAATCTCCTTTGACGACATTTTATATAGTCATTAGGTTTAATTAGAGTTTTAAGAGAATTGTCTGTTATACTTTTACTTCTATTTATGTGGACTTCATGGTTTAAATTTAGATATGGTATGTTACAAGTGGCGTCTCACAAAATGAAGAAGGAAGGCTCGAGACTGTAGCGCCTAAACCCATTCAGATTTGGACATCAAAGTAACCCAACTGTTTGCAACTATCACAAAAAGAGAACAAACAATATGAGCAATGACAAGTGTCAACACAATCACAATGTACAACCGATTTGATGTTTTTGGATCTCTCGCCGAAATGCAGCACTGACAAGTGTCAAAGAATCTCGAATTATGATTTTATATTTCACCAATCTCACTCATGCATAAAAGTAGCAAGAATATGAATGTATCTAAACACTTTAAACGAAAATAATAATTAAAAAATCATGGTCTTCATCTTCTTGTACCTGTTTTAACCTTCTTTCAATCGCAAATAACAAATCAAACATAATAAATATGTTTATCGTCATTCAGCGTGTTGCTAACTAACAACAACGAAACAAATAAAACGACATGCCTTTCGTTCGTTTTCTAGAGTGAGAGATAATGAAAATATAAGAGCTAGTTTTCCTTGTATAGGCCAAAATTATTATTTTGAGCCAGATATATTATATTTTAATTTCATATTTTCATGTTTAGGATTATATTTCCCAATTGAAATATTTTTTAAATATAGTATGTAAGAGAAAAATATATTTAGGAGACAGAATTTGGATTCCAAACTAGTCTTGTCAAGAAAATGTATGTAGAAAGTCTCTAAAATACACATTCTGTTCATTGGTCTATTCAAAGGCAGAAATATCAAACAAATGATTGTAGTAAACATTGAGAATTATTAGACAGACTGCAATCTATACTGGGCCTAAAAATGAGAAATGTTCAAAATTAAGCTTTGAGGAGTGATAATCTCGATGGGAGAAGATATCTACAGTGGTGTATTTCTTTTTGATCAAAGGTATTTAAATGTTACTGTTATTGTGACTTAGTTCTTGCTTTTCAGTTGATAATATTGAATGGGTTATAATTTAATAAAATTTGGAAAAATGAAAACAGAAAAAAATTAGAAGATTACGAATAAGTAAACAAAAAAAAATCACAAATGTAATTTATAAGAACCAGTGGATGTATAATTCCATAATAGCTTAACGCTAATCTTATTTAAGAAAAAAGGCCAACATTGTCAAAAGTCAACTATTCAAATTACACATTAAAAAAGTAGGCATACAAAATTTTAAAATTATGTGATAATCTGTAACTACTTGGAGACGTTATTTTATTCGGCGGAATTCAACTAAATTATTAGAATAGAATGAACAAATTTCCATAATTTATAACATACTTATCTCATTTATTTAATTTACTTGAATAGTTTAAGTTTTCTTTCTTCAAACTGTCATGGAAAATAAATTTAAACAAAGTTACCCCCTCGAAACATACAAGCGGTTTTATTTCGTAGTATATATATACTGTTTTCTTTTTTGCCAACAATAGTTACTTTATTAATTATCAATATTACTGTTTACAATAGATTTTAAAAGAAAAGAAAACAATGATAAATATTCTAATTAACAGATAACATAATAGATGACAATGTCAAAATATCACCTATGTGGTTGGTGATGAAATTGAATCTCTTCGAATTCAGATATCCATTGTTCAATCGTTTGAATATAATGTTAATATTGTAGATATAGACTTTTGTTGTTGATGAAATTATTTAATATTAAATTATTATTTTCAAAAATAACAGAACGATAATTCAAAGATCACGTATACGGGATAACCCAGATTAGTATACTAAATTCTATTTTAATGATTATATAACGTTCATAAAATTTTCTCCTTCCAACTGAAATAAAGAAACCATGATTGTTACGGATAATCTATCCTAATCCTGAATAAAAATTATCGATGAATAGCATTGTATATTGTTTATTATTATTAACAAATAACAATGCATAAATATATAATCTAAGAGACATAACATGTGAAAAGGGTCCGTGTAATAGTTCTCCAATCTTCATTCGAATGAAAATATGGTTTTCTGTAACACAATATGCTTTTCCATAGAAATTATAAGAATATATATGGTAAACATTTCATATAAATATATAAGATATTATCACTCGATCTAGATGTATCTCGACGAATTCTTATTGTGCATATGTTTTACCCATTGAAGCATACTTTTAAAAACCTAACTCTACTGAGTGACAGCTCAAAACGCAATAGTAGAGAAACAGTTGTCTCTATCTACACCAAATTGTCTGGTCCCTCTTATATTATACGTTTTCACATATTCATCATACATTAGCTATACATATATGATGATAATACCATTCTCTTGCATAGTGGGATCTCCGATCCTCTCCAAACCCGTATGGTTATAAAACTTCAAAGTAATGAACAAAAATGATAATGATTTCTGACGTAGAGAGATGAAACATTCCACTTTTATTTTGTAATTTTGTATACAAACAATAACATCACCCTCATTTTATTCCTTTTTTTATAAGAATTTTATTAATACTATTTTTTACTGGTACTTTCGTAATTAAAAGCAAAGAGTCGAATTTCTTTTGGATTGTTACATTGATTCGGTTGCTGTATTGATAAAGACCAGTGACTTTCTTATAAAGATTATTTCTTATTTATTTGGAAGTTTTTAAAAAAGTATAAAGTTGGTTGAGGAAATGTCTAAGAAGTAAGCGATTATGGAGGAAAACGCCGCCGTTTATTGGGTGAGTTGCGACGAGTCATTGCAGTGGCTTACAGCTGTGGTACCGTAATAGTACTCTTTAATTTATAACCGACATGTATCATATTTTGCTCATTTTTAGAAAATCAATTTTTAGCCCCTATCCTTTTAATATAAAATATAAAAATTTAAAATATTTACGAAAATAAAATTTAAAATATATTTAATATATAAAAATATTTTAATATTAAAAATACAATATAAACAAGGTATTAAATTTTTTTAATTAATTATACAAAATATAAAACAAAATTTAAATTAATTAAATTTACTATATTTACAATTATTTAATTTATTTAATAATATTATCTATAAAATTAATTTAAATTAATTTGTATAATCCGATTGTTTATTTTATTTTTATAATCAATACTAAATTTTTTAAAAAAAAAATTAAAATAACAGATAAATATATACATATTTAATTTATATTTCTTAAATACTTAATTAATTATAATGTATTAATATTTTTTTCGTGCAAAGCATAGATGTAATCTAAAGTTATACCTTCATCAGTAAATATTCTGCATATTGTTTAGTTTTGATTAGAACAAATTTCATAACCGTGAGACAACAATAAATCAAAGAGTTTTTGCTCCAATATTTGATAGATATAAATAATAACAGGATCATGAATTCGTTAAAATTTAAATTTATTTCATATTCTTTTCTAATTAATCATTGTTTTCTCTTTTCATGAAACCTAGCTCTATTTGCTCTCATACCATTGTTTGTGTTCTAGACATTTCTTATAAAACAATATTCAATGTGAAAACAAAATACGAAATTTACCAGTTAGTGAAAATTGCAAAGAGGCATGCATCTGTGTTGTTCAGAATAGTAAGATATGTGGCAAAACAAGCATTTTCTTTCTCAAACAAAAAGCAGCCAACGCGTAATTGTGACCATCTACGTAGGCCCGAGTTATCACTTCATAAGGATGTAAAAGATCTTCTTCTTTTTTTTAGCTACGTCAAAAAGCTAAACAGTTTTATATATGTTATTGTGTGGAATTCTCATAACTTTCAGTTTAAAATGATAAGGAATGAGCTGTAAAAGGAAATGAAAGTTGAGGTCTTCAAGTTGAATTTCTTAAAACTTGAAACATATCTATCGTTGAGTCATATGTCTTCTCCTTTGGGCTCACCAGAGGCCAGTACTCCTCGCCACCTTGTTGGTACAACTCCGTACACACACACACTCTCTCTTTTTATAAATTGCACACAATACATGTATGCATGTACATAATAATACATATATGTAATGTAATATAGACGTGTTCGTTTATATGTCGTAAAAAAAATCGATAAATAATTAGTTGTTGTTTGTTTATCTGTTACAAATTTTTTTGGCCATTCGTAGTGATCAAACGTTTTGTATCGATAATTTTTAAACGTTAATTAAAACATCAGTGTAATTAAAAACTTACGATTAGTCGTAACTATAATCACAACAATAGATAAAAAAAAATTTATCTTAATCACCGATAACATTCAAACGAATATATTTATAATATATAGATTATTTTTTATAAATAATTTATGAAATTAATTTTATTTTATCTTTTTCATAACATAGTTATAAAATCCGTCAATAATTATATTATAACTTATAACCGTAATATCCAAATGTTTTTCATAATCTATTTTGACAAAATTCAAAGTTAATTGTGTTTGAATTGAATATATGAACTACAAAACATGATTTTTAATATCTTTTAAATAAAAATAAAATACATTGAATCTTGTGCATTTTTTTATCTTATGATCAAACTATTATTAGCTAGTGATTCGTTATATATATTTTAAGTTCGATTATGTACAAGTTAAGATATAATAATAGAAGTGTTAGATTGATATAAATCATGCATTAGAATAAAGAAATATCAAGTATACGTGTGAAGACAAACCGAGTAGTCACTATATGGATGTCACTAGATTTTGTAGGTACAACCCACTATGAAAAAGTAACTTTCTTATTATTTCAAGAAACAATAAACAATTTCAATAAGGTATAATATTATTAGATGTGTATTTTCGCCCACAGAAAATTATGAATCGTGCAATATCTGTACTGTTGTATGGTGGTGATGATGTCGTGAGGGTACTAATGAATTTTGCATACGAGTCTATTCACTTTTTCTGTGGACCAAATTGCCTTTTCTTAATTAAGAAAGACATTAACAATGTTAAAAAAAATAAAGCATAGATTTGAGATGGTGTAATCGTGTAGGAAAATTATTTTGCGGCACTAACGAACCTATTTTCTTTTTCTTTTTTGTTGTTGTTTTTACCCTCTCGACTCCAATAGAACACTAAGATTTAATAATATATGCCACAGGAATTTTGGTAAGAAGTGTAAGACCTTACTGAATTGCCAAACATACCCGAAAAGTCTTAAGATAAATTAAAGTTCATTTGGGCAACGGTTTGATTCGGTAAAAACTATATTCGAATATGCAGTAGGCGTTAATCGGACGGTTGACATGAGCTTAACGCTTAATAAAAAAGTCGAGGATTATTCGGAGATTATACGGAATATAGTTTTTGGTCTATTTATTAGTTTATATATATATGATCATTTATAATTATATATAAAATATAATAAAAAAATTTATGTTTAAAATAACATAAAACATATTAAAATTAATTTTAAATCTAATATATTATGATTTTTATTTATATTATCAATATAAGTTCAATTAAAATTTGATCAGATATTTTTTGAATATTTTTTAAAAAAGTTAGACGGTTGTCTAGACGGTTAGGCGCATTCGAGTAGGCATGTTATGTAGACAAAAATAAGATATTTGGTTTGTTTGACCGATTTGAACAAATTCGCCATGGTTAGATTATATCTAACGGATAGATGACCGATTTTTTGAACAAGGTGTAAATAGTAATTTGAAGATTGATTTTTAAAAACAAATTTTAAATCATTATCGTAAATTTTAAATGAATTATTTATCAGATAGTAAATGATTAATTAAGCTTTCTTCTTTTCAAATTTTATAGAAATTTCTTTTTATATCTTAATATTGCAAGAAAAATAATTTGGTGATAAGTCACATATCAAATTCATGATTTTGGCCATTGATTTCATTTAAAGTTAAATAAATGATCAAATCTGTTTTCGGTTCATAATCGGAATCCAACCAAAATCTAAATAATCCTTTAGCATGATTGTACTTATCTATATGGATAGAATTCTATCTCAATCGAAGGTTTTACTCTCTAATGAATACGAATCATTGAAGAATTTTAAATGCAACTTTTTCTAAGGAGGGACCAAAATTCCAACACTATGCCTTGTGTATATATTCTCCTTTCCAAAAGAGATGCCTTCCACGATATTTCCGTTATTTTCTCACGACAATTGGTTTAGGCCAATTTGCATAATAATCCAATTCTTCAACATACCCTAAAATTTTCAATTTTGGATGATAAAAAATTATATTATTGGTCCTTCGTATATTGTTTAATAAAATTATTTTTCAATATATTTTTTCGAGATAATGATTACTTGACCATTAATCTCGTCAATTTTGGATCAAACATATTTCAGCGAAATTAATTTTAAATCATATCGAATATGAATCATATTAGATAATTTGGATTAGATTGTAATATCATGTTAGGTTATAAGTTTACGGTTTAATTTGAAAATCAATTGGCAATAAATAAGTTAGCCAATGTCTTTTATTTTAAAATAACATATTTTTAAATTTTTATTTCAAATATTATTTTAAAACTAAAATTTTTAAAATAACATAAATTATTATATAAAAATACTTATTTATCATAAATTTATTATAAATAAATTTTATAATTATGTTTGTGTTCATATTTTGTAATTTATGGTTTACATAAAAACAGATTTTCTAATATTAAATTTATATTATTTTAGAATTTTAAACTAATTATGTTATGTTTAAAGAATTTTTTTTTAAAATACTATTTTACTGAATTGTCATTTTATATAGTATTTAAGTTACTTCCAATTTCTGTTGTGCACAATTATTTTTAAACGTTGCAAATTAACTAGTGTATTAAAACAGAAAGGACAACATAATCAAAGAGTATTGTATAATTTGCGAATTAGGTGATCGAGACGTCTTATGAAACTTAAACCGGTAGCAAACTTTTTTAGTTCGGGCTCTATATTCTGTATTGGCATGATAACTTGACAAGTTTAGAGCCTTTATTCGACACAACATGATTGGCTGGTCTGAAAGTCTCTGGCATTCGGGCAGGAGCAACTATTGTTCAAGCAATTTCTAACTATCAGTAGAGACTATTGCATGATGAGAGTAAGTCACTCTTTACTATATAGCTACTATATATGGTCTTTTTCCGTTGTACCTTGTACGTCTTCCGCAACCGCCGAACACAAGCTCTAACATAGAAGACAAGTTCCTTTAGAAAGGAAACGCTTATGAGTTATATGACTCTCCCTCGATCTCCTCTTTCTGCTTTGTTTGTATTTATCAACCAAGCTCATGATGCACACACTCGACCACATCAAAGATCGTATCCATGAACCGTTCTTACACTTCAAAAAAAGCAATGGCCTAAGACCCTTTTATACTTTGTTAATTTTTTCATAATTAAGAAAAGATGTGGATTCTTCAATGTTTTTGTAAAAAAATTTCAAATATTTAGGGATTTGGCTCAACTTTAGATTATTTTTATTTGGCTCTTGTTATCATTTTGTCTTGTTAATAATTAATTTTATGTTTTCTTTTTTTTTTGGTTTATTTGTCTTTATTTTTATTGTTTTCGTTGATTTATGTTCCACATACGTTTTTAGTTTCATTTACATTATTTATAGTAATTTTTTACATGTAATTTTCAGCAAAATTAATTCAATCTTGTCAGAATAATTACGATTAAGTTCTATATTAATATTTTAAACAAATTAATATATTTATAACTAGTGTTAAGTTTTTAATTATTTTTAGTTTAAAATTTTTGATTCTAAAAACTCCCCTTAGACTCCTCGAAATGTAAACACGGTCCCGGTTGTATCTCTATCTTTGATTCCAAAGCTTCTAATTAAATTTTGCTTTTGTACTTTGATCAAAAAAATATTATATGTTAGGCTATTATACAATGACCAATGTGAATTCAACATTATAGTGCCAAACTTGGGATATCTTCTTTCCTTCTGGCTAAACCAACAAAGTTGCCGAGTCCGGTAAACTAAGTGGACATTTTGTTCATTAGTTTGTTTTCTGATTGTTGTTTGAGACCTATGGGTTATAATATATATGCTTGAGAAGTATAATATAACACACTAAATTTCAAATAGTTATATAACAATAACTTTTTTGCTAAAGGAAAAATGATGGTAAATATTAGAGAATTTGAGACTAACAAGTGGGATAAATGGTTATATCATTTTTACTATCCATTCGGTTCGAATTTACATTTTCTCGTATAAAAAGAAACAATATATTATGATTTATATGATAAAACATAAAAATTAGAAAATATTATTCATTAAATATGGGTTCATTTTCATGTGGTCCAGATGTACTTTTGTACCAATTATGTCTAATTTTTGTGTTAGATTTGGTAAATAAGAATAAGATATAATTAATCACTACTTTAAATATATTAAAGATCACGATACAAAAAACCCACATAGTGAATGTTTTTTTGTCACATATTTTTTTGAGTTTTACACAATATTTTTGACTGGCCGACTTGATCAGTTTAAATTAAATTATTACTTTTTTACTCTGTTTATTGTGTTAAAGGTTAGATTTTCTTATAATCACCATCTTTCTAAAAACATTTAAGGAATTTTAGGATAATAGTAATCTTTTGCTGTGTAAGCAAACTAAAATAGCAATCTAATATAAAGTAATTTAATGTAACACTGAGACATCAGTTATATTAAGAAATAACCTTTCCATATATTAGTTATCCCGTCGTCTTCGTTTTATTTAATGTCAACCGTCGTCGTCGTTTATATTTATTTATTTTGTGGTCCACTAATTAATTAACGTGCTTTTACATCTTTTTCTTTCACACTTTTCGTGACATGATTAGTTTGATTAATCAATTAAATATTACGAGTTTGATGAATTAAACTAAAAAATGTTTTTAACAAAAAAAAAACTAACAAAACTTAAATGCGACCGTTACGTCCTCTTTCCGTAAATTGCATTGCATTGCATGGCATCAATTTGTTTAGTAAAATTTTTATATTTATTGAAACTATTTTTTGTGATTAATAAGATATTTATTGATTTCATATACTAATTTCGAAAACATAATTGTATTTCCAATTTTCATACACATTTAGAAGATCTAGACTCTATTAAAATGGGGATAAAGCACAATTTCTTTGTTGTTTTTCGTTGCTTTTTCTTATGGTTCCAATTCAATAATAATATTATGTAATCAAACGTCAAATAAATAATCTATCTTTTCGCTGACTGTATGGCTGAAATTATTAGCTGTCGCTAGCTTCATATTGAAAAACTAATCTTTCTATTCTGTACATTTTGACTATTTTATATACCATATAATCGCTTATTAAAAATATTATCCTAATAGTAATGTGGAATCGGATTTTGTTTGGTTTAGATTTTGGTATGGTTAAGCTGCTTAAGCATATAGATAAGTATCCGGTACAATACTCAAATTAAACCGAATTTAGATAACGAAATCGGTTCAGTAATATCAAAGAACCGGGAACACGTGAGAGAAAGAAATTTGTTCGTCTTTATAGTTTTCTTGAATATGTCTTGCTCAAATGAATCTAATTATTGAAAAGAAACGCAAGTTGGAGTTTGGTTCCTTAGGCTGTTAAATAACAACCATAGCTTTCTAGCTATTTCTTCGAAAGAACGAACTCAAAATAATATCAGAGAATTTTCATCATTACAACTTTTTTTTTGCCTTCACACGTCTTCTTGTCTGATTCACTTTTTTTGTGTCTTTCTTCTTGTCCTTGTTCGTCTCTTCTTGATCTCTGTCAGTGTTATAAATATCAAACTCCGACATTTCCTCTGTTCAAATTCTCCTCGAAGTCTCCTCTCAAAGAAAAAAAACTCAAATCTTTGTCTGAGTGATTGGATAAGATGAAAACAAGACGCGGAAAACGCCTTGAAGTACGATGCTTGTTTTTGTATTAATTTTATTTTCAACTCCACTGATTGCGAAGATTCTGATATTTTTTTGTATGTTTGATGGAAAAAAAACAGAGGTTTTGGCCATCGATTGTGATGAATAAATGGCTAAACATAAAACCGAAAGTTTACGACTTCAGTGAAGATGAAACTGATACAGAGAATGAGAGCGAAGACGATGGTATGTGTTACTATTCTCAAAAAAGTTTTTCTTTCTTTTGTTTATAATTTTAAAATCCGGTCCAATTTTCGACTGTAGTTTATTAATTTTAGTTTTATTAATCTTCCTTTTATGGCTCCATTTATAGTATGTTCGGTCAAAGACGTCCCAAATGCTTACTGTGTACCTGATGAAGACCGCCATGGCGGTCGGCGAGGAAACGAAATAGTTCACGGCAATAAAATTTCAGGCAAAGGTTCTGATCTTTTCTTTGTAATTTCTATTGAGTAATTGAATCAACAATTAAGAAATAAAAGACTGATTTTTAAGTTTTTTTTCTAAAACATCTCCAGATGATGGTGTTAGGGGCTATCAAAGGAAACACCGCCGGGGCAAATCGGAGACTTTGCGATCCCAATATATAAACACAAAGGATATCAGGTAAGAGTACTTTTTGGTTTTCTTATCCTTTTTTGCCGGCGAAAAAGATTATATCTGACACGTTCTAGTTAAATGGTGTATAGAGTGACGGTGGCTACGTGGAATGTCGCCGGCAAACGCCCGTCCAATGATCTCGAGATTGATGATTGGCTTTCTACTGATAACCCTTCAGATATTTACATCATCGGGTAAGTAGAAACTATAAAGTCACATCAAAATTTTGACTTTTACCAAAAAATTCGCTTTTTAAGCACAAACTTCTTCCTCTGTTTTTTTCCTGAAAAAAAAAGTATTTTTCCTCTGCTTTGGTGAATCTGGATTTCTTTTAGCTAACGTAATTTTCGTTACAGATTTCAAGAAGTGGTTCCATTAAATGCCGGAAACGTTTTCGGAGCAGAAGATAGAGGTCCAATTCCGAAATGGGAATCGATAATCCGTAGGACACTGAACAAATCCCAGAAAGAATCAGTCTATGATCAATCGCCAAGTTGCAACAGCAACGTTCTTCATAGATCTCACAGCGCACCGACATCTCATATCCTAACACAACAAACAAAATCCATTATCGCCGATGTCATGGTCGAGAATCTCGCTGCTGACCACTCGCTAGACCTAGCTACAGATGAGTATATCGATGCTGCAACCGCTTTACCAAGCCTCGAACCGGTTCAGAATCTTGACATGGACTGGCCTGAACGAGCTCTAGATGAGAACCCTCAGATAGTTGGATTAGAGGGAAAGCTAAGGAGAGTTTTTAGCAGCAACGCAATGCTAGGGTTTAAGCTACCAGAGAATCCAACAGGAGCTAATATGTTTGCTTCTGAGGCAAGAAAAATGAAACGGTCACGGAGCTTTGAAACCCTAAAGCTGAGTTGGAATGATATTAAAGAAGACACCGATAGTAGTTTCTCCTCCTCGTCAGACGCTGAAGAAGCTGAGAAAATTCTATCTGATGACTCATTAGAGGGAGAATCGTCTTTCGATGACGAAGAGGAAGAAGGAGACAAGATCGGAAATACTTATGGATTGCCGGAAGTTTTGCTGGAGGAGTGTCGGAAAGTGAAAGACTGTCAAAAGTATGTAAGGATAGTCAGTAAGCAGATGGTAGGGATCTATGTATCGGTTTGGATCCGACGGCGGTTAAGAAGACACGTCAACAACTTGAAAGTCTCACCGGTCGGAGTTGGTTTGATGGGTTACATGGGAAACAAGGTAATTAAAACTAGTCCTAACCTATCTTTCTTGGCAAGTAATGCAAAAAAACAATCGAGAAAAAAATTAAAATAACTGATAATTCCAGGGATCAGTATCGATTAGCATGACGTTGTATCAATCACGAATGTGTTTCGTGTGTTCACACTTAACTTCCGGTCAGAAGGACGGTGCTGAACAGCGCCGGAATGCTGACGTGTACGAAATCATACGTCGCACTCGTTTCGCATCGGTTCTTGATACCGATCAACCGAGAACAATTCCATGTCACGAGTAAGCAATATATAACTCAAAGATTACAATACACAAAAGCAAGAAACTTTCTTTCTTTTCTAATAAATGGGTTTATTTATTTATTTTCAACAGTCAGGTATTCTGGTTTGGAGATTTGAATTACCGACTTAATATGTCAGACAGTGAAGTAAGGAAGCTTGTCGCAGAGAAACGATGGGACGAGCTTAAGAACAGCGACCAGGTTTGCTTTCTTTGTTTTGTTCAGTTTTTTAATATTAATCATTACTTTAATAAGTTATTAAAACAAGAATCAAATCAATTCAACAGTTGATTAGAGAATTACGAAGAGGGCATGTCTTTGACGGATGGAAAGAAGGAGCGATTAAGTTCCCTCCGACATACAAATACGAATTCAATTCCGATCGTTATGCCGGAGAAAACGTGAGAGAAGGAGAGAAGAAGAGAGCTCCTGCTTGGTAAGTGACTAAATTGATCTTTATAAGAGTTACAGGGTGATTTTGAGATTTTAGAAAACTTCTTGGGGGATTTCCTAAAGAGTTTTTTTTCGTGTGGGTTTGTTTAACAGGTGCGATAGAATATTATGGTTGGGAAAAGGAATAAGACAAGAGTGTTATAAGAGATCGGAGATAAAAATGTCCGATCATCGGCCGGTGACTTCGATATTTAATGTCGGAGTTGAAGCTTTTGATCACCGGAAACTTCAAAGAGCTCTTCATGTTAATAATGCCGCCTCTTCTGCTGTTCATCCTGAACCTTCTTTCTGACTCCAAAGGTTTCGCAAAAAAGAATAAACGCTATTAACGAGTTTATGTGCTTATGATAATATACATCGAAGGTTTGTTCTGGGTTTTGATTTTTTTGTTGTTATGTAAAAAGAACTCTAACCAAAGTTTTTACTTGTCTATGTATACTAGCCTTTAAACTGTTTTCATGTTCCTTTGATAGTCAACTGTTTTGAACTTTTAAGTTCTTTGTATGACAATGTTCAATTTGTTGATGTAATTTTCAAAGCCGTTTCACAAGTAAAATAATGAGATGAATTCATCCATGTGTTAAGGACGACGTTACTCATAGACTAAATCAATTGTAGAAATCATTTCCCACTACAAAAGAACGTATAAATGCATTATGTCAAACATTTATTAAGTTTTAAACTTAAATGGGTGTGTTTGCTTGTTTATCAAGATTAAGAAGTAGGTTTCAGTTAGTCCTTTCGCCAAATTTTGTCTGATCTTTTGGTGGGCTTAGGGCAAATTAGGTTTAAAGCTGGAAAAAATTGAAAATATGATACCTTTTTGCAGGTGTTGATATATGTTCAATCTGCGACGATCTTCACGAGATGGGTGTTGCCTTAATGACGGATCCAAAAGGAACTTGAGCTGAGAGATGCAATGCATGTGCTCAGGTTTGCATACCATAGACATTTTATATGCAGACTGAAGCTAATGATATGCTTAACGATGGTGCAATATTTGAAGCTAAGCGACAACAACAGAACAGTTGGCGTTGCCGAAGGAAGAAACAGAGAGTCAATTAAAGATTGAAACTTTATAATAGATTGAAGCTAAAATGTTGAAGATGGAAACAGTTATATAGTTGGAAGCTAATGGCAAAGATTAAGTCAAAGATAAAAGATTTTGTGTGATTAACTGATAAGGTGTGAGATATTCTCATTTTTCAAATTTTATGCAAATTTTACCTTTCCTTTCACTTATATTTTTCCCATAAAAACTAATTTAATATTTATATAGTTGTCCCAACTATCAAGCAGTGTATTTATTATCTTTGAATATATGTTTACGCTTTTTTTTTTGTTTTTACTGTCAAAATTGTGGACTAGAAAGATAAACTAGTTGGCAGAAAGATAAAATATATGAGAAGGAACAATATTCAAAATATAATAATAGAATAAAAATGATTTAAGTCTTAATATGAGAAATTTAAAGTCTAAATTCTAATGAGTAATCCCTGCATAATATGTTAACTTTGAAAATTATTAATATTGGTATTTTTGAAAAGAACAATATATTATTTTAATTATAACTGTCCACAAATGTGCACAAAAGGAATATTAAAATTAATGTATTTTTAATAAAAAAAAATTATTTTTGACAGTGAAAGAGATAATCGCCGACTGTGGGGATCGAACCCACGGCCACGGGATTAAAAGTCACGCGCTCTACCACTGAGCTAAGTCGGCTACACGTTGTTATTCAATATTAAAACTCTGATGTTATTACAGTTAGGATATAAACTTGTGTTATGCTTATGCAATGTTTTGTTTTTGTATACGGATCTATGACCATTATTATACTTGGAATTAAATACATTAATTTGAATAATATATTTTCAATAAAACACACATGTGGCGTTTACAACAGATTGTTTAAAATTGGTGTATTCCTTGTAAGAGTGACCATTGTTCACAATCCATTTAAAAGAGTCCTAGAAGAGCAAGAACAGCTTCAAAAAATTTCTCATTATGTTTATTCAAACGGACAAAAAATACAAAAACACATAGACTTGTACCACTATCTTGGATCTTCAAACCATTTTAATGGATTATTGACTGATAAATCTAGTAGATACACACATATTAGATTTAACAACAGCAAATTTTATATAAAGGTGACAAATTTTGAGTACTGATATGAATTTAACCCCGGATTATAAATTTCTGGTAACCACATATATTGAAAATATATGGTCAAAATATAAAGTTTTCTATTCGAATTTGGTAGGCTTACTAGCTCTTTTCCTACCATGTGACGTAGATATAGTTATTGATGCTTTTGTAACTTTTTCTTCATTTTTCATTTTTGTTTCCTTTTCTCTTTTCCATAGTACTGTTCTCTCTTAACACCATTCGGGGTCAGACTAGACTTACTGTTTCTAAAGTATTGGGGGAATATTCTAGCTATAGCATAATTACAAACTGTACATTTCGTTTATAGAACTAACCTTACATTTCCATTTCGTGAAGATAATCTATTTTTCTTTAAAACTATCGCATATCAATAAATACTCCTGAATGTCACGTTTTTTATATTCTTTATACTATTTCCAGAAAAGTTGCAAACATATTTCTCTTTAATTAGGAAATTTAAAATCTATTTACCGTTTGTGTTAAAATTTGAGATCGTAATACACATCAATAATAAATTAAAATTAACGATGTATATTAGGATTTTGAACTTTAACATGAGAACTAAATAGGTTTTGAACTTCTTAAATAGAAAATAATAAATTGTCAATTTTTTAGAAATAATATAAAAAACATAATATTAGTAGTTTGAGGGATATATGATGTTATAAGATAGTTTTAATGGAGAAATAGATCATTTTCTATTTTTTTTTAATTATCCATCCCAATATTTTTTGTTTGTGTTTTTGAATATTTTTGTTTGTTTTCTTGAAGATTTAAAGTATCGAGTCTAACACAAATGGGAACTAAACTTTAAACAACAACTTTACATCTTAAACAATAGTAAATTTCCAGCAAAAAGAAAATAATAACAATATTTTCTTTTGTCAAAGTTTCGTTATCTCTTACTTATAAAGTTGAAAGTGGTTACACTATTGAAAAGCAATTTTGTCTTACTCATGCTGACAATGACGAATAATTGAAAAGCATTTTTGTTAAGATAGTCGTTATTAAACGTTTAGAATATAGAACGGAAGAAATCAAACTAATTAGTATCAATTTTTAGACCCAAAACTAAAAGTTACGTTATTAAAGTAGCAAAAAAAACCCCGTAAATTCAATTTTTTATACTTTGAGAGTTTGGATTTCAACTTATAATTCCTTGTTGTTGTCGTTAATATATAAAATTCAACCAAGAAAAGATAGTTTATATTGTTATGTTTAGAGAGAATGGGTTATGAAAAATTGATGTATGAAGTGTGAACAAGTCTATTAGCTTTTGAGACCAGGTAGGTCCAAATTCCTTTGGAATTTTGGGAACTCTTAAGACAAGCAATGTCTTTATGTGCTTTCGGTGTGTCTCGTTAATTTTCTTCTGGCTTTTAATTTGCACTATATATAAAAATTAATTATTCAATCTATATTTACTTATTTATTAATTAATTCCATCCCATAGTTCAAACCATTGTGCTATATATACCAATCGTTTCACAACCATTCAACACTCTACCAACCTTCTCTTCTCTTCTCTTCTCTTTTGGTCTCTTAGTTCCAAATTTAAAGTCAGAGAACTCTTTTCCAGTCAGTGTCTTTTGAAATATTTATAATTTTTACCTTAATCTTTTGTCTATCGAGTTCTCTTTAAGTTAAGTATTACAAAGGGGAACACTTCGGGTAATTAGGGTCGATTTATTTTTGTAATAATACGATTATTTTTCAGACAATGATCTTGTCACAAAGAGGATGGAATCAACGTGAATTGCAACCTTTTCTTAAGAACAAATCAAGTGTAGAAAAAAGTTTCTATTTTTGGATCTTCCAAACATTTAATAGATTTAGTTTTGGTACTTAAGTAATTATTTGATCTCTACAAGTCTCTTGTGTGTCAAGTAACAAGTGTGAGTTATGCAAATGGGAAGTTCATGTTTACCTCCAGGATTTAGATTTCATCCAACTGATGAAGAGCTCATAAGCTATTACTTAAGTAGAAAAGTACAAGGTCTCCAAATCGAGCTTGAAGTCATTCCTGTTATCGATTTATACAAATTCGATCCTTGGGAGTTACCAGGTAATTCAAAGAACATTTGGAATATATATTATTATTCATATAGTTAAATGTAAGTATTAGAATTTAACTTAGTAGATATAACTAAACTTGTTTTTAACTTATGTTTTGTGTGTGTGTGTTTATAGAAAAATCTTTCCTTCCAAATAGAGATATGGAATGGTTCTTTTTCTGTCCAAGAGACAAAAAATATCCAAACGGTTATCGAACCAATAGGGGTACAAAGGCAGGTTATTGGAAAGCAACCGGTAAAGACCGGAAAATCATTTGTAAGTCATCAGAAGTTATAACCGGTTATCGGAAAACACTAGTTTTCTATGAAGGCCGTGCTCCATTAGGCAGTAGAACTAATTGGTTTATGCACGAATATCGTCTATGCGATGATGATCTTTTGCAAAATTCACCAAATTTCAAGGTAAGGAAATTCTAATTCGTCTCAACTTATCCAATTTCATAATATCTTGGTTTTTAATGGAATCATATATGTATATGCTTGAATTTCAGGGAGTATTTGTGTTATGTCGCGTCGTTAAGAAGAATGTACTCAAGACCAATTCTAAAACTTTGAAAAATAAACACGAACAAGTAACTGGTTCGGGTTACTCTAGCCATGTGACCTCTCCTTGTCGAGATGAAACGATGTCGTTACATTCGTTTAAGCCTTCTTCTTCTTCCACAAGTAACTCTTCTAGCATTTGGATTTCTCCTGAGTTCATTCTTGATTCATCAAAGGTATCACCTATTAAGTTCTAAACCAAAACGTTTTTGTGTGTGTACAATATACCGATCTAATATACTTTTTTTGTGTTTTGTGATATTTATTTGTAGGATTATCCTCAAATTCAGGAATTTGGTTATGAATATTTTCCCAATAATCATTTTCCAGTCACCGCGATAAACCATCATGTGGAATTTCCGGCGAGTTGTTCTTATTTGAATGTTGATTACGACATTGATCAATCGATGCAAACCGGTTATTGGACAAATTATGAATACGACCAAACCGGTTTATTCGGTTAGTTAAGTCTGTTGTAGCTAGAAGGATTTGTGTTGGTCTCTATTTAGGACAAAAACGCATTTTAACGTTGGAGTCTCTGAAGAAGATGAAATCGGTTTGTTATAAATTTGGAGTTTCTTGCATTCTCTTTTGAGAATATAATTATTTTGGTTTTGGTTTTAATTTTCATGTTACTAATGAATACTCTTTATTTTTTAGTTGATAGATTTTGTAAAACTTTCACACATATTAGTTATCAAACAAATTAAAACTCACTCATAAATGTATCCTTTTTATGATTAACAATTCCTACAATTCAAAACTAATAATAATTTAATAAATTCAATTATTTTTCTTGAAGTTTACTATTTATTATAATTAATTAATTAAAATTTTATTAATATATATATATATATATTTTGTGAAACCAAGAAATAAATAAAAATATGTTTAAAAGAGTTTTTGTTTTTTTCACCTAAACTACAACGGATCGATTTAATAATTTAATATTTTCGTACGAATATATTAAACCTTCGTACGAAAGAATACGTAGTAAAACGTCATATTTTTATGATGAATATAAAAGTGAATCACTAACGCATTTACTTCTTTATATTCCGCTGCCTTTGTTATAATAAGAAAAACACATTTCTCCTAAACATTAATTGGACCAAAGTAATACCCTTTAGACATATTTTAGTGGAAGTGATAACAATCATTTGCATATAAAAACCCAATTTACAATAGAACCAATTGACTCGATCGGGACCATTTCACATTTTAAAAGTTTTGTAAATATGTGATTTTTTGAACATCCATAAAGGGAATTTGGAAAAAGAAAAAGAATAGTATCTGAAAATTTAAAGCTATAAATGTAGAAAGGGGCAAACGCGACGCAGCAATGCCTTAAAGATGTGTGAAAGCCTAAAAGTTTGCAATTTCTTTTCACTTGTTGGAGAACTTTCATTAAATTGCTTTTAATCAAGAGAAATATTTACATTTCTTTCTTTTTACAAGAATGTTATTACGTAATAGTACATTTTTATTTTTACATTTCATTATTTTAGATATATTAATTTTTTTTTTGCTTCACATCAAAATTTCCTAGTATGATTCGGGACAATCATTTTTAATAAGAAAATTTTACAACATTAGTTTTTTGTGCTTCATATCTAAAACCTTTGTACTTAACCTTAATTTTTTCTTTCTAATTATTACATATGAAACTTCACTAAAGAAATATTTCATATGAATTCATTTATAATTAATTTTGAAGTTTATAAGTTTTAATACCACCAGATTTTATGAAGGATTTAAAATTTTCACTAAACAAGAAGTTTAAAAATATCTAAAATATTATTGATAGTTAAATATCATATCTAAGTACTACATTTTAATAAAATTAGATTCTCTACTAGGATTACATTTACATTTAATTTCTATTAATACACGATTGCATTTACAAGAATACACGATTACATTTACAAGAATACACGATTACACTTACATTTAATTTGTGTGCCTATATAAATTAAAGGTGTACGTTAATCAGCACATTGGGTCCATAGCTCAGTGGTAGAGCAATTGACTGCAGATCAATAGGTCACCGGTTCGATCCCGGTTGGGCCCTGATTTATATTTTACTTTTTTTTTGAAGTCTCGTAATTAAAATTAACTACTACCAGAATTAACCACCCGTAACCAGACCGAGAGAAACAAGGCAATCATTTGCAGTGAATTTTTTCTTACACAATGAGACATCTAACGTATATGCAATTGTAAGTAAATCAAGAAACTGAAATTTAGGAAACAATTGTATGTTCTGACCGAAAAAAGAAACAATGGTTATGCATGGATGATAACTGGAAACATATTATGTCTTATTAGTAAATTCTGAGAAAGAAGACACGAAAAAGGATCAGTTCCTATTTTCCATCCTCTTAAAAAGGAGAACCAAATCATACCGAACCAGAACCGAACCAAATCAAATGCACTATTGCTTTTTACCAGTCAATTTAATCTCCGTTTTTCTTAGGAGAAAACATAATTACCCTAAAATAACATATCGCCGTCATTGCTTCATTCCGCGGCGCTGACACTGACGACAACACTCACCGGTTTCTCGCATCGAACAACATTAGCTGTCGGATCTCGCGTGTAATCGTATTCTTTAAAACAGGCGATCCTTCCCAATTCCTCCACTTCCTCGATTACATTATCAAGCCTAGCCACCATCTCCACCAGCAACGAAGCAAACGCCGCGAATGGAAGAGCTTCCGAAAACTCAAGGCTCGTCATCACCGCGATTTTACTCAGTTGTGGCCGTAACATCCTCCTCTCTCCCCCCGCTGACATCTCGGAGCTATTGTTCTTGAACGATCTCCGGTACTCCATTAAAGCTGACGTGTCAGTTTTAAAGCTTGAAAGCGAAACGGCGCCGTTTGGGCCATGACGTGAACCGGTTTCTGTAACTTTACTCGAAATATCGCCGTTTAGGTTTTTGTCCTGGTTGTTGTTATTGCGTTGTGAAACAGTGCCGTTGTGATGTTTGTTATTGGTGTGTTGAGAAACGCCGCCGTTTTGATGTTTGTTGTTGTGACGATGGAGATTAGAGCCAAGAAAGAGTTTAGGTTGAGACTTGATGGCGGAATTAAGATCCTGGAGTGCCACATGAAGATGATCGGAGAGAATCTCCGGTGAACAATGACGGTGATTTGAGATGCTATCCGCGAGTTCCGACAAAGCTTTGCATACTTCTCCGGCTAATCTTACACATGGATCCTTGAAAAGTGCTCGAACAGATCTCGGAGTCTTAAAGAAAAATGATTAATAACTTAATAACAAAAAAATCACAAAAAGATAAAATGAAACAATCCTTACTTGAATCTCAGTTTGTAAACAACCATGAAGAGCAACAACAGTGTAACCAAATTGACGAAGAACAGCTCCAACTTTAACGTATTGTTGACATGGAAATCTATGACATCGTCTCGTGTGTCTTGGTTCCCAATTCGCATATAATGCCTGTTCCATTATAATTAAAATCAAATCAAAGAAATTATATAAATCTATAGAATTATAAAGCGATCGACTTACAAGTGTATCATCGATTGATTTAGAATCCAAAACAGCTTGATACCCTTCATAGATTCTATCTGTTGAATCAGACGTTTCTTTCTCTTTCTCTTCAAAGTACTCACTCACACATGCTATTTATACGTACACACACAAGTATATTAAGATATCAAAACAATATAATTTTTTAAAATTTTGTTTTTATTTAACAGAAATTCTGTGATATTTTTGGATTTTCAACCAACAATGTGGTGGTTTATATAATTATGTACCTTCTATAGAGCGAGAGAGGCCTTGGAGTTTGCCGATGGTGGTCTTGTGTAGATCTTCACCGGACCAAATAGGAAAAACAAGAAGACTCATAAAAAGACAGATTCCACAACCGATAGCTATAGTGTAGAATCTGTCATGTGCTATGGTTATCACACTGTCTACTCGATAACTCGAAACTGTTATGAGATTGAATGTTAAGAGAAATATCACAACACCATAATCATAATTCTTCTTTATGTATGGTATGAATCTTATATAAGTTGCCGCCGCTCCTGTAACCATTACAAAGAGAACATAAAAAACATTAGTTTTATTGTTAGCTTCTTAATCATATAGAGATGTGTCCTAAAACTTAGTTTATAATTTGGATAACAAGAAGTGCATTAAACAATGTATACCGATGATAAAAACAGCAGTGCCAATGAATATAGCTCGAAGAACTTTGCCTGAATCATTAGCTACAAACTCAATGAAAAATGCCAAAGATCCTGCGATTAGTGTCCCTAATCCTCTATTAAGCCCCTTGCACAACGTTGCACCTAAAAGAATCAAGAAATCAAACACATGTTAGAGCACTAATTACATTTACTGATTTGTATATATTTATATATATTGTTAAACTTACCAGCAGAAAACTCGAGGACAACGACAACGGTCATGACGGCCCAAATGGCATTACTTCCAATGCCTTTGAAGAGAGGCTCCATGAGATATAACAAAGAGACTAGTGTTAACGAGAGACCTACTTTAAGGGCATGTATTACTCTCCTTGGATCTTCTTTTCCGACATCCCAAAGCTTTTTCGGAATCTTCTTGAACGTCTCGGATGGCTCAAGAACCTTCCACTTCGTCTTTCTTGAACCTTTCTCCATCTCAATGCTCCCTACGTGAACCTTGTTTGACATTTTGAGAGAGAGAAAATAGTTTTCTCTCTCGTGTAATAAGAGTATACAAGAATAGAATGCGTCATTGTGTGTTCTCTATTTATAGCTCTGTGTGTGTATAGAGAAATAAAGAGATGGATCTATGATTTGCCATAGCTGGCCATAGGAAAACAAGTTGATACCTGTGATTGTGTTGGTTGAACTACGAGAATCTCATTTAGGTTTCGATTAATAATTTTGTTTTTTACGTGTCATAATGTTTTACATAATCGCGGTTAGAAAATATGAATTTTTTTTGTCAACTTATGTCAAAATAAACGAAATTTTAAGCATTTTACGGTTTCGCATCATATTCATTAGCGGTTATGTCATTAACTATTTCATTGTTATTAACTTACTGTTATTGTTAATTTGTATTTTCTTCATCATTCTCAGTAAATGCAAAAAAAATCCGTGATGTTAAAATTTTACTCTATATGTGTACATGCTTTTACATAATTACATTTAAAAATAAATATTCTCTTTCGGGAAGTGAGGAAAGATTAGATTAATGGGTTTCACATGATTTGCAATTATTGATGTTAATATTAAATTAAAGAGTACCTTTTTCCTCTTTTCTTCACAAGATCGAAAATAAGTCAAAAGCTATATAAAAAGACCATAGGTTACATAATGCTTAAACTTAGAGATCCAATTATTCTTACATATTACCATATGTATAATTATACACATTAATACTATATTGTTAAATACTAGACCTTAGTTATATACGTTGTCCTTTTAGATTAAATGCATACATATATATATATATATATATATATATACTTTCAATTAGTTACGTCAAGCTTTTAAAATTTTAACATGCAAACGTTAGTCATCTTTAAATCCTAAACAAAACAAGTGATAATCATCAATACTTAGAGACCAATAATATTTTAACTCAACCGAAATATTGTATAGCTGTGGAAATGCATCTAAGAAAGTCTAAAACAAGTTATCAGTCTCAACTAAAGTTGACATTTTGGTTCCTTCAATGTCGTACCAGCTTTGACAAATAACACATGTATACTAAATACTTTTCATCTATATCGACATAAAACTTCTCCTAAAATAAGAACAACCACTACTACTCTCCTACCACTGATTAAATTTTAAAAATTGGATTTTGAAAAAATAAAATAATTAAAAGCCACGTTAACCCCTAAATAAGAAGTTCTCATGATTATTCCATAATATCTAAGATATTTATGTCTGACTAATATAAAAAACAATTGATGACTTCGAGCAACTAAGTAAGACCATTAAATGCTACGATTGTAACAGTTTTATAGTTTATATTAGAGTAATATTATAAAATATCATATTTTAAAGTTTTTTTTTAAAATTTACCATATTAAAATTAAAATCATAAAAATAACACAAATAATTATATAAAAATATTTATTTAATTTAAATAAATTATATATAAAATTAAAATATTATAATTAGATTCATTTTTCTAATTTAGAATTTATTTTTTTCTATTAAAATATAGTTTTAATATATTTTGATTTTAAATTTGTGCTATTACTATAAATTTAAATTAATGATGTTATTTTTGAAACAAAAACTTAAAAAATGTTATTTTACAAAATTATCCTTTACATTATAGTAGTATGAAATAATTAACTACTAAATAAACCCAAAAATAGGAAACAATAATGTTTAACAAAAAAAACCATAATAATGTTCTTACAGCTTCGCTTTGAAGAAATAATTTTTACAGCACGAAAATATAACTCAGCCCGTATTCTTCTGCCAAAAGGAAAATGAAAACGTGAACAATATTAATGACGACACGGGTTGCGACTTGTGAGTTGATATACAGCTCAATAAAATGGTTTTTTTTTTGGATATTATTTTACAAATTTATGTTCAAATAAAATTTGTTTTTTCTTCTATGTGCCTAACTATTTAACGTGCCTACGATTTTTTATATGCTGAAATAGTCATTTTAAAAATAAAATTATATTTAAGGATATCTTTTTACAAATACAAGAAAATAAATACGATTGATTATTTCATCGCGTATGTACAGAAAAAACTGATTTATATGTGAACGATGTTTTATTTTTCTATTATGAATTTAATCATTATTGGTTACTGTAGACGTTTTTAATGTAGAAATGGATTATTATAAGCACAGGAAATTTGTTTGGATTTCAACGATTAACAAACAAAAAGTTATTTTGTATCTCAACTAGACAACTAGGTTCTAAATCGAATTTTCACTGTAAACATTTCTAAATTGAATTTTCAAATCGTATGTTAATTAAATATTCAAGAAAATTTAAATAAAATACACATCTCTTTGTAGTGTGAGGTTAGATCTTTCTATGCAACAGAACAGCTGTTCCCGTGTTGTTGAGTTTTTTTAGATTACAGATTTCTCGTGTGTTGTCCATGTGGCTCATGCGGGATCTCTATACGTAGATCGGAGAAAAATAAAAATGAAATCAGCAGTACAAAGACATTGAGAGAAACTTGAGGATGATTTTGAACAAAAAGGAATGATCATTATATTCTGTATACACAGAAAGAACTCGTAATAATACAAATTACAAAAACCAAATATATGCAAAATAAGTACAAAACAAATCCCAAACTCAATTGCGACTATTATTAAATTATAAAACAAACTTCAGTGCAGAATCTAATCAATATTAATCATCACAAGTAAAACAGGTTTTCATCTATTGTTTTAAAACCAATATTTGAAATGGTTACGAAACAAAAGCTTGTCTTCTAAATTGTCTTTGTTCCAATTCATTCATACTATAAGTAATCTTCCTTGGTGTTCAATGCATTGCTGGAGTTTCCCATCAGAAGACACAACTAGTCCTCTTACTTTTACAGGTTTTGTTTTGCGTTTCGTTTGGAGTTTTGCCACAGTCTTGTTACAGCTATGATTATCTTCTGTTTCTTCTGTCAGTTCCTCTTCCAAAAACTCATCCGCAACATCTCCATCTTCATCAACCCTTAGTCGTTTTGTATACCACCTTAGTCCCTGATGAAATACAAGACGAACTATAACATAGTGTTGGAGTTGGACAGAAACAATATGATAATGCAAGCTCTTAACAGAAAAAAGTGCACTAGTACTTCGAATGACCTAAGCAGACAATCAAACATTAGAAATCAAGTCACAGCTAACTGGAGGAACCATGAGTAACAATGTAAACATTAGTTGTATCGGTAAAAAATTACTTTAACAGTTTTGGGATTATGATTGGTTTGTTTTTTACAAATGGGGATGAAAGATATCTATATACCTTACGGAAACCTAGTTCAACAGTTCAATTGGAGAATTAGGTTCTGAGCAATCATGCTAAAGCAAAGAGAAGTGACGAAAGTAGAAGAACAAATCACTCATTTAAAAAACAGAAACTTTCGAACTTAGAATCTGCAAACCTTACTAAGAAAATCAAGCTAAAGACTATGTAGAATAACATAATCTATGATTATTAACGGTTAACAGTAGAGCTATCGTTTCTGGTACACTCACATTGTAGTGCCATCAAATTCAAACTTAAACATGAACTTCCAGATTTCCTTTAGTTTTATTTTTTACACCACAAAAAAACATCCAGACTTCCATAAAGGAATCAACCATTAACCAAACCTGAATACCACCGTCTCCGTCGGAGCAAGGCTGAAGAACAGGGCCAAGATGGGACCTTTCGACGGCTACTTGGACCGGAACTCCGAATCCTTTCCTTGGTAACCCAGTTTCACGAAATCTTGGCTGACTATCTTCGCTTCGCTTATCTCCGTCATCGGAACCATCATCTTCTTCGTATTTCATCACTTCCTGCGCAAATCCAAACACACCAGCCAATTTCTTAAAAAACCCCATTCTATTCTCCAGAAATCAAACCCGCCCAAATCAATCCGTCACTAAGAAACAAACTCTGCTCCCAAATGTTCAGATTGCTATCAGAAACAAATACTTAGTGTTTTGTCAACTGCTTCCTCCGAAACCCAATTTTCAGACTTATCTCTAAATTCGTAAATCTCTCTATAAGCGTTGATTGTCTTCTTCTGCGACGAAAATGGAGGACATTGGATCCAAGAGGGATCTTTTTGCGCCCTTTTTCTAATTTCTAAATTATAATCCTTTTTCTTCAGTTGACGGCCCTTTAAATTTACTCCTGGACATTTAATGGGCCTTTTAGAGAGAAATAGGCCCATTATCAAAAGTCCAAGTGACTTCTGGTCTGGTCAATTGCTTGGTTTGGAAGTGAGTTTTTAACACCGATTTCATGTCTATACTATTGGAATTTTAGGTCACTTGAATCATCTGATTAACACTAAGAACACTTAGATTCCTTATCTGTCTGAACATCTTTCTCTGCTTTCAAGAACCGATGTTCACAACATCTAGTTTACGTGTCCGGATTGTTAATATGCGCATGAGTTAAACTTTTCTCAATTTCTTTTATTGATTGTTGCCTGTTGGTGTAATAAAGTCGATTACTTTAATATCTAACTAGACTAAAAATGTTTTGTGCTTTCTCATTGGCTATCGCAAAATCAAATACACAACACTTATTGAATTAAACCGGGGTTCAAATACATAGACCGGTGAATTCGTATGTCTCGTGATAGGTATGGGAGAAGAGTGGATATAACACGATCGAATGGGTTCGTTACATAACCAAACATGGTCCATATTAGATGCTGAAAGTTTCATTTCAATAACTTTTTCTTAGAATGCAAATTACACCACATTTACGTCCATTCATAATATGTTAAATTTTCATATGAAAATGATAATGTTAAATTTTTATATAAAAATATTGGATTATTTAATTAATCTGTTGTAATGTAGTGACAATTTTTTTTAAAAAAAATATATATAATTTATATCTAACTGAATTTAACTTATCAATTAATTTGAATTCATATGATATATATATATTTAATTATTACGTACTTTGTTTTATAATAAATGTGGTTTTAATAATTTCCACACAAATTAATAAAAAAACTTTTAAAAATATCTTTATATTGTTAACCTATAAAATAATTCTTAAAATTTTTATTAAACGTGAAAGTAAAGTAGATAGTTTGTATTAAATTTTATATTGAAAAATTAAAAGGACACTTAATTTTAATATGAAATGAAGTGAGTAATATATATATATTTTAATTATGAGGCAAGAGAATGCCAAAAATGGTCAAAATAAGCTGCTGTCATTTTCAAAGTAGTGATTGTGTTTTTAAGATCTGAGGAGATACTTATACATACTTAACAAAATTCTGACACATCAAAGTACATAAAACCCCATGTTTATTTGGATTTCCCAAACACAGTCAAACCAAAATCTATTATTTTTAAGTTTATTATTCTCTTATAAATTCCTTTTTAACAAAATTTTGATAAAGCTTTTTCTTATTTTTCCCATTACTCACTTCGGTGAGTTTGTGTGTCTCTCTCTATAAGATTTTACCACCAAACATTCAAATTCAAGTCTCATTCCGGTTTAGTTTCTCTTCGAATACCAACCTCTTGGTTCATTCAATGCAACATTGCAAATTATGTGAAAGAAAAAAAACCACAAACATTTATTAAAGAAAAGGAGTAGAGTTAAAGGACACAAATCAGAAGAGTAAATACTTAACATGACAACTGCAAAGTGTAAATGGACTGAACATCATCATTAAAGACAAAAACTTTGTTCCCTCCTTCAAATTCTATCATAGGCACATTCAAAACCCTAACTAAATGTTTTTATGTGTAAGATTTTATGTCATTAAAATTAGGAAAAAAAACCAATATCCTGAAAAGTGATAACTCTAAACAAAGAGATTTGCTTCTTAATTTTCTTTGTGTATATAATAAGAAAAATTAGCCACTGATGGTGTGTCTCTCTGAAGAACATAATTCAAGAAGAGAGAGAATAAAAGAGTTGTTAGCTACTTCACACGCTTTCGCTTAAAACTCAAAAACCTGCAGTTTCTCGTCTATTTTCTCGGCATTCGTAAAACAGAAAAGTTGGGTCTCACAGAGCTAATTAGGCTAAAATTATCAATCTAAGATATAGAGAGAGAAAGTTTCTTCCTTTTTTTCTCTAAACTTCGATGGATTCGAGAGAACTCCACCAACAGCAGCAGCAGCAGCTACAACCACCGCCTGGGATGCTAATGGGTTCCTACAATCGAAACCCTAACGCCGCCGCATTAATGGGTCACACCTCTACATCTCAGGCGATGCATCAGCGATTACCTTTCGGCTCTATCTCGCCGCATCAGCCTCAACATCATCAGCAACATCCTCATCATCATCATCACCATCATCCTCAGCCACAGCAACAGATGGACCAGAAAACGCTCGAATCTCTCAGATTCGACGGATCGCCTTCCTCCGTCGCCTCCCAACAACAGTCGATGCGATTTGGGATCGAGCAACAGCAACAGCAACAGGCGAAAAAGAAACGAGGGCGACCTAGGAAGTATGCTCCTGATGGCAACATTGCTCTAGGTTTGGCTCCGACATCGCCTCTTCCTACAGCTTCTAATTCCTACGGCGGTGGAACAGACGGCGGAGGCGGAGGTGGTGGTGGAGATAGCGGCGGAGGTAATGCGAACTCTTCCGATCCACCTGCTAAACGGAACAGGGGACGTCCTCCTGGCTCCGGTAAGAAGCAGCTAGACGCTTTAGGTACAGTAAAACGATCTCTTTATATAATCTTTCTCTCTGCTTTAAAACCCTTTTGATCAAATCAAAATCACTGTTTACAATTCTACGATATGGGTTTTGTGTGTGTGAGCAGGAGGAACAGGAGGAGTAGGGTTTACACCTCATGTCATTGAGGTCAAAACTGGAGAGGTAAATGTTGTAGCAAATCTTTGGTCTTTTAGTATTGAACTTGTCAAGATTTTGATTAATTTTGTCTGTTTTTTTTGGATAAAGCTGTCATCTTTCATTCTTTTCAGGACATAGCTTTGAAGGTAATGGCGTTTACTCGCCAAGGACCACGCGCAATCTGTATCCTTTCAGCTACAGGAGCTGTATCTAATGTGATGCTTCGTCAAGCTACCAATTCTAATGGGCTTGTTAAGTATGAGGTATAATATCTCATGTCCTTGTGCATTACTTTCTTCTTAGCCTTATTTGAGCTCTGTTATTTATCAATTGATCTGGAATTTGATCTGATTAGGGTCCTGTGATTGTCTATGATCTTGTATTGGCTGCATTTGATGCGATGCTTTTGCAGGGCCGTTATGAGATAATTTCTCTGTCAGGTTCTTTCTTGAATACTGAGAGTAATGGTACTGTGACCAAATCTGGTCACTTGAGCGTATCACTGGCTGGACCTGATGGCCGGATTGTGGGTGGAAGTGTTGCTGGAATGCTCGTAGCTGGATCACAAGTCCAGGTTACCCTAATTCTTAACCTTTGTACTCGAGTTAAATCGCAGAATCTTCAAGATACTGACTTTGATTCTGGTTATTATATAGGTCATTGTGGGAAGCTTTGTAACAGACGGAAAGAAGCAGAAACAAAGCACAGGGGGTGCTCAGAATAATCCTGAGCCAGCTTCAGCACCAGCCAATATGTTGAGCTTTGGTGGTGGTGGACCGGGAAGCCCTCGGTCTCAAGGACAACAACACTCAAGCGAATCATCTGATGAAAACGAAAGTAATTCTCCATTGCACCGTGGAAACAATAACAATAACAATAACAACAACAACAACAACCATCACGGACTATTTGGAAACTCCACACCGCAACCAATGCACCAAATGCCTACGCAGATGTACCATCTCTGGCCGGGCAGCAGTCCTCAATAAACAGATGGTTCATGGGTCGGATTGACCGGGTTTTCTTCCCTGTTCAACACATCTCTCTCCATCAGAATTATCTATAAAGTAGATTGAGGCTTCTTACTCTCTCTCTTCTTTCCTACTTCTCTTTAATTTAGCTTTGGTTTAGATAAATAGAGAGATGTTATGTAGGTTTAAATTCATCTTATCTAGTTTGTTTCTTTTCAGTTTCTTTTGATTGTGATGATCATAAAGACTTCTTCTTTTCTCCGATATTCAATCAATTATCCACTTCAATTTCAAAATCCTGATTTGTTAAAAAATTTACAACTCGCTACGTGCTCTACTAGCTAACGACACAAAAGCTGTACAAAGACCATTTTATTCTCTCGAATAATTTACATTCGTTTTCTTTCACATACATGTTTATTGCACTTCAGGTTACAACATAAGACGTTGAACAAAACAAAAGTCAGTAAAAGACAGTAAACTACGCTCTAAAGGTTGATATCTGATATACAATTACTCTTTCATCTTCTTCGTGTTAGTCTTTCTAAGTTGCTGAAACCATGGCTGGTGATGCAGCCACCAATTCTTCTTCTTCATCCTCTGCTTCCCACATGAAATGTGCGTATGATCCCAAAATCATACTGCAAAAGTGCAAAGTTACAAGAAAAAAAAGACCATTCAGAATTTGAAAAATCAATAAAGTAATGATGAATTAAAATCCCTTGGTATATTACCAATCAGAAGGAGAAGCGTTAACAGCTTGATCAAAGTAAAGTTGAGCTCTTTTTTCATCTCTCTTATTTTCCCATATCAATTTTCCGTACATGGACAATGCCTCTCCGTCACCTGGATTTTCCAGTATTGCTCTTCCGTAGTATTCTTCAGCTCTATCTGCATCTTTCTCCACCTGCAATTTCGTACTATTTAGATTCAATCTTACCAAAATCCCATTACGAAATTTTGAAACTTAATCTCCAATTTTTCCGAAATTCGAAAACTTTGATTCATTCAGCTTCTGAGTCGCACCTCGTACAAAAACTTGCCATAATTCATCAAAAGAAGCGAATTGTTGGGGTTAGATTTCAACATCGCCCGATAATAATCGCCAATCTTACTCTTACGGTCGTAACCGCCTCCTCCGTTTTCATTACCGCCGCTGTAGACAGATCCACCGTCACCGGATAATCCTGGTTCCTCCACAGGACTACCATTTTCCTTCCCGATCAAAGATCCCCAACCATCGGCGAACCTGATTTCCTCCTCCTCAGGGATTTTCTCCGGCAATGGCTTGGATCCAACACTCTTCAACATTCTCTCAGATCTCATAGCATCGCTCTCCGATAACACCCTCCGCATCCCCATCGTAGCCTCGATAGAGATCTTGGCGCCAAATTTATCTCCGCAACTGGACAGTGACTCGAGAGAGTTGTGTCTAGCGATCGTCGTCACCCTCCGCAACAAACCACCAGGAATAAAGCCGTTTTGCACCGGCATCGAACCAGTCCTCATCATAAGAGTTTTCATCACGATGCTTCTTCTTTTTTTGCTTTCTCTTCTTTTCGAACTTTGAGAGAGAGCGATGATGAATCCATGAATGAGTATTGCAATATATAGTAATAGATTCATACATCACATGACTTTTGTTTCACATCCACCGTTGATCATTTTGACTTATTACTTCAAATCTCGCGCTATCTTCGACACGTCATCTCTTTCTTGTGATAGACTTAAAGTTGGGGTAATCTTTGCCGTCCGATGAGAGTATAAGGGGAGAAGAATCAGCTACGAGATGATTAGCACGTGTGGACGTTTTGCACGTGAGGGTTCACGAGGAGTGCGTGATAGACCCCTCTCTCTATGCCATTGACTCCTCAAAATCATAAAATTTCAGGAAATAGTATTTTAGGGTATTTTTCTTTATTATTATTAGTGTTAATTTTGTATATTTTGTTTAATTGATGTTACAAATTTAAGTAAATGCATCACTCAAATTTATAATTATAGTTTGTATCGTTTATCTAGTAAAAGTGATGTCAAAGTGACATATCGTATATTCGTATGGTATGAAAAATTTATGTTTCATAACTCAAATTAAATAATCACATAAATTAGCCTAAATTCATTATTTTTGAGAAATACTAAAACAGAACCAACTTTTTTTTTGTTTCGGTAAAAAACTTTAAACTCTTTAGTCCCAATATTACTTAACTTTAAGTGTAAAAGAGCTTAGTTAACAAAAATTACATATTAAAAAAGTTTGACCAACAAAAATCCAAGATTTTTAGGGTTATGAAGAAGCTGAAACATTTTTAAAAATGTATACTTGTTTATTTTTGACATTTTCTGAACTTTTTTGACTTTTTTAAATTTTTTTATTTTTTTACCATCGTATGAAATACGAATAAAATATTTATAACATTAAAACCAATTGGATAGAGACTAAAAATCTGGTTATCGTATATCTTTTAAAATTAAAAAAATCAATAATCAATCCATGTAAATAAAATTTCTAATATTTAACATTTAAAACATATATTTATCCATATAATAATTGTAAAAACACCAAATTTTTTTTGATTAACTAGTTACACTAAGACGGACGAAACCCTGAAAACTATAAACAAAAAATCCAACAAATACTTTTTATATAAATTCAGTTTTTATATAAAAAAGCAAGTATAAACCTTTTTTACTATGAAAGATAAAATTACACATACTTGAAAAATAGTTATCACAAAAATCCGATTATTGAAAATTTTGTGAAGCTGAAAATATGAACAGAATAGAATGGTATCTGAGTTGCTAGGACTAGGGTTGGGATTTAGATCGGATACAAAGCTGATAATTCCAAGCACCGTAGCTCCAAAGTTGACATGAAGTCAAGTTTTGTTTTTAACCGTATCAAATTCCACATCCACCTCCAATTATCACATATATAAAACAAATTCTTACCTTTTTTATGCTACGATTTGAGTTACCATATATGATTGGATACATTTTCCAATGTAATATAATTTTTGATTAATCTTTCTAGGATCACTATTGTAAATTTTCTAAATAAAGACATCAAAACCAAAGCTACCATATGAGTGTAGAATGTACCACATTCAACATCTTAGTCAAGCCAATTATGTCATCAAAAGGAGAAAAAAGAGCTAAAGAACAAAGTTAAAGCCACATTAAAAGAAGAAATACATTAGGGAAAATAAAGCAAAACAAAAGCAAAACTTCTCATATACCAAAAGAATCTCTATTATATATTATAAAATATCAAATTTCTTACATTCCTCATCTATAAACAACATTCATCTCATATACATATATAAATACAAATTCTTAATTACCTCCCCTATGCAAGGATCTGGACTATCATATATGATTGGATACATTTATCAATGTAAGGTAAACTTTGAATAATTTCTCACAGATCTATATATTTTTCCCTTTTTTCATGGAGTCCGATCCAAATCTTAATGCATGGAATCAATATATAAATCCAACTCAAGGCTTATGTTCCACATTTTGTCCTCAATGGTGTAGTTACATCAACTTCTTCTCTCCGCCACCAGTTTCATATGAACAACTCCTAAACGATGGTGTTTCTTCAAACCCCAATCTCTCTCCTCTTGTTATTGCCATTATTGGAATCTTTGCAACTGCATTTCTATTGGCAATTTACTACACTTTTGTCTCAAAGTACTGCGCTAACGAAACCAACAATGAAGATGCTTCAGAAACAGGAAGATCCGATTTAATTCTCGATGTTAGCTCGCCGGAAAGTCAAGATCAAGATGACTCTTTTCCCCATGAGTCTTCAAACGCCGGTTTAGACGATGCCCTCATAAAAAAGATCGGATTTTTCAAGTTGAAGAAGCATCAAAACGGTCTCGAGATCAACGGTACGGATTGTTCGATATGTCTTGGAGAGTTTAATGAAGATGAGAGCTTAAGGTTATTGCCTAAATGCAACCACACTTTCCACGTTGTTTGTATTGATCGGTGGCTGAAATCTCACTCAAATTGTCCACTTTGTCGGGCTAAGATCATCATACCTACCACTCAAGAAACGGATAATCGGGTTGTGGTTATAAATCTTGATCGGTTTACGAGCAATGTCAGATCAGCTGAAGTAAATGTAATCGTTGTTGATCATTGTGAAGAGGCTAGTGTTTCAATTAGTTCTCATCATCCACGCCGATTCTCGGCCGCGGATATTTTTCTAATGAGCGGAGAAGGAGAAGAGGAAGAGGAAAGTTATGATGTTGAAAATGGAAACAGACTAAAGCTTGTAAACTTGAAAAGATCATTCTCAGGTGGCAGATTGGTTCTTGGGACTCAAGGAAGGGCTAGGAGATCTCTAAACCTAGTTCCTTAATTGACACTAAATTTGTTTCCTTTTAAAAATCTCTTTTTATTTGGGGATATGAAACATATATTATTGTATTTACACTTGAGAAATTTATACATACATATATATAGTGAATACGCTCGTCATTCATTTCGTTATTTTTTCTCATGGATACACACATCATCTCAACTTGGAGAGTTGAATTTTCAATGTCTTTAATTAGATATGTTATCCATACGTATATAGTGGATATGATTTTATAGAAATTTTTGTAAAAAATGTTGTAAGAATTTAAGAATATTCTTTTAAAAATTGGAAGATATCAATCAAAATTTGAGAGTTTAAGAATATGTTAATATATTATCAGATCTGTCGTAGGAGATGTGTCATGTTTCATGCTCAACCATATATTATTGTATCTACAATTTTGCAACAACAACAAAAAAATATCGCACCTTTATTTTAAAATTAATTATTTTTAGCTTCTCAAAATGCTCTGAAATTCCTATTAATTGCACAAAAATTTGTATCAAGAATATAACAGAAATTTCTTAAACTTTTTCAAATCTTTAAAGTTTTTTGAACTTCATGAATCTAACGTGATTATTGATCCAATACACACCTATTAATTCTAGGAATAATTTAATGAATATTTTTTATTTACATAAATAAGTCTAGAAATATTTTTGAGATTTTTAATTACTTGTTTTTATAAAAAATTATAGCAAAGGGGAGACCAGAATTATTCAATAAAACTGGTAAAAAATTGTGGTGGCAATCACGGAAATTCCCAATGTTATAAACTCTTTTGACTATAAATAACCAAAACTTATTATATTATATAATTTGCTTTTCATTGTGTTGGAACAATATTTTATCAATTTATCCATCTTTTAAGTACTCATTTGGAGAATAGAAATATTTGTTCTAAAACAAAAGTTCAAAGAGAAAGCAAATTACACCTTACCCACAAATGTTGCTTTCCAACACAATGCTCCCATAAGAATCTTTTTAACCAATAAAGTTTAAATTACTATTACAACACCAATTATGTGTAAAGTGGTTCCATCTATTCAAATAAAGACCATGTGTTATTCTTCGTTTCACCCAAAAATCTTGATTCCAACATTACCAAAAATCTTTGTTCACCCTAATATTTTGTTTTGTAATACTGCAAAAAATATAAAGGTAAGAAATGTCATTAATTTGTTTATTATTCGAGATCCATGTATGACCTAACCAAACCAAATTTACACTAATTTTGTTTTATTCCCATTTTGAACCTCCTAAAAGTCTTATATATTTCCCCTTATACAACTTTTGCATGACATACATATATACAAAACACATTACATATATTCACATACTTGCCATTAGTAGGGACAAAACCTAACTTGAGGCCCTTTTTCTGCTAACACAAGCAAAAGACCATTTTCTTTGGTATATGAGAAGAAAACATCAAGAGAACAAAAGCCCCCTACATTAGCTTCTGTAAAACGTTCTTTGTGTGTAATCTTATAGATCAAGAAACTGGCAAATGCTTCTTTTCATTGGTTTTTATCCCATCGGAGATCGGTGAGGAATTCCCTTTCTTCGCTTGGCGATTCTGCAATTACTAGAGGTATTAAGTGGAGGAGTTGATGGGCTGAAACTTTGAAGATTTGAAATGTTCTTCCCAATTCCAATGCTGCTACTTGAATCCTCTGTTTCCATCACAAGGTTAACTGTCCCCTTTTCGAAACCTCTAGATGTTCCAGCAATCTTTATTTCAATTACCATAGAGAAAGAGAGTTTATCAGAGAATGATTCCGAGAAAGAGAAACGTTTGAGTAAGCGCCCAAGGAAAACAAGATTGCTAGTTTCGATCCTCTTCTACTGAAATGCTGGAAAAACTTAAATATATATATATATATCAGATTTGAGGATGATCCCTTTCAAAAGTTTTGATCTTTTTTTTCCACCAGCGGTTTAAAGGGGCAAAGAAATGTGTAACGAAGGCAAACAAGTGTAAACCCAACACCAAAAGTTTCTTCTATTGACTGAACAAAAATGAAAAGGTTAGTAATGTACCTTGCAGCCAAGAGAGCAGAAGCGGAAGCTATCATCGACGAGGCTACGATAGCAAACCTTGCAGGTATTGGTTACTCCCTTACCAGGCCTAGGCTGAGGCCTCTCGTTCAAGAAGACGACTTTAGCACTATTGATCACATAAGTTTGTATCCCAGAGATATCAAGATACTTTTGTATCTCATTCACCCTTATAACATCATGATAAGAAGATCTTCTTATCTGCCAAAATCAATCAAGACAAATTCAAAACCTCAACACAAAAATACACCCAAAACTGAGTATTATTCAATGGATCTAGTTCGTGTTATCGCCAAGATAATCAAGTATTATTCTTCAAGACCGAACCTGAATGGTGCGATGATCCTTGTGATGGGCAAGACAGAGAGAACAAAGTGGGCCATTGGTGCAGTCTAAACAATACATATTGCATTCAGTCTTATGAGAGTCTCCATGAAACTTGCAATGAACAAAGAATTGCTCTTTAAGCAAAGGTTTTAGCCATGGCGGCCACCTGTTCTCTTCATCCTCCGGTCCACCAGCTCCCTACTCCAAAACCAATAATCAATCTTGATCATCTATTTCAGAAATCGACATAGCCATTTTAAGTATTTTGATTATATATATACCTCAAGATAACATTTAAGCATATCACTTAAACTACGATTGAACTTCATAAATTCTTCCTCATTCAACCCTTTGTAAGAATTTCTTTTTGCAATATAAATTTGAAATTTGATTCTTCCTTTTTTGTATCTTTTTCAATTAAACCCAGAAATGTTCCAGATTCGTGCCCAATATTTCACTGGATTTGTGAGGTTTTAAAAGCATGTAATACAAAAACGTAAATTGTACCAATTCGAATCGTGACACCAGATAAAGTAAATAACTAACGGAATCGAGCATTAAAAAAGGAAGAAGATGAAAACTCCAAAAGAACATTGTTCGGATTCTTCAATTCACATTCAAATCACTTTGTTAGGTACAAGTAACAGAGCACTTAGACGAGAGAGAAAAAAAACCGAACTAGAACCAGTTCTAAACTTTCTTTTAAAACAAAAAAAAAATACTTTTCGCCATTTTCAAATTTTTGAATTTCAGATTCAATCAAAAACCCCAAACCCAGAAAAATAGAGAATCGTATAAATGAGAAATCGAAAGTAGAAAGTTAGAAACACAACCCATTGCACATTTGGAGAAAAGAGACGTAAACAGAAAGTTAAAAAAGGATTTTTGTTTGAAATACCATGATTCTCCTGTTCTTAGGCTTGATTTCGCGGTATGTGTTCTCTTGATCTTCGATTGCCATTTCGTAAGCAGCCGAATTTCAGGAAAAAAAGAAAGTCTTTTCGAGTCAGCTTCGAACTTTTCTAGAGAGAGAGATTTGAGTTAGAGAGAAGTTTCTTGCAGAGAAGGTTTAAGAGAGTCAGTCTCTCTCTCTCTCTCTTATCTTAGCAAAGTCGACCAACCGAACCTCCTTCGCCGTTCCTTCTATATTTCACTTTCTTTTGTCACCTTCTATTTTTCACTTATTTTCTAATCTATATTACATTATATATTAGTAGGTGACTAGCCAAACTGTAGATGTACTTAAAAAAAACAAATTTCAAACATAGTATCAATGTTATTTTTCAAAAATAATATTACACTAAGATTTTATCCAGTGAGAGATTATAATTTATAATATTTTATTATATTTTATTTTTATAAATTTAATGCAGCAAATGTTATTTTATCAATTTTTTTAAATATTAAATCAGTACAAAATGTATATGATGTTGATTGGTATAATAATTCTTACAATAACTTCGGATTCAAATTAAAGTTATTTGGAACTAAATTTAAAAAAAATTACTTGTTTTATTATAATTTAAATTAATTCGGATTATTAAACTTATTATTATTTTAAATTTACATTTGTTTAAATAAAATATTGTGATATATCGTATAATAAAATATTTTAAGTGTAAATAAAAAATAGTATATACTAGTAAATTTAATAAAAAATTCTAATTTTTATTAATATTAACATTTTAGGTAATATAAATAAGATTTTAAATTTCATATGTTAATAGATTTTTGTAAAATATTGAAATTTTATGAAGTTTATTTTAAACAATAGTCATAATATATGTATATATGTCAATATTTAATATTTAAAATTTATTAAGATGTTATATATATTAGTAAATTTAATTTGTTTTTTATTTTAGTTAAAAAAATTATTTAACTAAAATTACTTTTTTAATATTTTGTTTCAAATTTTTAACTATAATTTTTGTTTATGACTTATTATTTTAATTATTTAGTTATAATGACATCTGAATTAATATTCTATAATTAGAATTATTTTCTAAAACCTATTTCTCAATTAATAATATAAATATTATTTTTATATAATATCACAAATTTAAAATTAATGATTAAATTTTAAAAACTAAATTATAAAAATTCTGAAATAGTAAGCTCAAACTCATATCCCCTTTAAATTATAAGCCCCTTAAAATTATTTTTAAGATTTATAATACTTTTGGTTTGGATCAAAAATAATGAAATTGAATATTGTGCATATCTTGACAATTGTTCTTTCAAAAAAAATGTTTAATGAATTTTGTGTTTGGTATTTTTCAATAATTACGTTCAATGTATATGTTAAATGTCTTTTTCGTCTTTATAGCTATTTTTTATTTAGAATATTTATTTATTTTGTTTTAATATTTCTAGTTTTTATTTGAGATATTTCTATTTTAAACGGTTTGATTTGTATATGTTTTTTCAAATAGTGTTTATTTATTTCTTAACAAAAAAAATTGAAATGTGAATCGTTTAAACTTTTTTTTTTTTAATAACTATAATGTCAAGTCCGGATTTGAGTTTTTGAATTACCCAACAACATAATTATAGAAATGAAAAAGTTAATCATTTCCAAATTATGTTGGATTATATGGTTGATTAATTTAATTTTTGGATAAAATTGAAACATTATTTTTAAATAGAAATATAATACATAAACTAATTTTAATAATTGACTTTCTAATTAATAGTAAGAAATTTTTAATATCATTCTCATAATGTATATCAAAATATATATTTATACTTATATTTTTCATATATATTAAAGATTTTTTTGAAAAAATTACCGTAATGTTTTTGTTTTCATTTAGCCATTTTTTCATAAATTAGATATATGAGATAAAGATGTCGTGAATATACATTATTTGGTTTGTTTCTAGTATTTTTCTGAAAAATGATATAGTTCTTGATTTTATGTATTATTATGGGAAGATTGCTTTTCGTGTTAGATATTATAATAAGCCAAGTGGAGAAAACTATTGCTCCATTATTGTTGTTTGACATCTCATCTCTATCCTTTATAATCCCATTATATGTTCTTTATTTCTTCCATCAGGCATCAGGTGGCCTCTCCATTTGTCTCTTTTTAAATAATTACTTAAATTTTTAAAAATACTATAGTATATATAAAGATAGATAGTTTTAGTCATGTCATGAAATTTTTTTTTTGTTAAATAATTTTATCCATGTCGATAAACAACCAAGTAATTAACCAAAACCAAGTAATTAACCAAAACCAAGTAATTAACCAAAAATCGTTTTGATATAATTTCAATGATTTATTAATTGATCCTTAATATTGTCACATAATATAAATGTAACTTACAAAATATAAAATCGTTTTGGAGTTTTTTTATCGGACGACCATGATCCGATCTAATAATCTAATATTTTTATACGATATTTAATATTTTCATACGACGACGATAGTGTCGAATTCCAAATCTTTGAAATGAACATAAAAATGGTGTAACCATTAGTACATTTATTACTATACAATTCCTTTTAGAATTATGATATTAAAAATTAGAACTATGATTGAAATATATGTATATATGTGTGTTGTATTGCACGCCCATATTAAATGTATGTATAAGAATGAGTTGGAACAAGTGTGAATCGCACTTATAAAATGTTCATATTATTGGTGGATATGTGTATATATAATAATAAGATGGATGATATCAATATTATAATAAAGAGGAAATTAATGCATAAATTTAGGTCAGACGATGGATGATTATATTATAACACATTCCTTTGTTTTATTAGTGTTTGAGTTTGGTTGTTGTTGCAATTTAATTAGGTAAATAAACATTGCAAAGTCAGTACTAACTATTCCAATATGTATCACTTGAAAAGGAAATTTCATTTTAAATTCTTGTTCTCGGTTTATAGAAAATCAAATATATACATAATTTAGTTTATGACTTATACCAAAACTTTTTAATTTCAAATTTTCTTTTATCAAAAAAAAAATTATTAAAATTTTGAGGAATAGATCTTTTTTTTTTGTTAATACGAATATATATATTTTTTATATATAGAACAAAGCACGAATGTTTTTATTCTAAATTCAGTGGATCAAATCTTTAATATATTATTTAAAAAATATTTTAAAAAATAACTTCACTTTAACGCGTTATAAACATAAATGTAATACTGACGTGTCATATCTATGGAGTTTCAAATAAATATATAAATAGATTTAAATTATTAAAATAATTGTATATTATTGTTATTAATTTTTTCAGACAGTCAATATAATATATTAAACTAACCAAAAAATAATATTAAATTTGTAAAAATGAATTATTTTTATTTTCTTAGTTTACATATATAAAAACTAATATTAAAATAAATTTAAATAAGAGTTATAATTATATAAATATTTAATTTATATTTACTCATAAATAATATTATATAATTTATGAATATTTTTCTTTGAGTATAAATCTAATATGAGATTATTTATGTAAATCCATGTATTATTATTAAATAGTACTAGTTACATTTTTAATTAGACCTACGTGGTTTATGTGGATATACAAATTGTTGGGCCGATGACAAATCATTGTTTCTACTTTATGAATACTTTAGTGTGTCTTTAATTTTAAATGCCTGTGATAGTGTATATTAAATAATGAAAAAGAATGACGACAACGAAATAAATTAAAGTATAACATATAATATGCATTGTATAGATGTCATATGATAATAACAGTTTTATTGATTTATCATGCATAATGGTATTATGGTAGATGGAGGAAGATGCCAAACTGTCTCAACAGAAATTTTGAAACATATCTCATACAATTATACAATTTGTTTCTTAATTTGCTACGAATTCTTTTTTTTTTTTTCAACTTCGTTTTGATCACAAATTTGAATGTATGGGTCATAATATTCATAATTAGAACTCAATATTTTTCAATTTGATACTGAATCTATACAATACAGAAATTATTGAATAGATATTCTTATTGCTGATCATTAGTATCTTTGTGACAATGTTGAAAAAATGTGTGTAGTCATTTAAAGAGAACCCATAAGTTTTATTTGTATTTTATTGTCCATTTACTTTGAAAAAGAGGAACTTGACTTTCAAATTTCTATAGTCCCAATCCACATTTCTTTTTTCTGCTTTTTTTTACTGAACTAAATTTCTAATATTTTCATATAAGAAAAAATAAAATTAAACTACACACCTAATTCATGTTAAGTTTGTATAAAATAGAATATAATAGGTTTGGCTTATTAAACCAATAAAATTTTAAACAAATTGTAATGTAAATATTGAAATTTGAATCTAATAACTTGTATAATATAATCTGTTTATTTATATTGTAAATTAAGATCCATACTGCATATATGTGTATATAAACAACAATAATATATATATTATTACATTAGTTACTTATCATATTTTTATATTCATAAATATATATATATATATATATCAAAAATGAATTAATGACACATACTAAAATTTTATTATTATAATAATAACATGCCTTACATTTACATTCATTTTAAACATATTTATGTTCGTATAATATTTATGTGGATAATATATTTCTAAATTTTATTTATTTTCATTAAAATATATTTCTATTTTTACTAATGATTAAATTATGAAAAAACTTTGTTTTAAAAACACATGAAATTATATAAAAAGGGTCGTTGACGTTAAAGTTAAAAAAGAAAAAGAAAATCGAAAAAATAAGTCGAAATTGAAGCAATTGGACACGGCACGCCATAGGTGACCTGGTGGGCCCGCTCCAAATCATCCTTTTTCCTAATGTTCTTTATATTCCAGAAACTGTTTACCATAAAAACCAGACTAAGATAACTGAGAATTTCCATTCCAAATTTCAAATACATACATAAAGCTTTTACTCTTTCCAAATGTTAAAATTCCATCATCATTTTTTATTTAAGTTTTTATAATTATATATTATACAAATAATTTTATTAATTTTGTTGTTTATCATTTTAATACCTACAATTTTATATCTTATTACATTTTTTTACATAGATTCTTATAAATTCAAATTTTACGTGTATAAATTGAATAAATGTTACTATCAAAGAAATTCATTTATCATTTTCAAACCGCATTGCTCATATATGGAGAACTTTCAAAATAACTTTAATTGAATAATTTCGTATTTTACATATAATCATATTATAATATAATGTTTTATTTATAAATATTGGTTTTATCTTTATGTATATTTACAGTTATTTATAAATATTAATGATTTTAATTAATTATAATCAAATATTGAAGAATATAATGCAAAATACAATTTTTTATGTAAAATTTGAAGTTTTAGTATTGGAGAGGAACATCTCCGAACTTCAAAAATGAATATTGGCATCGAAACTAAATATGAAAAATACTAACAAAGTAAAATAATTTTATATGACTTATAAATGTGCAAAATCATGATCATATATGGCTAATAAATCCACCTTTTCTGCAAATAAACAAAGATTAAGAAAAGTCTATGACATATATCCAATAATAAGATCGATAATATCCATATTTTTTTAATAACTACAATAGCCACCTCACAATTCCAAAAAGCTCTATAAAATACAGAGAAACATGAACCTCACTGGAAGTTTCCGACAAAGCTGTTTTCTCTTTCTTGTTCTCTGTAAAATCAAAACCATGAGAGCTCGTGTTTTTCTTACAGCATTCTGTCCTGAAGGTCACTGAAGATACCAGAAGCGAAAGTTCCAAGCTTCTTTTTAGTGTCGCCTGCTATATTCACCAGCGACGAGATATCTTGTTGCGCCTGATCAAACATCCATCAAAATGTTAAAATTTGAAGAATCAGAACCAGAGATTTTGGAGTATAGGTCTTTTACCTGGAAAGAAAGTCGGTTAATGAGATCACTAGCAGTTATATCAACACTAGAGTGACTTTGGTCATGACCAAAAAAATCAGCGCTTGAGATAGATGCTGAGCCCTGTTATTTCTCTAATGGCATTAGAATCGAATGATGAGAATGTTTGTTTGAAAATGTGTGCAATGTTACTTACTGAAAACTTCTGAAGAGTGGCTTTTGATTCAAGATCAGCAGATTTGTTCTGATCCCCAAAATACTGAGCAGACGAAATGGACTTTGCGTTTGTGAACTTCTTTCTTGCTTCATCTGTTTCTTCAATCTAGTAAGAAAAAAACGGTTTTAGCAGAGGGAATGAAAATCGTATCTGCTATTTTTGTTTCTAAGAACCACAGTTTTACTTGAGCTTTTGAAGAGTTGGAGCTTGATTTCTTGGGAAAAGAACTGTCCATTCCGAAATCTGCAAAGAAGCTTGACGACTTTGGTGGAGCAACATGACTAAGCACTCGAGTACCACCACTGCTTTCTCCTCCAGATTGCAAGTCGTCATTGTATTCAAACCGAGAGGCAAATGACGAACCAGCTGATGCTTTGCTTCCGCCGTTATTAGTTGAAGATGCAGCAGGAATAACCGGTGCAATTTCTTCCGGTTTCTGCTCATAGAGATTCTCCTTTGGCTACATTTTACCAAAAAATAATCTGATATTTCAATCTGAACACCAGAACAGAAACGTTAATGCTCTAAAACCAACCCAACTTGCCTTAGTAGTAAGCTTACGTGCACCAAGACCACCAGTTTTTCCCATCCTTTTAGCACCGATGGGTTTCTTAAATGTACTAGACACAACTGTATTAGAAGCTTTAGGCGAAGAAGTTGCACTGGTAGCTTCAAGTTTCTCGGAAAAACGTTCTTTAGGTGGTAACTCTTCCTTGATGGAATAAGAAGAAACCCCATTAGATGCTTCTGGTAGCTGAGAAGTAGCAACAGCAGATGACGGTGGATGAGTAGTAGTTTCTTCTGCAATCGCTTTAGCAACTTCTTTAGCAAGAATCTGCCTATACAAATCAGCAGCTCTTGAAGTGTACTTTGCCTCAATTTTGCCACCATCGGTCCATCCATGTTGCTTGAAGAACACCTGAGCGCGGTTGTTGCCACCAAACATCATTGTCCTTAGCTGCTCGGGGCTCCATGAATCTAAATTCGTTGATCTATACCAAACCGGAAAATTACAAAACACAAAATATGTAGCATCTTGAGAATGTAATGTGCGTTATTCAATCCAACAAGTCAAAAAACCAGTTCGAAAATGTTATGTAATCAACGAAAAGATCATTTGAATCAGTCTAATTACGAAAAACTGGTGGAATTGAATTGAAGTCAAATTACTGAAACCATGGTGATCTAAGAACAGAATTACACAACCATAAGCATCGCGCCATCAAAAGCTCAAATACTATCCAGAATCAACAAATTGCTACAACTGTGAGCTCGAATAATTCCGGTGAATCGAATCGAATGCTACCTCAAATTTGAAATTTTACCTGACGAAGCTGATATGAACACCGAGGCTCCGATGAGTAGCTGAACAATCAATGCAGAGGAAAATGCCATATGTAACCGATGCCCATGTTGGATTCTTCGCACTACAATCAAAGCATACCTAAGAATCCAAAAGAAGAAAAACGAAAATCAGCATAAGCATTATGACTCCAAACAAAGATCTACTCAAACAACACCCAGATCTAGAACAAACGCCACACACAATCAAATAAACGATTCTCAAAGAACAGGAAAAATGGGAAAAATAAGAGAATCAATAGAGAAATCGAACCTTGTTCTCGGATTTTGCTTTCAGTTTTCTGAAAACAATATTTTTGTCGGTGAGATTGTCAGAAGCCATTGGAGACGAAATTTAGGGATCAACAGATCGAAATCAAAATTAAAAGAAAAAATCTGAAGAGGTGACAAATAGATCACCTCCTCGAAATAAAATCTGAAAGAAATTTGAAATCACGGACGCTTTTTTTGTTTCTTTCTTCAAATCTAAAAAAATAAACCCAGTAACATTGATGGAAACATTTAATCTGACTAGATTGACGATTATACCCTGAAAAAACTTTAATTAATTTTGAACATGGCATAAAGCTAATTTAAAAACGACACGCAGTGCGTAATTCCGTTTCAGAGGCAACATGGATGGTAACTGATAAACGCTTATTAATTTTCCCCTTTTCTTCAACCTCAATTCAAATACACCTTTTCCTTTAATACTAGATTCTAACCGGGCGAACTATACAGAATACTTTTTTTTAATGATTAATTTTTGATTTTTATATGTTTTAAGTAAATTAAATTGATATATTTTCATGATTTTTTAAGCATTTATTTTGGTATTTATTGATGAATTTAAAGTAATATTTTATCTATTATTTGGATATTTTTGATTTTTAAATGAATTTTGATAAATAAAATACGAATCAAAAATCAAAAATCAATCCAAAATATCTTTATCTATTGATGAATTTTTAATATATACGAATGTAGATGGCAAATAAAATATACTATGACTGTATATTATTCATTTTTTAAAATATTTTCACATATATTAAAAATTTTATTTCAGTCATAATTAATACATCAAATAAATGTATCTATCTTTGTCTTACCAGCTTACTTGTTTATGCCCTATTGTAATACTCACAACTCTTTCAACACAATATGTCAACACTATAAATGATTGAAAATCCATTTACATGCAGTTAGAAGAATGTCAAAGCATACATGAAAACAAATGAAATAAAATCTTCACCATTTGGTTGTATAGGATTTTTACTTAAAATATATGACACATTACTATATGAAATGCACACTATACTCTTTATCCCCTAACTTGTGTTTCCATCCATTATATAATAAATATATCTTTAATAATAATCACGTATCACAAAATCGATTATAAATCTTGGATAATCGAAGAAGGGTGAGTGAATTAGTGGTTATACTACCTCTACTTCCATTATAGAGATATGCAGTTCGACTCTATGTTTTCTTGTACGAGAGTGTTAAATGTTCGTATGAAGATATTCCATCACCTCTATCTCAATCTTATAATATTTCGTCATATAAAATTGTTAAATTTTCGTATGAAAATGTTAAATTATTGAACCGGTCTATTGTGGTTCAAATGATAAAAAAAATTTGGAGAATGGAATGTGAAAACTAAGGTTTTTAACATTCTTTTTTAAGAAAAAAATATAGAGTTTGACAAAAAAAAAATCTTATACGCCCCAAATTTATTAATGACCCGAAATGTGTGAGGCCTAATAGAAATGAAAGCCCATATTTATTTGTTTGTTTCCTCTCATAAATTAAAAAATGTCATTGTACAATATACACTATAGTTTCGTCGGATATGCTCAGAGCGCCCAACATTTTTGGAATTTGTTATCACTCACTGAAAAAGAAAGCATAATTTCATTTAGAAAAAAAACAAATACCCGACATAGAAAATCAAACATAATGTGATATTTTATGTGGTCATTTGATTTTTAAACAATAAATTAAATAAAAATAATAATTAATTTAATCAATACGATACCTTTTTTATTTGCCTTTGATCCTCTCATGTCTCCTTCACCTTTAATTTCGACGTTGTCTATGTCTTTTTCTTGGTTTATCATGCGAAAGTTGTGTCAATAACATGCCAAATGAAGAACTGTTTCAACTTTTTTTTGTTAAACTACTGTACTTGCTTTATTGATTTATAGTATCTTCATAAAGTTATAAATTTGTATTCAAATCTCTGAGCTAATTGTGAATTTTTCGTTGTCAACATTCCCTTTAATTATATTTTAACAAAAAAAAATAACCACACCTTCTAATTATACATTTTTTAAAGGACAATCGACAAAATAATATTCTTTTTATTATTTTCTAAATATATTATTATTAGTTTAAATTTTTAAAAATAACAAAAAATTTAATATTGAAATACCTTAAATTTCTTTATAATAAGGAAAAATTAAATTATAAAATAAAAAAAACCTAAAAATAATATTTTAATTATATTTATAATAAATATACATTTTCGTAAAATAATTTGTTCTATTTTTGAAATTTTAAGTTTATAATATTAAGTTTGAAATAAAAACTTTAAAATATGATATTTTAAGATACTATGTGACCACTAGTTTCACGGAGAACCAACTAATTTAATAGCTCAATTATTGTAAATTTATAATTTAAAATAGTAGTTTTCAATATTTTGGTGTAATGATACTTTTTTTATTTTAAGTGATATGTAAAAATTTGTACACAATTGAGATTTTTTAAACAAAAGAAAACAGTATTTACTATGTCCATGAAAATAAACCAACTAATAACAAAATAAATTCCAGAATAGAAATACTCAAAAACAAATTAAAATCATCATTGATAATGAAACAAAAATTTTGGCTAAAGTGACACGTATGATGAAATTCATAGAGTATTTGTTTTCAATAATGAAATAATAAAATTGACATTTGTTTTAGAAAATGGAATGATGGATTAATCGCAAGAGAAGGAGCACTGAACAAATACCAAAATTGGGGGAGACAACATCATAATTATTTATAGTGAACAATCATTTTCATTCTTTAACTGTTCTTAATATCACTATTATTTATATGAAAAAAGGACAATGTTGATGTAAAATGCTCCTTTTGTCATTCTCTTTCATATATCAGAAATTTTTGTAGAGAAATTGTTTTTTTTTTTAAATTTCTCAGTCGAGTTATGTAAATAACTGGTTAGAATTTATTAATTATAATGGGAATTCTGCAAATAAACTTAACTTAATATTAAAAAAAAAGACAAAGCCATGCTCTGTTGGTCCTTTGGGCTTTAATGAAATGGGTTGAAAGAAAGCATGATGAACCGTGGCACTTTCTGGATAGATGACGTGGCGTTTGTGGACCCTCCCATGTGTGAGCTTCGTTTGCACGCCAATGGAAGAGCATCGTCCGAGACGCCGGAAAAGAAGCCACCATCGAGGAAAATAAATCCATCTACAATTACGGAGATGAGTTAAATTTATTCATTTATTTTTCATATCCCATTCACCTATATATCTTATCTACATTTATTCCATCTCTTTTATGCTTTAATATCAAAATATTTACACTTTGAATTATTTAATATATATAAATACGTTCCTTTTTCCTCAAATAATCAACCAAACGCAACTCGCTAAAAGAACGAACTTGTTGTCTGTGATCTCTCCTTGTCACCACTTCTTCTTCTTCTCTGGCTCTCACCGGGGAATAAAAAAGTGGTCTTCTTCTCTTTTAAGTTGTCCATCGGAGAAGGTTATGTCTCGGACGGATGTTCAATTAAATGATTACCATTTCAACCAGTCAACGAACGGTACAAATCTCTGGTCAACCGACGACGATGCGTCTGTCATGGAAGCAATCATCGGTTCCGATCACTCTTCTCTTTGGCCTCCAGCTCCTTCTCTCCATCCTCCTCCTTCTCCTCCTCCTCCACAGGCCAACGAAGATACCCTCCAGCAACGCCTCCAAGCTTTAATCGAAGGCGCAAGAGAAAGCTGGACCTACGCCGTGTTCTGGCAGTTATCTTACGATTTCCCCGGAGAAGGCGACGCAGGCGGAACCAGCGACACCGCGTTGTTATGTTGGGGAGATGGTTATTACAAAGGAGAAGAAGAGAAATCGAGGAAGAAGAAACCGAATCCAGCGAGTGCGGCTGACCAAGAGCATCGAAAGAGAGTGATTCGAGAACTCAACGCTTTGATTTCTGGCGGGGTTTGTGGCTCCGACGAAGCAGGAGACGAAGAAGTCACAGATACTGAATGGTTCTTTTTAGTTTCGATGACTCAGAGCTTCGTGAATGGTACTGGTTTGCCTGGTCAAGCTTTCTCGAATTCGCGTACGATTTGGCTCTCTGGGTCGAACGCGTTAGCTGGAACAAGTTGCGAGAGAGCTCGTCAAGGTCAGGTTTATGGATTACAGACGATGGTGTATATACCATCGGAAAACGGCGTCGTTGAGCTTGGATCGTCGGAGGTAATACAACAAAGCTCAGATTTGGTGGATAAAGTCGATACCTTTTTCAATTTCAACAATGGCGGAGGCGGTTCGTGTGCGTTTGATTTGAATCCAGATCAAGGAGAGAATGATCCGGCTATGTGGATTAGTGAGCCCAATACCACCAGAGTCGAATCGGGTCTTGTAGCTCCGTCGATAAACACCGGTAATAACTCGACCTCTGATTCCGATTCGCACCCAATTTCGAAGCTTTGTAACGGAAACTCGGTGGAAAACGCTAGTCAGCAGAACACTCAAATCTCTTCAGTGGAGCGAGATTTGAATTTCTCGAGTTCTGGGTTTTATAATCATCCGAAATCTGGGGAAATGGTGAACGGAATTGAGAATGGGTTCTCTGGTCAAAGCCGGTTTATCGACGAAGATAGAAACAAGAAGAGATCTCCGGTTTCAAACAGGGAAGAAGGAATGCTTTCTTTCACGTCTGTTCCTCCACGGCCTGCGAAATCTGGTGACTCGAATCACTCCAACATCGAAGCTTCGATTGCTAAAGAATCAGATAATAATAGACTTGTCGCTGAACCGGAGAAGAAGCCAAGGAAACGAGGAAGAAAACCGGCAAATGGAAGAGAAGAGCCATTGAATCATGTTGAGGCAGAGAGACAGAGAAGAGAGAAGTTGAATCAGAGATTCTACTCTTTGAGAGCTGTAGTACCTAATGTCTCCAAGATGGATAAAGCTTCTCTTTTAGAAGACGCGATATCTTATATCAATGAGCTTAAATCGAAGCTGCAAAAGGCTGAATCTGATAAAGAAGAGTTTCAGAAGCAGATTGATGGAATGAGCAAAGAGCCGACTGCGAATGGGAAGAGTTCGGTTAAAGATCGAAAATGTTTGAGTAAAGATTCGGATTTGTCGATAGAAATGGAGATTGATGTGAAGATCATAGGTTGGGATGTTATGATACGGATCCAATGCAGCAAGAAGAATCATCCTGGTGCTAAATTCATGGAAGCACTCAAGGAATTGGATTTGGAAGTTAATCACGCAAGTTTATCCGTAGTGAATGATCTTATGATTCAACAAGCGACTGTGAAAATGGGTAGTCGGTTTTTCACGCAAGATCAGCTCAAGGGTTTTCTAACGGAGAAAGTTGGAGAATGTGAATGAAAAAAGTTAGCATCTTTAGGGGTAATAAACAGAAGAAATCCTACAAAACGATTTATCAGAGGGTAAATAAAGCCTAAATCTTGTGTTTCTCTTCTGAATGTAGTTTGTAAATTATGTTGTGTGTAAGGGTAATTTTGCTTCACCCACTTGTGTTGTTATCGAACTCTGCTAGAGAGAAGAAGTTTCTTACTTTAGTAGTTTGATGGTAATTAGTAGTTAATGTGTTTGGCCAAATGGTGTCTTTGGTTTATTATGGTGTACAGATCTGAGAAGTATGTGTGTAATGCGAATGGAAATAAGACTTCAGATAAACCAGAATGTGACTGAAAGTTTGAGTTTTCACTTAGTGGGGTTTTTGAGGTTTCTATGAATTGAAGCTTTATATATTAATCTCTGCCACATACGGACGAGTCTTTGAAAAGTTAGCATTATTGTTTGGTAAGAATATTACTTTTTATCTTTTCTTTTCAGTAAAGGGCTATTTACATCAATCACATACATCGAGAAATTCAAATGTAAGGCCCCACAGTGGGACCTAAAATTAATGAGGATGTGTATAATCATGTTTCTCGTTATCACAAACTTCAATGAAATTTTGTGACATGAATCATTATGCAAATATTGTAATGGCTTAATGGATTTCTTGATCTCGACACCACTAGAAAATTAAAACATTTGTGTAAGAAGGGGAATAAAAATATGAGGTCTTTTTACCAAATAAAATATGAGGTCTTAAAAAGGTTTTGGGGGAGAGAAAGTGAGGTTATCTTTAGAAGGATCTTGAAGAAAAAGTTCAATCATACAAAAAAAATATCTAGGGACATGTATGGTCAATTAATATATCCTGATTCTTTAATTTTTCAAGTTTATTGGGTGACTAAGATGTATTTCTACTTCCAAAATTAGGTTTTTAATGAACTCTCGGAAACTATTTTTCTTTTTAATTTGAATATCCATTAAACACACGATACACAACAAAGAATAATATCCTAAAATAGTACTTTTTCAAGTTTTTTTTTCTAAATTTAATATATCAAAATTAAACTCCAAAAAATAGCACAAATACTTATGTAAAAATACTTATTTATTTTAAACAAATTATATATAAACTTAAATTATTGTATTTAGGTTCATTTTTTCCAATTTAGGGTTTAGTTTTTTCTTTTAAAATATAGTTTTAATACATTTTAATCTTAAATTTGTGCTATTATTGGAAATTTAAACTAATGATGCTATTTTTGAAATAAAAACTTAAAAATGTGCTATTTTAGACATTTGTCTATACACAAAAACACATATATAATCGATTTTATATAACTTTTTCCGGGAGACATTATTCCCAAATAAAGACAAGGAACTATAGGGGACAACTGTCACTTGTACATAAAGAACCCATTTTAATTTTTGGAACATTTGATGAGATAGACCATAAATCTAGTATAGTTTACTAAATAATCAAATCAGAATTTGGCTACATATATATTTCTACGTTATATAATATCGTTTTAAACTAAATTAATAACAATAACATTTAAAAACCAGAGGCGAGCTAAGTAAAGCAATGGATAGTTTTGCTCCTATTGAAAAGACTACTATAAGTAAAGACTGGTTTATATATGATATGGATAAAAACTTTTATGGTTGGGGAAGATGGATTCTGTCTAATTTTCTTGGGTTAGTGTTAGATAGGGATACTACTTCTTAACAATGAGATGAGGCAATCTATGAAGGAAAGTTAAAAAAAAAGTCTCTTAGATTCGAACCCATAACTAGAATAGATATTTTCTGTTTCCTACTCACACGAGCCCATATTCTTGCTTTTTTATCAATCTCTAATTCTAACAAGAAGTTCTGGGGTTACGAAGGAAACTTCGAGTTCATATTGGTCATGGGTTGAGAACGGGAATTGAACTCTATAAGATCTAATCTCCCGTTGTTCCTCAGTAGCTCAGTGGTAGAGCGGTCGGCTGTTAACTGATTGGTCGTAGGTTCGAATCCTACTTGGGGAGATTTGATTCATTTCGAATTAAAGAATTCAGAATGTAAGAATGAACGGGTTTGCTTTGACCGTTAAGAGTAGGTACCCCGTTCCCTGTGTCTTTGTTTCTATTGCATTCTATCTCATTGTATCAATTAATTATTTAAACCTATTTATATATTTATTTGAAATTAATTGTGGTGATAATATATTAACATAATATTTCTGTTAATAATACAGCAAACTGAAATTATTTTTTAAATATATTTTTCAAATAATATATTACGGATTTTGGTTTATTCTATGTGTTTTTATGTATTACACCATATTTTTATTTATAAATATTATTCATCATTTAGAAAACGGATATCTTTTTAAAAATTCAAACTATTTCAAATGCAGGAAAAGATATTTTTTAATAAGATCATAAGATTTAGTTAATTTACATTAAAATATTAAATTTAAAAACAAGATCAAATGTGGTTTATTTATTAAACAATAAATCAATAAATCGTACGGTAAAACAATGCATATTTAAAAAAAAAGATGATGTGTCAGTGTCACTTGTGTGAGGGAGATACTATAAGGGTAATATAGTATATTACAAATTGAGTATTCCAATTATAAATTTTTTATATGGTTATATTCTTGGGCAAATGTCTAAAATAACACATTTCTAAGTTTTTGTTCCAAAAATAGCATCATTAGTTTAATTTCCAATAATAGCACAAATTTAAGATTAAAATGCATTAAAACTATATTTTAATAGAAAAAATTAAACCCTAAATTGGAAATAATGAATCCAAATATAATATTTTAAGTTTATATATAATTTATTTAGAATAAATAAGTATTTTCATATAAGTATTTATGCTATTTTTGGGAATTTAATTTTATGATGTTAAATTTGGAAGAAAAACTTTAAAAAGTACTATTTTAGGATATTACTCTATATTCTTCATTGAGTATTAATATGGTTATTTTGTCTAATTCACCCTTAGTTTTTACAAGGATTTTTCTAGATCTAAATGTAGACTAAATGAACGTAAAAGAATAGATTAGTTTCATATGAGAGTTAGTTACCAAATGTAATTTATGAGGGTTTAGTTTGCTTTATAATTTTACTGATTTGGAAACTATTTCTTATTTATTTTACATATAACAATTTTATGCAGCATTAAAGTGTATAAACAATTGATCTATTTGTTTGGCTATTTATCCATTAGGATTATGGCCTTGTGGGCACTTATTAGTTAGCAATGAAATATTAAGGGGAAATCGCATAAAAATTTCGAGATTGGCAGCCACTAACACTTTAAACCTCAACATTTTATAATTTACACTTTAAATATTTAAACATTTATTTGGTACAGTAGTAACCTTAAACTGTCGCTTTGGATAATATTTCGTTATAAATCGGAAACGGACTTCATAACGCCATTTAGTTTAAAATAACACCGTTTAAGTGAACATAACACCGTTTAACTCCGTTTTAGTTGGCATAACTCCGTTATTTCACAAAGGAGTTAGAAAAATCGCATAAACATCCCCGAAATCAATTTGGGATTTTAGGGTTTTTCGAAAAATCAAGAACAAACGAAATTCAAGTTTGGGAAGAGGAACATCGCATCGAGATGAGATAAAATCAGTTTTAAACTTAGAATCGAAGGTGATTTTCGACTGTAATTTGTAGGGTTTGCGATTTTCTAGGTTTTAGTGTTCGATTTTGAGTATTCGGTTGGATGTTGTTCATTTGTGTTTGATTTTTCGTTGTTGGGGTTCGACGTAGTGTTGTAGGGTTCGATTTAGGGTATTTTCGCTTGGGTCTTGTGATTTCGTTTTTGATTTTTTGTTTTTGGGGTTCGACATAGTGTTATAGGATTCGATTTGGGTATTTCCGGTTGGGTGTTGTGATTTCGTGTTCGATTTTTTGATGTTGGAGTTCGACGTAGTTTCTAAGGTCCGATTTTGGGTATTTGAGGTTCGATTGTGTGATTTCGTGTTGGATTATGGTTGTTAGGGTTCGGTTTTGTGTTTTTTGGGTACGATTTTGTGTATTTTTTGTTGTAGGATTCAATTTCGTGTTTGATTTTGGTGTGTGAGTTCGATATTGTGTGATAGGGTGCGATTTATGTATTGAGGTAGGAGTTTGTGTATTTTCGGGTGTAGGTTTGGATTTTGGGTATGATTTTGTGTATTTTCGTTTGTAGGATTCAATTTCGTGTTTGATTTTGCTGTGTGGGTTCGATATTGTGTGACACTATCCGGATTTTGTGTATTTGAGGTACGAGTTTGTGTATTTCCGGGTGTAGGTTTGGATTTTGTGTACGATTATGGCTGTTTGGGTTTGATGTAGTGTTCTATGGTTTGCTTTTTTGTATTTGGGTTCGATTATGTATATTTTCGGTTTGATTGTCTGAAATCGTGTTTGATTTTGGCATTTTAGGATACATTGTGGCAGTTTGAGATATCGTGTTTGATTATGGGTATGCTTGTGATACATTTTGATGACAACAAGGAAGATCCTGTGAAATATGCAGCTACATGTTACCACGCAAGTGTCATGAAGAGTACATATGCTCAGTACATCAAACCACTGAATGGCGAAAAGTTGTGGAAAAAAATAGACAAACCTGCCATTAGGATTCTGAATTTCGAAAATCACGTGGTAGACCAAAATCCCAGGACAGGAGGAAAGAACCATTCGAGGATTTGAAAAACAAAGGAAAAGCCACGCGTCATGGTAGAATTCCACATTGTAGTAAATGTGATCAAGCTGGACACATCAAACGAAGCTGTAAGAATGAAGAAGTTATTGTTCATGGTCCAAAGAACAGACGTGGCAGGCAACAGAAACTACCTAGTGAGGTAAATCTTATTATTATTACATATGTTTCGCTGCTGTATATGGTATGATTATTTGTGATTTCTGCTGTGTAGGTACCAACTAGCCCAACAGTTCCAAAAACAAAGCGGAAGACTCCTTCTGTTATTTCCAGTTCACAACCTACACGAGCTGGTGAATCAAGTTCTACCTATCCACTTGTTTCTAGTGCTCCAGAACCATCAACCTCCACCTACCAACCAAAGAAGGCTAAGCGTGAACGCCCACTAAAGATAACTAAACCCGGAAACATACCTAGGAGTGTTGGGACTTTTTGTAGTCCTTTTATGGATCGAGTATTCGATGTTTTTCCTGGCCGAGCGTATGATAGAGGTGCAGATTCATCCGCCACAATGAATTATCACTACTGTTCTCTTGGTTATTCAATGACTTTTTGTGTACTGTGATTGAATGTTTTCACATCCTCACAATAACTTATCACTACTACAAGATTGAATGTCTTTTGTTTGGGTGTTTGATTGTGTTTTAAACTTCTGTTTTGAACTTCAAATACTTTCAATGATAGTTTTGAACTTCAACTTCTAAAAACTTCTAGTATGTGTTTTGAAGAATGATAACAGGAAAACATGAACATAAATATTATTACTTAAAAACTTAAAGACCATTGTACATTCCTACAATTCCCAACACAACTCCAACCACTACAACACTCGAATAAATCAGAACATTATACAACACACGACTTCTCTCGTTTATTACCAACACTTCTCGCTTGAGTGCTTCACATTCTAATCTTTGCTTCAATTCATCCATTATTGAATTCGGCGTTACCACATTATCACTGCTTAACATTCTTACCGTTTCTCTAAAAGTTTTAATCTCTTCTGTTTGATCATTCATGACATCTCTTGTCTCCAACAACGCAATGTGTTGTCATCCATGCGGTTTTTCCAAATCATACAAACAAAAAAAATTGTAAGACTCGTAACCTTGACCAATTTTACGCCTTCTACAAGTGTAAAACCTTTGCCCAGGATTGTCATTAGTCCAAGATTTCAAAATTTTTGCTGCTCGATTGCAATTACACAACACATTCCCATTTTTGTATTCTGTTGTTGAAGAACTTCCACTATGAAACATCTTCACCAAAAAAATTGAGTATTTCATTGTCAAATAAACACACTAAATATGGCAGACAAGAAACTTCGAAATCATTGAATTTAGCATTATGTGTTTCAGACAAGAAACTTCGTTGATTTCGAAACTTAGAAACTTCGAAACTCAAACTCATAAACACACTAAATTGGTTTCAATTTTGGTTTTCTATGAACTTCGAAACCCAGAAACTTCGAAACTCAAACTACATGAGAACAAATTCGAAACCCATAAATTAATCCTCCCAAACAACTTCGAAACCCAGAAACCCTAAAACCCCGAAATTCTATGACACATTCAAACCCGAAACCCAAAAATTCAACAAGAACATGAAAATCCGAAATCATAAACATCATAAGAAAACCAAAATCAAAACCGAACCCCTTTAAATCGCAAATTCGAACAAATTATCATTATTTTCACCAATCTTACCTCGTTCTATCTTCAATCTTACCTCCTTCTTTCTTCAATTCGGATCAATTCACTTTCTCTTCAATTTTCCCCCTTTCTCACAAACCCTAATGCCCATTCGACAACTTTCTCATTTTAAATTTAAAACCCACGTGTTAATAACTAAAAATAAACGGGATTAAATCGTTTTTAACGGAGGGCAAATCGTTTTTAACAGAGGTTAAATGACTTTTAACATCAGTTTATATTCTGTTAGATCTATTTAACAGAGAGTAATCGGGTATAAATTTCACTATTAAAAATGATAAAAACTTAACTTTATGTTTATAGTGTAAGTGACAAAATATTGAGGTTTAAAGTGTTAGTGGCTGTCAATTTCGAGATGTTTTATGCGATTTCCCGAAATATTAATATAGGTGTGTGTAGATTTTAGAAGTGAGAGTTATATTTTGACACTAATTATTGGAACTTTTGAGTTTTGAGTTTTTGAATAAATCAAATTTTTTTTCAAGGTGAAGATATACATATACTTAGACTTCTCAGATATGTCTTTTTGTTTAGATATCAAGTTCTTCTTCGCTTGAGAATCTTTGTTCGTTTGTTTAGATATCAAGTTCTTCTTCGCTTGAGAATCTTTGTTCGGTATCTAACACAGAAGTTGAATTCTTTGACTTGAGGTGTTTTTGTTCATTTTGTACTGAATCAATTAATTTTTGTTGTTGTTCAGGATATTCAGAAGATATTTTAAGAAGTTCATCTCTGAGACTTCAAAAAGACGTGTGAGTGGTTTTGTGGTTTTGTGAGTGGTTTTGTGATTTTGTGAGTGGTCTTGTGGTTTTGTGAGTGGTTTTGTGCTTTTGTGAGTGGTTTTGTGAGTGGTTTTATGAGTGGTTTTGTGAGTGGTTTTGTGAGTGCTTTAAATGTTAATCGAACCAAATCGAATCGAATCGAACCGAAAAACCCGAAAGAACTAAATTGAACTGAATGAACCCGAATTACTCCGAATTAAACTTATAAATTGAACCGAAATTAATCGAAAAATCCAAAATTCTAAAAAAAAACTGATTAAAGATAAATTTAAAATTATTAAACCAAAAATCAAATATATTCGGTTTAATTTGGAACGGTTTTATTTACTAATAATCGAATCGATTAAACCGACAAAAAACCCAAACCGAACCAATTTTTTATATTTTTTTTGGACGCTTTTTTCACAAACCAAAAAATCCGAAAACCGGATAAACCGACCCGTTTGACCCAAATAAACCAAAAAACCCAGGCCTACTTTTGGCAGTTAAAATAACGTTTTCTCTCCCTAAAGGCTTTCACTTATCTCTTCTTTCATGCAGACATGGGTTTGGTTGCGGTATGAAAGTTTAGCGGTTTCGACAGTGGCAGATTTATCTTTTGCTGAAATAGTTAGTCTATGACTTTTCAAATTAAAACCATTTGGTAATAGATGGATTGATATTTTTTATATTAATCAAGTTTCCGATGTGATATATTATTCATATTATTAGGTCTTGATGTTCAAACACCGTATTGGTGGTCTCTATTCCAGAGCTGTTACTGACAAACAGTGAGTAGCGACTAGCGCGTCATATCAGGTTTTGTGTTCGGAAAACGGTAGAATCAAAAATTTTAAAAATAAGTATAATATAAATACGACAAAATAAAATAAAAATATTTATAAATTAAAACTAAAAAGTTATAACATAAAAACTAAAAATACTGAAGTTTAATATATAATTAATGAAAAATAAATTAATCATTTTCAAAATTGGATTTATCTAGCAAAAGATTTGCAAATTTTAAAAATTTCACATTTTTCATAGAATCAAATATATTTGCACCCACATCCACATTTTGGTTTTTTTCATCTATATATTGATCATAATTTTTGATAAAAAAACGTATATTAATCGCAATTAAATACGAAAATGTTATGAAAATGGGAATGAAACGTTTCGAAAATAGTCGAATATCTTCGTTTTATGAAAACACCGTGGAAACGTTTCCAAGCCGTCTTCATGACGTTTCTGTTTTAGAAACATTTTAAAATCGAGAGATGTCATCCGTGCTTCTTAGGGAGTCTGGTGGAGGAAGATGGGAGCAATGGCCTTTTTACAGTAAGCTACATACCACATAGGAGTTATGGGTGATTGTCGGCCGCTATTCTCCAAAAGGTCAAAAATGGAGAAGATTTTGGGGTGACTTTTGGTGTAGTGAGGAAGGTAAAGCGAGGGAGAGCTCACTCATACCAAATCACTCCGTCCGGAACGTTTCAACAACTCTTCATAGCTTATTGGGCCACATCGTTGGGTCATAAATACATGTATAAAGCCCAACAACTCATTTTATTATCTTTATGGTATTGGATTTTTTTTTCACTCAATAATACCCTCCTAAGTCCTAACAACGAAGAAAGGTGAAACCGAATTAAACACATTTAGGATAAACGTAAATATAGTGCAATCACTAGTTCACTTATTCATTTCTATAATATTCAAGTTTTTTTACACCACAAATATCAAATATAAAAATATAAATAAAAAGTATAATAGCAAAATTTTACTGTCATCAAATCACACATATAATAATCTACAACTTTTTTTAATTTAACTGTTCATTTCTATTTTTCTATCCTATTAATATAAAAAAAAAAAATCATAAAAAAATGTTCAAAGTTATTTTACTTAGATCGAAATTGTGTTTACTGTCATACTACATACATATAGTTCGAAAATGAGAAGTTGGAGATCTTAAAGCAAATAATGTGTGATGAAAGTAGAGCTTCTATTACTTAATGAAATATTAGTATTGTTTATACTAAAAGAGCAATGATCCATGTAATACAATAATAAAAATATAGAAGAAATAAACAATAACAATATACTAAGAAAATAAAAACATTACTGTACACAATATTTTTTTGTCAACTATTATTGTAATTCATTTTGAACTAATTTAGAAAGAAAAAATATGTTTATAAACTTTGAACTAAAATCTCATGCAAAGCACGAGTTCGTATTCTATTAATATATAATTGATGTAACATAACTCAAATATAAATGCAATTTTACATTACTGTCCAGGACAAAAAAACATACTTAAAACCCATTTGAATAAAAAAGAATCAAAAAGTGAAAATCCAAATGATTTAGAGAAGCATCAAATTTAAACCACAGAAGTTTCATGGCGTACAAATTGTTGGGGTTACATCGCGAAATCGACAACTCAAAGAACAATCAATCTAAAGCCTCAGAGAATACAAAATCAAAATGACAATGACAAAATGACAATCATTTTGATTCAGACTAAAATCATCGTTTTAGTGTTGGATGTGCCATAATATGTCATTGATTCACATGTTCAATGTCTAATTGTGTGATTTATTTATCAAAAAAATATCTTAAAAAATAGTAAGAAGAATGCGATAGACAATTGCAACCAGTAATTTAATATCAGAATCCAGTTTGAGACTATTTTGGATTTTACGGTAAAATTTTCTTTTTATCCATTTAATTTTGATATTTTGAATTTTTTGTTAATTTTTAAAGCTTTTTTGCTTGTTTTTACTTTAGGACAAAAATATAGATTTTTGAACAATTGGCAAAATAGCATTTCTAAATTTTGTTATAAATGTATCAATATTAGTTTAAATTTCTAAAAATAATACAAACTTAATATTAAAATATTTTAAAACTTTGTTTAATAAAAAAATAAAATTTAAACCTAGAAAAAACACAAACATAATATTTTATTTTTATTTATGGTTAATAAATATTTTTAAAAATTTAAATTTAAAATGTAAAATTTAGTATAAAAACTTAAAAATATTATTATATATTTGTTCGTGGATTTTTAAAAATTTTAATCTAGTTTAAAAAAAAATTAAATTTCTTTACTCTTTTATTTGTGGAATAAGGGAGTCGATCTAGGCTGTCGCACCTGTCCCACTAATGAGTCAGGTGATTTATTTGTTTATTTAAACATAAAACCAAATTCTTGTAAATGATTTATGAATAGCTGTGAAAGAAAATTGTTGGATATTGGGATTTCTTGGTTTGAACTAAATTAATACATTTTTAATTGCAACTCTATATAGAATAGAACAATTAATACAGATCAATCATATCCCTGCCATATCAAGACGATGAAAATATCATTTCTTTTGCTAACCTTTCTACAATATTAGATATTGTTGCATTGTTGTCTGTGTTTATACTTTTTTATAATGCTCCAAATTGCGTGCGGAACTGGAAATTTCAGAAAATAATTGAATTATTAGATTAGTATTGCTAGTAACAAAAATGATGTATTTATGACCAAGTGTTCTTTTTTAATATGTGTGAAAAACTTTAGGGAGTGATTTTTAAGATAATATACAATGTATTGTTTAGATTTTGTTGGTTACTTTTTAATTATTTTTAAAAAATCTTCGTCTTAAGTCTTTCACTTTAGTTTGTACCTCATGGCAGTAGATTATGTTAACAAGTTTATTCATATACGTACGTAAATGCATAGCAGCTTTTGTATATATGTCCACGATATGGTAAAGTTGCTAGTTTCACCCAAAAACCACAAGAAATTACTGAATATTATTAATTGTAAATGTTAAAAGATATTAATTGAGAATATTTCTTGAAATTACTGAATATTATCGGTTTATAGTTATGAAAAATGTGTCTAATGGTTGATTATTTATAAAGCTTATAAAATAATACCCTAAAATAATATATGGTAAATGTCTAAAATAGTACATTTCTAAGTTTTTGTTCCAAAAATAGCATCATTAGTTTAAATTTCCAATAATAGCACAAATTTAAGATTAAAATGCATTAAAACTATATTTCGATAGAAATTGACTAAAATAGCACTATTTCAAGTTTTTGTTCCAAATATAGCACTAGTGATTTAAATTTCCAAAAATAGCACAAATTTAATACTAAAATAATTGAAAATTTATTCCTAATGAAAAAAATTTAAACCCTAAATTGGAAAAAGTGAACCCAAATATTATGTTTTAATTTTATATATATTTTATTTAAGGTAAATAATTATTTTTACATAATAATTTATGCTATTTTAGGAATTTTAGTTTTAGTGTGCTAAATTTGGAAGATAAACTTAAAATGGTGCTATTTTAGGGTATTACTCAAAATTAAACCCTAAATTGGAAATAATTAACTCAAATACAATACTTTAAGTTTATGTATAATTTATTTAGAATAAATAAATATTTTCACATAAGTATTTGTGCTATTTTGAGAATTTAATTTTATGATGCTAGATTTGGAAGAAAAATTTTAAAATGTGCTATTTTAGGGTATTACTCAATAATATATTTTAAAGTTTTTATTATAAATCTAATATTATAAAATTAAAATTCCAAAAATAGCACAAATAATTATATAAAAATACTTATTTACTTTACTTAAATTATAAATAAATTTAAAATATTATATTTACATTCATTTTTTTCCAATTTAGTGTTTAATTGTTTTCTATCAAAATAAAATTTTAATATATTTTAATATTAAATTTGTGTTATTGAAAAATTAAACTAACGATGTTATTTCTAGAAAAAACTTTAAATAATACTATTTTTTTCAATTACCCTTAATTATACATTTATTACTGAATATGAATTGTTTTTTAATTAAATTTTAGTATAATAATTTTTTTTTTTGAAATTTCGTCTTTACGTATTTCTTTTTTCCTTAATCATTTTTTTATAATTATTTATATCTGTTCAAACATTATTTTTAATCTAGTTTTATAATCCAAATTTTCTCGTTCTTAAATCTAATTGGCTCACACTCACCAATTTCAAAGATGTTTTTTTATTCTTCCTTTCTTCTCCTTCATCTCCACTTTGTACGCAAGATAATGTGAAGTTTAAATAATCAAGTTGACAACTTGCAAAAATTAACCAAGTTGGCAATTTGGAGTAGCATTACCTTTTCCTTAAGTAAAAAATATACTGTTTTGATCACACACATCAAATTCTATGAAAAAAAAAAATGGACTGATATGCATGTAAACGGCACACACTTTGTACTCCTTCCTGAAAAATGGAATGAAAATCTAACTACGTTGAAACACTTCCATAGTTCTAAATCTAGGTTTTTCTTGTTTTCATCTTTTCACTTCTCTTTAGATTTTTCTCTTTAGTTTTTTCTCAAGGGAAAATGTCTAAGATTGCATTTTTTTTAGTTTTTATTCCAAAAATAGCATCATTAGTTTAAATTTCCAATAATAGCATAAATTTAAGATTAAAATTCATTAAACCTATATTTTAATAGAAAAAATTAAACTTTAAATTGGAAAAAATAAACCCAAATATAATACTTTAAGTTCATATATAATTTATTTAAAATAAATAAGTATTTCTACATAAGTATTTGTGCTATTTTTAGGAGTTTAATTTTGGGATGCTAGATTTGGAAGAAAAACTTTAAAAAGTGCTATTTTATTGTATTATTTTTTTCTTCCTTTATCTTTTTTTTTATCACATAAACACAAGTACAAGTATGAGTTAATAATCTAACACTATTATACCAAAAAGATAGAATCGAACTACATTTTTAGATAACAACATAAGTGATAGACCATTTGATTCTATCTCATTCTTTCCCTATTTTATGGCTACGTAATTTATTTATCTTTTTACAATTATATATATATATATATATTGACTTATTCCGAATTTTGGAAAACTATATAAATCGCATAATAAATTATCATACTATAAACTATGAATAAATTTATATACAACAATAGCAAAATACACGTGAAAAAATCTTATCCCCATATTTTTAACGGAAAAATGAAGAAAAATCACGATATTTTTCTTTATTACACAATTGACTAAAATAGCAATATTTCAAATTTGGTTTCAAATATAATATTAACTATTTAAATTTTTAAAAATAGTATAAAATTTAATATTAAAATAATTAAAAATTTATTTTTAATAAAAAATTAAATCATAAATTAGAAAAAATGAATCCAAATATTATGTTTTAATTTTATATATAACTTATTTAAAATAAATAGTTATTTTTATATAGTAATTGGTGATATTTTTGAATTTTATTTTTAATGTATTAAATTTAAAATAATATCTCTATTTATTTGATTGAATATCTATCTGCTTTTCTACTTTGAGGTCAACTTTTGGTGAAAGTCTGTTGCGTAGGCGAAAGTTTGACTTTTGACAGACACACAAGAGAATTAATTAGCTACCAAAACGAAAGCATTTCTACTTGAGAGTTAACCTCAATAGTAAATTTCCAAAACCTTCGATTTAACTGATATTTCTCATTTGCAACATAGGCAATACGTAAATACCATTTCCTGATAGATGATTTCTTATTATTAAAAATTCCCTTTTTTTAATATAACTATAATATTATTATTTTTATCATAATTTCCATTGTTTTATTCAGATCACCTGAGAAGAGCTTCCCTCGCCGGCTTTACGAGCCATGGTTTCAGTGACAGTAGCCAGTTTCTGTAGATTGAGTTTGACGACCGTATCTGCGAAAAAACGCGTATCTTCTTCCGAATTTCCTTCCGGCATATCCACGACGTACGATTCCAAAACCACCGTCCAGATCCGATTCTCCTTCTCGAATTTGTGCACCGTCGTTACAGATTTGTAATTCTTTAGCCTGTGTTCGCCGCCAATGATGCTGAATCCCATCACTCGTCGTTCTTCGTCGAGGATATCCAGTCTCTCCGTCGACGTGTTCGCTGGTAATCCGCTGATCACGATCACGTCGCGAGTGCATCCGATGCGCATCTCGAAACCTTCCTCAACGGAACAGCTTTTGATGAAGTATTTGTGGGTCTGCGGCTTGTCGAATCTCCGGATGACTGACCATACGATCTCTGGAGGTGCGTGTATTCGTTGCGCGTGGAGAGAGAAACAGCTAGCGTGACCGAGTTGGTAAGTGTGGAACTCAGCTATTGATTGCGAGAGCTCCGATTGTTCTTCTGGAGTCAATTGACTCAATTGGGACATGGTGATGAATGTTGCGAAGTTAGTTTTGTGTTTATCAAATTGAGTTTCGATTCACCATTGACGACGACGATCTCGAGCTCTCTCTCCCTCTTTATATATTGTTGAAACTAGAATGAGAGATTAAATTTGAGGGAAGATGAAGGGTAAAATGGAAATAAACTAAAAACGTAAGGGCAAAGTTAGAAACATACAGTGAGAGTGGGAAGGGTACACTACAAAAATGGAATCTAACTTTTATTTGTTGTCACTTGATCGTGGAGTTTCAAAACTATTGGTTAATACAAAAAATAATATCGTAGGCAATAATTCAACAATTAAAGACTTATTTACTGTACCATTTTATTTTAAATTTATTAAATAAACATATATCCGTAAACATATAGTTTTTATTTCAAAAATAATTAATAAAAAGTAATCTCAAATATATTATTTTAAAAATAAATAAAAATATTTTTACCATTTATTAAACAGAAAACATATATCCGTAAACATATTTTATTTCAAAAATTATTAAATAATTAATTAACACTAATATTTAATATATTATTTGAGAAATGAATAAAAATAATTTTACCGTAATGTTTTATTAAGCAGAAAACATATATCCGTAAACATATAGTTTTTATTTCAAAATAATTAAATAATTAATAAAAAATAATTTGTAATATATTATTTGAAAATTTAAAAAAAAAAATTTTTTATCATAAAATGTTATTAACAAAATATTATATAAGTTCGGATAAATATATAAATAGACATAAATTACTAAAATAATTAGAATATATGTCATTATTATTAATTTCGTCAGATAATAAATAATTTTATTAAACTAACAAAAAATAGTATTAAATTCATAAAAAACAATTATTTTTATTTCCTTAATTTATATATACAAAAATTAATATTAAAAATAATTTTAAATAAGAATTAAAATTATATAAATATCGAATTTATATTTAGTAATAACTAATATTATATAATTTACAAATATTTTTTCTATGTAAGAAGTGGTTATAAATCTAGTTAAAAATTAATAACATGACTTAGTCCCGGACACACCTAGATTAAAAAATTATTATCTATATTTGAAAATATAGGGATTCAGAGATTCAAACTGTGAAACATATTAAGAAAAACATACCAATGGTCAATGGAAGGTCCTAAAAAAGACTATCCACATATATTGGGTAAAAGTGTATATGCGAAATTTATTTATGGAAGGTTTATTAAAAAGCAAATAAATGATATATTTATGGAAGATTTGAAAACTGCGAAAGTGGAATTCATTTATAGAAAGTTCAATTAATCGCAAATGCAAAATTCTAAAGTGAGATTATGAATTAAAGAAACTATTACAAAGAAATTCTTCTTCTTTTATAATTAAATGTGATAAGTTAGTTAAGATTTGTCGATCTTTTCTTTCTTTTCTAAGATATTGTGCTGAATTATATCAAAGATGCTTAGTACATCTGTCCAACAATTGAGTGAAGATGTAATGAAGTCGTTGGATGCAATTAGAAATGTTAAAATGGGTAATAAATTTGCGGTTCTAATCTCTCCATTATAAACACTTTAACATGTGACTTGTTTTATTAAATAAAGTTTAAACATATTTTTAATAGATTAAATTCAAACCTAAATATTTAAATTATAAACCTTTATAAATCATTTTATATATACATCACTAGTTATAAATATTTAATATGTTGTATTAACTTTATTATGATCTCATTTATTTTATATATACATCACTAGTTATAATAACTTTATTTCAAAAAATAATTAAATGGATCCAACAGGTTAAATGGATTTTGCAAGTTCAAATTTAAAATATCTAAATGGGCCTAAAGTGACAAATTTTGAATATGCATGCAAGATTAAAAAAGATAGAGATTTAACGAACATGAAAGAAAGAAAATCAGGAGGTAGGTTGTATTAGAGCATAAGCCCAAGATAATGGTACCAAGCCCAATATAATTTCATAAACCCATATGTTTAGTGTTTCCTAGCAAATATTTGGTCTCAACAAATAATCTAAAAAACGGAATCGAAACCGAATCAAAAAAATATATTTCGGTTGGTTTCAGTTATAAAAAAATTATTGAACGTATATTATTCTGAAAAACTATGGTTATTGTTTACTAACCGAAATCGAAATGAAAACTGAAATAATATACAAAAAGCCAAATTAGTTTGGGTTATTTTCAGATATTTTGGATATTTCAATTATTTTTTGGTTATTTTTTATTATTTTTGGGTTATTTTTTATTATTTTCGGTTATTTCGATTACTTCAGTTATTTTTGATTTTTAAATTTAATAATCGAATCAACCGAAAACGAGATATAGCCGAACCGAAATCGAACTGAAATATAAAAATAACTTAATGAATCTTTAATCTTATCAACCGAAAAAATTCGAATCGAAAATAACGGATCGAAACCAAATCGAATATCAATGCCCACGCCTAACAAATATGTTCTCGTTGTAGCCGAAATAGTTGCCTCAAAATAACGATACGAGTTTAATATGGAGTAGAGAAGTTGGCTTTCCAAGACGACAATCAAATTAAACTAGGCCATGTTTGCCATTACATTTACTTCTATATTACATATATTTTTACCCTTATTTTTTACTAAGAATTACAATATAAATTTTATTTTCTTTCAAATTCATCTCAAAGAGAAAGCCATGTATCCTTACGAGGTCTCTTAACACATTGTTCTTCTTCAGGAACAGAATGTTGTCTAAGAAACTCTCTCATTGGTTTATGAGTTTGGAAGTTAATAAAGGACATGGATAAGGACATGTCCATGTTAGTCATGTCTATGCCAGAGTCTTCATCAAGATGTATGTTTGGGTCAACGTTTAAATCTATACCAGGATCTCTGTTCAAATCTATGCCAGGATCTTCGTTCAGATCTATGTTAGGACCTTTGTTCAAATCTAGACCTACGGTTTTTTCTGTGTTCAACAACTCAAGTCGTCCTTGAGATGATGTTCTTTCTGCCATCTGCCAAACGAAACAAATCAAAAATGATCTTTTGTTTTTTTTTACTACCAAAAGATTTAAACTTTGTAAAAAATGTTCAAATATAATAAAAATTCAGTAACTATATTGTATTTTATGAATTACCTTAGAACAATCTCTTTTCATAGAGAAAGTTTGTTCATTTTCTTCTTGTTTTTGCATTCTATCTTTATCTTCAGTGCAGTCATAGCATATCCATTTATCGGGAATGTTATCGACTTTTCCCACCATGCAATAACTATAATAACGCAAGGATGATTTAAAAACAATTTTATCATCGAATTGCATAGATTAAACATTACTTATGTTGTTAATAAAAAAGAATATTACGTATGTTCTGCACCAACTTCGCAATTATTACAAATGATAAGTAACTCTTCACATCCAAGATCACCACATGTATCACATATATTCACCTGCAAAAACATCATAATATCGCAGCAAAAACATAATCATTCGAAAAACAATAAGTTAAAAAAATCCTACAAATTAACTAAAGGAAAATCATTACGTACTTCTCTTTCAATATGAGTCAATTCATTGTTATCGTTGAGGACCATTATTCTGTCACAAATCCTTTATTTTCAACAGTACAGATCCCTGAATCTAAAATAAAAATAAACCATTGATAAATTTCAAATACCGTAAATTAATAATATTAATAACAATTTAATTTAAAACCCAATGCATCAAAATGACTAATTGGAGATTTTTCATTAGGTTTCTAACTAATAAATTAATTTCTAGAATAAACTATAAAAATTGTTTTAACAAAAAAAAAACTTACAGAGAAGACAAAGCAAAGTCAAAAGTGATGAGGAAAGAGGAAGAAGACGAATTAATTTAAAGACCAAATTCAGTGCTACTCCTTCAATTACTTCCCTTACTATGCTAAAGTGTCTTATCTTATTTTCTTTGTTTGTAGGTTTTGCAATTTAATTATTCTCTATATGTCAATTCTCTTTTTAAGGAAACATATTTAGTTGTATTTACTTTTTTAAAATTTACATTTGCTTTTTATATTTTAATTTTAATTTACTAGATTTTACATAATGCTTGTTTAATAATGGTATTTCCCTAGTGTCTAAACAAATACATGAAATATATCATCAAACCAACAAAGAATCAAAGTGCTAATAAAAAATAAAATAATATTCTTATGTCGATTTTGTTTTGCAAACATAATTTTTTGTGTATTTTTCTCGTTATATTTTGAATAAGAAAATATTTTGAAATTTTTTTTTTGAAATAACTCAATTTACTAATCTATATTTTATATTAGATGTATAAGTTCTATAGAATTTATAACAAATCCGGAACAAAAATAATGTTTTTTTTTAGAAACTAGACATAGTAGAGAAGAAACTATAAAATTTCATATGAAACGACAAAATATTTCTATAACTATCTTGTATTTTGAAGATATCAATAGTTAGCAATTTGAAAAATTTACCAACATTCTCTAATTCCAAAATTCATGAATAAAACTAATGAAAGGTACTACTTGATATATGACTCTCTATTTTGTTATTTTTTTTTATAAAAAACGTTTGAAATAAAAAAAGTTAGACAAAATTTATATATCCATATATGTGGTGCCGTTTATATAAAATTTGTTACATCGCCTATAATAAGTAATATGTAAACTTTGTATCTCCATTAATATATTAGTATCGGTGATTAATTCAACGAACTAATCCTAAAAAAATTTAGATACATTCTATAAAGAGATGTCCGCTATGATCAATGCTGTCGGAACCTATCCAACATATAAACTTTATAATATCATGACGTATAACAAATTGTTTAAATCAATAACAATATGTCGGAGTTACAACTGCAACCTCTTGTGGTAGATAAACAAACATTATCGTAAATATGTCTTGAGTGTCTTAATCAATAATTCTAGTAAGTAACGAATGATTCAAATATCTTATTTTTTACTGTTTACTAAAGGTAAATAAAAATATTTTTTAGAGCATAATAGTTCTAAGTATGGTTCTATTTGTTATAAATTCATTAAATCTTCTTGGATGCACTGCCTCTCTACATAATAGCATTAACCCAAATGTGTGTTATTGTATTGGATTCACAAATGCATTGGAAACACGTTTGAAGAATAAACAACATAAACCAAAAATAGAGAATTAGCAAATGAAAGAGTAGAGTAGTTGAGCTTAATTAAAGGCCATAATATTCTCATTTGAACATCTGGTAAAAGTTGTAAGCTTTATGTATTAGAGCCAACATATATATGAAGACAATGTAAATTTGTAATTTGGCTGAACCTTGGCAAAAACAATTTTGGTATAATTTTTCTTTGTGGAAAAAATCTTTTTACAAAGAAATAATATCTTAATTTGTAATGAACCTTACCAATCTTTAAGCTAGTTTCAATATTAGTACATGCTTAGCAGTCGAAGTGCTCCATCTTCTTATTGTTTGAGGGTCACAATTGCCTCATTATTAATCAGAATTCGAAACCATCACTAATATCTATGTACGAGTAAATGTCTAATCAAATTTCACACATTTGATATGTATATCTAAATGATGTGAATTGTTTTTCGTATAAAATAAAATACAAAATAAGTATACAATAAATTTAATCTGTTTTAAATAAAAAATCGAAAAAGAAAAAAAGTGCACAAGTAGGCCTGTCAAGCGGATCAGATCCGTTCCGCCTGACCCGTCCCGCTTGACCCGCCTTTCGGTGGGTTTTAGATTTTTTTCCATAAATTTTTCTTACTCGCGAAATCTGTGAGTTAATTTTTTAAACCCCACACCCACCCCGCACTAATCAATCAGGTCTGACGGGTTTAGTGAGGCAGTCGCTTTGTTTTTAATTTTTTTTTAAAAATATTAAATAAATTTAATTAAACTAAAATATTCAATAAAGATTTTTTTCAGGATTTCTGTGTAACAAAAATTAAAAATATTGTCTCTCTCTCTTTTCTCTGTTGGCGATTTTTTCGTAACTTCCCGATTGTCTTCGTCGACGGTTTCTTACCGTCGGCAAAGTTTCTTTCTCTTCTTCATTGCAAGAGTGTCTGTCGTCGGTCAGACCGACGATTTTTTTTCCGATTACAGTTTTCTTCTCCCTCTTTCCTCACCAAACACATATTTAAGGATACTGTTTTTCCTTTTTCCATACACCAAATTTCTTCTTCAATCACCATGTCTGACTTCCTCGCACGAAAACTCCAAGATATTGATTTGGGAATCAATGAACCCACAATTTCTCTTCCACTGGAACTATGCATTCAAGCGGCAACAGAAACCCGATACTCGCTGATCGGAAAACCCGTTAACCTAAAAAAACAAAATCTCCGTGCTATGATGACCACGCTTCCCCGTTTATGGAGTGCTGGAGAGACTGTTATGGCCCGTATTATCGCTGGAAATAGGGCTCAATTCCTCTTCCAAACCGAGGAGGCTGCTTTCTGTCATTCGCAAGGGACCATGGTCTTTCAATGAGCGCATGTGCGTTTTACAGAAATACTCCCCGACGATTGCTAAGGAGGATCTCAATTTGATCCCGTTCTAGGTCCAAATTTGTGGCATCCCTATTCAATACTTAACTTACCCAATGGTGATGCACATTGGAAGCACTCTGGGCGATCTACTTGAATCGGACTTTAACTCCGACAACGCACATCGCGTGGAGTTTGTGAGAGTAAGGGTCTTGATTAACATCGATTCCCCTCTTCAATTCCAACAAAAATTTCTTTTCAATGACAACGAATCGATCCTCAAATTTCGTTATGAAAAACTGAGGAGTTTATGCCCTAAATGCGGAATGGTATCTCACGATTCCATCGATTGCCCAACTGTTACCACTACCGTCATTCCATCCACCACAACTGACGGATCTGAAGAAGACAGTGATGACCCGACACCGCCGGGTTTTCCACACCCCCCTCCATCGTCTATATCCACTGCATCTTTGGTCCCGGAGGCGGAGACGTCATGCACTTCCCCACCAGAGAAGCGCCCCCGATCTACTGAATCACCGGCGAATATTCTCTCCGTCTTTCCCGTGAAGCGGTTGAAACCAAACCCAAATCATCACACCGGTTCACCAGGTCAGCGTGCCTTTGGTTTATGAAGTGGAATTATTTCTGGTTTAATTTGGGTTACATCAAACCATAGTGTTTTCTCGATAACCAAGTTATTTTTAGTCGGTTTAATTCATTTACAACATTTGAAGCAAACCGAAAATATTCCTCTTGGTTTAATTACAACTTTTCCTCTATGGAGTTTGACCAATTCATGGATTAGTACTCAATTATGGAATAACACATATTTCTCATATGATTATTCTAATTGGGCCCATAAAAATAATTGTCATGATCTATTCACATTATTCCCCAAATCTAGGGAATCTACTTTTAATAGCATAGTCCTGAGTGCTTTAGGTGACGGCTTGGTGGGCCATAATCCACCGACTTCAGGATGAATATCGCGTTTTGGAACTACCGGGGTTTGGGAGGGTCTCTCGTAGTTCCACGTCTCAAGGGAATAAAAAAGGTTTATTCTCCGGACATACTCTTCCTTGTGGAAACGAAGAATAAGAATGATGTGGTTCATGATGTCGCTAGTATTCTACAATATGACTCTGTTTTATGTATTCCCCCAAAAGGAACTGGTGGTGGTTTGGCTTTGTTATGGAATAAGTCTATCTCTGTAAACATTGTCAGTTCAGACGATCGTCTTATTGATTGTATGGTTGATAATAAAGGATTTAATTTCTACTTGTCATGTGTATATAGACATCCAATCCGTACTTTTCGATCAAATCTTTGGGAAAGATTACAGAGGATATCTACAATACGGAAAAGTCCATGGTTAATGTGTGGAGATTTTAACGAAATACTCCATGCACATGACAAAATCGGGGGTCCTACCAGACAAACATGGAGCCTTTATGATTTTCAACAAATGATATCAGTATGCCCGATGTCAGACTTACAGTTTAGGGGAAATAATATGACTTGGGCTGGTAAGCGGAATAACCAGTTAATCCGATGTTGGTTGGATAGAGCTTTGGCAAATTATGAATGGAAAGCTTCATACCCGGCATCAGTTATAGAATATTTGGATATGATTGATTCAGATCATCGACCAGGAATTATAAAGATTCGAAAATATACGGATTCAGGGAAACGCTTCTTTCGATATGATCCCCGGTGGATCAAGGGTGATGGTTATAATCATATTGTTGATGTCAGCTGGAATGACATTCCACAAAAAGGAACTACTATCTCCTTGGCTTTACGACTTAAAAATTGTCGGAAGAAAATTTCATCTTGGAGAAAGTTCAATTTTATAAATTCGAACATTCGAATAACGAACCTCAGTACCGCTATTGATACCGAGAGACTTAAGATAGATTGCGATTCAAGAAAACTGACTCTGTTAAAAGAACAGCTCCTACAGGCTTATACAGATGAAAAATTTTACTGGAAAATGAACAGTAGGAATCAATGGCTCAGACACGGGGACAGAAATACAAAATTCTTTCATGCACTAACAAGGAATCGTCGATCAAGAAACTCAATTATTTCGATTAAAAATGATGATGGACACGATGTTTTTGGAAATGACAACATTGCTCAGCAGGCATTGAACTATTTTTCCAAATTATTTCAGACGACTAACCCTCAGAACATCGAGTCAGTACTAAGTAATGTTGAATCAGTGGTATCTCATGAGATGAATACTGATCTAACAAGACCTGTTTCTTTAGAAGAAATTCGGGAAGCAGTTTTTTCAATCGGACCAAATAAGGCACCCGGTCCTGATGGGTTCTCAGGATATTTCTACCAGCATCATTGGAATTTGGTAAGTACAGCTGTCCTAAAAGAAGTTTAGAAACATTAGATTTTTAGAAACACGTTATATGGTTCAGGAGTTTAATCATACTCATATTTGTCTCATCCCAAAGTCAGACTGCCCAACGACAATACAAGATTTTCGGCCAATATCCCTCTGTAATGTATTTTACAAAATTATTTCAAAGGTTTTGGTTCTACGGCTAAAGAAGATTCTACATACTAAAGGTATCTGAAAATCAAGCTGCTTTTATTCCGGGTAGATTCATCACAGATAATGTCCTTATTGCTCACGAAGCTTTTCATTCCTTGAAAGTTCAACAGTCTTGTGCAAAATCCTATATGGCAGTCAAAACTGATATGAGTAAGGCCTATGACCGGATCGAATGGGATTTCTTAGAAGCAGTTCTACGTAAAAAAGGGTTCTCCCCACGATGGATACATTGGATCATGAACTGTGTTTCCTCAACCTCTTTTTCAGTTCTAGTAAATGGGAGTCCTTATGGATTTTTCAGACCAACTCGTGGATTGAGGCAGGGTGATCCGCTATCACCATATCTGTTTATTCTTTGTTCTGATGTTTTGAGCTCGTTGCTTCACCAAGCGGAAAAAAATCAAGATATCCAACCTCTAAAAATAGATCGCAAAGGGCCGACAATTTCACACCTACTATTTGCGGATGATTCATTATTTTTTATCAGAGCTGATTCGACCAATGTTATGCACTTGAAATCAATTTTTGCCAAGTATGGCGAAGCTTCGGGGCAGATCATTAATTTTGAAAAATCTTCAATCATTTTTGGGAATAAGGTTTTTCATCATACAAGACAATCACTTCAACATTTGTTAGGCATTTTCAATATAGGTGGTGGTGGTAAATATCTGGGACTTCCAGAACAGTTTCAACGCAATCGTCGACATTTGTTTAAGTACATCACTGACAAAGTAAAATCTCGAGTATCTGGATGGGAAACGAAGTTTTTATCACCGGCATGAAAGGAAATTCTGATTAAAGCTGTTGGTTTTGCAATGCCAGTATATTCGATCAATGTGTTTAGACTACCCAAAGATATTTGTCATTCATTGGATAAAATCTTAACACGCTTCTGGTGGGGATCATCTGAGATAAACCGTAAAATTTGTTGGGTATCTTGGAAGAAAATGGCGAGACCTAAAATTAATGGTGGTTTGAGTTTTCACAATTTTGAAAATTTCAATCAAGCTCTACTAGCTAACCAGTGTTGGAAGATCTTACAAAGACCGAATTGCTTATTATCGAAAATTCTCAAGAGTAGGTACTACAATAAGGGGGAACTTATTTTCGCGGGACATGGCGCTAGACCTTCGTTGGGTTGGCAATCAATTTTACATGGCCGAAATCTTCTACGATCAGGTTTGCAAAAGCTTATCGGTAATGGTTCAAATACCAAAATCGGGGATGCCAATTGGTTACTTGTGTCGCCTTCAAGACCACCTGGACTTTTACCTTATACAAATCCAAAGCTCAAGGTAGAAGTCCTGCTAAACAAAGAAACAAATCAATGGGATGAAGAATCTATTAACGACCTCATTGACAAAAAAGACCATCATCTTATCTACAAAATTTTTACTCCGCCTGTACAAACCACAAATACATGGGTTTGGCGATATACTAATAATGGGATATATTCTGTCAAGTCTGGGTATCGACATGCTGTGGATTGCACACAACCTGTCAATACCAATCAACTACCTCTAGCAGTTCATCAAGACTTGGCAAAATCGTTATGGTCTCTTCAAATACCACCAAAGTATAAACACTTTCTGTGGCGCATCTTATCGCAGAGTCTACCTTTGAAATACCGTCTATATCGTCGAAAGATTTCTTCGGATGATGTTTGCCACCGATGTTGTTCTGCGGCTGAAACGGAAATACATGCGTTATTCTTATGCCCATATGCTGAGATGGTCTGGAGAAAATCAGGTTTATTGACATCTACAATTTGTAGTAATACGTCAAATATTTATGACAACATCCGCTACTTAATCGCAAGCTATAGTAACCACCAACAAGCATCATCAAATAAATTCTTACCATTCTATCTTCTCTGGCGAATATGGAAGTCAAGGAATGATTTACTTTTTAATCAGAAGGAAGTTTCAATAGACGTGCTTCTACATCAAAGCTATGAGGATGCTAATGAATGGACTACTCAACAATTATCAATATTTAGTGAACAACATATTGATAATGTTCAACCAAATATACGACCTACATGTCAGACTATCCCATGGAAAACACCACCAAATGGTTGGGTGAAATGTAATTACGATGCATCCCACAGAGATGGCGCGGTGCATTCGGGTCTCGGTTGGATTATTCGAAATGAAAAAGGGATTTTTCAATATGCTGGGAGAGGAAAATATCAAGGGAGGACGACAATTATTGAAGCTGAATTATCTGCACTCATTTGGGCGATGCAATCAACTTGGTCTTTGGGTTTTCAATACGTTATTTTTGAAGGTGATAATCTTATCTCAATAATCTAGTCAACGAAAAAGGATATAATATGCATATCCTACACTATCTTCAAACCATAAGTTATTGGGAATCAATGTTCAAAGAAGTTTCTTTTAACCATCAATGTCGTTCATCAAATCAAGCGGCGGACTTCTTGGCCTCTTCATGTCTTTCTTCTTCTGTGGATTGGAATATTTATCAATGTTGTCCCATGTTTTTAATACCTTTTGTATACAATGATACCAGTTATTAATAATATTCAGTTGGCAAAAAAAAAAACTAAAATATTCAATACATTTATTTAAATTAAAATATTTAATAAATTTAATAAAGTTTCTAAAAATATTTAAATAATTTAATTAAAATATTTAATAAATTTAATTGGTTTGGGTTTAAATTCGTTTGAGGCTAATTAGTTTGGACCTTAATTTGATGAAGTAGTTTGAGACTAAATTTTGTGGGTATTCGTTAACCTGTAAATTAAAAAGTTACAACACACATTCACCTCGTTTTAACTAATGGTCGATCCGTACATGCCAAGCATATGAAAATTTTTTTTCATTCGACCCACAACCGACCTTGCAGCGGGTCAAGAGACGGAAACCACGGATAAACACTAATAATGACGGCCTATGCAGAAGCCTGTCCAATCCGGCTTTTACGATTTAACTTATAGACTTGGGATAGAGGCCTATTAGTTCGTAATAAGCCCATTAATTAAAAGTCAGGCCCAGTTTATATACTGCAACAAAACGAAAGGTAACGTGTAGACTTGTAAACGCTGATGAATACAGCAAAGTACAAATCAGATAAAACATAAAATAGATAGTCAAGTCCAAGTGGAACAATTACTCTTTGTCAATTTGAGTGGTCTCTATTAATAAACTCTTCGCAACCGTTAGATCAACTCTCTGTGTCTTTCATCCAACGGTTTCAAGTTCTCTAGTTCTGTTCATTTAACTATGACTACAAATAAATAAAAAAATCAGAAAATAAATACTGGTCACCAATTTTCCATCTCTATCACTAAATGAAGAAAATAATATATCCGGCGAGATTACCGGCGTTTTCCGATAACTCCGCCTGAGAGTTGGTGCATGTTATAAATGGGTCTTCCTTTGTTATCTTGTAGTACCCCAAGAGTCGCTTTCTCTTCGTCGTCTTCTTGGTCTTGGTGTAATGGAAGCGGTGGATTGAGGAATAGTACTAGACTTTTCGATTCGCCGGCGAGTTCGAGATCTGATTTACAGAAACGTAGCAGGAAGAGGAATTCACGCTTAAATGGTCTCTCATTAGAGAAGTCGTGGTGTACTAAAGCGTCGTCGTCATCATCAGCCGGACAGAGCAGTGGCGAAGTGATCGACGACGTAGACGGAAGTGGTGCGGCGACGTTGCCTTCTGGAGAGGTAAAGTCGGTGGGAGGTTTCAGTAGTGGCGAATTTGTCGGCGGTAGCGGCGGTTTAGCTGGACCTTCAGGAGAGGTAACATCCGTCGGTGAATTTGTCGGGGGAAGTGGCGGAGATTTTAGTGCTTGGGATAAGATAGCCGCTGTTGTTAGACTGAGTTATGGAATCGGTGAGTCACCCGGTGATAAAGCAACTTCAAAAGTTTTCGTTTAAAGTAACCAAAAAAATTCAATTTGTGTTTTTGGATAAACAGGAATATACTGTGGAATGGCTGTAGCAGGAAGATTCATATGTGAAGTAGCAGGAATCGATTACACAGGAGGTTTTAATGCTTCTTTAGATGCAATTATTGCTGGACTTGGTTATGCTTCTCCTCCAATCATGGCTCTTCTCTTCATTCTTGATGTGAGTAAAGAATATGTATCTCTCTTTTAATGGTGATGAAGCTTTGGTGTTTATGAAAAGGTTTATTTTTTCTGTTTCTGTTTAGGATGAAGTTGTGAAATTGTCACCACATGCTCGTGCGATTAGAGATGTTGAAGATGAGGAACTTCGAGGCTTCTTTCATGGAATGTCAGCTTGGCAGGTGATAAAACCTTTACAGAATCTTTTGGAACTTCCAAGATTTTCGTTTTTTCTCTTCTTGAATCTTTGAGAAAGGCTAGGACTTTGAACATCTTTGTCTTTCGTATTTCTTTAGTTTATCTTGGTAGTTGCTGCAAGTTCAGTTGGAGAAGAGTTATTCTATCGCGCTGCGTTTCAGGTTTGTGCCTTATAAAACAATCTCCAAGTGTTTTTCTTGTTTCTCTGGTTTCTATTTCTAGTCTGTGAAGGTTTATCGGTTTCGATATTGTTTTTACAGGGTGCACTAGCTGATATATTCTTAAGAGGCACAAATCTCATCTCAGATTCTCGGGGAATGGTCGCTTTGGTAGATGCTTTTTTCTCCTTACTCGTCTCCTTGTTCGTTAGACTGGTATAGATTCAAATTGACTTAAAATTGTTGAAATATTCAGACTGGAATCTTACCTCCATTTGTACCGTTTGCTCAAGCATTTGCGGCCACTATTACAGCAGCTCTCACTGGTTCTCTCTATTACATTGCTGCTTCCCCTAAAGGTTTTCCTCTACTCTTTAAACACTAATCTATCTTACAAAACCTTTAAATTCTTAACTAAATTTGTTTCTTTATTTCTATTAGATCCGACTTATATAATGGCACCCGTCCTGAAAACTCGCTCTGCCCATGATGAGCTGAAGAAGTTGTTTGCAGGTTCTTAAACTCATTAAAGCATAAGGCTTTTGATATGCTTTACAATCAACACTTGCAAGATTCACTACGTTTCTATTTTGCAGCGTGGTACGAACGAAGACAAATGAAGAAAATCTACTCCCCACTTCTTGAAGGTCTTTTGGGTCTATACCTCGGCTTTGAATGGATTGAGGTTTATTTCTTCTGTTCATGCATTCTCTCTTTTTTTCAACTTGGCAAGTAAGATCGTTAAAACAAAACCGAAATTATTGCAGACAAACAATCTTCTTGCTCCTATCATCACACATGGCATATACTCAGCTGTTGTATTAGGCAACGGTCTCTGGAAGCTACACCATCACCAGCAAAGACTGCGCCTCCGGGTCCAGCAGCTTGAAACTGAAGGTGATAAATAAATAAGTGGTACTCTTTTCTTTTGAGTTTTGTAAATTGTCTTATGTATTAAGCCACCATTGACTTGTACTAGTAGATAGAAGCAAAGAAAGTGTATAGAACCATTAGTTTATTAAGAGAGAAGCTATGTGAAGCTTTTATTATATTTTATCTTCAATCTGATTATAGTCTTGTTCAAGTTTTGAAATGATCTTAACGAAGACATCGAAACCTTGGCACATTCCTGTAAGAAGGCAGTTCTCTTTCTTTGCATGATATGTAGCCATGAGATTGAGACCTGCAGGAAAAAAAGAGATAAGGATCAAACACCAAAGAACTCTGAAAGATCAGTTTTGAGTCCAGGGAGATTACTCAGATTAGAGTTAATCTTATATGGCTTACCTTGAGGTCTCGGATAAGAGGTAAAGTACAGGTGATCGGGGAAGGCTTCACGTGTCCGACAACTTGTTCGGTTGCTTTGCATGGAACGTGAAAGTCGAAAGAATCAAGATTACATGCAACTCCATCTGATGCTTCATTGATAGAGGAAATTCATCGATTACTCGAAAGAACATAACTAATGTTCATTACAAACACAAATCCAATTGCACCTTGCAGATAATCCCAAATGAAGAATAAGATTCTCAAGCTAATAATGATTTCAAAATTTTGATATAGTATAACATTTCTATTAGATTCCATTGCAGAGAAAAAAAGTTAACAACTATAGATGTTATATTTTTTTCTTTAAATGAGTTCTAATTAATTTTCTATTAGTTAAATATATTTAGCTACCTTGCGAAATTAACATCACAACTTTATGCATTCTATGCATATATAAATAATATAACTCTATGCTTTTTTAGCTGTATTCATATTCTTTCCTCGTCATTTTGTAATAAAAAGACATTAAGTCTCGGATTGCTATGCATTTAGCACATTTAATATAGGAAATCCAATTACACCAAAAAAAGTGCAAACTATATATATATATATATATTAATAGGTGAAGATTTAATGAGAAAAAAATCGGTTGGGACTTTGATGTCCTATGTAAGGTTAAGACAACGTTTGTTTGCTTTAAATGGTGAGGCAAAATCTTAGCTTTGTGTGATTACTACTAAGATTCTCTTGTTAGAAACTGACACATGACTTACTTAGCTTTACACTGTCACATTAAAGACATATATTTTAGATAATTATCCTATATATTGTAACCTAATTCGAGGTATAACATTATACATCTAGCTATTTCCATATGCAGTCCACATGTATAAACTCAACCTGTTAATTCTACTTAATATATACTGCTGAATGTTGTACCATTTTTCATGTGACATTGTATCTTCTTTTGACTAGACGAAAACAACATTCTCAATTTGTATCATCGATTTAGATATAGCTGTTACGCTGTATTGTATTTCTCCACGCTAGTGGCAATTGTTTTATTGAGTAATGCTTTATCATTTCGCTTTCTGTGAAACAAAATATTGGATAACCTAATCGGTCCACTAATGTACTTTATCATAAACAAATACTTGTTACGTGTCGAATCGATGACATAATATTATTTACAATCGATTAGTATTCAACTTTTAACCTATAGTATATGTTAAGTTTCTGATATTCGGCTGAATTAGGATATATACATACACAAATGTTCACATGGAATCGCACGTGCCCTGGCTTTAATTGGCTATATTTGTACACGTGCCCTGACTTTAATTGGCTATATTTGTACACGTGCCCTGACTTTAATTGGCTATATTTCGTGAGTGATGAAGCGTGTGAAAGCACGTGATGCGTGTTTCTATTGGCTATCTATCCAATCCATTTCCATTCCGTACATGTCAGTAAAATAAGTGTAAACAAGAATGTTGTCTGCTCCAGCAAAGAACAACCTGCATCAAGATCTCTGTTCTTAACAAAGCTGGACAAGGCTACTGTGCAACACGTTTTGGGCCAATCAAATCAATATTTACAAAATCAACAAGTTGAAAACCTCAAGCCCAAATCATAAAACGAGCCCACATCAATTCAAGACAAACAACACTGCAAAACTGCTCCTGCAATACCTCTTACAAGTACATCTTAGAGTACTTCTCTGTTAAACAAGAGGACAAAGACAGGTCTATACAATGACAACAGGTATCAGGCCCTGCAGTTTATGTAGAATGAAGACAAATTGCAAGTTATAGGTTAACTCTTATATAATCGACACTATAAAAGAGAAGTTGTATGTTCTCTTTTTTCAAGTAATTTACGTTTTTCTAATTTTAAGTAGCTTGTAACCAAAAATCATGCAATAAAGATTCTTTTCTCCTATCTTCTTCCCTAAAACTATCATGGTATCAGAGCTTTGAATCCTTAACAGGAAGCTCCCATGGCAGAAAACCAAGTTTTTTATCCATTTCCCAGCAACGTTCATGTTGCTAGTTCTGTTATTTTGAAACTCTCTGAAAATAATTATCTTCTATGGAAAACTCAAATGGAGTCTTTGCTTAACAGTCAAAAACTCTTGGGGTTCATAAATGGTCGCTATCAAGCTCCACCTCAAACCATCGAAAAACATGAAGAAGGCGTAGTTTTGCTCGAAGAAAATCCAAATTATGAGTCTTGGTTTTGCACGGATGAGCTTGTCAAGTCATGGATCTTTGGAACGTTGTCAGAAGAAGTTCTTGGCAGTGTTTTCAACCTACCCACATCTCACGCCATTTGGATTTCACTCGCAAACAAGTTTAACCGAAGCTCGATAAGCCGTGAGTTCGAGCTCAGACGAAAATTACAGCTCCTGTCCAAGCAAGGTAAAACTTTTGCTGCCTATGTTCATGAATATACTGCAATCTGCGATCAGTTGAGCTCCATTGGCAAGCCTATCGATGAATCTATGAAAATATGTGGACTAATGAATGGATTAGGAAGAGAATATGATCCTATATGTACTGTTATACAAAGTTCCATGACCAGGCAACCTCCTCCTAGCTTCTCTGATGTGGTGTTGGACATAGATGGATATGATACTCGGCTACAATCATATGAAGCATCTTTTGTCTCCCCTCACTTGGCCTTTCAAGCTCAAAATCAGAACAACACTGCCGCGTTTCAGACAACATCACCTAACTTCAGAGGAAGAGGTTTTTATTCGAATCGGTTTGGTGTTAACAGAGGCAGAGCTGGCTACTCCTCCAGGGGACGTGGATTTCATCAATAGACGACAGTTTCTCAACAAAATGTATCTCATGAACAACGCTCTGTCTGTCAAATCTATGGAAAAACTGGCCATACTGCCTTAAGATGCTGGAATAGGTTCAACAACAACTTTCAAAGCACAGATTCTCCTCAGATTCACACTGCTCTGCAAACTTCAGATAACACAGGAAGAGAATGGTATCCTGATTCTGGTGCAACAACTCATGTCACTGCGTCTGCAGCAAATCTCAACAATTTGCAACCTTATAATGGAATAGAAACAGTCATGGTAGCCGATGGAAATCATCTGCCCATTACACACATTGGCTCGACAAACCTTTCAGGAACAGCAGGTAGTATCCCTCTTACCGATGTTCTAGTTTCTCCTTCAGTACAAAAACCTCTCTTATCTGTGTCTAAGTTGTGTGAAGATTACCCATGTGGTGTGTTTTTTTATGCTAATAAGGTGTGTATACTGGACTTGAAAACTCAGAAAGTTTTAACAGTGGGACCACGACGTAAAGGGCTCTATGTGCTGAAGGACCAAAACTACAAAACATTCTACTCATCTAGACAACAGGCCACTACTGAACACATATGGCATCATCGTCTTGGTCATGCAAGTCCTTTGGTTCTTCAGCACCTTCACAACAGCAAGGCAATTTCTTTGAATAAGAGCAACATCAAACTCATTTGTGAGCCTTGCCAAATGGGAAAAAGTCAAAATTTACCCTTCTCTAGTTCAACTTCTTGTAGCAATGAACCTTTAGCCAAAGTGCATTGCGATCTTTGGGGACCTTCTCCTATTGCTTCTGTACAAGGCTTCAAGTATTATGTGGTTTTTGTGGATGATTATTCTCGATTCAGTTGGTTATATCCTTTGCGACTCAAATCTGATTTTTATGGAATGTTTCTTCAGTTTCAAAGTATGGTTGAAAATCAACATAATCGAAAGATCAAAAATATTTCAAAGTGATGGTGGAGGTGAATTCATCAGTAACAAGTTCAAAGCTCAGTTAAACAAATGTGGGATTAAATAACAGATTTCGTGTCCATACAAACCAGAGCAAAATGGTCTAGCGGAAAGAAAACATCGGCATCTCACAGAATTAAGTCTTTCTATGATGTTTCACGCCAAAATACCCTTGCAATACTGGGTTGAATGTTTCTACACAGCAAACTATCTAAGTAATTTGTTGCCATCAGCTGCCATACAGTTCAAGACTCCTTATGAAGTTCTTTTCCAACAAAAACCGAAATATACATCATTGCGAGTCCTTGGCAGTGCTTGCTACCCATGTCTTAGACCTTACACGGCTCACAAGTTTGAACCACGTTCACTTCAGTGTGTATTCTTGGGGTATAATGCAGCCTACAAAGGCTACAGATGTTTACATCCACCAACCGGCCGTGTGTATATCACGCGACATGCCATCTTCGATGAAAATTGCTTCCCGTTCACTGAGAAGTTCAAACACCTTGTTCCGAGTTATTCTTCACCTCTGTTGCAAGCTTGGCAGTCCTCTGAATCGTGCTCTGCTCCGCCAACAAAAGAAGTAATTAATGCTCCAATCAATTTACCTACTGCTGCAGCTCTGGTACCAACCACGACACTTGCACCGGTGGAAGCAAACTTACCTGTAGAAACATTACATGAGGAAAATCATCAAGCAGAACAAGCTGAAAATGCAGAAACAATACATGAAGAAAATCTTCAAATAGAACAAGATGAAACTTTTGAAGAACAAGGAAACTCAGAACAAGAGGAGGTTGTTATTCAAACTGCAACAGAACCTGCAACATTGAATAATCATCCTATGCGCACTAGAGCTAAAACTGGCATCTTCAAACCAAATCCCAGGTATGCTCTGGTAATTGACACTCATGGTATAACAGAACCAAGATCAATTGTCTCAGCATTAAAAGACCCACGATGGACCAAAGCTATGCAAGAGGAGATGCAAGTTCAACATGAGAACAAAACATGGCATCTCGTGGAACCTACAAACAATATGAATATACTTGGCTGCAAATGGGTTTTTCGTGTTAAATTAAAGGCTGATGGGTCTCTTGATAAATTCAAAGCTCGATTAGTGGCTAAGGGTTTCCATCAAGAAGAAGGTGTGGGTTTTCTGGAAACTTTTAGTCCGGTTGTTAGGACTACTACTATTAGAGTAGTTCTTGGAATTGCTACAGCAAAGGATTGGTTAATTAAGCAACTAGATGTAAAAAGTGCATTCCTACATGGGGATCTACAAGAAGACATTTATATGCAGCAACCTCCTGGTTTTGAGGATCCTAAACATCCCTCCTATGTCTGCAAGCTGGACAAAGCTATATATGGACTCAAACAAGCTCCAAGAGCCTGGTTTGACAAGTTCAGCACATTCTTACTTGAGTATGGCTTCACATGCAGCACGACTGATCCTTTTTTATTTGTCTATCATCAAAACGGCACCACTATAATTCTTCTCCTCTACGTGGACGATATCATCTTAACCGGCAATAACTCTGATCAGTTGGCACACATCACAGCAGCTCTTAGTTCACAATTCTCCATGAAGGATTTGGGTGACTTACATTATTTTCTTGGCATCCAAGTAGAGAAATCGGAGACAGGGATGTCCTTAAGTCAAGCCAAATATACAGAAAACATTCTTCATCAAGCCGGAATGAGTTCATGCAATCCTATGCCAAGTCCTTTACCACATCAGCTAGTCATTACCAAGAATTCCACTGAGTTATTTCCTGAGCCAACTTACTTTAGAAGTCTAGCAGGAAAGCTTCAGTATCTTACATTGACCAGGCCGGATATCCAATTTGCTGTGAACCTAGTCTGTCAAAGAATGCATGTTCCAACAATAGCTGACTTTGCCCTCTTGAAGCGCATTCTTCTGTATCTCAAAGGCACTACATCACTTGGTATTCATCTCCACAAGGCTCATTGGTCAGGTTGCAAAGAAACAAGAAAATCAACAACCGGTTTTTGCACTTTCATTGGTCCAAATCTTGTCTCCTGGTGTGCTAAGAAACAACCTACTGTTTCAAGGTCCTCAACTGAAGCTGAGTATAGAGCATTAGCTGAAACTGCAGCAGAAATCACTTGGTTGTCAACACTACTACGGGATCTTCATGTCACACAATATGGTCCATCAATTCTTAAATGTGATAATCTCTCAGCCGTTTACCTCACCACAAATCCAACATTTCATGCGCGATCGAAGCATTTCGATCTTGACTGCCATTACATACGGGAGCGGGTAGCACTTGGCGTGATTGAAACAAGACACATTCCAGCTTCTCAACAATTGGCGGACATATTCACAAAGCCTTTGCCAAAACATGCCTTCACCGAATTGAGGACCAAACTAGGAGTTGGTTTACCACCCAACTCTAGTTTGAGGGGGGGTGTAAACAAGAATGTTGTCTGCTCCAGCAAAGAACTACCTGCATCAAGATCTCTGTTCTTAACAAAGCTGGACAAGGCTACTGTGCAACACGTTTTGGGCCAATCAAATCAATATTTACAAAATCAACAAGTTGAAAACTTCAAGCCCAAATCACAAAACGAGCCCACATCAATTCAAGACAAACAACACTGCAAAACTGCTCCTGCAGCACCTCTGATCGGTACAAGTACATCTTAGAGTACTTCTCTGTTAAACAAGAGGACAAAGACAGGTCTATACAATGGCAACAGGTATCAGGCCCTGCAGTTTCTGCAGAATGAAGACAAATTGCAAGCTGTAGGGTAACTCTTATGTAATCGACACTATAAAAGAGAAGTTGTATGTTCTGTTTTTTCAAGTAACTTACGTTTTTCTAATCTTAAGCAGCTTGTAACCAAAAATCATGCAATAAAGATTCTTTTCTCCTATCTTCTTCCCTAAAACTATCAATAAGCACATAGGCACTAATTTTATTTTTATTTTGTTAATTAGATTATTTTATTTTATAATGTTCAGAAATGTAGTAGATTCTATTAGATAAAAAACGTAGTAAACTGAAAAGGTGAAAAAACTACCAGTTCAGAAAAAGCCGAAAAGACTACGAATCTATATGTGTTGGAAAATATATAATATATAAACTTTGTTTAACAAGAAATCAGACCCAAAGTTTACTCCACCCTTTTTGGCTTTCTTAGTTTTAGAATTTCAATTTGGAAAAATGTATGGTTTGTTACCTTTTCATGTTCTCTGTATATTTTGACAGTCAGTGACTGGTCTAAAAAAATTCATAGGAAGTATGTGTTGGAACCGAATTTGCACTTTATTCGGCTCTAACACAAATTCTCTAAATATTCTCTGAATAGTTATTTTTATTTCTGAATCTCTCCCATTACATAAGGGTTGTGTCCTTTTTATATTATAATCTGCAATTAATTTTAGATATATAATTAATTGTGGATTTAGCGGTTATAACATAATTAATTCTTGGACGTTACAGTATTGATTATTGTCCGTTACAAAATAATTAATTCTTTTGACCGTTACATAATTAAAAGAACCGGTTTGACTTCTTTTTGGTCCATCTTGGTCCGGTTAGCGGATTTGGATTTTGAAATTAAATCTGGTGCCCACAATAAGCCCCCCAAGTTTCGTGAAACGTCGGTTCGGGAAACTTTATTTTTGTCTTTGTCATACTTGTTTTATGTTGGCTATCTTACTTCTGCGGAATGCTACTCGTTTCTGTAACGGCGACATGTCTGTATTCTTACGAAGAGCTGCTTGTGATTTTATTTCCTTTTAGGGTTCTTGCCTAGATGTGCTGGTTTTCTTACTTTAGCGAAGTGCTTCTCGTTTCTGTAACGGCTACGTGTCCGTATTCTTACGATGAGCTGCTTACGCTTTTTTTATTTTAGCGAAGTGCTCCTCGTTTCTGTAACGGCTACGTGTCCGTATTTTTTACGAGGAACTGCTTGCACTTTTTTTTTAAGCTAAGTGCTCCTCGTTTATGTAACGGCTACGTGTTCGTATTCTTTACGAGGAGCTGCTTGCACTTTTTTTTATTTTAGCGAAGTGCTCCTCGTTTTTGTAACGGCTACGTATCCGTATTCTTTACGAGGAGCTGCTTGCGCTTCTTTATTTTAGCGAAGTGCTACTCGTTTCTGTAACGGCTACGTGTCCGTATTCTTTGCGAGGAACTGCTTGCACTTTTTTTTTAAGCGAAGTGCTCCTCGTTTTTGTAACGGCTACTTGTCCGTATTTTTTACGAGGAGCTGCTTGCGCTTTTTTATTTTGGCGAAATGCTCCTCGTTTCTGTAACGGCGACTTGTCCGTATTCTTTTACGAGGAGCTGCTTGCTCTTTTTTTTTTTTTTAGCGAAGTGCTACTCGTTTCTTTGACGGCTACGTATCCGTATTCTTACGAGGAGCTGCTTACCTCTTCTTTTTTTTACCCTTTTTAGGGTTTGGTATTATTTTCGGGACTGTAAACACGTTTTTAAAACATTTTGTCGGGTACGATTTCATTATATATCGTCCTGACTGTATGCCTCAGAATACAAAACAATGATAACGAAATTATACCTTTTATTTTGTTTCGATGCGAGTTGTAAAGTCTGCTGAGTATACCTCGGAAATCTGGAATATCGTCGGTGGAGTTTGACATTTTCTTTTCTTAAAAGTTAGGATGAATTTTCCCCACAGACGGCGCCAAATGTTGGAACCGAATTTGTACTTTATTCGGCTCTAACACAAATTCTCTAAATATTCTCTGAATAGTTATTTTTATTTCTGAATCTCTCCCATTACATAAGGGTTGTGTCCTTTTTATATTATAATCTGTAATTAATTTTAGATATATAATTAATTGCGGATTTAGCGGTTATAACATAATTAATTCTTGGACGTTATAGTATTGATTATTGTCCGTTACAAAATAATTAATTCTTTTGACCGTTACATAATTAAAAGAACCGGTTTGACTTCTCTTTGGTCCATCTTGGTCCGGTTAGCGGATTTGGATTTTGGAATTAAATCTGGTGCCCACAGTATGATATTTTAAATAATAAAGATCAGATATATTTAAATACAAAATAAACAAAAATATTTTAAAATGCTACAATTTTTTTTTCTGATAATTTTATTTATTTTTGTCGGTATTATATATACATTACCATTAATTTAAAGTGACAAATGGTTTAGTTTTCAATGTCAAAAGTTGTAACTGTGGGGACTTCGGACTTAAATACGCATTAAGAGTCTAAGCAAAGATTTGGCGTCCGAAAGTCATAATCCAATTGGTCTTGGCCCAGTTTTACAATTAATTAAATACTATTAACTTATATATATATATATATATATCGTTAATTAGTTGTGTGGTGGGAAATGGACAAATTTGCTCTTGCATTAAGACTCCATTAACGATGAATGCATTTGGAAGAATCACGTAGTAATTTGTGGTCTCAATTGGTCGTTGAATGTCACGTAGTAAAATGAACTAGTTTTTTATAACCCGTTGAATGTCATGTTTTTTTTTTGTGTGGAAAAAATCATATATAAGATATCGTTCCGTAATATCAGTTTAATTTATTTAAGAAATTGGAACCATTATTGACAAACCGAGGCATTACTAATGTGGCAACAAACTAACGATTTGTACCTCTGAATAATTTTTTTCCTTTTGTAAAAAAGACACGTTTTCGACTTAAAATGTTGATTTTATTATATATAGTAATATAAAATAGGCAAAAAGGATTTATTTGGGAAGTTTACCTAAAATATTTGTGGCGGCTTTTTAGGGAAGCACGAAGAGCTCTGAGAACTAGTAATGAATGATTTAAAATGATATCACCAACTTCAAGCAAACCCCATACCTCTGCATCCTTTACCTGCTGATCTTCTTTATCCTCACACATCATTAACACATGTACGTATAGATACATGTACATATGTGCAATAATTTTGTCAATATATAGACTTACTAACCAATGTTGTCCTTCTCGGTTAACCCAATAGATTCATAGGGTTAGTTGCGTGGAAAATCTTTTTAAATTTGTATTATAGCGAGAGGAAACATTTTTAATTACAACTGCCTTTTAAAGAAACTTTTATCGGCCAAAACAATATAAGATCCGAATGAAATTAAAATGAACACAAGATGCTGAACTAGGAGAAAATGAACCCAAGATGACAAATATAAATGCCTTAAAACCCTTTCTTGGAATGGCGGTTCTTTAGCGGTTCTGTCATTATGTCAAGAAGTAGAATACCACTTCTTCCAGATGATATAGACTGTTGGTTGAGTAGCCAACTTTTTTTTAGCGTTTTACGTATTTTGGTGTATTCTAATAACAACAGGAGATTAGAAACCGCCAGTTAACAAACATGAAGATGAATTGTCCCAGCCGATTCAAACTATGATTCCATACTTGTATAGCATAGCCACAACGAAGAGATGTGATCCCTCCATTCCTCCATGGATTACATAGATGGCAACACATGTGAAATACAAGGATTCCAGCATGCTAATCTTGCTTTAATACGTAGGTAGTTTTTCAATGTTTTCTATCCAAAAAGTAAAGGCAATGCTTCAGCACTACAGAGGAGAACAGCCAGACTGCCTTAATCCGTGGTTTGATGATTGCTTTGGATTTGAGTAGACTGTAGATTTTCTCGATGAACATGTGTTAAATGTATGTCTCCTTTTTTGTCTCCATGCGTAGATATCGGATCCCCTCTAAAAATGTGGAGGATCATGCTACGTCAACATTGATCTTAGTGCAGCGACATTTTGGTGCCTAGCTCTCGTAGTTGGAAGTTTCCATCCATTGCTATCGCATGCATGGACAATAGGTACATCAAGAGGCCATATCTGAGAGGTCTATCGGACCCTATTAGATCAAGGAAAGGACCTTGTTCAATCCATTCATCTAGTTAGAAGTTTTTTGTAAGACTAGCGTTAACAGAACATATGATAATGGTTTGGCAAGTGGTCTCAAAAATTTTACCCACCCAATAGTAGAAACATAAGGAGGCCAAAATACTTGATGGGTAGGGAATTAACAATTTTTTGGTGAAGCTCCTGCTATGTATAGGACATTTTTTCCTTATCATGCCAAAAAGTTGTTGAGAAGCTTCTAATTAAGGTTTTAGAAGCACCTTTGTAGAGATGAGTTCTTTCCATTAAAGAATATAATTATGTCGTCTGCAAAGACAAGATGAGTGATAGCCTATACTTTTTGCCTCAAACTTAGAGTTGAACATACTGGTATATGTTTCTATTACCATCACAAAGAGATAGAGGGATCTCTTTGATTCATCCCTTTTGTGCTTTTGAAGAAGCCACACAATCTTCCATTGACGTTGATACAAAAGGATGTAGTGGTCATACACTGCTTATACCATTTTCAAACAAAAGTATCCCTTAGACAAATGTTGATTAAAAGTTTATAAAAATACTATAGTAAACATATGAAATAAATCATATATAGTAAATTATATTAAAAAATATAAGAAAAAGTAAGAAAAAGAAAATATTTTAGGAAAAATTATATTCTGTGAATGGTTTTTACTAATTAGATTTTTACATGTGGTGATAGAATCTTATGTATTTTTTAAAAATAAAACCATATTTTTAAATATAGTCTATAAAAACCAATTAAGTTTAACATGAGTCAAAAAGTCTTATCTGTTTTAGAAAACCTAAAATTATATTTTAATGAAATTACTAAAAAAATTAATCTATTTGTAAAAATTCTTTTAAAAATAAAAAATATAGAAATGTGAAGAAATATCTAATAAAACAAGATAATGATTCAATAAAAATATGAAAAAGCAATGTTCGGAAATTTATTAAAAATTTAGTTAAAATATAATTAATGGAAAATTACTTTAGAATTTTATCGGTAGTTTTATGATCTTGATTTTTATATTAGTTATTTTCACTACTAATCTAATTTTATTTTAATTTTTAAAATTTTCGAGATTTACTAAATATTAAATTATAACGTGCATATACAAGAGCTTAATCTGTATATACAAATAAATATTATGTTAATGTAATGAACATAAAAAAATTATATTCATTATCTACCTAGTGGCTTTTCTTTCTCTTTTGGTAAATAATTATACAAGATATTATATATATAATATAGTATAATAAAATGAAGTTAGTGAATTTGTATATATCTAAAATATTCAAGTAATTACCATGAGTATATATATATTATATGGTGAATTTTCTTTGACTTTTGGTAAATTAAAAAACTTGTGGAGTGTACATATAAACATTTGATGTTTTATCATATTGGTGAATTTAGGGCAGGTGAAACTGCAGAAGCCTAATAGATAGATGTTCTTACATAAATCTCCCCCGAGATTTAAGGGCTTAGAGAGCGTTTCCCAATGTTTTCATGAGAGAGAAGTGACAGCTGTTTCGTGACCGACAGCTGTTTTGTGACCGACAGCTGTACGTTCCTCTCTCTCACACTCTCACGTGCCTCATTTCTCCTTCGCACGCCTCTGCTTTTTGACGTCCCTTCAAATGCATATATTCATTTAAATTAATAATACTACATTTTCTTGCATTGATCACATATTTTAATATTTACACGCCATTTTCTTTGTATTTAATAGATTAATTTTTTTAGATATTTTTCTTATTTTGTAAAAATTAATTTTTATCGCAATTAATTCTAAATTATTTAAAAATACTAATTGAAAATATTTGAATTTTGAGTTATAATTATAAAAAAAAATTGAAAAATAAAAACTATCCATCATGTACTTTTGTGCAATTCTTTTATTCTTGGAATAAAATTAGTTTCTGTTTACAAACAATAGTTTTAAACCTGGTATCAAACTGTTCAATGTCTGAGTTTGGGTAAACATAATGAGGTACAATATCCATCATGTACTTTTGTAGAAACCTACACATATCTGCATACTAAATTTAATTACTTTCGTAGAAAGTTTAGCTTATGATTTTTTTTCCTTGGTTAAAAACTCTAAAGGTTCCGTGCATTGATCTAAGATCTTGGATTTAACATTGATGATTTCATGTTTCTTTTAAAAGGTACTTTTACAAAAAACGAGAGTAAATTAAACGAGTTTATTAAACGAAACAGCCGTAAATATTACCCTATAAATATTTTTTTTAAACGACTACGTAAATCTTATCACTATAATTACTTTTGGCTTTTGCATACTTTTTAAATCGTAAATTTAGATTTTTTAAGTTATGGTTAATTTTTCCACCAGTACTACTCAATTTGCAGCTTTATATTCACACCAGCTGAAAAAATATGTTAACGAGTAACGATGGTTTCTTTTTAAAAAATAGAACGAATAGAAAACTATTTAGGTTCGGAATCATCGTAAAAATATTTCTTCTTTTGGTTTAAGAAAATGTTTCGTATATACACCCAATTTTGCCAATAGGATGCATAATTGCATATTTTTATAATATTTTGGAAATTACATGTATTCCTATATTATTAGTAACATATGCACTCAAATATGTGTTGTGTTAAAAAGCAAGCCCTTTTGGTTATGTGTTAGTCCAAGTCTTTTTTTTTTTGTTAAAAATATAATTAGTCTAAGTCATAACGTGGAAAATTAATAAATTCTATAGGGTTAAAAGATGTGCAGTTATCCCTAAAATATTGGAGCCAACTAAACAAATTATAAAGGCAAAAGCAGTGACTTGATTGTAATCATTATGTCATAGACTTCGATCCATTAATTAACCTCTTACTACTATTTGTGCATGTATAAATCATATATTTAGAGTATAAATAAATAAATAAAGCAACTCCTGGTGTTGCAATGCTATTTCAACCAGTTAGAATTGCTTGGTTCAATTCGTTTGATGGATTACACCATTATGAAACTTTATGAATTCCATAATCTTGTACTCTTCATACAAATCTAAACGAAAAAGATTACCAAGCAATTGCTGATGTAAACAACTTCACCTAATTCAGGTTATCATTGTTTTTCTCCTTCTTTTGTGCCTATTTCAATTCAGAGATGCATATATATAATCCAAACAAAACTGTGTAAAAATATATAGTTTTTATGTAATTTGATTATTATTGGATCTCGGTACTTGGACTATAACGTGTAAGATCAACTTTAGATATTTGTTACAATCGGATGGAAAACACCGGAGAACAAAGAGATTTAAATGTTTTATTAATGAGATCGGTTACAACTTTTGATTCTAAAACCTGAACTATTAAATCTTACTCTCCTCATTTATGATGCGAATCTTTCTTTTTATACTCTCAATTCGTTTAATATTTAACATAATAATCATTACTTATTATAAATTCATAAATGCCATTTAATGATTACACTAGGGAATCTCGCCGCCGTTTTCGATAATTGGTGAGATCGAACGTGTCTCTGATTTGCCCGGCGGCTCCTTCGGTATTGGACCTTCGACATAATGGGCCGAATCCGCATTAGGCCGAGCTCAGATTTTTTTTATGGCGTAACCCACCTCCAACAATTATATATCCCAAAAATAATGTAAGAAACGTAAAAAATAAGAAATTCAGAATTACAACATCGATAAAGGCACGAAATTATCGGACTGAAATCAATAGAATCAAATAAAACTCCTTACCACTCCATGAGACGAAGAGAAACCCATCCAACTGAAAAATGCTTCAGACAACCGTGGACCCCACGCGCCGCTACTCTCCATTCTAATTAAATTTAACTTTGATTAGTTTAGTCAACTTTTTAGTTAACCATGGTTAACTAATACATTAACTACTCTATTTCCATGATTATTTTATGAACAAGTGATTACATATTTCGTGCTATCCAATTGCAAATGTTCACTACTTTTGTGGTGAATGTATCATTTTCGAAATGGCTGAATGTACTGAATTTTCATACAATACATGTCACATATATACTAATGTTTTAGACTCTGAAATGTAGTGGTGAGAGACTTCTTCTTGTGTTTCCTTTCCACTATGGTGAAATATCCATCCCAAACCCTATCTCGTATATGATTCTTTCTAAGATGCATCTACCTAACATTACTTGAAGAGTGTCTTATGATTAAGACATCTTAATATTTCCATATAGTGCTTACAAATTAATTTGTTTAATTTAAATAAACTATAAATAACAGAGGCAAGGTAATGATAGTGAAGAATGTTTTGATCGACAGAAAAGAGGAAGCATCTTAAATGAAACCCATAAGCTAACCCCAACCACATATTATCATGATGGCTTCATCATCTTATTTTTAAGTTTTAAATTTTCATATTCTCCAGATATTTTAACTCATTATACCAATTAATTAGATTAGCCATACCCATTTACATACGTCTCCTTTCCAACTTCTCATACCCATTATAATAATATATTCCAAATTTGAAACTTGGTATTGCCAATACCCACTATGAGATGAAATTAAAATTGAAATAAGTTTACTATTCAATATCAAATATATTTATGGACCCCGTAAACCAATATAAGAAGCACAAATATTTTTTCATAATTATCGACTGAAAAAACTATAATATATAATATTTTTATTTCATATAATTTATAAACATAACGAGAAAAAAATTGAAAAACCTAGTATGTATATAGTCGCGTATATTTCACGCTTTTGGAGAATAGGAATAAGAATTGGAGTTTGTTGTCGAGTTCACAACACACAAAACGACATAGAACTTTCAAAGATATGAAAATTTGAATTGAAGTCGATACCAAAATATTATCTATATTTTGTTAGAGTTTAGGTTAGACGAGTGATTGCATTTACATTTATACATCTATATAACACAAACATTTTGTTTTCTTCTCCTTTAATGCTTATTTTAGTCTAACCTTCTCCTTCTAGTTTTTTTTCATTTCTCTTTCTCCTTCATTTTCGTCTTTCTTCTAAATCCCCTCTCATTTTTCTTTCTTAGTTTAATTTTAACATAAAAAAACCATATATACAAAATCTACAAAAAGAAGAGAAGTTTATTTTAATCTTGTTGTGTGTGTTTGTGTTTTTTTATATAATTGTTTTTTTTTCAAATTAAAATCATTCCCCTTGCTTTTGATGTGGGCATGACTGGTCTTGATTTAGGCACAGCTTTTCATTACGTTAATCACCAGCTCCATCGTCCCGATCTCCACCTTCACCACAATTCCGCCTCTGATGGTGTCACTCCCGGCGCTGGAATAGGTCATTTCACCGTCGACGACGACGACAACAACAATCATCAAGGTCTTGACTTAGCATCTGGTGGAGGATCAGGAAGCTCTGGAGGAGGTCACGGCGGAGGAGGAGACGTTTCTGGCCGTCGTCCACGAGGCAGACCACCGGGATCTAAAAACAAACCGAAACCTCCGGTGATAATCACGCGCGAGAGCACAAACACTCTTAGAGCTCACATTCTTGAAGTAACTAATGGTTGCGATGTTTTCGACTGCGTTGCGACTTACGCTCGTCGGAGGCAGCGAGGGATCTGCGTTCTGAGCGGTACTGGAACTGTCACCAACGTCAGCATACGTCAGCCATCTGCTGCTGGAGCGGTTGTGACGCTACAAGGAACGTTCGAGATTCTTTCTCTCACGGGATCCTTTCTTCCTCCTCCGGCTCCTCCCGGAGCAACGAGTTTGACAATATTCTTGGCCGCCGGGCAAGGTCAGGTTGTCGGAGGAAACGTTGTGGGTGAGCTTACGGCGGCTGGACCAGTGATTGTAATATCTGCTTCGTTTACTAATGTTTCTTATGAGAGACTTCCTTTAGAAGAAGATGAGCAACAACAGCTCGGAGGAGGATCTAACGGCGGAGGTAATTTATTTCCGGAGGTTGCTGCGGGAGGAGGAGGACTTCCGTTCTTTAATTTGCCAATGAATATGCAACTTCCGGTGGAAGGTTGGCCGGGAAATACCACTGGTAGAGGTCCTTTCTGATGTGTATATATATTGTTAATCATCATATATATGCAGAGGAGCTTTCCTCCGAAAAAAGGTTAGAAAAGCACTTCATGGAATTCTAAATTATCATCGTTATTTCGGGCATTATCTTTTTCATCATGTTAAGTTTAGGTCTTTTTTTTTTCGTTTTGTAGAATTTTATGCTTTAATCCCTTTTTTGTCTTTCTGTGAAACTCTATTTGTGTTCGTCGATCTTTATTCATATTCGTATACCAGAAATTTGATATCGATCATAGTCGATTAGACTTTGACGGGAGATTATTGACTATAAATAAAGTTTAATTCTACAGCTGTTGCTTTACATATGTTTGTTCATGTGTAGTTTTAAGTCAGGTCCTTTTGTCTCTTGATTAATGATTAAGAACAAAACAATTGGGGAGGGGTTGATTTGGTGATAGTCTTATAACTTAAATATTTGTTTTCTATGTTTTTCTCTTGCAAATAGAACAATGTGCCATTATTAAAACAACAATATTGCTTAGTAGATATTCTTCTGCCTTCTTATTGGTACTATACATGACATCTATATACATGTGACTGTCTACGTGCGTGGCATAGTGATATACTGATATAAACATATACATATATGTGTGTCTATATTAGTTTTGGTATAACATTGGTTTTCAATTTCTTGAAGCCCTAATGTATATGTGTAGTGTTATTACCAGTTTTGTTTTGTTTTGATCTCGACTAACTAATTAATGAAACATATTCGTTTGTTATGGTGTTTTATATTTCTCCGATTTTATTTGGTTCATTACGTGTAGGTTTTATTCTACTTATATTTGCCATGTTTTTTTCTTAACCTATATATATCTCTATGTATATTATATATATGACTTTGGATATGGGAAAAGTGTGGATTTAATTTATATATTTTAGTTCTTGGATGCACTATGAAAAATTACTATTAATTATATGACTTTTTGTCCATTATATATTTTCAAAAATCTATTTGGTTATATAATAATGTGCATGTGTTTCCCATTAGTGTCGATGAAAATAACTTTGATTTTGTACAGAAGATGATGATTGTTTTTTTCTTCTTCTCGTTTAAAATCTTTAGATCAGATTCAATGCTTATAATAGTTTAACTCAATTGTTAATGAATTTATGGGAATCTCGTATTGGAAGCTGCAGACTTAACAATAAGATAGTAATTAAACAGATGTGGTGTGGTGCTTATCTGTAAGAAAGTTTCCTTTTGATTAATCAATTCAACTTTTTATTTGGAAATTATATTCTCTGGAAAAGGTTCCTTAGTTATGCTTGCTACCTTCCTATTTTTATATTCCCGTTTTAACTAATTTACGAGAAATTATATTGAACATGTAATAATAAATAAGAATAAACTTAACTTATTTAATTATTTTAGTTTCAAACTCGATATTGATCATATTTTTTTATGGGCATATATACTCACCGATGTTTCGTTTCAACTGTTTGTTTCATTAAACTTGAAAGTTATAATTAAATCAATCCTTAACTAAACTAATACTTAAATACGTAGCTCAATTCTATCCAAACCAAAAATATTAATCCTCGAAATCCTAAATCGTGAAACTGGTAAATAAAAAAACTAGCTCATGAATCTTTTAAATGGAAACGTTAATTATTCAACTTATATATATATATATATATATATATATATATATATATCACCAAACACACGACATCAACACATAGAACATTTCGACATGTGTGTATGCATGTGTATATTTATTTATATATACACACAAAACCAACAATAAGTGCATATAAAATAAGTGGGAAAGAATAAATGATTAATGTGTGCACCATTTTTAAGTTTATCGTACAATTGTGAAGTTTGATTTTACTTTTTCTTATAGCAGTGTGTTAAATTTTCGTACAAAAATATTAAATTATTGGGCCGACTGGTTGTGAAATAATGATAAAAAAACACATTTATGTATGTATATTGTTTTTATAACTAAAAAATCTTGCAACAAAATCTACATTAGTTCTTGAGATCTATAAAAGTAGGATATTTTCATCACACGATCATAATTGAAAGATTAATGAGAACATTCAAACTCTAGTCCTTCAAATACAATTCCGTTTTATTTAAATATATTTTGCTATATTCTTTTTTTTATCTATTTTCTAGTTTTTGTTGGTAAATTAAGAGAAAAATGTCGGATTCATATTTTTTCCAACGTATCTGATTCGTATCTAATTCACATACAATGTTTAAATCTACACAAACCACAATTAATTTTGAAAAAACTACATGAATTAACTGGTTCATACTCAAACCGTAAATTCAAGTTAATTCAGCATCATGCGTAGATGTAAACCGTTAATACAATTTGATGATATTTTTCCAAACGTTTTAATTTATACTTGTAATTTTTTGACGTGATTCAACACACATCATTAGAATAGGTTCCGAAACCTCAAGCAAAGAAATATGATATCATTTTAATAAATGCAATTGACTAAAATAGCACCATTTTAAATTTTTGTTCCAAATATAGCACTAGTGATTTAAATTTCTAAAAATAGCACAAATTTAATACTAAAATAATTAAAAACTTATTCCTAATAAAAAAATTTAAACTTTAAATTGGAAAAAGTGAACCCAAATATTATGTTTTAATTTTATATATATTTTATTTAAGGTAAATAATTATTTTTACATAATAATTTATGTTATTTTGGGAATTTTATTTTTATTGTGCTAAATTTGAAAGATGAACTTAAAATAGTGGTATTACTCTTTTATAATAATATAAGTTAAATCTTTAAATTTGATATATTCACATCATTAAAATAGGTTCGAACCCACAAGCGAAAAAAAAAAATTCAAACTTGGCCACGTTAATGGATACTATTTTGTGCTACATAGACCCATAAACTTAATGTCAAGGCCCATGTAAAATTGCAAACACGTTTGAGTAGAATTCTAGTACATTTTGAACAGTTTAATACATGTAGAACACATGGTCCTGTCCTAAAATTCTAAATGATATCTGCACACAGGGTCTTTGTGTGTTTCATTGATGATTGCTCGATATATAGTTTGATGCAGCTATAATAGCTCCATAATTTTTCTCAGCTAAGTTTCCAACTAATAATATAGTACAATTATTATAAAGGTCAGTTTGTAATGCATGTGGAGTGGACCGATTCTGAGTCTGTGCTTAGGGTTTATTTTTAGTATTTCAAAACAACTATATTAAAAAAAATCAAAACGATATATTTTTTATAACTTGTGATCTTATGGAAGGAATTATTTGTAATTTGCTCTAGATGCATGCAGTACAGCCTGTGAACATTGATGTGAAGTAATATCATAATCAAACTTTTGGGATTTTACATACTTTAGGGATTATTATTCCTCAGGTTTTATATATATGTTGATGGGTATTTTCTATTTCTTTATTTCATGCGTAGTTGGAGTTAACCAATCAATTTTTCTTCTTCTTTTTTTTTTTTGCTTTTAAAGCTCTCTCAATCATGAACATGAAGGCTCTCATCAAAACATTCCATTTCTTCTCATGAATCATTCTATTTCAGTGTTAGAGGTGGGTTTCCCTCCCTAAAATTGGAGCTCGGTCTAGAAAAAATGACATATTACTCTAAGGGTCCAACATCAAAAAGTACCGTTCTCGAAAAGCCGTCGGAAAATTTAGTGAAACGTCCGATCTCACCAACTCTCCAGGATAGCAATAAGTTTCCTAAATACGAGCATTTATAAGTATTAATGATTGATAATGATTATAACATTTAAGATCAGTCGAATTGTAAGTATAAAAAAAGAAATCTGGCGCCATAAAAAAGAAATATCATTAATTAGCTCGGATGTGTTTTTACTTTAAAAAGTTTTACTACTCTTTTTGTACAACCAAACTGATTAATAAAAACCATTTAAAACACTTCTTGTTATTGCCTAAATTTAGTGTTGAGTTTGTGTAATAAGTCCTAATCCAAGAATTGAGGTACAATATTCAGTTGCTATATTAAAGGTATAGAGTTTTTTTGTAACATTTTTAGGATATTTTCTATGAATATAAGAATGCTTAATTGATTAGGTCTATGTATTAATTTGGATTCGAAAGTCTATTTTCGATAGTGACCGTAAGAATGAAGCCTTTGAATAACAAATTTACAACTATTTTTTTGTCAAACACAATATATTAAACTTAACGTTTCGGAAGTATTTAATATATATGGGGGCTAACGACAACATTACATGGAATTTTAAGCCTTGGTTTATCTTATAGTAGTTGACAATGTGTCATGCACATAAAATATATAACATATGAATTTCGTTCCATATGGAAACCTTAGTTTATACGACTGTTTATATGGTCAACGAGATAACAGAGAGTTGGTAAGTGTTTGGTTTTAATTTGACAGTGTGAAACAAGCCTCAACATTGACCCTTGAAACCATGACAGTAATTAACGGTCCAAAGTAGTAATTAAGTATATAATCAAGATCTTTTGTGAGAGTGAAACCTCATTATTAAAATTTTAGTAACCATAAAAAATTTCGTTTTATGTTTCTTCTAATTTGTCGGATTCCTTCTAATTCCTTTGAAGACAACAAAGATTCTATTATATGTAAGTTTCTTTTTCAGATATCCAATAGTATAATTCAACGTAATATACAAGACGACCAACTTTATAGTTATACACCTTCTAATGTAATCCATTTTGTAGTTTATGTGTTCCTTACGCTATCAAATCACGAGAGAATTTATTTAAAAGAAATAAATTAATCGAATAAAGCTATCAATCTAATTTACTAATGTAATTACATTGCAAATCTTGTATTAGCTAGACCGATATCCAGAATTATATTTTCCCATTTAATTGACTTTGCATGTCTGGACCATTTATTTGTTTATGCCTTTTCTCGTATGCAATCAAAGACAGAAACTGAGACAACATACGGATAAAACCTGAAAAATCGAATTAGAAAACCGTGATACAAAAACGATTTACAAATAAAAAAACGATTGAAATACAAATTATGGAAAAGACGAATTCGTAGATACAAAATTTAAACTTTTTCTTTAATTTATTAAATCTCACACAATGTACCGATTTGAACATATTATGAATCTCATGATCACTCGACACAAAATCTACGAACTAAGAATTACAATATATTCTCAAGACTTATACGATATGAGAAAACAAAGAAGAAAGAGATTGTCGAACAGAAAAAGATGGAGGCGGCGATGCTAGCGTGGCTTGGTATTTTTTGTTTCCAACACTTTTAAACTACTATTTTATATATTAATGGATTTCTTCCCAATTTTAATGTAGGGCTTTTATCCTTATTAACTTATCCAACAGATTTATGAATTTTACATGAATCCAATTGCCAAATTGTCATTTCTATTTCAACCATTTTTGCAATTAATATTTGGATATGTTATCCAAATTGAACATATAAATTTGTTTCATAAAATTGTTCACGCAAGACAGTTTCACCAATTTAAATGTCTACGTAGTGATGATACATACTGATTGTTGAATGCATTTGTAAGTTTTGGATGTGTGGAATTTTATGTATTAATTTTTTGGGTGTGCGGAATTTATATATTGGTTATAGGATTTCCGAAGGGAGTTCGGTTATGAGGAGAAGAATAATCATCGTTTGAATTCAAACTGAGGAATAGGAAGAAGAAGAAGAGAAAGAGTATAGGCATTGATCATCAACCATGGGACATTGAAGCAGGTAGAGACTTCTTTGAATGCGGTGGAAGCAATCACTTAATGATAAATACAAGATTCCAATTTTGATGAAGATTGCAATGAGAACATAATTTAGCACAATTTAATTAATTATTACTTTTATACTTTTCAAGAAAAGTAGTTAACTAGTTTGCTTTAATTATTATCATGCATTTAAACAAACTTTTTAATATATTTTAACATAATTAGAGAAACATATATATAGGAAATGTTCAAAACCACCACAAATTAACCTAATTTTTCAATATGATTACTTTAGATTTCAAATTATAAGATTTACTATAGTTTATGTTATTGTATCTACATGTAACATGTCAAAAAAGAAGAGATTCAGCAAGAATTTTATAAGTGAATATATATGCATTTTATAGGGTAGCTAGGGCATATATCTTATTCTTATAAACATTCTTTGAACCTCATTATCCCCACCAATTACTCTTCGAACGCCATTACACATATTATAATATCATTACCTAATTTTATTGACTCATATTGTAGACTATGAAAAACTATAATATTTACATAAAATTCTGACGATACAACATTTACTTTAGTTTTGTCATGGCTCCTTCACTTATATGTCTATATATATACATACAAGCTTAAACGTAGAGCTACTAAACAAAAAAGATCAAAAAGGAAATTATTGTTGATAAAGTCAAGGCTCTTGAGAATATATATATAGAAACAAATATGGGAAGATCACCGTGTTGCGATCAAGACAAAGGCTTTAAGAAAGGACCGTGGATGCCGGAAGAAGATGATAAGCTTACCGCTTATATAAACAAGAATGGTTACGGGAATTGGCGGTTGCTTCCTAAGCTCGCCGGACTTAACCGATGCGGCAAGAGCTGTCGACTCCGGTGGATGAACTATCTCCGGCCTGATATCCGGCGAGGCGAGTTCTCTGATGAAGAAGAAAGTACTATCGTTCGACTCCATGCCCTTCTTGGCAACAAGTAAGACTTTTTATTGTTCATTAGGATTTTTTTATATATTATGAAAAAATAAAAACCTTTTTTCAATTTTTTTCAAACAACAAAGACTACATAAAATGCAAACAATGACGTTTAATTTGTTCTTACAATTCAAGAATATTTTTGATTGAAATACTTAAAATTTTGTTGATTTATGTAAGAAAAAACAATATAGTTTATATATAAATGTAAAAACAAATGAAAACGCAAACACAAACATTTTTATTTTAACGTATAAAGGGTTTTATTTTGTATAGATGGTCGAAAATTGCGAGTAATCTTCCGGGAAGAACAGATAACGAAATAAAGAACTATTGGAACACTCATATGAGAAAGAAGTTGTTGCAAATGGGGATTGATCCAACGACGCACGAACCAAGAACCAACGAACTTAGCCCTATCCTCAGCGTTTCTCAACTGCTCGCTGCAGCAATCAACAATGGCCAATTTTGTAACAACACCCTTTTCAACAACAACACTGCTTTGGAAGATTTTCTCAAACTCCAATTGATCCATAAAATGCTTCAAGTTATAGTCCCTAAAACCATACCAAACATCCACAGCTTCAATACCACTTCAGTGAATCCTAAACCGGACTCATCTGTCAGTAACTTGAATACCAACTCGTTAGATCCTAAACCGGAGCCGGCAGCTGGACATTTGAATGCTGTTGATCCACAGGTTTTCGTAAACGAGAATGCAAATGAGGATTTCATGCAATCGTTTGAAAATATTTGGGATGGTTTTGAAGATAACCGGCTTCCTGGTTTGGATACGGTTTCTCAGGAGAATCTGAATGCAGCAAAACCGGGTAGTACCAATACCACAGAGGTAAATGATCAAACCGGAGCCAGTATGCTGCCGCGTTATTGTAGTGATCAATTACGTGAAATCCCATCTTCCGGTTCAGTATCTGTCTTTCCTGAGGCATCCGGTTTGAACCATCAACACTCATCCGGTTCAGATATCCTAGAGGACTGGGAGAAGTTTCTTGATGATGAAACAAGTGATTCTTGCTGGAAAAGTTTCTTAGAGTAAGATTTTCCACATTAATTTTATAATATATGATTCTTTATTTTGGTAACACAATATGCTTTCTAAACTTAAAAGAATTATTACCTTTTTTAATATGCAGCTTAACGTCGCCCATAGCATCACCAGTCCCATGGTAGAATGGACTTTGTTCAAGTCGTATACTCGTAGTTTAAAGAAAAATACATACACAAAAATGTTCGATTAATATTATTCATTTTTTTGTTATAAAAAATTATTGATTTTAATGCTTGTATTTTTTTGTTAAAAGGGAATTTGGAATGTTTGTATTTCTATTCTTCCATTTGGTTTGTTTGTTGTGCAAAGAAACACGTCTTGTAATCACATTTCTATATTTCCACATTTAATAACAGTCTTTTGGATAACATTTTATTACCTTAATCCATTACAAAAATTTGCAAACAGAAAAAAGCCATTTCCTAAAATTTGAAAACCATTCACATGTCACAAGACCAAGCCCCATTAAACTTCCGCTCACAAATCCTTAAAAATGATCTTTTGTCGGTATAGTGGCAGTTTGATCGGAGATAGTTGTGGTGGCTTCAGCTAAACCTTCAAGCATTCTGATTATCTCCATCGTGTCGTCTAAATAGTATTTAGCTTTGCTTGGTTTTTGTCCAACGGTGCAAGCGAATATCTCAGCCACAGGAGACAAAGCCGGACCATCTTTTGCACTTGTGATCACCTCAAACATATCCTCATCGGACCGATCATCGCCAACGCAGAGAATGAAATCCAAAAGTTTTCCATTTTCTGCCATTGTCGTTAAAAGCCTCTCCGCCACAAGACCTTTGTTCACACCCTGTTTTTGTTTTTATCGGAAAACCAAAAAGGTTTTCTTTAGTAATTTCGGTTTATTTCATTCCAATTTTGTTTTGAGTTGATTCTTATTCCTAAAGAACAGAAAACAGACAGATAAACTTAAACTCTTTAACTGACCTGTGGTTTAACTTCAACGAGTTGTTGCCCGATCTTGACAGAGACTGGATCGTTTGTGAGCACGCTTTCGAGGTGTTCCATAAGCTCTTTGGCTTGGCAAGATCCAAAATCAGGATCTGCGAATTGGTAGTTCCAAACGAGAGCAGTCTCTTTGGTCTCTATCGTTGATCCATCTGTAGTCTCAGTGTAGAGTCTCATCACTGGCTCTGCTATTTGTTTCCACTCAAAAGCCGACACCAAACTCGACGTTTCCCAATCTGTTCCATCCTTTGTCCTGTCTCCATTATGAACAAAACAATCATAACTTAATATCTGAAAGGCAACGAGATTCAACAAGATATGAAAACAGCTAACATGTGCAATAACCATAACTTTATTATCTAAAAGATAGATTCTTTCAAATGTGTTTTCAAAAAGCAGTCCCCATATGTAAAATCAAAATCATAACTTTCTTATCCTAAAGACTGATCTTTCCAAGTAATCTTAAAGAAATTTAAAAAGATGATATGATACTTTATATCCAAAGTTAGATCTTTTCAAGTGTTCAAACATCTAAGATGTGAAATGAAATGTTACCTTATAAAGTACCCGTGCTCTGCGCCCAACCCGAGATCATCACATGAAGAAAACCAGTCGGTTAGCGTCTTTCTGTCTTTCCCACTGACAAGAAATACGATATTCTTAGGATCACTAGACAGTTTGTTCAATATGTTGATTGTTTCGCGGCTTGGATTTGTCCTAATGGAACCTGGCTGCACCATTGTGCCATCATAATCCAGAAGAATGGCTCGATTCTTGGTCCTCTTATAAGCCAAGACAATGTGCTCAATCGAAAGTTTTTTAAAACTCGGATCAAGCGCCACAACTCGAAAGCATAACCCGAAACCTATCCCCCAGCACCTCTTCCTCACATGATCCCCGCAAGCCCTTTCAAGGTCTTGTATAAAGCTGCGCGCCCAATATGCAACATCATGTGTGCTCACATATTTGTGATGTTTCTCGTGACGCATCTGCTTCTCTGCTTCTGAAACCATCAATGCATAGTCCATTGCTTCAGTAACTGCATCAATGTTCCATGGATTTACTCTAATGGCACCACTTAACGAAGGAGAACATCCAATAAACTCAGAAACAACGAGCATACTCTTCTTTGCAGCAGAAGGGTCAACGCCTATAATCTCGTTAAGTTTTGGGTTGCCTTGTCTGCAGATAATGTACTCATAAGGTATAAGATTCATACCATCTCTTACCGCTGTAACAAGACAACACTCTGCAATCACATAGTAAGCAATCCTCTCAAAGAATTGAAGTGGTTTATCAATCAGAACCACAGGTTGGTAACCCGGCCTTCCAAACATTTCGTTAATCCTTTTAACTGTAGCTTTAGTTTCAGATTGAACCTCATGAACGTCTTTCCCACGGCCTCTTGCAGGGTTTGCGATCTGGACAAGCACAACTCGACCTCTCTTCTCAGGATTTTGTGTGAGAAGTTGTTCCATTGCCAAGAGTTTGAGGCTGATTCCTTTAAAGATGTCCATGTCATCAACACCAAGAAGAACTTTTTGATCCAAGAATTGATCTCTTAGCTCAGAAACTTTGGTTTGAGTCTCTGGAAGGTTTAATATTGACTGAAGTTGGCTGATATGTATCCCGACAGGAAGTATCTTGATACTAACCGTTCGACCATAATACTCTAGCCCTATGGTTCCGCGTTTGGACTGATAGGATAAACCAAGCATCCTGCTGCAGCAAGAAAGGAAGTGTCTTGCATAGTCAAAGGTATGAAACCCAATCAAATCCGTGTTGAGGAGTGCGCGTAAGAGCTCATTTCGCACTGGAAGAGTACGGTAAATCTCAGAAGAAGGGAACGGGCTATGAAGGAAAAACCCAAGCTTTACTCTATAAAACCTCTTCCTTAAGAATGTGGGCAAAACCATTAAGTGATAGTCATGAACCCAAACAAAATCATCATCAGGACTAATCACTTCCATGACTTTATCCGCAAAGATCTTGTTAACCGAAAGGTAAGCTTGCCATAACGAACGATCAAATCTTCCTCCAAGATCAGGAGTCAATGGAAGCATATAGTGAAACAAAGGCCATAGATACTGCTTACAGAATCCATGATAGTACTTAGTGAAAATCTCAGGTGGGATATAAGCAGGAACACATTTGAAATTCTCAAGCAATATTTCAGAAACATCGTCTTGCTCGACTGTATCGATTTGTTCTTTAAGGCAACCAATGTAGACAACTTCCATGTCTTCACGCATACCGTCTTTAAGCTGTAAGAGAAGCGAGTCATTGTCCCAGCTAAAAATCAATTTACCCGCTGAGTTTCGATGGGATGTAATAGGTAGTTGGTTTCCAACGATGATGATTCGATCTTGCGTGACCGAAGAGGGAGCATCAGAGCAGACACTGTTGCTGTTGTTCTCATCATCTAGCTCAGATAAGACACCTGTGACAGTTGATACTCTTGGAAACCTCTTCTTTTCCCGGGAAAACGAATGAAAATTGCCAGAAGCAAGATCCAAGAGGTTGGAATAAGATCTTGACACCATATTTCTTGGGTTTACATAAACTCTCTAAAGCCAGTGAATGAGATGCAATGTCTGCAACAGAACCAACACAAAGAAACACACCAAAGGATAAATCTTTGATAAAAAGATCATAAATTTCAAACAATAACAGAAATTAAAAATTTCAAGTAAGAGGTTTATTTTTTTAGCCAAATCAGGAACACAAGAAAATAAAATCTGAACTCTAAACGAACGACATCAACAGATCTGACACCCTATACCCCAAATCTAAAATCAGGAACAGAAAAAAGAAAACAAATTTCGCAAAACCTCGAACAGCTTATATGCAAAAAATCCACATGCCAGAAAACGTAAAATGGGGGGGGAAAATGCCAAAGTAAATAATCGAAAAGTTCATCAGATTCTTCAGTTACAGAAGAAGAAGAAGTAACAAAAACACCATCAAATGCAAAGAAGAACGATCGAGAAAAGGAAAAAAGCTCACTTCATTGGATAAAGGGAAAAAAACTCACTTCATTGGATAAAGGGAAAAAAACTCACTTCATTGGAGAAATGGAAAAAAAAAGCTTACTTCATTGGAGAAATGGTAGTGAGTGTGAGTGCGAGTCTGCCAGAGAGAGAAATCTTTCTCTTTGTTCTACTATTTCTTCACTGTTCTTTAAGAAAAAGTATTTTTCTGAATAAAAAACACTTTTTTCCCTTTTTGCTGTTTGCACTTTGCTTTGCGATACTTTATTTGTCCTCTGTATTTTTTTCTTTCTTTTGTCCTTTAATAATTTCCGGTGCAGATTTAACATTTGGCAGATTCTCTTCTGCTTTCTCTCCACAAGGCAATAGTCTTCTGGTCTTTATGATCAAAGATATAATGGAAGTATTTAATTTTCCAAATGATGTCGGCATGAGAAACTACATGCAAACTATTTTCTTGCTTCAAAATGATAAAGTGTTAAAACGGTAGGGGCTATAGCCTATACATAAACAATCCAACTATGTGTAGTTCATGCAAATTCTTATCCTAACTAAATAAAACTAAAAATTATCTAATCAATTATGGTTAAATTATATATTAACTATAGTTTGTATATATATGCTAATTTATCTTCCTACTAAATTCACTTTCATAAAATGGAAAAGTATTTAGAAAAATACTCATCCGTTTTATATTGTTAGATGTTTTGGAATATTAATTTTGGTTGTTTTAAGTTCTTAAAGTATAATTATTACTTCACTTCTTAGGGAATCTCCAACAAAAAACCTTATATTAAGAAAAACAAAAGTTCAAAATGAGAATTTGAGAGTAGATTGCTGCACCGATAAATTATCAAATTCATCCTTAAAATTTTTAAATCTGCATTATAGTCCGCAGTATTGACAGACTTTTACTAATAATAATAAAATTTCATAATAAATATAAAATAATATTAAAAATAGGGCAATTGACAAAATAATATTATTTTAAGTTTTTGTTCTAAATATAATATCATTAGTTTAAAATTTCAAAAACAACACAAATTTAATATTAAAATTCCTTAAAACTTTTTTCTAATAAGGAAAAATTAAATCTTAAATTGGAAAAAAGATCCAAATATAATATTTTAATTATATTTATAATTTATTTATTGTAAATATGTATTTTTTAGAAAATAATTGGTGCTATTTTATAAATTTAAGTTTAAAATGCTAAATTTGGAACAAAAATTTTTAAAAATGCTATTTTAGGGTATTACTTTTAAAAATATACACAATATTCTAAGATGAATTTCCTATATAATATAAAACACAAATAAACTAAAATTATAAAATTTAAGCATTATTTCAGTAATGCTCCTATATATATATAATCTGTTTTTTTGGGTAAAAATGTTAAAATATGATCATCTGTTGATTCTTTGATTTCATCAAATGCAGAAATCCTTGATATCTTAAAAGAAAATGTATCAAGTAGGGGTGAAAATCATGAGTTGCAGAAAATCAAACTAAAAAATTAGTCATGAAAGATTCTATAGAGGAACGATTTGTTTACATTTTCCCATATAATTGGATTTAATATTTTAACGTCCTTTCAGGTTATCAACCCGACAAAGAATATATGATTAGATTATCAAATTAGTGCAAATTGCTGATCTTTTAATTAATATACATGGGTTTTATACAATTCAATAAGTTATTGATTATACTATATAGTTTATTCAAAAGGAGAGATTCTTCTTAGGTTTTAGTGACTCTCTAGACTATAAAATTCATTCAAAAAGGAGAGATTCCTCCTCTTAGATCTCAATGACTCTGTTCCACTTCCAATAATTAAACAGTTATGATATTGATTATTGATATAAAACGATATAGTAACTCTTTAACAATAAAAGAGAGAGAGATAAGTAATTTTAAAACAGTTGAAAGAAGTGACAAAATCTATATTTTAGATGTATATTTGAATTTCTTCAATACATAAATTTATAAATACATATACATAGATTGCTGAAAACCCAGCAATACTTGGTGTCATGGTCGTGACGTCGTGTGCATCTTCTTTTTTGTCTGTTCAAATATCTTATCTTTGTATCTTTGTATCTTTGCTTGATATAATTATCAAATGCCGACAAAAAAAACACATACATAAATGAAATATTATTCATATACATCACTCGATAAATTCCCACCGTCTATATTTGTGTGGGTGTGTGCGACATAAACATATATATAAGCAGCATTAATGTATGTTTGTGTCATGATTATGTCCACAAAAGTGAAAACCATCATTGAAAATAAATACAAATGTTTATAATGCTTACAATAGGCGCCCATACATGACTTTGCGCACATATATATATAGATATTCCGACGAATAAGTATGTTTTAACCGCATTGACTGATCAGTAAAAAAGCATGCAAATTTTGTTACCTGTCGGAATTTTCGATTGGATCTTAAATTTAACCCGTAAAACAAATTTTTTAAAGAGAAATACCCTATATTAGCACTAAATTATGTTTTAATGACAAATATAGCACTCAATATAAAAATTCACTAATATAGCATTTTGACCAATCAAAAAAGACTTTACTATCCTCCAATTAAAACAAAGAGCTGAAAACCTAATTTAGTCAAAATAAAATGTTCATATGTCAATTAGCTACCACAGCATATTGGTAACACATTACTTATTTCACTCATATGTTCAAGGTTCGATTCCACTAAACTGATTTAATTTTTTTATATTTTAATTGAACAGAAGCATATATATTAAACAAGATAATTTATGTTGATTGAGTACTATAGTGTATTGGTTATACATCTTCTTGTTAGAATTCATGGTACATGGTTCGATTTCCCATATTATATTTTTTAATTTTTTTTCTTTAATTTAATTATTTTATTTAGATAAGATTTCCTTAAAATTAAGAACTCTTTACTAAATTTAGGTTAGTAGTCACATTTTATGCATAATTTAGGAATACTTTATGCAAATTTAGGAATAATATCTTATGTTTTAGGAATTTCTTCCTAAAACGTGAAATTACATATGATTAATTAATAGTAGCAAGAAATGTTTATCTAAAAAACATGAGCAAGAGTGTTTATCAACCTTCAACAATCATAAATACAAGTTATAAACGAAAACATAAAAATGTCCAGCACAATTAGATATCAGATTTATTATGAAACTTGAATTCAACACAATTAGATGTAATATTGAGTTTTGAGGCTTTTTATGCAATAGCGTTCAGTTCCTAAATTTTGCTATTTAAACTAAACACAGATATATATATTAAACAAAATAGTTACAGTAGTGTATTGGTTACACATTCCATCTTTTTAAAAGTGGTCCAAGGTTCGATCCCCCCCTCCTCGAGCTCATATTAAGATTTTGTTATTTAAACTAAAGACAGATATATATAATACACAAAATAGTTATATGTTGATTAGTTACAGTAGTGTAGTGGTTACATACTCCTTCTCTTTCAAAGGAACCAGGGTTCGATCCCCCTCCCCCCCCTTCAGCTCGTATTAAGATTTTGCTATTTAAATTAAAAACAGATATATACTACACAAAATGATAATATGTCAATTAGTTATAGTAGTATAGTGGTTACATACTCCTTTTTTTATTAAAGGGACCAAGGTTCGACCCTCCCCCAGCTCAGTTTATAATTTTGCAGAATATTAGGTTAAAGGTTATTTTAGTCTTTTTCACTTAAAAAAAATGCTATTTGTGGAAGTTTAGGTTTGGGATGCTAATTTAGTCACTAAAACATTATTTAGTGCTAAATTAGTCAATTGCCCTTTTTTAAAATATATAATATTAAATAATATATTAAAATAAGGGCAATTGACTAATTTAGCATTAAATAATGTTTTACTGACTAAATTAGCATCCCAAACCTAAACTCACACAAATAGCATTTTTTTAAATGAAAAATACTAAAATATCCTTATTCATCTCTTTAACCTCATATTCTGCAAAATTTTTAAATCAGTTCACAAGGGGGGGAATCAAACATTGGTCTATTATATAATAGAAAGAGTGTGTAGCCAATATGCTACTGTAACTAATTGACATATAAATATATTTTTTGTATATATACCTGTATTTAGTTTAAATTAGACTTTTTCTTTACATCATAAATTTATCTTTCTGTTTAAACTTTCCAATGGTATCTTAAAAAAACTTTCAAAATTTTGGTGACCGCAAAATTATTCTCTTCCAATTTCACGATGTTGATTTGAAAATTCTCATGGAGCAATATTGAGCGCGTTAATGAGTTTTTGAGAAAGGAGCAAAACTATTTTTTTTCTTTTTTTAATGACGAAAACCGATGCCAATTGTTCTCTTTTTGTGCTCAAATTGATTGAATATCATTCAATGGATATTAAAAATATGTCAAAGCTACATGATGCCGCAAAAAAAACATAAGAACGAAGCTGGTATTTGACATCTTTCATGAGTTTGGTGATAAATTTTAGTTTGGACATTTTTATTTTGATGTTTTCGTTTATGACTTGTATTTATGATTATTGATAAACATTTTTGCTGATATTTTTTGGATAAACACTATTGATGAAAACAGGTGAAACAATCTGATGAATATGCACTATTACTTATTTAATTTGACGTTTTAGGAAGGAATTCTTAAAACGTAAGAGATACTTCCTAAATTTGCATAGAGTCTTCCTAAATTTTGCATAAAATGTGACTAATAACCTAAATTAAGTAAAGATTTCTTAATATTAAGGAACCATTTCCTAAATAAAATAATTAAATAAAATAAAAAAAAATTAAAAGTTGCAATTATGCAAATTGAACCTTAGACAATTGGGTAAGAGAAAGAGTGTGTAACCCAATATGCTGATGTAACTAATCAGCATATAGCATTTTGTTTAATATATATACACTACTTTAAGTAAAATAGCAAAAGATTTATTAATAGCTCTACAGGGGGATCGAACCTTAGACCCATGTTGGGAAGGAAGTAGTGTGTAACCATTGTGATACTATAACTAATCAGTATATTATATTTTATGTAATATATATATACTCATGCAATTAAAATAACAAAATCTTTACTTGGGAAGAGGATCGAACATTGACTTAAATTAAGGATATTTTAATCTTTTTTATTTTTTGAAATGCTATTTATGTGAGTTTTTGAATTGAGTGCTATTATTGGCACTAAAACTTTATTTAGTGCTAATCTAGGGTATTTCTCATTTAAATTTGTTTTACTAGGATTATATTTTTAATTATTTTATTATTAATTTATATTATTTTAAAAATTTAAATGATTAATGATATATTTAAAATAAAATTTTGAAATAGTGATATTTTAGAAATTTTTTAATATATATTTATTAGTTAAGTATTTAAAATTAAATAATCATTTTATATTTTAAAAATAAATAAATATTATCGGAACTCTATAAAATAATTCAGTGTTTAAAATCTATCGGAGAAAAACATCGATAATCCGTCAGAAAACGTTTTTAAAAAGTTTGTTTAGAATATTTGATAAGAAATCCATGTCATTCAAAAATTTATCAAAAATATTTCATCAGAATCTATTAAAAATCGCAAAAAATATGTTAAGAATTATTTTTTTCAAAAATTTATTAGAAAATGTCAAAATTTTCTCAATATATATAATTATTTTATCAAAATAAACTCTAACGGATAAATTTCGTTGGAAATCTGTCAACAAGTGTTATCAACGAAATTAGACGTAAGAAATCAGCTTCTTTTTCAAGTCTCATGTTAACTATTGTTATAATTTGATAAAGAAAACACACAAGATAACTTTACTATAAAATCTTTGCCAACTCAATAAAGAGAAAAAATGGGCAAATTAACTAAAAAAATATAATGGAACACTTTGGTTTTGTCTTTAGTCATTCGTTTTCTCTTTGAGTTTGAACTAAATAAGAATAATTATCTAAAATAGCAGAGAAAGCTGGCCGTATGTATTAGCATCATGTGTCACATTTTTAACAAAATTCTAAATAAATTATTCAAACAACAAGACCCATCTTTGAGAATGATGGTCGTAATTAAACCTAGCCATATATCAAGCTATAGTGTAGAACCTTTTTTATTAGAGATTATTTCGATTGGTTTTAATTTTTAATCAGCAGAATGGCAAAAAATAAGTTTTCTGTTAATATTTTATATTTAATAACACTATATAGAATGCTAAACAAAATTAAAATGTATAAAACACATATTTATTTTTGTACATTGTTTTCAAACGTTTTGTAATTACAAACTTAAAATAATTACAAAACGAATATTGAACATCCGGATCCGTGGCGCAATGGTAGCGCGTCTGACTCCAGATCAGAAGGTTGCGTGTTCGATTCACGTCGGGTTCAAACCCCGAAAATTTAAACCGGAATAATTTTTTCCTGAATTTCTTTACCATTTCCCCCAGCACGATGTCGTTACAATTTACCGCGAAACGGCATGCATGCCATTTACCTTTATAACATTAAACGGCAAGACAACTTACAAAGAAAAATAAACTTTTTTGTACATTTTGTTTTCCCTAAGTCAACCAATCATGGTTCGTTGATTATGTACCAGCACTGGTAAGTCTTTAAAAGTTTGTATGTCAATCTACAATTGTAAATGCTAGTGGCAAAAGTGTTATCAGAAGATCTTCAATGATTATTAGTAACTATATATTAAGATGTAAAGCTCGAGTGTATCTCACGTATTGCAATATCACAATTGATAATTCACAAGTTGCTCTCTAACGAGGGAACGTTGCGCAGTGGGCTCTTAAGTCACGTATACTTCTATTCATCACAAATATCAATTGGTTAACATATGAATCTACTTTGACTTTGAGTTACGGAAAACAAACGAAACTTGGATGCCAGACGACACATATTAGCTTAGAAGAAGTGGGAACGTCACTGGCCAAGATTGAAGCTATTGCCTAAAACTAAGAGAGGAGATGCAAAACACTGGATCTAACGTATTTCTTATTATTATTTCATTTATTTGCAATTAAAGTCGTTTAACCTCATATAAATTGATTTGTTTTAATTTGATTGGCTATTCTCACAAAAAATATGATGTATCAATGTGATTCATTGATAATGTCACATATGACTTAAAAATGTTTAATTGTTATGATTTTATGGGAAGATAATTAGTCCTAATCTGTGTACGTAACATTTTGTTTTTACGAAAAAATTAAATTTTATTTTGTAAAGTCTACCATGATTAATGCAATATGGTTGAGAAAAAAAAAATATTGGTTTATTCGAAATTATAGTTGAAATTAATATTTTCGAAAATTTGTAACATGTAATTTTTAAGTTACCAACATTTTCCAATTAAATATACTTAAAAGGTAACTTAAATTTTAATATACAAATTTATTGGTATATTGTTAATAATCAATGATTTCCTAAAAAATTAGATTTCTTAGAATTTTTTTAAAAAATTTCAAAACTTTAACAATATTGAAAATTTTGCAACTAGCTAGTGCAACAAGTTATAAAGTATCTCTTTCAAGAACCCTAAATCAACAACATCACCTATGATATAAGACCAAACAATCTTATTAAACGAAACATCCCTTTTTCAAGCTTTTATATATACAATGGTTTTAACTAAGTGATTTGTTTTATTCCTGTTTTTATATATTCGTATTTCATATAGTTTCATTTTCATATCGTTTCTAATCCATTTGTTTTTCCATATTTATAGTTGCAAATTTTCTTATTTTCGATCGACATGCAATGCGTATCGTTTTAACTTACATTAAACTTGCTAAAGCTACAACGATTTGTAACCCTAAATGCAACAAAAGTTTGTAATCTTTGAAGTCCTCTAACCAGACTTCAGAATTGAAACCATTGTTTCATTGTTTTAGTGTAAAACATCTTTCGTCAATTAGATAATTCATGTGATTATTACTTTCGTGTGATGCTCAATGATTGACTCTTTGTCAAAAATCAGCGATTTTCTGATGATAAATCAGAAGTCGTTGACAGTATATATCGTCACCTTTAGGCATTTTTAGTTGGATTCACGAGAAGGAAGAATGGGGGAAGAAAAGGCAATACATGAAAGTTTCAAACATGAGATCCAAGAAAACAAGATTTGTTGCATTTGCTGATTCGTTATAGAAAATTTGGTTATCACATTTATGATTTAACCCTTCTTTTATATGCATAGTTTTCTCGTTTTGTTATTTTTTGAGCATGTAATATTTAATCATCTTAAAATTTAGGATAGAGAATCTCCCAATGGGACGCTTTTACCCCTCGCACGTGAGAATCTGCCGGTGAGAGAATGCTTCTGACTACAGCACGTGCCAGTCTTGTCCGTCTTCGAAGGTGTTTAAATAAGGTCCGCGGCCAAAGGTTTTTTTTTATTGTCTTTTCTTTTCTATTCAAATTTGTTCGTCAGGTGAATAAAAAAGAAGAACAAATTTCCTCTCAATCCGCGTCAAGCGATTTTCGTCATGTCTGTGAGTTTTTACAATCCTTCCTTTTCGCTGTTCGAAACACGTTGTTTTTTTTTTGTTTATCTCGAGAGGATCGATGTTTTTTGCTGTTGATTTGATTGAGGAAGATGAGAACAGATCTGTTGATCGAAATTGTTATGGTGTGTGTTTTGTGCGAAGTGGCGTTGATAATGGATGATTGATCTCTAGTTTTGGATTTGGTTGCTTGATTTTGCGGATTTGAAGCTTCTAAGTTTTTTTTTATTTGGGAGAAAAATACTGTTTCCGAGATGAAGAAATATTTTCAGGGCAAAACGTTTAGTCTGGATTCGGATATCAGGTAGAGCATTTGTTTCTTTTTGTTTGTGATCTGTAATATCTGATCTGTGCCAAAGATTTAGTTTGAGACAAAGATTAGCTTTTCCAAGATTTAATCTTTTTTGGATTCTGAGGTTATTTAATTCATATTGTATTGATGATACAATGCAGTTGTGGTTCCGATCTTAGGATCATTATATTGATGATATAATGCTTTATGAAGTCAGTTTCGTTGCTTCAATAGTGTGTATAGTCAGTCATTGTTTAGGACCTTTAGGTGATAATGAATCAAGAAATGCGGAATGAAACAACTATAGAATTAGTCTGAGATTCGATTTAGCTGTTGAAAAGGTAGAAAAAAAGTAGTATTAAGTCTCTCAAGATTTCATCGCATTTGCAGATGACAACTGTCAAAGTGAGCAATGTTTCTTTAGGAGCAACAGAGCGAGACCTGAAGGAATTCTTTTCCTTTTCTGGCGATATTCTGTACCTTGAGACGCAGAGGTTTGGTTTCCTCTCTAGTTCCTTTTGCAGATTTCAGCTCTTACTTCTTCAGATTCTTAACTCCTTTTCATACTTTGTACAGCGAGACAGAACAGACTAAATTGGCATATGTCACGTTCAAGGACTTACAAGGAGCTGAAACAGCAGTTCTTCTCTCGGTATTTTCACTTCACAGCCTGTATCAGTTTCTCTATGTTATTAACATCCTTCGAGTGACAAGTATTAGTGTAATTCTTTCAGGGAGCAACCATTGTTGATTCTTCCGTCATTGTCGCGATGGCCCCAGATTACCAACTACCTCCTGATGCTTTAGCTTCTTTAGTAAGCTCTTAAATTCATTAGTTCTACTGAGATTTCTCACACGGAAACTCAAATCATTTAAATTTTACAATCTCAATCTTTCCTCAGGAACCGAAAGAAAGCAGATCTCCCCGGGGAAGTGATTCTGTGTTAAGAAAAGCTGAAGATGTTGTGAGTAGCATGCTTGCAAAGGGATTTATACTAGGAAAAGATGCCATAGCCAAAGCCAAGAACGTTGATGAGAAACACCAGCTAACATCCACAGCATCAGCCAAAGTCGCATCTCTCGACAAGAAAATTGGTTTCACTGATAAGATCAACACGGGAACAGTGGTGGTGGGAGAAAAAGTGAGGGAAGTTGATCAGAAGTACCAAGTCTCAGAAAAAACCAAATCGGCAATCGCTGCAGCAGAGCAGACAGTGAGCAATGCAGGTTCAGCTATAATGAAAAACCGGTATGTTCTCACAGGTGCCACTTGGGTCACTGGAGCTTTCAACAAAGTGGCTAAAGCTGCAGAAGAAGTTGGACAAAAGGCAAAAGAGAAAGTTGGTATGGCAGAAGAAGAGGAGAAGAGGAAAGTGGTTGATGAGTTTGCTAGAGTTCACCTGTCTGAATCACCAAAGGCGGCATCATCAAAACAAGAAACCGAACATGAATCAAAATTATCTGAATCTCCTGAAGCAAAGAAAGAATCTGAACATTATGAGCTCCAACAACAGCAGCAACAATCTCCTCCAGGTGTGGCTCCGGCTCAGCCTTGAGATATGGAAACAAGTAAAGACATCTCTGATTCTTGTTGTAAACGGTAATGCTTGGAACTTAACATCTCTTGGATTGATGAAAATGAAAATCAAACTTGTTATTTAGGACATGAAGACTTGTGTTCTTGTAACATTGGAGTCGGTTTGGTAAAGGCCTGAAACTACAATTTTGTTCCTCATTCTTTTTTTTTCTTAAAGTTTAACCCTTCTAACAGAACTGTTGAAGAAGCTAAGTGTGTATTTTAACCGGAATACATGCAACTAAATTGAAGCAATGGAATCTCGATATTTTACACTATTATTTAAAAAATACAGAAAATAACATTAAAATTATATAATATTATTTCAAATGTTTATATAAAAAATAATTTGAACGAAAATACCAGATAATTAGAAAAATTAAAATAGCTATGAATAATATAAAATTTAATATTTAAAATTAAGATTTTCATCAGTATGCTTGAATAATTTTTATCCGAAAACAAATAAATTTTGTATTTGTATTTATATTACGAATATTTCATAAAACAAACACTATATTTACATTATTATTTGAAAAAAAATATTTCAAAAAATAACATTAAAATTATAAAATATTATTTTAAATATCATTATAAATTAATAATTCAAAAAACAAATACCAAATATATAAAAATATTCAAATAGTAATGAACATTATGAAATTCAACACTAAACATATGTTCTAACAATGTTATTTTTAGTTTATAATTTTTAAATGAGTCTCTAACATATGTGTTTCCATTTGATTTTCTAGATGATATGTAGTGAAGAAAAATGATATACTACAAAAGCATTTTATTCATGCATGTATTATGATTGCAAAGTCACATTGAGATGACTTTAACAAGTCAGCTATGCAGCAAAAAGAAATTTAAGAACCATTTTTAAATGCTTTCTTCATTGTGATGAAATCATTGTACTTTGCTCATTGTGATGAAATCAGTGTGCGATTACTATAAAATAAAGGTAAAGTGTCATTTTTAAATAGACAACGATTCTGTAGATCTTATTAAACAGATTTTTTTTCTATTTTCTCAGTTGTATGTAATTCCAATGTTTCAATATTTCTTAAGCTTCTAAATTTGAGTTGTTTTTCAGGCTAACTTCTATATATATATTTATTCTTAAATTATTGGTGGTCGAATCTGGTGTTAGGATGGAGACGTAGAGGAGGTCGAAGCAAAGGAGATGATGGCAGTGGTCAGGACGTAAAATTGTAAGTTGTCGACGTGAAAGCTCTACGGAAAACAATATTCTTGAGGGATCTATAAAGTAGTTAATCTTCAAGCTCAAGAACCTCCGATTTGTATAAAGTAGTTAATATACAAATTATATTATTCTTGTTTGTAATATCAAAAGAAATTCATATTTTCTGTCAATTATTTTTTAAATGAGTAAATCAATAGTTACTTTTCAGCTTTACTTAAATGATATTAAAAAGTAGCTACTGACATCAGTTTTATTGTAGAGTTAATTCACGTAAAAAATAACGTATACACTCTTTATTATAGGGAATTAAATGTACATGTAAAAATAACATTCACATATTCACAATAATCAAAAATAAAAGATATAAAATCATAGTTAAAAAAAATTAATTGATTTTTTTTTTGTAAAATATGGAAAACAGACTTTTTTGTTTTGGCAAAAACAAATTTTAACTTTTAACCAAGTATAACGTTAGTCATCAAAATTTTGGTCAACAAAAATTAAGTAGTAAAACAGTTTGATAAAAAAAAACATAGGTTTTATGATTGATAGAATTATAGACTTTGCCAAATTTTTACTCGAAATAGTAAAAACTAGTTCTTTAGACATTGCACCAATTTAAATATGGGTTCTTAGAAAAATCACCAAAGTTTGTATTTGCAAAAATCTCCCAAAACTCGTGAGGCAATTATTCTAACAAGCTCCAACTCTTTTTCCTCTACTCCTTTATAAAAGATTCAGTGTGCTTCCTACTTTTTTCATTCCAATCAATCTCTTTCCTATTTGTACTTCTTCTTTTCACATTTTAAAGGATTTTTGTTTTTGTTTCGTTCTTTGCATGCAATTTTTTGGCGATATTTAAAATTTATAATAAACCATTTTTACAGATTGCGATTAATATAACATGTAATTAAGATGTTCCATGTCTTAATTTAAAAAAAAATGATCTCAACTTCATTAAATAAATAGAATTACTCACGTATTTGCATGGTTATTCAAATAGTATATGAATGATTTAGTTCACTTAATATGCACATGTAGTTTATATATGGGTGTATGATGTATGTATGCATATAAGTGAATACATATACATATAAGTTAAATATTTATATAATTTGAATTTTTATTTAGAATTATTTTTAATATTAATTTATGCATATGTAAATTAATAAAATAAAAATAATTATCTTTTACGAATTTAATAGTTTTTTTGTTAGTTTAATAACATATATTGATTTTTTAACTAAATTAATAACAATAACATATATTATAATTATTTTAGTAAATTAAATCTATTTATATATTTATTAGTAAATACATGTTAACATTACATTTTTGTTAATAACACATCAGAATAAAATTATTTTATTAAAATATTTTTCAAATAATATATTATAGTTACGGGTGCAATCTACTTTTGTGGAAGACTCATTATATGATTATTGTATTAAATATGTGTGTAGAATGTACATTACATTAAATAAATGAACACTAACATGTGACAAAAAAAATGAAGACTAACATTTCTCTTTTCTCTATTTTAGATGATAATAAATTTATCTTAAAGAAAAGGAATTTAAATTTATATGTAAAGTCATAAGATTTTATTTTCTTGCTAGAAAATTAACTGTTAAAGTATTTTTTTATAGATGTTTCGTTAAAATAACCGAATGTGTAAAAATATATATATATGGAAGAAATATAGGGATCGTCCCCAACATTATCTGTCGATGTATGGGCTTAGGGGACATGAATTATCAAAGGGCATTTTGGGAATCAAATTTTGGACTGTCCATCGGTGGCATAGGGCCAAAACTTAAATTAATGTCGTATGGTAGTTTTTAATGTAATGGAGTTAATGCTTTGTAGAATTAAAAAGCTTTAATATTAAGTCGTTTTGATAGATTTGTTTAAAAAAATATTTATATATTATAAGAAAATATTTTTAATAAATATAAATTAAATATTTACATTATTTATATTTTATTTAAAATCTAATTTTTAATAACAATAATTTTAAAAAAGTTTTCTAATTTAAAATTTTGTGTTTTTAGTATTAAATAAAATTTAATATTTTAGGAGTTATATAAATGTACATATTATAAATTTGATTTATATGTTTGAGATATGTAAAGCTGAATTATAAACAATATTATACGGTGATTAAAGAATATGTATTTAGTTAAAAATACAGGAATTATTATAGGAAACTGTAACTATAAAAAAAATTAGATTTATCAATTTAGAAAAATTTGTATTTTTACAAATAAGATCACAAATTCGTACCCAATTAATTTATTCCTTTTAAATTAATATATTAAATCGTAACTATAAGAAATTAATAATCAATCTTGTGTGTGTTACAAATTTTGTTAAATTCGATTTATAAGTTAATTTATAGAAATTTGGTAGGTAATTAGATTTATCAGTCTAAAAAAAATTTATATAATAAATTCATATCTAGAAATTTTTTAAAATTAACTGAATGAAATGCAATAATTTAGGAGTTAAATTAAATGAAATTTTATAAATTCGATTTGTAAGCTGAATTTTGATAATGATATCTTTAATAAATATTTTAGTAAATTGTGTCATATATAATATTTGATGTAAGATTCTTTTATAGTATGATAAGTCAACATTATAGGTTTGAGGGAAATAAATACACATATAGAAAAAACATAGCTTTTATGATATAAATTATCAGAGTATCTCAATGGCATTGGCATGTGATATTATAAATTTCCAAATTCTTATATCCTTTAAAGTTCATCATAACACGTACATGATAATTTAATTTCTTTTTATATTCTCTCCATATTTTTAAGAATAATGATATGTAATGATGTAATCATCGATTTATTTTGAATTTCTTTTCTAATTAATACCATCATGTTGGATTTGTTTTGATTTTTAGTAAATTCTTCAAAATATTTTTCTATAAAAATTTCAAATGTACGATTACTAATTTAAATTTTAAAAAGAATTAATATTTAATATTAAAATATCTTTAAAAAATTAATATAGAAAAAATAAATTCTAAATTAAAAAATCAAATATAATATATTAATTTTACTTATGATTTATTCAAGTTAAATAAATACTTTTACATAATTATTTATGTAATTTTTATTTTGAAGTGTTAGATTTAGAAAGTTTTTTAAAAATTGCTATTTTAAGATATTATTATTGAATTTTTATGAGTCTTTATAATCATAGTAATAGGAAGTGCAATTAGTAAAGAATAAGTTCACTTGTTATTTTTTTATTTAATGTTGATGTGTCACTTTCTTGTATAATTTTAATATAAAATTTATGTTATATTTAAGCTTTTGTTTTATAATTTTATTATTAAATTCACACATAAAATATAATGTTTTTAAGCTCTACTGAATCCTTAACGATTCTAACATCTTAATAACTGGTTAAACTAAGTATTTAAAAAATCTTAATATTAGTTGAAAAATGTATTTAGTAAAAATATTGATATGCCACATTCTCTTCCATCTAATGTTGATGCGAAAATTTTTGCAATTTATGAATTTAACATAGAATTTACAAAATATTTAAACTGTTTCGTTTTATAATTTTATTATTAACTTACACCATAAACTATATTGTTTTTTGTTAACCTATGTTGTACTATTGCCTATTTAGAAAGACTTAGTAACTGGAAGAAAAAAATGTATCTTTTAAAAATTTAAAGATAAAGTAGAACAAATAATTTCTTTTACAAAAATATTTAAAATTTATTTAATTTTTGTACATCACATATATATTTAGCTAAATAAAAAATAAATATATTAATTTTATTGTAAAATTCGAAAGAAAAAAATTGATAAAATATTAGAAATTTATTTTGTGTCCCACATATAATAGTTATTGAGAAAATAGACGCATCTTTCAGTTCCAACGCAAGTGTCATTTTCACTTGTAAATCTGAACACAAATAATCGAATATTTCGATACATTATTGTTATACCCTCATTAAGTGTTGATATGTGATAGATGATATCTACATTATAACAAAATATGCCATAGAAATCCATTTTCCAGAAGAAAAAAAATTGAATGAAAATTCATGTATCAGCCAACACCTTTATTAGGCTCTTAAAGTGACATTTTCTCATAGGGAACAGAGAAGAAAGAGACTTCTCATTTCCGTCATACCTTTTGCCATCTCTCTAACTCTTTACAACTGCTTTTCTCCTCTCACCAAGAACCAAAATTCATTAAGGAAAATGGAAAAAAAACCCATTTTGAAGTAAATATATAGCATTATAACCTTTCCTTTCCCAAATTCATCAAGATTCTTTCAAAGTCAATCACAATTGTCTCTTGTTATGGAGCTTTTCCCTTCACAACCTGACTTATACTTGAAGATCAGCAGAAGAGGAGAAGAAGAAAACCAAGAACAAGTCGAAGAGAGATTAGGTTTTCGGAGTAAAGTCTCAGGTTTGGACAGAAAGTCTTCTGACCATCTCATCCACACTCTCCAATTCACTTCAAACAATGAATCCACCAAGATTGATAATAATCAAGAACACAAGGAATCTTTCGATCAAGATTTGAGATCTATACTGATGATGAGACGACCAATAAAAGGAATCCCTCTATACCAGAATCAAACCCTTGACCACTACTACTACTCATCAACCTCACCCTTCTTCTTCAGAGAGGTCAACGGTCAACACGCAAATTGTCGCTTAATCACAAACCCTAGTTATAGTTTTAATCTTCACTACCATAATCAGCTTCAACCTCAGCCACAGCCACCGAGATTCACGGCCAAAAGAGGTGTAAGAGCTCCGAGGATGCGGTGGACGACGACCCTTCATGCCCATTTTGTTCACGCTGTTCAATTATTGGGTGGTCATGAAAGTATTGTCTTTTTTCACAATTTCCGCTTTTATCTTTATTTAATTACTTTCTATCATTTCTTTAAAGATAAAAACAAAATGAATAGCCTTCATCGATAACTCCATTTGATTGATTTTGTGATTTTGTATAATATTCAGGAGCAACCCCAAAATCAGTACTTGAGCTGATGGATGTGCAAGATCTCACATTGGCTCATGTTAAATCCCATCTACAGGTATACATCCTTAAGTGACTAGCTTGTATAATGTATAGGTGAATACTATTAAACTCTTTATATAAAACTTAAAATCACAATCTACTATACGATGCTATTTGTGTTATATTTGAATACTCAAATTAAATGAACCATTTTTAGTGAAATGACAATAATTTTCTGTGTATTGAGAGATTATATACCGAATAAATCATATAAGAAAAAAAGAAAAGAGAAGGAATCAAAAGCTAGATGTAGCCAAAAACAAACAGAAAGTCCTATTATTACTAAGAGATGCAGAAAAAAAGTAAAGTACAAAGAAAGCATCATTCGTCAATGATGATATGTCCATATTCATATATGTATATGCATCATGCATCATGCATGATTCTACAATGATGATATATAGATTACTTTTATGTATAGTTTGACTATGGTTAGAATAAGACACGTAGACCCATGCAAATCCCCCATCTCTGTGTATGACTGCACATTTTCATGAATCGTAAATGCTTTCTGTTTTACTCTACTCTTTTTTTCTTACTTACTTTGTCCATCTCTGTCTCTGTGTGCGTGCACAAATATATATGTGTGTGGGTTTGTGCACGCATATACATACACACACGTGAACAGAAGGAGTCTGTTTAGTTGTTTTGTAATCAAATGTATTATGTTTCAGATGTATCGGACCATCAAATCTACTGAAAAACCTACAACATCGTCAGGTTATTTAATTATTGTTTTGTCAAGTATTGATTTAATTAAATTATCTGTAACATAATTGATAACTGTTTTGTATAATATAGGGCACTCAGATACTTGTAAGAATGAATCACATGTAAAGAATGCGAGACATGCAAGAAATCTCCAATGTCTATGGAACAACTCCTCAAGGTATGTTATATTCTAATTCTTGTCTAAATATTATATATACTTGTCTGATTTCTGGTGTATATTTATTTTTATTGGACAGAAGCTAAATACTTATTAGGCAAGTTGCCATTTTTGCTTCATTTGAGAAACTTAACATTTGTACTATTTTGTTAGTTTTTAGTCCAAAAAGTCATTTACATTATTCTTTACAAAAAAAAACAATCAGTGTGATAAAATTGGGATGTCTGTATAACAGTGAAGCTCGGTCCCATTTAAAGGCAAAGGCATCAGGTGTAGACATTTCATCCAGTAAGGTATCAAATTTCGAAATTTTTACCAAAAGGGAATTGGAATATAAAAAATGAGGCTGCGAAATTCGAGGGTGAAAAAGAGAAAAAAAGTTTTTATAAAGGATCTTAATTTACTTTTTCTACCATTTGGGTAATTAAAAAAAGTGTTTTTAGGTCTCAAAAGCAGAGAAAAGGAATACTTTTTGGGAGATATGATATCTATAATGCTTTATGTTCGTAACCCATGCAAAACAGTTTCATTCAATTACAAATTATTAATATTTAAATCCTAATATATTATTTGATTTGTATTCATATAATATTTCAATCTTAGTCTCAGGATCTGCACAGAAGATGTTCAAGCTACGAAAGATTGTCGTCGGATTCGTCAAGTCTCACAGGGACAAGACCAGAGTCTGAAACTCCCAATCTGGATTTCACTTTAGCCACACCAAACCTTCCTCCCTAATAAACTATGTATTTATATACAATAAAATGTATCTGTTATAATTATATAAAACTTTAATGTTATGCTTGTATGAAAAAAAATGAAATAATGTTTATTTCTTAAATTATTTTATTTGTTCGTTGGTCGTGTTATGATCTATGCAGGCTTCTTGTCGCGAAAATGTGGAATGAAATTATTTGAGCATCATTAGAGCGATGCAAGGCAAAGACTACTCCACGTGTACAAAGTCAGATTGCTTTATTACTGAACACACATGGTTTCGCTGACACGTATCAGACCCTGGTGACGTTGAGGCGCCAAAGACTTTTCCTTATTCAATACAAAGGGACAAAAATTTCAGTTTTGCTCTAAATCGCTATTTTTTGTCGTTATTAGAATCCGGCTACAACCGACCGGTTTACTAGTCTATTATACATAATCTACTTTCACATTTTTTGAGAAAACCAACAGATTTAAACTTGGATCTTGATGGAAAGCCAACCACTAACCTATTTGATCACCTTCGGTCTAAATAGTTATTTATTTTAAAAAATTAGATATTTATTTACGAAGCATAGTAAATACTAAAATTTAATATCCATTAATCACAAATACAAATATTAAAATTCCCTTCGCTTCAGTATATCTTACATATAAATAATATTGTATATAAGTTGTATAATAGAAGTTATGTTCACATCATTCTAAATATCAAATTTTAACATGTTATTAGTTGTGTAAATATTGCATAGATCTTTAAAAACTCCTGTGATCGTGGTCTTATCCGGTTGGTGAGAGAATCTTATAGTAGGACTGTTCGTTTCGTAGCCAAATGAAGTTGCGTCTGCGTCATGCGGTCAAACGTTATTTGTTTGATCACCGTAATTTTTTGTTGTCAAGTATTGTGGTCGACCGCAGAAAACTATGGTAAAAATTTTTAATCGCTGTAGAATTGTAACGTTTGCGATAAAAAAATTGCGATACAATCTGCGACGACAATATCCGGTGATCAAACGAACAACAATATTATTGTGTCTAACTACAGTATCTGATCGCAGGTCGTTACCGTAAACGTTACGGTAGACAAACGAACAATGCTAGTGCGTCCGCCGCTTACCGCAACTAGCTCACTTAGAGTGAAACCCTTCAGTAATGATAAGTTTCCTCGGACTTTATGGGCTTTTGATCCTTACCCATCTTTGCGGCCCAATTTGATTTCATAGAAAGGCCCACCAACCATTGTGACAAGGTCACGCGTTGACTGAGCGCAAGACACTATGCCGGGACAAGACGATTCAAGAGCGGTTTTGATGCGAGTCAATCCTTCCATAAAACAATCATGGCAAAAGAGACGTAACATTCCAGCAGCTGTCGTCGGTTGCTGGACTTGCTTGGCCGTAACGATTTCATTTACGATTTTACTAAAATCGTGACATGTGTTGTGGTAATAATCTTTCGTTAAATTCGTGCTGTTATTATGGACGGGATAAAGACCAGAACGAGAAAGAAAACACGATGAAACGATGACATATCATAGATATAACGAGACTTGTACCGATTTACATAATAAAATTTGTAATTAAATTGAATAGAAATGTAGAGATGTCTGAGTAGAAGCATGTAGTGGTTGGAGTTTGGCGTTTTGGTATATATATTCTTTCTATTTTTTTAATTGGTTTATAATTAAACACAAAAACATGGAATACAATATATTGTGAGAGTCTAGAATGTGAAGTGGGAAAGGCTTTAGATATTTAAAAACTTCTTGAAGCTTATCAATTACAAACTTCGAACGAATGATATATCACCACTTTCCTCTGCTGATTAAGCTATGATTTCTTATTCGATTTTTTCCATTATTAAATCACCATTTAGAAAAACTAAGTCACATTAACAAGAGAAAATGGTAGTAGTGGTGGTGGTTACGACGATGATATCGATAATGACATAGCTGATGGACTTATGAGTAATGAATAATGCTCTAATTAACTTGATACCATGACACATGAGGATGATAACGACTCAAGCACAAACCTTACCTTTTGGGCAAAAAGAAACAAATCTAACTACACTCAAACCTCATTTCAACTTTGTATTTACTACTCATTTTTTGATTTTGATTTTTGGGAATGATGATTAAATAATTAAGCATTTACAAGAAACATTATAAATAATGATAGGATAAATATACTGGCTAGTAAACTTTTATTTAATCTAATATTTGTTCTTGATTTGAGAGGAACAAAACGAACAAAGCAAAGTAAAAACAAATGTTGACTTCTTACCAACAAAAGCCATCCCTCCCTCTTATACCAATTTGTTGCTTACTTTGACACCACATTTCTACATTTTTATGTCATATATGTTGTTGGCATTTATTAGTATATAAGTTCCTACCATTCTTTCTGGCCAACATTTGCTAAGAAAATCAAATAATTTGTTGTTAGATATCAAATTTTATTAACGTATTATTTTGTTTATAAAATATACTAATGGTGTATACTGTATTATGGTACATATGCATATTCCTCTTGATAAGCTTGGTCTTTTTATATGTAATGTAATTCATTTGGAAATATAATATATAGGACAAGATGTAATGATGATGCAATTGCAGAGTGTAAAGCCTATTATTAATTAGTATTCTTAAACATCTAGCCAATATTGCTTTAATGCATCTATTGGCTAGAGATATTTTAAATATAGCCAATATTTTCAAACATAGTATTAGTGTGAAAACATGAAGTTGACAGGGATATATAATCTAATTTGAAATAAATAAGGTCCAACATTGCTTTAATGCATTTAGCCATCTACATGACTACATAAATCGAGATCTTTGAATTGACTCTACCTTTTTTGAATATCAAAATATGGGACATGAATTTGTTAGGTAGAACTTCTAGCTACTACGAGATTTTTGCAACACATGCAAAAGTTCCTTAGCTATGTAACTTCGTGATGGATTTATGACATAAATATATACAACCAATGTCGAGTTGGTTGAACGATGTGGTTGGTGTAATTAAGTTGGAAGGGTCTTTGGGCAGAGGGTAACGTCGGGTGGTGTTGATATAGTCAAAAGTAATAAACTATTAGATTTTCAAAAATATTAATAAATTATATAATATTTTTTAATTAATAAATATAAATTAAATATTTATCATTTTAACTTTTATTTAAAATTATTTTAATATTAAATTTTTATATATAAATTAAGAAAATAATTTTTTACTCATTTAACAGTAATGGTTGGTTAGTTTTTTTTGATAAAACATTAAAATGTTTAGTTAATTTAATAAAATATATTGACATTCTAACCAAATTATTTTAAAATTAATTTTTTATATATAAATTAAGAAAATAAAAAATAATTATTTTTTATTAATTTAATAGTAATGGTTGGTTAGTTTTTTTTGGTAAAGATGTTAAAATGTTTAGTTAATTTAATAAAATATATTGATAATCTAACCAAATTAATAACAATATCATATATTGTAATTATTTTATTAATTTAATCGTATTTATATATTTATTTGAAATTAATTGTGATGATAATAAATTATGATAAATTTATTTTTTAAAAATATTTTTCAAATAATATATTATAGATATTGCAACTGAATAATGGTTGGAATTTAAAATTTGGGTGTAGTTTGAAAAGTTAGTATTCCATGTTACATTAGGAAGAAAAGAAATGAATGTTAAAAATATATATAAAAACATATGTTACTTTTTTATTTCTTTATAAATATTTAATTAACCCATAAAAGTCCTCAAGAAAGATATATTCATCATCATCACCAACATTTTCCATACACAGATATGCATGCCTTTATCATCTAATGGTGAGTGCGTAGATTTCATTATCTTATATTACTCTTCTCTGATAATTAATGACGGTTCAAGCTCACCATCCTTCCAGTTTCTTCTTCCTCAAGAGGTAAAATCTTTATATAATAATGTCCATGTCTATATATGTGATGTTTCGATTTCTTATGCAATTTATTGAGCAGTAACGGACAAGAAGCGAATGATTGCTTGTTGCAGCATCAGGACACTCGTTTCACTTTCATCAAAGCTGGTCCCAAAATCATTTTTTTCTCAAATTGTTCCTTCGAATCCTTCGAATTTTTCCCGTGAAAGTAATCTGTTTTGAAACAGGGGTTGATTCGAGAAAGCGACCGAGAGAAGTTTCGTCGGTGGCGGCTGCAGCTTCGATGAACCCTCCACCGCAAATTCTCGATGTAAGCGAGTTGTTGCAGAATCATAACTGGAAAGCGCCAAATGTGGTTTCCACTGGTATTCGATTATCTCATGTACAGTCACAGAATCGAGAACAGCTGATTTCGCCTTTTTCTATGCTTCCCGGAGATCTCGCCGGAAAAAATAACCGCCAGAGAGATGAATTAGACAGATTCATGAAAGCCCAGGTGTATTATATAACTCCTCACTCTTAAAATGTGGGTTACTTTTATTTCTTTCTTTTACCCGTAAATTTGTTGTGTGTTTGATTTTGCAGGGTGAGGAGCTGCGGCGCATGTTAATGGAGAACAGGGAGAGGCGCTACGTAGAGCTATTGTACGCAACAAAGGAGTTAGTGGGACGGAGGGTGAGAGAAAAAGAAGCGGAGTTGGAGAAAGCGACGCGCCGACACGCTGAGCTTGAGGCACGTGCAGCTCAGTTGGCGGAAGAGGCGCGAACCTGGCAGTTAAGAGCGGTGACGCGGGAAGCTGAGGTGTCCTCGTTACAGGGTAAACTCGAACTAGCCATAGCGAGAAAATCCAAGACAGTGAAACATAGTCTGATCGGTCGTGACAACGGCCACGCGGAGGAAGCCGAGGACACCGAATCGGTGTACGTGGATCCCGAGCGGATCGAATTTTTCGGACCTTGTTGTAGGATATGCCGACGTAACTCGGCGACGGTGATGGCATTGCCGTGTCGTCATCTGTTTCTCTGTAAAAGATGTGACAGCGGCGCAGTGCGAGCCTGCCCGATTTGCCTCGCCGTGAAGAATGCCGGGGTGGAAGTATTATTTTCTTGATGAGGATTTATTCATTGGCCCGTTAGTAGGCCCATGCGCCCATTGACATTCAGCAACAGAAGACAGCAGTACAAATAAACAAAAAGTACCGTTTTCTAAACGGAAAAATAAATTTAAAATGAGATTCTAAATATTTAAAATTAATATACATAAAATAATGTATGGTATTTTTAAAATTTTATTTTAAATTTTAAATGTTAAATTTAGAACAAAATTTTAAAAAGTGATATTTTAGAGTATTATTATATATATACATGTTTAAAAACTATAAAATTGAATAGTTTTAAAATCTATTTTGGTATATTTCTTATTTTCTGTTTGCAATTTTATTATGCTTTTTATTTAATTATATATATTTTATTTTTGAATTTAACATATGCCAATAAATTTAATACATATAATTTCCTTTAAATATAATACACATTAATTCTAATAAAAATTGAAACATAATAATTATACCACTATTTATTTTCTAAGGTTATAATACTTTATTTATATAATTGATGTTGTTAATATTTTAATCTACAGTCTATATTACATTTTAAAAATATATATTAAAAATATTATATTCAAATATAATATATTTATACTATGCAGTGACGTTATTTTTAAAATTAAAAATTACGAAATAAATTGAAAAAATTGAAACCGAAATTAAAATTGAGCCAAATTGTACATAGTTTTATATATTTTTATGTTTATAAAAGTGATAAACCATAAACGAAAAAGATTCAAACCGCATCAAACCAAAATACATATAGTTTTTGCATGGTTTAACCTTTTATTATTTTGTTGAGAAAAAGGAAATAAATCTTTCCTGGAAATGTTAGTTTGGTGAGACAACTTTCCTTATAAGTTTTACATCAAATAGAGTTGTAAATTCCACGTGACAATAATGCGATTCAACAGTTCAAGTGACTCCTTTGTCCCTCATTATTAATAAACGATTTGTTCCAGCATTTGGATTCATCTACTTAATTATTCATCTACTTAATTATTCATCTACTTTTTCAATTATATGCACATTCATATCAAAACAAAGTAGAAGAGGTTCACTTGTAACATGCATAGTTTATCCTTTCTTTTTATTAGTTTTTATGTGTAATTTTGGGAGTACAAGAAACTATAGCGAAATACCTATGTAAGATTTTTTTGACATCAGCACAGGTTGATTACTAAAGGGATCAACTTACTATTCTTTTAAAAGAGAACGAAATTAAAACTTTCGTGGCCCATTGAAGACTACGATTAGGGCTTAATAGAATCTTTGTTGGTCGAATGGAGTTAACTACGAAGCTACAAGACACAAATCTGTCACTGCCAGAACCCAAGTCCATGCTGCTAATATGTATCTAAAGAGTAAAGACACAACACAGAGAGAAATACCCAACTATTTTCACTTTCGTGATACATATCTTGTTATATTCTTCTTTCTTTTGTTTCCTTCAAGGTCTGTGTAACTTGAATCCAAAGACTCTTGGAACGTAGCTTTGCGATGGCTTTTGTGGCTTTCTGTATGTCATCAATAACAGATGGGGAAAAGTTGTCCCAAAGTAAGCTCCGTCTATGTCTGTTTTTTTGTATGTTTAAAGAACAACCAACCCAAATATTGCAGCAAAAAACACAGTAGGAATCTCGAATGAGAATCAGAGCAAAACCAGACTATACTCTTTATTAAGAATGCAAGTAAGGACTGAGAGAGGAAAAAGGATACTTTCTTGGTATTTTGATCGCGGAAAATACATGTTTTCACATTTGGGGCAGTATACCTTTACGCTGCTTGCTCGAGGGATATCAGATTGACCAACCGGTAAACATCCTTGGCCAAGACAACACACACTTGGGCATTTTCCAAAGTCAAAGTTTCTGTATTTGTCGTATTGAAAAATCATGGTCAAGGAAACCAACGTTTGGTTTATGATCTACATGATCTATTACGTACGCAACTTGAGTAAAAATATTTCTTCACCATAGATGCCAGCCCTTTGCTGGTCAAAATGTAACGAGCATGAATCAATCCATATAGCATCTCTGCTGCTGACTCGATCAACTCAATCTGCTCCTCTGTAAACGTCTCGCCTGTTACCAGTTAAATCATTAAAGACACAAAACAAAAAGGCAAACCAGTTTTCGGCTATACTATTAAACCTTACTGCCATGAAAACACACGACCACATACTAATTTTCAAGGGTAAGACTTACCATGAGAAGAGTCTACATCCAAAATCAAATCAAGGGCATATTCGTAGTAGGGAACTTGGTAGCTGAGTCCACACAAGTTAAAGTCATCCTGAATGTAATCATCATCAACTTTACAGAACAACTCGTTCCCACGTAGCTTGCAGAACCAGGATATCCATGCAGTGTCGTCTGACTCGTCTCCATCAGAAGCACTGACCTCAGATTCATCACTGTCTATATCTGATATATCTACAGCCAATATAACCATTAAAATGATGCCCACAAAACATTTCATCAGCATCACTTTTATGATTTGGTTTAAAGCAAACACCAAAGGTTTGCTCGTTATTCATTACAGAAACAAAAGCTGTAGGCGACTAAGATCAAGCTTGTAACTTTTATGCGTTAGTTCAACAAGAATAGGTCAGGGATGAGTACCAGAAATGCATAAAAGTTAAGTCTATGAGAATTGAGAAATAATAGGTTTCAAAATAAGACATTTCTGATAAATAATAAAAACATTTTGAATCCCAAATCAAGTGGCATGGGACAAACGCTAAATACAAACTCGAATCGAACTACAAATACGATAACTTAGAAACAGCGACAGAGGCAAAATGAATCTCACCATCGGAATTGTTAGTCTTGGCGAGAGGAGAAGAACGTGAATCCCTATTATTGTTGTCAAGCAATTGTTTCCCCATCAAGACGGAGTTCGCTGCGGCTGCTCCCTCGCCCTTTCCACTGACGGACTGAGACACTGAATGCGAGGGCCGATTATCGTGAACCTCGTTTATCCGTTTCTGATCGACCACCTCCGCCTTCGATTCAACCATACCCCTCTCTCTATTTATGCTCTATCTCCTCCCAAATTTCAAATCTCAAGAAAATAATACAATTCCCGGCACCGTGACCGGAGATCTGCGCCTTTTTGTTCACCTCTGAGATACACGCCTGTACAGCCAAAAATGAGAGAGATGACGCCCTTATGTTTAGGGTTTTGAAACGGAGCTTATAGTTTGTTGGCGGTCGATGACTTGGTTCCGTTTTTTTCAAACACCCTAATTACAATTGTTACCCTTTAAATCCATCTTCATATATTTTAAACTGTTAAAATCCATTTCAATTTAAAATTCTAATATGACAGTTCATTAAACCATAGTATAATTACATTCATCCATTTATACCCCATAAAACCAATTTAAAATTACGTTTTATATATTCTAATAATAATTTTACCTAAATAATTAAAAATTTGATTTTAATTTTTGTAAAAAAATTAATTATTCATTCATTAAAAATCTAATTTTATATCTAATATTAATTACGTATTTTTCTATCAATTTATTTTCTACAAAAATATAATTAATATTTTTTGTTAAAAACAAATTTTATATGTTTCACTCAGTTTTCCAAAATGTGATTTCGCATTTTCCATCAAAATATAAATTTGCATTTTCCGTCAAAAACATATTTCTATATTTTTATGTCAAACCGTGATTCAACATTTTCCAATAAAAATTTGATTTCATATTTTCCGACAAAGATGTAACTCCACATTTTTTGCAAAAAATATAATTCTATAATATTCGTCAAAAAGCATAATTCCATATTTTGTGTCAAAAATTCTAATGGTTTTCAATGAACTTTTGAATCCAAAAGAAAAGATATAAAAGTACCCCTAGAATGACCGACCTACTTAACAAATTCAAAGATGTATTACATGAAAAATTATCGGTCGGTCTACCTCCATTATGCGGATTGAACATCAAATCGATCTTGTACCGCAATATCCTTGTCCAACCGGCCAGCATATAGAATAAGTTCAGAAAAATTCAAATAGGTTGAAAAATAAGTTAAGAAACTCTTCGAAAAAAGATATGTTGCATAGAATCTCGGTTCATGTGCTGTAACAGTGCTCTTGGTCCCAAAGAAATATAGTAATTCCAGATATTTTTCATCCAAAAATGTAATTTTAATTTTTCTGTCAAAAATATAATTTTACATTTTTTCACAAAAAAAATATAATTCCACACATTCGATATCCGTGGAGCCTGTCTTCAATAATTAACGATATCCATACATCGTGTCTTCAATAATTAACGATATCCGTGGAGCGTGTCTTCAATAATTAACGAGAAGTACTTTCAAATAGCTAGTAACATATTCGTAACCACGTGGAACTTGTTAGAGAAATCTGCAGAAAGAAGTTGAACAAACTCATAAATATCGTACAACTTAATATATAAAAAGATGGTTCCAGAAAAAAAGGAAGAAATCATTTTCATAATTTTAACTTTACATAATTATTTGTACACAATTCTTACGGGTTTTTATTCAAAATAATTGGAAATTCAAAATCGAGAAAGAAAAGAAGAGAAAATTAATTGTTGCGTCGAGATTTGACATGGAGAGCTGAAATGTTTCTATGACATCTTTGTGCTTCATAGAGGATATGTCCCATGTGATCCCATAAATTCCATTACAATCCATAAATGTTTCCATGATCAGCAAGTCGAGATTGACCTAACAAAATCTTACATTCATAGTTTACAGTATATAAAAGAGTAGACTTGAACAATCAGACCCCGATGAAGTAATGTATCTTTAATATTTCTAGTTTAATAATAATAACGAACATACGATTTGATATATACAAAACTCATTAACATTTCCCAACTATATGAAACGAAGGATTGGTAATTACGCTCGATTTTTTAGCTAAAACCAGGATTCAAACTGTTCTCAGAAGAAGGAACTAAGCAAATTAAAATTACAGGTAAGAGAAACAATTTCAAGAAGAAAAAAAATATGCTCTCTGCTGTTTTCAAACAGATGTTGATTACACCGATCAGCTCAGAATTAGTATTTTCTTGTTCTTCCAACTTGTAAGGTTTGGTCTAAAAGCAGTTTTTTTTTTCTTCATGTGGCAATCTCATCGACCTCCGAATTGAAGACAAAACTCGGAAATGTTGTCGTTATATCCCTACATAGTTTATGTATATGTTAGGGAAAAATTATATGACATTTCATTTTGCATATTTTCAGCTATTTGTTGACATTTTATTCCCATAAAAGCCAATTTTTAACTACAATACCTGAGATATGGGAGGGTCATGATCTTAAGCAATGATGGGTTTTTGTTCACGAAATCGCTCCATTCTGCTTTATCAATCTTTCCATCCCGATTTACGTCTGCATCTTCAAATGTCTGTTCATGAATGAAAAGGGAAAAAACCACAATTAAAACTTTACCTCTTTATGTATAAATTTCTAGAAACGCAAAACCTCATACTTAATAGATCACCAACAAACCTTGTCAAGTATTGTTTCTATGGTTTCATCAGCCAATTTCATTTCGGATTCACAGAGAAGGGCGATCAACATTTGCTTCACCTGCAGAAACATACTATAATCATTTCTAGCAATGTTATTAAGTAATAGACGCAGGATGTACTGGATGGTAGGGTATAAGCCAAGGAGTGGACCAGAATCAAGAACAAAGATTTTTCATCAGTAGTATCCAAAGCTTGCAAGTTAATTAAACCTAAACAAAAAGCGGGCTCTGGACCACTGAAAATACTATGTTTCAGTAGTTTCTTTTACAAAGAGTATGGATACGGTCATTAATACAGTTAAACGAAGGCAGGATATATGTAGGTATTTTGATTATGGTTTTACTACAGAAATGCAGATAAATGTAGAATGGATCTTATTACCTCTTGGCGTTCAATGTAACCTGTGCAGTCCATGTCGTAAAGCCTAAACGTAACTGAGACAGTCGTAGACCAGAATCAATAAATATTCTTCACAGAGGCAATAGTAGATATGAAACTCTCTTCATGTCAACTCACAATCTATTTTGTCCTCTAGAGAAGCATTGGGGTGGAAAACATTGAGTGATCTGACAAAGTCCCCAAAATCGATTAATCCTTTCCGTTTAACATCAAACATATCAAATATCTGCAAGGAAGCATAACATTTTAATTTAGTGGCCATAATATCTTTCGATTAATTAATAGTTCTGGTTCAGATAACTGTAAAAGCATACCCTATTAGCAAATATATTCTCCCTCTTCCGGCTCTTGAACAATGCAAGTTGAAACTCCTCCTGTATACACGTGAAGCGAGAATTAAAAAACAATATAAATAAAGTGGGCCATGAAAGGCAATATTCCAAAATCAAAGTAATCAATAAAAACAAAATTCTCAAGTCAAATCCTAAGGGCTAAGATACACTGAATTCAATATGGAGCAGACAGATTAGCATGGAAGAATCATTATTTCTCTAATAAATTGGTTAACGTCAACAAAGTGGAAAAATACTGTAGATGAATAGCGAAAAGAGGAAAAAGAATAGTACAGTAGGGTCATGAAAGACCAAACGGGGTCAAGGAAACAAAATTATCAAATCTTATTGTACCTTGTTTATCAAACCATCATCAACAACCGAACTGCTTATGCTCTTGAACAGCTCAAACAATGCTTCAACCTCACTCACACTAACTGGGACAGAGAAAAACAAGCGACACTGCTAGATCAAAAAAAAAAAGTGTACCACGAACAACAAAGCAATTAATCCACTATGAATTTGTTTGCATGTCTATATTAAGCATGAAGACAGACGTCCTTCTTGACGGTATATGGTTCAAGATAAACTATTGATTCTTGTGAATAGGAAGAAAGATGAGGTGAAACATACGCAAAGTTAGCTACTTTGGGACATTTTGTAGATGGGATAGAATATACATGAGGGTCAGGAAAGATAACGACCTCCAAAAACCAAAAAGCTAATAAATCCAAACCCATATGTAACCCACGATAAGTGAATACTAAATAGAGAAGAGAGATGAAATATAGTCTAGCTGATGATTCTCATAGGAAAAAACAAATGAACATGCAAAGGAATCATTCTCTGAATTTTTTTAATCTAGAGGATCTTTAAAGTCATTTGCGCAAGTAACTTACAGGCTGTCTCGGAGGCAAGCTTTACAGGGTCTTCGTGTCCTCGAAATTCTTTTGCTGCCTTTGAGTGGAAGCAGCCCATTTACAGATGAAATAAGACGATGAAACCCTAGAACCAATCCAAGGCGGATAATCCAACTGCTAATTCAACGGTTTCTGAGATGCTAAAGGTTGATTGCTACTGTTAGTGTTACTGCCAATCATCACAAATACCATTTAGAGTCTACACAAATTCCATGGAAAGAGAATTCGAGAATTTGGATAAATGATTAACAATGCCATTTGAATAGACGCAGAGCATTCAGTATAGTTTGTGGAACGTAAAATTGAGAAGAGGCTATAATCTGAACAACTGTTTTTTTACCCTTGCCCAGATTTTCTGGGAGCAGAAAGGGAAAAGTCTAAACGCTAGCAAAGAAGCATACATGGGGAGGAAAACAAAAAGTTTGAATCATGACATATAAGTAAAGGAATGAAATCAAAAGTATACAAGAAAAACACGATTCGAAACGAAAAGAACAAATCGAAAAACACACATGGAGAATTCCTCAGCCCAGAAATCAAATTGAAACTAAATAATCAAAAGCAACACTCACCACCCAAGAGAAGGACTCGCCGGCGAGATCCAGAGAGACGACAGGGAGAGATATGATCTGTGTAGCGATTGGTGAACGGTGGATGGCAGATTGATGATTGGACGGTCGAAAACAATTTGTTCTTTTTTTTGGGTTTTCTTTGAGAAGAAATGGAAACTTAAGGAGATAATAAAATGGACGACGCACGTGCGAAGCTCTTAAGCGCGTGCGAGACGAGTCGGTTTTGGAAGTTAATAAATCATGTATTGCAGTTAAACCGAACCAAAAGAACCTAATTCCCTTTATGTTGATTTCTGTTTCGTTTCCTTTTTGTACACATTTTCTCTTATAACTTACGTAAGCATACACGATGATACAATATGTTTTGGAATTTTAAATCACTGGTGGAATAAAAAAAATATATTTATGTTTGTTGTTGGGCAAAAAATTCAAAAAGTTGAGTTTTCAAATATCTTTCACATCCGGGAAATTCAATGATGGCACCTCACCTTTTTATAGTGATTTTGTGAACGGTTGGAAATAATTTTAATTCTAGACTTTTTAAAAATATTACTTGTTAGCTCTAGAGAAAAAAAAGACATAATAAGAGTGAAAAATCAAAGAGTACTTTTAAGATTTTAAAACAAATTGTTAGCTTTAAAATTGATGTAGAAAACGCCAATAATAAATTCAGGTCTTCGAGTAATAGTAATGTGTTGTGTTGTCGAGACGTGCGTGTTTGTGGTCAACCATCTTCTTCCCTTTTGCTTATGTGTTTTTGTTATAAAAACACAAACCTCCAACTATTGTGATGGAGAAAATCGTCATCAAAATATTACATTTTGAGGTTTTTGTTATTTAAATACTAAATTTCTAATAAATTATTTAAATAATAATATATAATTAATTGCGTCAATTTATATATTCGATTACTCAATATTAACATAAAAAATAAATACGTTTATTTTAATCAATAAAAACTAGATACCAATAAATAAAAATAAAAAATAAAATTAACAATGTTATTTCTAATATTAATTATTAATTAATTGTATATTTAAATCGATACAATCAAATATAAATCGTTATTTAAACAAATCATTAAAAAATTAGAATTTAAGTGGCCCAAACGCAAAATTTAATATTTTAATAATCATTTTCCTAATATTTTCTTTTACTTTTTCTATTTTATTCTTTTTTATTTATATATTTCAAGAATAAATACATAACTTGACATGGTTATAATGAAATGGTTAAAGCATATGTTTTAGTAACTAAACTTGATATTGAAGCCAGTTGGCGAATATTTCGAATCAACTTAAATATAAAGTAGTATTGCATATTATGAATTAAATATGTTGTAGACCAGTCGGTATGAAATGTGTACATTGGTCTGCAATGCGGCAGGCAAAGATTGACATATTAGGACCTTAATCACGACCTAGCCACGTGTTTATTGTTCATAATAGCCATAATATCGTATATATTAGTTTTCTTGATTATGATTAATAGCTTTGACTCTCTGGCCATTACTATTTTCAATGGCCTATCTTGAATTATTCATAAACTACTAGAAAGTTTTTGAATTATTATAAAACTTGGACTATAGTTTTGTTCTTTTGTACTTTTAACAAAATATAGTTTTATTCTTTCGTATATATTATAAAAATTTCAGATATCTATTCGAACGTCTCGTTCGTCGTTATTAGAATTGCTTAGGAAATGATTTGTTTTTACATGGATTATTGATATTTTCAATTATACACCAACTATGATTCTTTCATATAGTAAGATGAATATATATAAGAACTATAAAAATGAAATAGATATGCAGATATTTTTTTCAAAAATAAAAATGATTTAGAGAGATGTAATCAACAAATAGTTTAAATTATTGGAGTTTTAATCAGATTTTTTATGATTTGATGTGTTTATGTGAGTTTAGGGATGTTATTATTTAATATTATTTTTTTCTGTAAACCCATAAAACTAAAGATTTGGATGTTTATAATTTAAATAAAAAGACTCCTCCAAAATATATTGTAATCATTGAAAATTAATGTTAATATTTATAATAAGAGTGGATATTAAACATATTTTAAAACAGTTTTAACAATATCATTATATTTTAAAATAAATTTACAAACCTTACCCAATAACAGTCCATTTTAAAATATTTTATACTTTTTCGTTAAATAACATATAATTTATTTTTAACTCAAATTATTCCAAATACGTAATTGAATATATCTTCTAATGTGAATCTCCAAATACGTCATTAATATGTCAAATAGTTAGTTTGGATTTGTCGTTTATATGATTTGTGTTGGAAGTTGTTTTGATAAATAGCTTTAACCAGAACTCTAGTGAAAATTTTGGACAATTCAATTGTTGCAATAACCAAAAATTAAAAAAGCTTGAACTTATTTTGTTTTATGTTTTGAGCTTAAAATATATTTAGAGTTATGTGATTCAACTTTTTTTGTTATAAGAATTAATTTAATGTGTTTTTTTATTAGTTGCCTTGCGTTAAGGTTTAGAGTCTTATATTGAAAATTTAGAAGCTGATTATATAATATTATAAATAATATGAGTTAATTTATTCATTACCGATCGATTTTAAATTAAGATTTAAAAATTTCAAAATAGTATGAAAGTTTAAAACTGTTACCTCAAATAAAGTAACTTAACTAGAGCATATTGTGGCATATACAAAACATAATTATTAATCGTATCTAGAAGTTCCATTCGAGACAGGTCAGAAACCATCATTTGGCACATGTCAAAATTCCAACTAAATAATATGAGTAAATACCAATTAGTTTTCAACTGAATTACCCATAAACTTTTCAACTTCCACATTCAATGGTCGTAACAACAAGTATAAGCCTTTTAATTTCTTCGTTAGATTTTTGTTACAAATTGAAAAACTGTAAACTGTGGATTATAAATATAAAATTACAGAATATAAGCATCCGGATCCGTGGCGCAATGGTAGCGCGTCTGACTCCAGATCAGAAGGTTGCGTGTTCGATTCACGTCGGGTTCAAAACCCTGAAATTAAACCGGAAACTTTTTAGGTTATTACTCTATCGCCATATATTAATTTCAGGCAATATATGAAATGAAAAAGAGGCATAGGGATATGTTTGCAAATTTTAGGAGCCAAGAGAGGGAATTCTACAGAACAAGTCTTACTTCACTGTCGCTATGTTTTAAGCTCCACAAGCGTATCTCCCTCTCCACCCTTTTCAATTCACTTATGGAGGAATTCCCTTTTCGTTACGACTTACGAGGCATTGTTTGATTTCTTTTCTCCATCTAGTTTTTGTGGTTAGTCCATTATTGGTTTATTGTTTTACACTTCGGCATTGTTGTTTTGGATCACTGCTGTAACATACCGGTCTAAATTTAAACCAAGAGATCCACATAAATAGAAGCGACAATTCTCCTGAAACTCTAATTAACCCTAATGGCTATATAAGACGTCGTCAAAGGAGATTAGAGGCAGCCGCACATCAGAAACAAAAACAAAAAGAAATGGAGAGATTTCGACAGAGCAGAGGGGTGGAAAGTTCAGCGTTGGAGAGTCCAGGTGTTCGTGTGTACCATAGTCGGAGGAAGAGAAATCTACGCACGACAAACGATTCCAACATTCTATTAACCCAAGTTTTGAAGTGAGGTGAGGCATGATCTATGATTTTCATTATACAATTATGTATATATATTTTAATGAGTGTTTCGTTTAGGGAGAAAATTAGAGGTTGAAACCAGGTGTGCTATTAAGGTTTTAGTTAATTGTTGCAAAATGATTAATGGTGTTTTTATCAGAAAAAATAGTTAAACCTATTAGAGATTTATTAGATAATAAATAAATAAATATTAAAAAAAGAATAGGAATGCGGTGGTGTACTTGTGTGGTGTGGTGGAAGAAAAGAGTAGAAATTTTGGGTAATTTATTATTTTAAGGGAAATTATTATGTTGACCTAATTATTAAGAAAGATAAATTGTTATGTGTAGGTTTACTCGTTAAGGATATTAAATTAATTATGGTGGATTATGGTATAATAAAATGAACCATCATCAATTAATTAACTGGGGTAAATTAATATAATTATTAGATAAATATTAAACATTTAGTATAAGTAAGTATAATGGCTGAATTGATAATGTGGGAATAAATTCTGATAAATGTGATATTCACGTAACGCGGGTATGGTTTATTGGAGCAACGTTAGTTGGTTCAACTGTGTTGATGGGTGTTGGGCTACGACAACAGCGGTGTTGAGTCGTAGTTCATTAACGGGTGGCAGGCCGGAAACAACCATCGACGTGACGGGAACTCGATGTGAGCAAATAGGCGACGTGGCCGTGGTGGAAAGCCGACGTGGCTTTGGGGGTTCCAAATCCTTAAACCGATGTGGTTAGAGATGAGGAAGAATGGTTGTGACTTAGGAAAACACGTTTTAAATACATATATCTTGGTAGTATTTGTGTCAACTTTTTGTGGAATCAATCATGCTAGTTTTCTTTGCTAAATAAAGTAATTATCAAGATTATATACATACTTGTATAATGGGAATATGTGGGTAGGCGTGATCGTTCCACTGAGTAATTCTGTTACTCAAGCCTCCTTTTGGATGCAGGTGAGTTTGAGCAGTAGTGATGCCGTGACTCGGGGTGATGCTACGTTTTAGGAATTTTTAAATATTATTTATATATTTTATTTTGAATCTTGATTATCGTTGGATTTTTTTAAAAAGTTATTACCTTATGTTTTTTTTAATAATATTATAGTTGGATTGAGAGAATTCTTTTAATAAAAAGAATTATTACTTATACTTTATATGACGTTTCAAATGAATTATAAATTAAATACGAGACGATAACAAGTGTCATGTATTATGGAGACGCGTGTTACAACTGCGATTTGCTTTTCTACAAGAGAAAATTTTGCAAATGTAACGGGATGAGAATTTAACGAAGCAGTCTAGAAAAGCAGGAACAGCTAGGGGTGGATTATGTGTGAAGCTCGTCGACAGTGAAGTAGTTACGGAGGAATCCAATTGAGAATCAAACCTCCAATTTCCAAAAATGGTTTTTGGGCAAAAGGGTTTGATTCTGATGGCTGCAACCACATTGCTTCAGTGGTGGCTGGTTTTGTCATCGAGTAAAGAATTTTGATGAGTTTGAATTTGATTCTTCAGATATGGTATGGTGTGTTAGAGATCTGAGGTTTGAGGTTGGAGCAGGCTTAGTTACTGCGGATAATTGCATTGTAGTTATTTGTGTGGAATGTTTCATTGTTGAAGACAGTTCGTGCATATATGCGTAATATGGGAAATTTTCTGCTGCCATAATCCTCAGATTCATATCTCCTTCAGCTTATCATCTTGCATCAGATTGTACAATCCTTCTATGTTGCTCTAAACAAGACAAGTGTATTTGGATATATTTGTTAGAACGCGAAAAACCGGATATAAAAATCACGATATGAAAAAATGATTTACGGATCAAACGATTGAAAACCGAATTAAAAGGAAGACGAATTCGTGGAGGCGAGATTTGATCTCTTTCCTTAATTCAATAAATCTCCCGCAGTGTGGTGGTTTGATGAGATTTTGAATCCCAGGATACAACCACAATGAGACTACAATCGCAACACCCAACTGTAGAATCTACGAACAAGAATCTACGCTATACTCTCGATAAAAACTTACATTGCGTGAAGAAGAGAGGAGGAAGATCGCTGGAACGACTTTGGGAGAGAATGCGAAAAGGTTGCGGCCGAATTAGGTTAATGAGGATTTAGGCTTGTTTTTATAGCCTTAAGGGAGCGATTTTCGCAACCCTAAAACGTGGGAGGAAACCGAACCGACGAAAAAATCGTGGACGGTTAGGAGAGAAAACCGTGGGTATGGTTTAAGATTTTGACTTGGTTTTGAGTCAAAACCGTAATCAAAATTTGGCCCAAAAAGAATCTTATTGGGCCTACGGCCAAGACCCAAAACCCAAGACCCAAGACCCAAGACCCAAGACCCAAGACCCAAGAACCAAGACCCGAGACCCGAGTCCCGAGCCCCGAGCCCGAGCCCGAGCCTGAGCCCGGCCTAGCCCGGCGGCAGTGGCGGCGACGGCGGGCACGTGGCTTGGTCCCTTTTCTCTCCAACTCTTTTAAGCTACTACATAAGCTCTCCCATTTATATACTAGAGGATTTTTCCTCATGTTTCCAATGTGGGACTTTTGTCTCTCCTCATTATTTTAGCCAACAAATTTATGGCTTTTTAATGAGCCCAATGCCCATTTCTCATTCACATTCCAACAATTTTTGCAATCAATATTTGGGCTATATTACCCAATTGAACATGCAAATTTGTTCATAAAAATTGTTCCAACAATCCCCCCCACATGAATAGAAATGACTCTATACAATGCAGACTCGATAGACTCGACAGACTCTACTATCTAGACGTATTCTATAGACTAGACAGAATGACTTTCGAGAGTATAAACGAAAATTCACTGTATCTGAGTTGGTAGCATGTTTCAGCTTTGAACCACTCATTGTTAATATCTGTCGGGTTTACTCGACCAGGAGGTGAACATGATGTCTTGAACCACCCGAGCTTTGATGTAAACCGAGACAATAGGTATAACACAGTTTCATTTCTCGTAGAACTATGTTCTCTATTGTGTCCATTGTGGCCGTGGACTTGCCTGGTTAATCATGAGTGAACTTGGAGAATATAGCCTTTCCTTTATTCTCCTAGAAACGGCCCCATTTCACACTCATAAGGTGATTCGCCATTAGCTTTGTTTTAAGGAGCATCCTGTAATACTCCACTTATATGTCAAAACTATGGTCTCAAATCATTAAAAGCAATGCTTATCCTACACATACAGGTAACAACACTGTTTATCATCCTAGGAACTGGGTATAGACGTAAGTCTCACAGTATTTTTTGAGATTCCGTTTGATTTAGTTGTCTCTTTGAACCTACATCTTGGGATCTCCAATCACGTAGGTGGGGTTTCCATCAAACTTCATCTTTATTCATAGGCTTTAAACCCATTCCTCTTGATGATTGTACGACTTGATCTCGAGCTAAACCTTTAGTAAACGGATCCGCTAGGTTATCAGCTGATTTGATGTAATCTACCGTGATTACACCACTTGAGATTAAGTGCCTAATGGTTTTATGTCGTCTTCGTATATGACGCGATTTACCATTATACAGATTGTTCAATGCCCGAGCAATAGCTGATTGACTATCACAATGTATACGTATTGCTGACACTGGTTTTTCCCACATCAGGATATCTTCCAAAAAATTACGAAGCCATTCTGCTTCTTCTGCAGCTTTGTCTAAAGCTATGAACTCGGATTCCATGGTTGATCTAGCCAACAGAGTTTGTTTGGAAGATTTCCAGGACACTGCTGCACCACCAAGTGTAAAGATATATCCACTCGTGGATTTTGAGTTTTTGGAGTCGGATATCCAGTTCGCATCACTGTATCCTTCCAAAACTTTGGGTTCTCTACCATAGTACAACCCATAATCTTTTGTATAACGTAGGTAGTTTAATACTCTAGTTATAGCTTTCCAATGATTATGTCTTGGATTACTCGTGTAGCGACTTAGTACATTTACCGAGTGTGCCAGATCGGGTCTAGTACAGTTTATTAAGTACATCAAGCTTCCGATCACGCGTGCATACTCTAGTTGTGACACCGCTTCACCCGAATTTTTGGTCAAATGAAGTTGAGGGTCGATAGGAGTTTTTGCACTTCCATTTGAGTAGTTCTTAAACCGCTCAAGAATCTTCTCAGCATAATGAGTTTGGGATAGGATGATTCCTTCAGAATGTCTATTTATCTTGATTCCTAGAATGACATCCGCTAATCCCATATCTTTCATGTCAAACTTTCCACTAAGCAAACTCTTAGTTTGATTGATCATGTCTTTATTGCTACCAATGATAAGCATATCATCCACGTATAAGCATAACAGAATATACCCATTTGGCGTATTTTTGACATAGATACACTTATCACATTCATTTATGCTGAAACCATTTGACATCATTACATTATCAAATTTTTCATGCCATTGTTTAGGAGCTTGTTTGAGTCCGTACAATGACTTTACAAGTCTACACACTTTGTGTTCTTGACCAGGGACGACAAACCCTTTAGGTTGTTTCATATAAATCTCTTCTTCTAAATCACCATTTAGAAAAGCAGTTTTTACATCCATTTGATGTATTTCCAAGTCCCTCAATGCTGCGATGCTTATCAGCATTCTTATTGAAGTTATTCTTGTTACTGGAGAATAGGTGTCAAAGAAATCCAAACCTTCTTTTTGTCAGAATCCTTGCACCACAAGTCTAGCCTTGTACTTCTCTATTGAGCCATCGGTTTTCAATTTTGTTTTGAAAATCCATTTACACCCTAATGCCTTAGAGCCTTATGGTAGATCGGTTATCTCCCATGTATGGTTTTGCATAATGGAGTCGATCTCACTATTCACAGCTTCCTTCCAAGAAGGCGCATCAGGTGTAGACATGGCTTCGGTGAATGTTCTCGGTTCATTCTCTAAGAGAAAGACCATCAAGAAATCATCACCAAAAGATTTTTCCTTACGAGCTCTTTTGCTTCGTCTAGGTTTATCTTCAATATTTTCTACTTCAGTTATTGAAGTACCAGATGTGCTTGCCTTATTTGTGGAGGTGATTGCATCACTCTCTTCACGTGCTCGTTTCGGATGTTTATCCTTACACGGAAATACGTTTTCAAAAAATGTTGCATTTTTGATTTCATAATCGTATTGACATGGATATCTGATATATCTGATTTATCTACCAGAAACCGATAAGCACTACTATTGTGTGCGTATCCTATGAATATACAATCCACAGTTTTAGGTCCAATTGTGACCTTTTTAGGAGGAGTACTGCTACTTTTGCTAGGCACCCCCACACTTTCAAGTATTTGTACGAAGGTACAATACCTTTCCACAAATTATACGGCGTTTTGCCGGTTGTTTTGTGTGGTATTTTGTTGAGGATATAATTTGTGGTGAGCAATGCTTCCCCCCCCCCCCACAGGTTCTGGGGTAACCCAGATTCCTACAACATTGCATTCATCATTTCTTTCAGAGTTCGGTTTTTACGTTCTGCAACTCCGTTAGATTCTGGTGAGTAGGGAGCTGTTGTTTGATGGATAATGCCATTTTCTTGACAAAATGCATTAAACGGTCCATCATATTCGCCTCCTCTATCGCTTCTAACTATTTTAATAGTTTTCTTAAGTTGATTTTCAACTTCGAGCTTGTACTCTTTAAATTTTTGTAGGGCTTCATCCTTACTACGTAACAAATATACGTAACAATATTTTGTACAATCATCAATGAATGTCACAAAATACTTTTTACCACCTCTAGTTTGTATGTTTTTCAAATCGTATAAATCAGTGTGTATTAATGCTAGAGGTTCAGTAGTTCGTTCAACATGAGGTGATGGAGTTTTTGTGAGTTTTGCTTCAACGCATATCTCACACTTGTCTTTACTTATTTTGTATTTTGGAATTAGGTTCAAATTAATCAATCGTTGCATCGATTTATAATTCACATGTCCTAATCTTTCATGCCATAAATTAAAAGACTCAACCAAATAAGCAACTGGTTTCTTATTCATTGCAACATTGGAAAAAGTAGGAACATCATTGTTTTTGAGAATTGTCATTACACACATTTTGATCAGTCCTCTCTTAACATACCCTTTTCCCAAGTACACCCCATTCTTCCTAAGAACCAATATGTCGGACTCAAAGTTGATGGCGAATCCATGCTTGCTCATCAATGTCCCGGATATGAGGTTCTTCCTCATGTCTGGCACGTGCTTTACATTGGTGAGAGTGACTTCGTGTCCAGATGTCAGCTTCAGCACCACTTTGCCGTGATCTTCAATCCTGGAAAAAGCCGTGTTTCCCATCATCAACTGCTCCTCGGACTTGTTCTTCATATAAGAACTGAACATATCTCGATCAATGCAGATGTGAGTGGTTGCTCCAGTATCATAGAACCACTCCCTAGGGTTTTCCTCAACCATGTTTGCCTCAGTGACCACCGCACATAGGTCAGCTTCAGTCAGATTGGCTTGAGCTTTTCCCTTTGCCTTGCTGCAACACTCCGAGGACTTGTGCCCTTTCTTACCACAATGATGACAACTCCCAGAGAATTTCTTCGGGTTACCTTGCTTCTTAAAGCTTGTGGAGGTTTGAGGTGCGACCTTGTTAAACGCATGTTTATTAGGTCCATTGTTGTTTGCCACAACCTTGCCTTTGCCCTTTCTTGCGTATTCGGCTACATTCGCATTATGATCGAGATGGTAATCTGATCTGCGATGTGTTGACTCAATTTGCAACCTGGAAATTAAGTTTGACAACGTCAAAGCCTTTTGCTTGTGGTCGAGATAGTTTTTGAAATCGACCCAACCGGGAGGTAGCTTCTCAATAAAGCAATTCACAGTGAATGTCTCACACAGCTTCATTCCCTCATCGGTTAACTCTTGGGATATCATTTGCAGTTCATGAACTTGCTCCATGATGGGCCTTGAGTCCACCATTTTGAAGTCAAGAAATTTCTTAACTGCATATTTCCCAGAGCCTACGTTGAAAGACTTATACTTCTTTTCCAAGGCATCCCAGAGATCTTTGGAAGTTTTGACCTCACTATACACATTGAACAGTTGGTCCACTAGGCGGCTTTGAATGTAGCCTCGACACAAGTAGTCTCCATGGTTCCACGACTCAACACTAGCAAGAGCTCATGGATCAGTATTCCCCGGAGGTAAGACAGGCTTAACCTCGGTGAGATACTTCTCCAATTTCAAAGTGGTCAGAAAGAAGTGCATCTTTTGCTGCCACGTCTTAAAATTGGACCCATCAAATTTGTCTGGCGTAAGTCCTGCACTTATAGCGCTAGGCACAAACGGGACATCAGATAAGGATGAACCAAGTGGTAGACCACTCCCAATCTGGGGCGTCACCTCACTTGCGCTAATCCCATCATTTGCACCTCGGGATGTGGTATCAACAGGCACGTAAGCAGTTTCGTTAGCCATTTCAGATGAATTTGTTCAAATATAAAAGAAACAGAATCAATATGGATAACAAACAAATGCGACAGCAATATAATCGATTTTAAAAATCGTTAAAATTGTGTTCTGCGGAAATTTGCTTAAAAAAGCATTCCGAGAATTCGCTCAAATTTCTGCGGATATCACAATTTTTTTTTTTCGATATTCTACGAAATTTCAGAAAAATATTTTGACTCCTTTATGAATCAGAAATATTTTTTTTTCTCTTTCAGAAACCCTAACAGGCGTTTCTATAAATATATATATATATATTTTAAAATAATATATTCGTGAAACCCTAATAGGGGTTTGTAGAATAATATTTTTTTAGGTTTCGCGAAACTCGCCGTTAGGCCTTCGCGGAAACCGTTTGACAAAAATATTTAGATCGTTTTAGGTTTTGAAACTTTCCACTGAATCGTTATAAAACGTTCGTAGAACTGTTTCAGATCATCACAAAAAAAGATTGAAAACGTTTATTAAATCGATTCCGATCGATTGAAATAATGTGAAAACGTTTATTTGGGAGATCGCTGGAACGACTTTGGGAGAGAATGCGAAAAGGTTGCGGCCGAATTAGGTTAATGAGGATTAAGACTTGTTTTTATAGCCTTAAGGGAGCGGTTTTCGCAACCCTAAAACGTGGGAGGAAACCGAACCGACGAAAAAATCGTAGACGGTTAGGAGAGAAAACCGTGGATATGGTTTAGGGTTTTGACTTGGTTTTGAGTCAAAACCGTAATCAAAATTTGGCCCAAAAAGAATCTTATTGGGCCTACCGAGACCCGAGATCCGAGACCCGAGCCCGGCCCGGCCCGGCGGCGGCGGCACGCGCGTGGCTTGGTCTCTTTTCTCTCCAACTCTTTTAAGCTACTACATAAGCTCTTCCATTTATATACTAGAGGATTTTTTCTCATGTTTCCAATGTGGGATTTTTGTCTCTCCTCATTATTTTAGCCAACAAATTTATGGCTTTTTAATGAATCCAATGTTCATTTCTCATTCACATTTCAACAATTTTTGCAATCAATATTTGGGCTATATTACCTAATTGAACATGCAAATTTGTTCATAAAAATTGTTCCAACAATATTTGGGAGTGAGATTGTTGCCTTTTTCTACTGAGATGAGTTGGTGTTTCGATGGGAATGCTTCATCACGAAGATTCAACAGATTTTATACAATAAAATATGGATGAAAACTACATAGCATATTTGTCTGGATAATTTCCAATTCCAGCGTCGTGCCATCTTCTAACTCTAATGCTGAATTCTGCCTTCTTTCAAAGTCACCAAGCAGCTCCAAAAATGGAAAGTTTTGCAGCTGGTACACTTTGGGCCTTTGTTACAAAGCGTATAACATATCATGAGACTCATGGACTTTAGTCATCATCTTTTGTTGGTCTTTTGCAATTCTTTCTCAAATCATTAGCTTCTTTATAATAACTTCAGTATTTTGCAAATTTACAATGTTATCAACCGAAAGTGATAAATCACATTTTTTCACTAGACATAAAACACTTTAAATGTCAAAATTCGTACGTATTTTCCAAACTTTTTGTACTTTATTTATATAAATTACTACTATCTTTATTGCTTAATTTTTTTAACTTGGGTTCGAACCACATTAGTTCCCTAATCGCATTCACAATGAGCAATATAAAAATAAAAAAGTGGGATCCATTCTTGAAATCCTTTGATTAAATCAAACGGTGTAGAGAGGAGTTGTGTCCATGATATTCATGGTGGACGGTGACTTTACATACCATTTTCTTTCTTTCTTTCTTTCTTTCTTTCTTTCTTTCTTTCTTTCTTTCTTTCTCTATCTTTCTTTCTTTTTAGGCTTTTATAAACAACATTGTCAATAATTCTCTAATCAGGAAAAATCCATATCAAAATCCACTTAAATTTCTAGATATTCATAAAAATTCTGTGAAATTATGTATAAACAATTTTTCAAATAAAAACATTTAGAAAATTAAAGAATGACTAGTTATCTATTTACTTTTCATTATTCAATTTATAAAAGTATAAAATTATTTAGTTATAAACCATAATATTAATCGTATCATAAATATCAAGTAACTTTAACTAATGTAACTAAGTATTGTAAATAAAGAATGCATCTATATTTCATCAAAATTTATAGAACTTTTAGAAACAAAAAGAGCTTCTTCCCATTATTTTAATTGCCCATTTGATCTTATAATGGTCATTAATATTTAATTGTCATTGTTGTATTTATTATATTCGTTGGAAATATCAATAGAAAAACAAACAAGAAAGAAAAGTCTAGTCAACAAGAAGGAAGAAAACAATTAGGCATAAGCAATAATATTCCTCCTCTCCCTTTCTTTGATCATTTCACTAACCAATAACCATTATAGACACAAATTAATAAAAACTATACAATATTAAATCTCATAACTCTCATCTTCTTCTTTTTTATAAGTTCCTTCAAAAATAGAGGAAGAATTTTTATTTTTATTTTATGAAAAATTTACAAAATAAAAGGTAGTAAAAAGGCCATTTTATATATACAAGAAAACTTTCTCGCTCTAAACCCTCAGTTTCTCTCTCTTGCCTTTTTCACAGCCATTTATTAGATTCCTCTTTTCTAGAGTTCTAATGGATTGTATTAGACTGATAGCTCAAGGAACCGAAAAAGAGTAATAAAGGATAAACAAATTATCTATTGCAAATTCTTGGTTTCATCTTTTTAATCTTCAGGAGTTGTTCTTGTTTTTGGAAGGTTTTTTTGTAGATTTTTTTTCTTCTCTATTTCCCCGAATTTTCACATAGGAATTTTTCTGGGTTTCATTTGTTTTTGTGCAAGAAAAAACCTTTTCTGGGGTTTTCTTTCTCTTTTGCAGAGAGAAGTCTCTTAATAATTAATACTCTGGTCTTTTATATTCTATTTGTAGCTCAATATTAAACAAAATTCATAAATTTAAATTTCTTTCCAAAAAATTCTTTCTTTTGTCTTTACAAATTGAAACTTTCTTCTGAAACTATAATTTGATTCTGTAAAGAGAGAGAGAGAGAGATTATGGGGAAGCAAGGGCCTTGCTATCATTGTGGAGTTACAAGTGAGTGTCTCCAATTTCGATACGATGATGATAAAATTTGTATGTTTTTTTCTGGGTGAGATGCCCTTTTTCTGGGAAATTGATTTGATTACAGGTTTTTTATATGCTTATTTTAACAATTATTGAAAAGATACAGCAAAGCCTTCCTGGACTGAAGAACATAAATGAGCATTTGGGAATTATTTTCATTTAACATTATATATTTGGTTTAGTTTTGTTCAATGACCTTAAGGACACTACTTCATCTCTGTTTGTGAGTCCACTGTGTTGTTGTTCTCACCTGATTGGAATCAATGAAGTAGACAGAAAATTTGGGATCTGAATTTATGTGTTTCTGTAAAGAAAGAGTTAAATTTAGTTTTGGAATAGCTCTTGTTGATGCTTAATGACTTGAGGATGTTTGGTATTAGAGTTCATTGTTCTTTACTGGGTATAAGTTTTGAAATGAAAGTGTGGTTGATTTGGACTCTGAATCTGCTGGTCTAAATCACAATTTCAGTGTTGTGTGATGAAGAACTCATATGCTAAGTGTTAATTTAAAATATCCATTGCGAATTGAGAATGTTTGTTCTTCCAGTAGGTGTTCATAATTTTCAAAACTGTTGAAACAGGCACACCTCTGTGGCGAAACGGTCCTCCAGAGAAGCCGGTGCTGTGCAATGCGTGTGGATCGCGCTGGAGAACAAAGGGAACACTTGTGAACTACGCACCGCTTCATTCTCGTGCTGATGGTGATGAGAACGAGGATCACCACAGGTTTCAAAGAACGAAAAGCATTTCTTTAAGCAATAAGAACAAAGAAACAAAGATGCTCAAGAGGAAAGCAATTCAAGATAACATCACAATTAAGAGACCGCTCTTGGGATTCAACAATAGTTTGAAGAGGGCTGTGGTAGAGGAGGATGCTAGTAATCGATCGAGTTCTGGTTCTGCTATATCGAACTCTGAGAGCTGTGCATGGTTTAGCAGTGCAGATGGGAGTGAGTTAACAGGTTTGATTACTTTGTTATTCTTTGGTTTGAGCAAAAATATGGGATTAAAAAAACCAGCTCCTTAGTGTCCTTGCAAACTTTTCTTTTCAGGTCCATCTCAGTCTAACGCGTGGGACACAACTGTTCCCTGCAAGAGGAGGACGACGGGTGTGGGCCGTCCAAAGTCATCTTCTGTTGAAAAGCTCACAAAGGACCTTTACAATATTCTACAAGAGCAGCAATCGTCGTGTCTCTCAGTTTCATCAGAGGAAGATCTTCTTTTTGAAAATGAAATGCCAATGGTCTCTGTTGAGATTGGACATGGTAGTGTTCTGATGAGGAATCCTCACTTGGGTGCTCGAGAAGAGGAGTCTGAAGCTAGCTCGATCTCTTCGGTTGAGAACAAATATTCCATCAGTGAGGCATACTCACATTCCGTGAAGCGTGTTGAAATTGGAGCAGAGTCTGTTGGACAAGCAATAAACCAAATGCAGATCAAGAAGTATAATTTTCTTCGATATATCTTCCAGAAATTCTGTACATTAGCCCACATTCTAGTCAAGAGAGTTAACAAAAAAAAATGGCTTTCTTTTCCATTGTTGGCAGGACCAAGCCTCAAACTGAAAGAGTGCATGTTCTGGGGAGCCATTCACCACTCTGTAGCATAGATTTGAAGGTAACTTTTAACTCACCAGATCTGTTCAATAGGTTCTGCCAATGGAAGTCAAATTAATCAAATGCCGCTGTGACAATGGCCTAAGTATATATAACTTATTGCAGGATGTTTTCAACTTTGATGAGTTCAGAGATCAATTCACAGAGGAAGAACAGAAGAAACTGAAAAAATTACTTCCTGATATTGACTCTGTTAACCTTCCTGATAGGTTTGAACAGCATTGACTTTAGAAAAACAAAAAAGAACTTCAACCAAACAATATTTCTGAACTCAGATATTTCTTTAATCCTAATCCTTCATGTTTTACTTTTGCAGCCTCAGAATGATGTTTGAAAGTGCTCAGTTTAAAGAGAACTTCTCTTTGTTTCAACAACTCATTGCGGGTGGTGTCTTTGAATTGTCTTCGTCCTCTGGGGCAAAACTTGAAGACATCAGGACGCTTAAGAAGCTTGCTTTGACTGATTTTAACAAATCTCGTATGGTGGAAAGCTATTACCTCCTGAAGGTTCGGCTCACTCTTATTGAGACACTGATGTAATAATAACATGTGGCCAAAGGTTCATAGATATACTTCTGCAGGAACGAGAAAAAGGGACCGCAAATTCTGTTACTACAACTTCAAGAAGCTCAAACCCAAATGTACCTAAAAATATCGTAACCACTAAGAGACACTTTGAAAGTGAAACCCAATTGATGCCAGGTCAGTCTTAAGGACGTTTTATATCAGTCTTTTTCTTTTCTTTTTCCTGTGTTTTGTTGATCTTATTGTTCTGGTTACAGAGTCAAGGGGGATTATGCGGAGCCCCAAAAGGGTGATGAAGATGAAAGAAAGCCATGAAGACAAAGTTACGACAGAGACCAATGTCACATGCTTCACCCCAAGAAGCTTGGCTTCTGTGTTTGCGCAAGAAAATGGCTCTGCGATGTTTGGTTATGAAGGTAATTGCAGTTCTGATCAAGATATCCTACTTCAGGACTTGCCGTCAAATGGGTCGTTTCCTCAAGCAGAACTACTTCACCAACTCTGAGGGGACAAAGCTGCTCTCTTTAACTCTCTTTATTGTCTGAGATGTATGAGAGAGTCTTAGGGTCTCTGAGGAAACGACCAAATGAGGTTTCGGCTTTAGAAATTGGAGTATGCAGACATGAAAGGAAGGTTTTTTATTATTGGAGTCTTTGAAGGTTAAGTTTATACTCTAAAGGCTGAGTCTTATAATATATACATATATACATAATGCCTCTTCTCTTAAGTCTCTTTCAATGAACTTTTAAACTTGAAAGTTCCATTTTTTTTCCTTGGAATTTTAGTTTCTGCGTTTCTTCTTCTTTTGAATAGGATGAGAAGATCATGTAAAACCCAAATGCATAAAATGAAGTAAATAAGTAATTTATTAGATTTTTGGGATTAGTGTAACAATAAACAAAAATTGTCAAATTCTAATAAGAGAACAACTGACAAAAATAATAATATTTTGAGTTTGTATTTTAAATATATCATTTTTATTTTAAATTTATAAAAATAATATAAATTTAATATTAAAATACTTTAAAATATAAAAAAAATCGTAAATTGAAAAAAACTCAAACATAATATCTAAATATATTAATAATTTATTTATAATAAATATTTATTTTTAAAAAATAATTTGTGTTATTTTTAAAATTTTAAATTTAAACTGTTAAATTTGAAACATAACTTATATGTTATTTTATAATATTACTCAAACTAAAAATAAATTAGTTTTACATTTGCAGTTTAATAGACGTGGTTATAAATTAAGTTATGCTATAAATTTTAATAATTTTAATTTATCATATTAATAATTTTTTATTATTTTCTTTTCTGTATTTATAAAATTGTGCATATGATTTTGAAAAACATAATTAATAAAATAGGTTTTGAAAATATTATTCCTATACATTTATTTACTAAGCGAACTCAAAATTGTACTATATAAATATATTTTAATCAATCAATTTAAATTAGACAAAAATTTAAAATTAAAATATATATTAAACTGGGATTGGGGATTTAGTCTAAATTTACTTCTCTAATTCCTTCATGCAAACAAAAAAAGGCTAACGTGGCGTATTTTTTGCTCAACCGTATAAAAGCGAATACGTGTCACATCTTCACAATATATCGTCGTTCTCACTCTCTCTCTCCCGCCAACCTCTCTCTCCCTCTCTAATCTTTTTCTCTCTCAATCAAACTAATTAGTGATTCTGATTTCTCAATCGAGAAAATACGAAGCAATGAATTTGGGTATTTGAATTTGATCCGTAAAGGTTATTAATTCTGAACCTCGATTTTTGTTATTTTTGAAATTTGTTTCGTGGCCTCGTGGGACTGGGAGTAATTTTTATGCGAAAAAGATAGCGATGGGTTCAAAGAGGAAAACACCGCCTGGGATTTTGCTTCTGAGGAGAATCAGAGGAAGAAACTGGAGCCCAAAGACGTTTCGGTACGCGATTTTGTTGATTACTTTCATAGCGTATGCGTGTTATCACGCCTCTCGAAAACCAAGCAGCATAGTTAAAAGCGTTTTGCACTCAGACTCGAGCTCTAAGCCACGGCAAGAACACAACAGCAACAAAAACAAGGACTATCCATGGCCTGTGGGTAACTTGTTTGTGAAGAAACAAACTGAAACAGATTGGATTCCGTTGCGTAAGTCTAAAGGATGGGAACCGTTTAATGGGAAACACGGTACGTCGATGTTGGGAGAGATCGATGTGGCGTTTCTTGCTTGTTACTCATTGGGAATGTATGTCGCTGGACATTTGGGTGATACTTTGGATCTGAGATTGTTTCTGACTTGGGGAATGATTGGGAGTGGGTTTTTTGTTGGGCTATTCGGTATGGGTTATTTCTGGAACATTCATGCGTTTTGGTTCTTTCTGGTAATGCAAATGGCGGCTGGGTTGTTTCAAGCGACAGGATGGCCATCTGTTGTGGCTGTGGTAGGGAATTGGTTTGGGAAGAGGAAGAGAGGTCTTATAATGGGGATTTGGAATGCTCATACTTCAGTTGGCAACATTTGTGGTTCGTTGATTGCTGCAGGTGTTCTTGAGTATGGTTGGGGATGGTCTTTTATAGCACCTGGTTTTATCATGTCTTTAGGAGGATTTCTTGTTTACTTGTTCTTAGCTGCGTATCCTGAGGATGTTGGGTTTCCAGATATCAATTGTAATTCCGGTAAGTTCATTAAATCGAACCGAAACATTCAAGTAGACGAAGAAGATGAAGGTTTAGAGGCAAATGTTCAAGGCCAAGGAGAAGAGTCGGGTTCAGACAATAAAACAAGTGTTGGGCTTTTGCAAGCTTGTATGATTCCTGGTGTTATACCGTTTGCAATGTGTCTCTTCTTCTCGAAGCTGGTCGCTTACACGTTTTTGTACTGGTTACCGTTTTATCTGAGCCAAACATGTAAGTTTTAATAAGTTAATCTCGGCTAGGAAAAAAAAACAGTTTAAGAAAATGTTCTTATTTGCAGCTATTGGTGGAGAGTACATGTCTGTGAAAACAGCAGGAAATCTCTCCACTCTATTTGATGTTGGAGGCATTGTAGGAGGGATTCTTGCTGGTTACGTTTCAGACAAATTCAAAGCAAGAGCTACCACTGCAGCAATGTTCATGTACGCTGCAATTCCAGCAATCCTTGTGTATCATTCCTATGGTGGTGTCTCTCAGACAATCAATGTTCTCCTCATGATGGTTGCTGGTTTGTTTGTCAATGGCCCTTATGCACTCATCACAACCGCAGTCTCAGCGGATCTCGGAACTCACAAGTCTTTACAAGGCGATTCAAGGGCGGTTGCGACTGTTACTGCAATTATTGACGGGACTGGATCTGCTGGTGCAGCTTTGGGTCCTCTTTTGACAGGGTTTCTTTCAACCTTGGGTTGGCAAGCTGTGTTCTACATGTTGGTCCTTGGAGCTCTTTGTGCTGGGTTGCTTTTGACCCGTCTTGTTATTACTGAAATTAAAGAGAAACTTGGATATGTTGTTGAAGGTAATAACCAAATCTCTTTTGAGTTTTGATTTTTCAGGTGAACATTGCAGAAACATTGATCCGACTTTTCCTTTGTTTTGTTTTGCTAGTTCCTGCGTCTGAACCATTGTTGGGCAATAGAAGATGATGGAGAAAGAGCAGCGGTAGAGTCAGTGTGAGCAGAATCCATTGTTTGCGCAAAGAGTTCTATTCTCTTATATGAGTAAAAATTTGCAAAAGGAACTTACAGTTCGTTGTATTTTGTGTTTTGTTTTGGTAATGTGAATCTGTTTTCTTTATCGTAACGAGTGAAGGAATTGGCGTACAGCTTTCTTCATCTTTTTCTTCTCTGTTTTCTACGACACTTGAAGCAATCTTTGCATGGTGTTTCGTACTTGTAAGAGGAAACTAATATGAGTTTTTCAGGTGAAACTTTGAGATCTTCTATGATTATCCTTCGAAGCTTCTCGTTTTCTTCCATTATTTCATCAATGAGTTTCTCATGTCTCATCACCTACACAATCACTCCCGTTGATATATAACAAGCGAAGAATAAAATCCAATAAAGAATGTAACAAAAAAAAGAAATTAACTTGAAGTCAAGAACCAGACATTACCATCTGAAGCATTAAGCTCTCTGATTCTAATTGTGTGACCTATCAAATGCCATTAGACAAAGGAAGTTCAATGACAGTTACGGATATATAAAAACCACACCAAAACATTCAGTTCAGTGGCATAAATCGTTACCTGTCGTTCATCTGTATTTGTGTCCCGTTGATTCAGAATCGGGTTGTCAAGAAAACTGTTGATCACTTTCTCAGTTCGAGTACCAAACGTTCTTGAATCGATCGAGGAAACACTGTTCTTGTAAGATGTTTTTGTGTCCACATGTTTCTTCAGAGATTGAGACGCCTGGTCTACTATATCGGATTCACTTGAGATGGTTTCACTCGTTCTTCTGAGTTTTATCATCAAGTTGGATGCAGTTCCCTTTGCAGATTCAAACTCATGGTTAATGGGAATGAACAAATTGATTATTAAGGACATTTGTTGAGAGACTGGGGCTTACCATAATAGAAGCTTGAAGCTTTTGTATGGCACCCGGTTTCACTGCAATGCCTGTAAATGATAGGTTTAAAGTTAATGATGATACGAAAGCGATAGTTCAAACAAGCAATTCAAGGAATACTTTGGAACAAATAATTCACTTAATAAGGGAAACACACCAATTCCAAAACCATGACCGAAGCCAACGCCACAGCCAACACCTGCTTTAATGTTCCTAGCTCCCAGCTTCCTCAACTAAGATAGTCGAAGTACACAACCGGATTCACAAGAGCATAATGCGGGAACATGAAAAACAGAATGAACAACAGTGACTAGAGAAATCGAGAAAACAAAAAAATTTCTACTGTACAGTGTCATTCACGTGGAGCGTGACCCCTGAAAATGCATTGGTTGCTCCTCTGGCTGCACTCATAACTTCCCCTAGCATTGGAATACTACCTGATACGTAAAATAATAACAAAACTATACGAATTAGTGAACTCACAATTAGCAAAGTAATGACACACGGTTCTCGACTACGAATGATAACTTAATTCTGTTCTCATTTCTGAGCAACAAAGATTAGAATCCTCATCTCCAATTAGAGAGATAGATTGGTTTTGGATGCAATCCGAATTAGATATATCAAGAAATCAAGCAGACTATAACTACAGGAACCTCCATGCGCGCTGAAGATGACAATAATCCCCAGTCGCAGCAACGCACTAAGACTTAAATCAAACTACCATAATATTGATTTCAATAACAACAACAACCCAGACTGCTTAGTTTCAGTTAATATATTCGACATTCAGGGTCTCATCAGTCCTCACACCACAGAAACGCAGCAAAAGGAAAGAAAGTATACCGAGATTCAAAGGTGCACCACTCCCGATCCCAACTCCACAACCTACGCCAAATCCCGTGAAGACTTGAAGAGCTTTGAAAGCAAAAGGATTCTCAATTTTCATTCCCCCAGTAGAAAACCCTAATCCTTCCTTCTTCATCACCACACCATTGCTGCTGATGCTTCCGCTGCGGCCTCTTCCGCTTTCTTCCATCTCTTTCTCTCTCGCTAAGCTAGGATACGATAATGAATGCTCCAGAAGCTAAGAATCTTTCACTGCTTCTATTTCCCGCCTGTTTTCCATTGCCTTAGTTACCGAGCTGTTGTGTGAGACAGTGAGAGAGACTGAAATGAGAGAGAACACAGAAGACGATTAAGAGTTTAAACGTAAGCCAACTTCCCCTGCTCGATATATAATGGGCCTTACTATTAAGCTTTCTCACTAGGCCCATATTTTTTGTTTTGTCATTCACTAGGCCCATATTTTTTGTTTTGTCACTCACTAGGCCCATATGTTGTAAACACAAAATAACTAATAACACATGTAAATGGAGTAAAATAACATTATTTAAAAAAATTCTAAATATAATAATAATCATTTAAATTTTTAAAAATAACATAAATTTAACAGTAAAATAAATAAAAACATTTTTCTAATAAGAAAACTTTAATCCTAAATTATAAAAAATAAATTCAAATATTATGTTTTAATTTTACATATAATTTATTTAAAATAAATCATTATTTTAACCTAATATTGGTGTTATTTTAAAATTTTAATTTTTAATATATTAGATTTAAAAATACTAATTTTGGGATATTATTTAAAAATAAACATAAAAGGCTGTTTTTTATTGATTCTGCAGTCTAATGCTATATTAACATATCGAAGCAAAACGATGTCCCATCATCAACGACATCGAATCTAAGCAAAAGTCGACTGGCCCAACTGTTTGTTCCATTGTTACCTTAAGATATGTGTTGATTATTTTCTTAATGCTGTGGAAAAACTCTATGACACATAAATTTTCTCAAAATAAAAGTGACAAGAAAGTAAAAAGAAAAAGCTTTAATCCAAAAAAAGAAGTAAAACGAAAAATTGAAACTTTCTACCCCACGCATCTTCTGGGTTCGCGTTGACACGTCAGCAATTTAACTAAAAGAGGCAAACATCGTTGTGGGTCTTTCTCATTTCATAACCACGTCGTCGACACAAAGCAATCGTTTCCGTCTCTCTTTTAGTCTCTCCTCACCGACGAAGATCGCGGCCTGTTTATCGACGGCATCTCGTTTTACTTTTTACCGGTAGATCGATCAAGCTGCGAGATCAACCATGAATCCTGAATAGTAAGAGCCTTCTTTTTTCTCATATCGTTCAGATCGATTAGCGCCTTTTCTAATTTCTGTAACGTGTTCTGTGTTCTCTTGGATTTTCTTTGAGCAATTCGTTAGCAGGAGATTCACTGAATAAATCGTTAATGTTTTCATTGATGGCGGCTTTGTTATTCCGTTACTCGATTTGGACTCACGTTTCGTTTATCGTATTTTGATTAGATCTAGAAAAAATGGCTGAGATCTGTTGTTTCTCTTGAATTCACAGACGGATGGTGTGAAACCATAGTCGATTTGGAATTATGGGGATTAAGTTGGCGCTTTGAATTTCGGAATTACTTACTCGCATGCTGTGAAAAAAGTGCCGATTAGAAATTCTATGAGCTTCTCTTGTTTTACAAGATGTGTCTTTAACTCTTTATCTAGCTGAAGAAATTATCATTTACGTGTGTCTTATGCTTCTTGCTATTATTATTTTCAGTGACTATTTGTTCAAGCTTTTGCTCATCGGTGATTCTGGTGTTGGAAAGTCATGCTTGCTTCTAAGGTTTGCTGTAAGTAATTAATTGCATATCTCTTGCTCTTTCTCTTTATTTGACATAACTTTTTCTGGGCCCTTAAGGAATCAGAACATACAATTATCATATCACCTGGTTGATCATTAAGCTCTTGCTCAGCTTGTGCCTCTGTAATATTGAATACACAAATAGGCTTCTCTATTAATTGCCATTTGTTGCTTTTTATTTAAGTGGTGTCTCAATTTTTTTTTGTAATGTGCAGGATGATTCCTACCTGGATAGCTACATCAGTACCATTGGTGTTGACTTTGTAAGTCTCTTCCCTTTGTCAATTCTTAATGCTTGAATCACAAAGTTTTTTTTTTTAATTTTGTAATGTTGTTTTGCAGAAAATCCGCACAGTTGAACAAGATGGAAAGACCATCAAACTCCAGATTGTAAGTTGTCTTGGCTCGTGTCAGCGTCACAATTACTTTCAATTTGCTTGCGCATATAATCACTCTCCTCGTTTTACTATCACCAATTATGCAGTGGGATACGGCAGGCCAAGAGCGTTTCAGAACGATCACTAGCAGTTACTACAGAGGAGCTCATGGAATAATTGTATGCTCATTATATCACTGGAATTTTTGGCATCCATTCAGCGAGATTGAACTGTTTTTTTTTTCATTTTTGTCAGGTCACGTATGATGTAACGGATGAAGAAAGCTTCAACAACGTCAAGCAATGGCTAAATGAAATCGATCGCTATGCCAGTGAGAATGTGAACAAGTTACTGGTCGGGAACAAGTGTGATCTCACATCACAAAAAGTTGTATCCACTGAGACAGCCAAGGTAATACAACACCTCAATATGCTTTACAAGTTCGTCACAGTTAAGGTTCTTTGACGTTCTTATCTTCAGGATTTGCTGTAATGTTTGTTCTGCCAACACAGGCTTTCGCAGATGAACTTGGGATCCCATTCTTGGAAACAAGTGCCAAGAATGCTACCAATGTCGAAGAAGCTTTCATGGCCATGACTGCTGCAATCAAGACAAGGTAACCTACCATTCATAAGCTCGACATCAAGCTCATTCACTAGCTTACATTTGTAAACCAGCTTTAATCGGGTTATGTCTTGCAGAATGGCGAGCCAACCAGCAGGAGGGTCCAAGCCACCAACTGTTCAGATTCGAGGACAACCTTTAAACCAGCAGTCGGGATGCTGCTCCTCTTGATTTAGTAACACTAGCCATATATTATAATTCGTTTGATCGTAAGAACAACGTTGCTCTTCCTAATCTTTATGTATTTGGTATTTCAAGTCCAAAGGCTTTTAAATTCTTTGTAATGGTATGTGGAACAATAAACAACTTTAGTAAAGTTTCTCAAGTTTATCAAAGACTTCTCGAAGAATAAGAAGCCTAAATCAAATTAAAGTACACGTTTTGTTTTTTTGGCTCATTTAACTCAATAAAATCCCAAAAATTTGGGTTCGTAAAACAGAAAAAGACAAAAAACCTTCAGCTCTCTCAAGGGAAGTGTATAACCATAACAATAGAATTAGAAGAACCAAATCCAAACCGAGCGAGAGAGAGAGAGAGAGATTACAGATACAAAAGAGTCTTGACGGAGATCCTTACTTACCCAGAGTAGGGAACTGAGCGGTGTCCTCAATCGCCGGTGCAGAAGATCCTCCGTACCTCTGGTTTCCTCCTCCTGTGGCTCCTCCTCTTGGTCCACGCCCTCCCCTTCCACCACGATAACCACCTCTCGGGTTGTAGCTCTTACCCTCCGCAGGTTTCAGAAACTCATTTATGCTCAATGACTGCAACAGATACGTATAAGGAATGAGAAAGAATTGGAATCCTAAACCCTTGCCTTTTTAGTTGTAATTAATTAAAAGTACCAACCTTCTTGGCCTTCTCTTCTCTCTCAATAACGCGTTTGTCCTTCTCTGTTCCCTGGTAAGATCGTTGCAAGGTTCGATAAGCACAACCTCGATTACCCACACAAAACATGATATCATCAGATACAGATACTCACCAGTTTGATGAAGACATCATCGTTATTACTCTTTTTGCTTGAGAGCTGTTGCATGGCCTCAAACGCTTTTGTGTCAACCTTCCTCTCCTCAATCTTTGTCGCCTGCAGAGATTTCCTCTTCTCCTCCAAAACCTTCTCATACTCTTCCAGAGTCATTTCCTACAAACAGCAAATTAGATAACAAAACATTCTTCCCTAGCTTTTAGTATAATTACAAATGAGTTCAAGAATAATATACCTTGTCCTCAGGCTCTTTCTCTGCTTGCTCTTCAACGGCTGTCTCTTTGCTTGCTTCAGTAGCTCCCTCTTCAACAGCCAGGTTCTTCTCAGCAACTGCTGCTGATTCTTCAGTCACCCTAGTGATTGAAAGAAAAGGAGTTTATTTCTCAAGCAATAACAACTTCAAGATACCATCCAAAAAGAATACACGTTTCTACCAAGAAAAACCTATTTTCAGAAGACCAAAATGCTTACGTAGAGATTTCATCTTCAGTCGTTCCCCAGTTGCCACGACCAGCTCCATCACGTTTAAACCCATTTCTACTCAAATGATAAGCTTACAATTACAAACCGCACAAAAATCAAACTGTTACAATTAAGAAGCTTGCTTACCCGTGACCAGTTCCACTGTGGCGCTCGAACATACGTGGGCGTTCCAAGTCCCCTGAATCTCCATTGCTGAAGCCTCCACGGCGAACCCCACGACCGCCACGGTGTCCACCTACTGGACCTCCACGTCTTGCACCATCTCCTTCTTCCGAGCGTCTGTAGCCTCCACCATATCCATTATCATTTGCCGGAGCATCATTGCTCCTGGAATCCCTGTTGAAGCCACCACCTCTACCACGACCAAAACCACCACCACGTCCACCACGTCCACCACGTCCACCACTGCGTCCTCCAGCAGGAGCGTTCTTGGCCTCCCTCACTAATCAAATTAATGAAAATGTAATATAAGATCAAATAATCTCTACAGACATTGACGTTAGAATCTTATCCCGAGTCTATACCGACCAAATAAGTCAATCTTTATTGAACAAGAACAACAAGCAGTAAGATTATTAGCTCAATCGAAGACTAAGAACCTCATCAAATCTCCATATAGCATACTAGAATTTAGTATAAAATTTGAGAAATAGAACCAAAGAGAAAACTCACCAGCTTGAGAAGGAGGAAGTGGCTTAGTCGGCAAATTAGCAGACTTAGCAGGCTGTACTGGAGCCGCTTTCTCAACCTTCAACGGCTTAGCCGCAACGAGCTGGCTAGGATCCTCTGCGTCATCATCCAAGAGGTCGAAAGGGTTCAACGTCGCCATTTGTCAAGTCCGACTGAATCGAAAGAAAGTAGTTCCGAGATTAGTTTGATGGGTTTTGTTTTGAAGATGGAAAAACCTTATCGCCTATACGAATTCATGAAGAAAAACAGAATCAGAATAGAAGATATGATTCGGACAGCGTTGTTTAGACGCCCAACAAAGTGAGTGGGAGAAAGAGGTTAGAGAGAGAAGAAGCTGCGATTGAGTAAAGAAGTACCAAACCCTAGTGATGCCTGTAGAACTAAAAACCTAATCTTCTATGTTCTTATTATACTTGCGGCCGCTCATTCGTTTAAATCAATTATTCCACGCAAACTTTTGGTAACAAACAGTTGGGCCAATGGAGAGTTTTATTGGGCCGGGCCAATTTTAATTTAGTGTAGCTAAACTGTCATCCAGACCCGAAAATTCGAAGAGTAGACAAAAATCACTCTTTTCATTTTTTGGAGATCATATTTTGTTCTTATATAAAGTAAATCAATCGTAAAGTTTGAGAGTTCTCACCAAAACATTTGGAAAAGTTTGTAATTCAACTATTCTTCGCAAAACAATAAAAGTTAGTATTACTTCACCTAAACCGAAATAAAATGCTTAATTGAACTCACCAACTTAAAGATTGGCAAAAGTTTACTTTGCAAACCGGTTTACCGTAAGCATCAATGGATTTCATGTATTTCAGCGGCGCGCAGAAACTGCTTGATGTTTTTGTCAACAAAGGGCTGAGTTGAAGATTCTTATTGGGCCAGGGTCGTGTAGAATGTGGGCTTTAGTAATGGGCATCACTCAATGATTCGTATCTTGGAGCCGAAGAGTTCTTTAATCTTATTTACATTTGATTTCTTCTGTAAAAATCGATCGAGAGCGAAACACAAAGTGACGAGAAAGATCCGAAGAATGGCGACCGTCGACGAGAGTTCTTCATCTAAAAGATGGCTTCCACTTGAAGCTAATCCAGACGTCATGAATCAGGTATATTGGCTCAACTTTCCCTTGTGGTTCAGCAAAAAATATGCGTCGATTCTTGTCTGCGAAATAGGGAAGATTTTCAGTGGTTTTTCGTATTTTTGTTTACAGTTTCTCTGGGGTCTTGGTCTTGCCCCAGATGAAGCGGAGTGCAATGATGTGTTTGGCTTAGAAGATGAACTTCTTGAGATGGTTCCAAAGCCTGTTCTTGCTGTTCTCTTCCTTTACCCCATCACTGAAAAGGTCTCTTCTTTGTACGAATTGAAATCCATCTGTGACTATGAATATTCTGTTTGCATTGATTGATGAAAACTCTATGATATTGCTTATTAGAGTGAAGAAGAGAGAATCCAGCAAGACAAGGAAATTAAGGAAAAGGTGAGCTTCTGATCAACATCTGATTTTGCTCTCATCAAAAGGAATCTTTGTTTCTAGTCTTAGTCTGGTGATGATTGATAGGTGCATAGTGATAAAGTTTACTTCATGAAACAAACTGTGGGTAATGCTTGTGGAACCATTGGGCTTCTTCATGCTATTGGGAATGTAACCTCAGATATCAAACTTTGTAAGTTTCTCAAACTTCTTTAAGCGTCTCCTTAAGTATGAGGATATATATCCTCAACGTTGATTACTTTCTCTGATTTTTTTTCAGCTGAGGGATCCTTCTTGGATAAATTCTTCAAATCCACTGCCAACATGACTCCTTTGGAGGTTTCTCTATCTTGTCTTTTTCCTCTAGATTTGATCTTTCTTTCAACATCTGAATGTGTTGCTCTACGGTTACTGTTTCTATGAAAATCCTGGTAGCGTGCAAGGTTTCTTGAGAACGATAGTCAAATAGAAGTTGCACATTCTGTAGCTGTTGCAGCTGGTGAAACACCGGTAACTTCTCACTTTTCCCATGGATCCTATGTATATATAGATGTGCTAACATGTTCATTTAGATGTTATATTGTGTTTTTCTTTTACACCTTTCAGGCTTTAGACAATGCGGACACGCATTTCATCTGTTTAGCATGTGTAGATGGTAACAAATTCCCACATCAACCAACAAAATGAGAATACTGAAATCAAACTCACTTCACTAAACAATGGCAATCATGCAGGGGAGCTCTATGAACTAGATGGAAGAAAGGCAGGACCGATTTCACACGGTGCATCCTCTCCATCTACCCTGTTAAAGGTACTATAAACCCTTCATTCTTTGTGCTTTGATATACCTAAATGCTGAAAGAATCCAGATTTTGTTTTAGACATATTGATAAACACTTGCATGTTTTTTTATGTACATCTTGGGTGATATTAAACTCATAGGACGCTACGAAAGTGATAAAGAAGATGATCGAGAAGAATCCGGGTTCTCTCAACTTCAATGTGATAGCCATCTCTAAGAGAGCCTGAGGCTGTCATTAAGAAGCAAGGCTCACTAGTCTTGTTTCTGAGTTTGTGATTTAATGACCCACAGATTTTATATATATGGTTTTTGTTTTTCTACATTCTGAACAATTTATAGTTGATGATAATGGTCCAGAGAATGCATTTCGAAGTCAGTGACTCATAAAATCTGTAGATCCGTATTGAATTATTGTTCCATGACGTTTTGAAAGCGGAGACAATAATTCTCAATATTTTCACTGTTTTCTTAAAATGGTTATGGTCTGTGTTATTATTTTTTCTTATTTTTGCCTTCCGTTTATGAAAATATAACTAATAAAACTTTTAGAAATAGATTAAAAAACTATCTACAGCAAAGATTATGTTTGGTGACATATAAATATCTTTTTATAAGATAATAAATTACAAAATTTAAAACATTATATTTGGATTTTTTTTAATTTAAAGTTAAATTTTTTTATAAACAAAATTTTTTAATATATTTAATATTAAATTTGTATTGTTATTAATCATTTAAAATAAACTGTTAAATTTGTAATAAAAAATTTTAAATTTATTATTTTATAAATTTTCGATTAAGTTTATTTAATGCGTATATATATCAGTTTGTCAACTAACTACTATATATATATATATCGGTTGAATGTTTATATATATTAAGATTTAATGTGAAATTCATCTACGGTATATATATATAAACTTCTTTTTATAGGATAATAATCCATAAAATTTAAAACATTATATTTGATTTTTTTCTAATTTATAGTTTAAAATTTTTCTATTAACAAATATTTTAATATATTTAATATTAAATTTTTGTTATTGTTGAAAATTTAAAAGAAATATGTTTTATAACATTATTTTATAAAATATTCATTAAGTGTATATATATATATATCAGTTGAATGTTTATATATATTAGAAATCGTTCTACGGGTATATGTATATATTATATAAAAATTTAATATTGTTGCAGAATATTCAAAGTCATCGTTGAAAATGAGAAGTTAAATATACGTTTAAAACTCTTTTCGTTACTCAATCGAAAAATTGAAGTCAGTGTTATAGTTGAGTTCAGATATTGGAGATCTCATATAAGAAGAAAACTGTAGTAATTACCAGTTTCGTGTAAAGAAGAATTTGTAATAATTTCGAATGAAATAAATATCCTCACTTTTCTTTAAAAAAAAGAACATTTAAACTCCATGAAAGACTTTGGATAATTATAAAAGAGGATGAAGACTGACTCTGAAATTAAAAGAATGATTTATGTTTCTTTATATACATATTGTTTTTAAGAAAAAAGATGAAGATTTTTTTTGTTTTAATTCAGAATAAAAAGAAGCAGTTTTACTTTGAACTTTTTCAGAAAGAAAAAACAGAGAAGACCTTTTCCATTTTTCTGAGTAATGAATAAAAAACAAAATAGGGAATTTGAGAAAGTCTTCACAAGAACATAGACTTTATAGTTGAGATATCATATTAGAATTGATAAAAATTTAGGATTGAAAAAGTATTGTATTGACTCTCATGAGAATAATAATTAAGGTACATATGTATTTATATTAGAAATATTTCATACATTAGATAAATATAATATATAATACTCTATATAAAATGCAATAAATTTCATGTACAAAATTGATCCCACTGATAATGGAATATTATATTATTTTTTCCTACAAATGATAAAGCTTCCAAAGTTTTTTTTTTTCACATTTTCTCTTCCCTCTGTTTTTCCCAATCAAACAAAGAAAAATCAAACTATGTAACCAATAAATGATCGTCACGTGTAATAACCTCGCACTTGACTTTCAATCCCTTATCTGTTCCATGACCGGTGGCGTTTACAGAAGCCACTGTTCTCCTCCGCTTAGGAGCTCCGTTTTCGGAAGAAGAAGCTCTTTTGGACTTGATCCGAACCGGATCAGGTTCGCCTGAGTTAACCCTCAACGGAAAATTCAAAAGAGCGCGGGAACCACGCATCCTGAAGGCGGCTTTGTCGTAAGCCAACGCCGCGTCTTCCGCCGTTTCAAACGTTCCTAACCAAACCCTGGCTCCGTTCTTCGCCGGATCCCTAATCTCTGCCGCAAATTTCCCCCACGGCCTTTGCCTCACTCCTCTATAGTGTTTTCCCTTCGCCGCCGTCGAAACCGGACTTACCTTCGCCGGTATCGAATCTACAGCAGCGAAATTCTCCAGTGTCTCGATTTTAACGGCCGTAGAAGAGTTCCGATCTTCGTCGGAGAATGAAGAAGACGGTTCCCATCCGCCGTGAAAAGCGTCGTTGAGGATTCCGTAAACCAACATATCCTCCGAATCGTTTTCTTTCAAAGGCAAGTCTCCCCAGCTCTCAGTAAAACATGGATAAAACTTACTGAAGCTCGGGCTTCGACCGTACATCGATTTCTGACCATGACCAGTTATACAGGATTGCTCCCCGGAACTCGCCATCGACTCATTGAGCCGCGCCTCCGGTTCACCCAGTAAATGTCGCCGTATCGGTTCCAGAAAAGCGTAGTCCGCCGTCATCGACATAACAGAGAGATATGAGTTAGAGGTTTCAAGAATCGTTAACTTGAAACTGTATTTTTTTTGGGTTCGATTGAGAAATTAAAATATCTGGTGGGAATGAAAGGAAAGAGGTTTGTGATATTTATATAGAAAATAGGTTCATGAACCTGGAAAAATGAAAAATTTGAATTGACAAAGACATGTAAATATGACGACAAATAAAACACAAAGAAAAGTTTATATAAATAGCATATAGTGGGTAATAAAAAAGTTGAAAATATGAAAGAAATGGATTTTTTCTCATAAATTCATGAATTAAAGCACGTGCGGATTATCCACAGAAGAGTAAAAATGAAGTAGCCGTCAAGGATGGTGTCACGCAATCTACGGAAGCAATACTGTGATTGGTTCGTGTCTCTCAACTTGTCTTTTGCTTTTGTCGTTTGATGGACTTTCGAGGGCTGCTCCTCTTTTTTTTTTTTTCTCTTGTATATAATTTTGTTATTTTTTTAAAAAAAAGGGGTATATTTTGCTTTTAGTTTTGGAATTTTGGAATTTTGGAATTTTGGTTTCGTTTACTTTTCCTCCACTTTCGTTTTGGAGAAATTTGATTATGAATGTTATCTACACACGGTTGTGCATGGAATGAGCACGTGTGTGCTTTCGTAAGAGAGAAGATTCAAACCATTATCTATATGGTTTTTTTTTATGAATGAGTCTTCGTGGTTGTGAAGATTAACGTCTAATATGATTTGTGATGCTACAAATATCTCTGAGCTTGTCAGTATATGTCACTTTCCCCATTCGAACTTATAGAAATACATTATATGAAACTGCAAAAAAAATTTCAGATATATTCATTTCAGTTACCAAGTCATATTAAGGAATATGAATGAGGTCAAATACTTTGATCTCTCAATAAGAAAGTCGTCAATGTATAAATATTTTTAAATAAAATATTATTATAATAAAAAGAAAATAGTAAATCCTTTTTTCGCCTATCTCAAAATTAAAAGTGAATGAATGGATGTTTCACTTTTATCAACTTGCTGTTTTAAAATATTTTACTCAATTGCTACTCGTTTGAAACCACATAAAGATTTAATCTGTTGTTGGAAAATTTAGCTAAAAGTTTTAAGCTGTGAACATAAACTAGGGGTATATCCGGCGTTATGAAGACATCGTTTTACTTTTATTTCCATAAATGCATTTTTATTTATTTGTTTAATGTTAAGAACAAATGTCTAAAATAGCATTTTTTTAAGTTTTTATTCTAAAAATAGCATCAGTAGTTTAAATTTCCAATAATAGCACAAATTTAAAATAAAAATGCATTAAAACTATATTTTAATAGAAAAAATTAAACCCTAGATTGGAAAAAATAAATCTAAATATAATACTTTAAGTTTAGAGAAATATCTTATATTAGCACTAAATTAGGTTTTAATGACAATATAACATTCAATATAAAAATACTAATCTAGCATTTTGACCAATAAAAAAAAGACTTTATTATCCTCCAATTAAAACAAAGCTGAAAACCTAATTTAGTTAAAACAAAATATTTATATGTTGATTAGCTATTATAGCATATTGGTTACATACTCTTTATCTTACTCATTTGCCCAAGGTTCGATGCTTACCTTTGTAGTTGGTGATATAATGATTTTTCTATTTTAATTAAAAAAGGTATATATATTAAAAAATGCTTATATTTTAATTAGCTACAGTAGCGTATTGGTTACATACAATTTATCTTATAATTGCACTGTCCATCCTGGTTCAATATCTCTAATTGTATTTTCAATTTTTTTTCTTTTAATTTAATTATTTTATTTAGATAAGATTTCTTTAATATTAAGAACTTTTTACTAAATTTAGGTTAAAGTCACATTTTATGCATAATTTAAGAAGACTTTATGCGAATTTAGGAATGATCTCTTATGTTTTAGAAATTCTTTCCTAAAACGTGGATTTAGGAATTTAGGAATGATCTCTTATGTTTTAGGAATTCCTTTCTAAAACATGAAATTATCTCTTAACCACTGTATATTTGTTGTGGTCATTGATCTTACCCCACACAAGTCTCAAAATCATTTGCTGAAAGGAATATCACTCTGGAGAAATACGTAAGCACGATGAAAGATCTTGTGGATCTCAAGCTTCTGGTAGAAGTTGTGGTGATTGGTAAAGAAAAAGAAAACCTCATAATTCTTACAACAAGACCAATATGACCAAAAACCTTTCATACTCTGTGTACATTTTTCATTCTCCTCATGTTTATCTGCCAAGCAAGCAGAAAGTAGCTCGTAAAGAACATTTATCTTCCTCTCATGACTAAGCAATGTTACTTCCTCAGCAGGTTTCTCATCTTCAACAGTTTCAGGATTGTGACCTCCATTTTTAACTACATGCTTCTCGTGATTCTTGGTTTCCTTATCTGCATCACCAGATTGTGCCTCAAGAACATAGTACTTCTCACGGCATTCATTTTCGCATTCCAAATGTTTCTCCTTCTTCGTTTCAACATATATAGAACTTTGCTGAATATTTTGAACCATAACTTCAGCAGCTTTAGCTAAGGCGATCTTTCTCCTCCATTTCACTAAAATCATCACTTTCACTGGCATCTTCTGAGAGTAACTTCATGAACTACAATAAACCAAAAGGAGCAGCAATTGGAAAAGAGCTCCTCACTACATGAATTTCCAAGATAAGGAGAGAATTTGGTTCATACCGCACCGATGTGATGCTTGGTCAGAGAAGAAGTGGTCTTCATAGAATCTAGGGATAGATTTCTGTGTGGCGTTTTTACATACCAAAACCGCACCCATTTTGCTCGTGTTAGCTAATTCCAACGCTTTCACGAACTCATGGCGTTTCGAATCCACCACCATGAAATCCACGCTAGAGAATCTCTTAACCACTCCCTCTGCTAATTCTCCAACCACCACCTCCATAGCTGCGCTCGGTGCGGTATTGAAAAATGAAGACAACCATTGGTGCAATTGTGAGAAATGAAAGAGATTGTCGCCGAGAGTTGTAAAAAATGAAAGAAATAGATTAGGTTAAAAATAAAAAGAGGATAGTTTAGTCTTTTCTCTATTTAAAAATATTATATTTGAGAATTTAGGGTTATGATGCTGTTTTAGTCACTAAAACTTGATTTAGTGCTAAATTAGTCAATTGCCCTTAAGTTTATGTATAATTTATTTAGAATAAATAAGTATTTTTGGGAGTTTAATTTTGGGATGCTAGATTTGGAAGAAAAACTTGAAAATATGCTATTTTAGGATATTACTCTAATGTGGTGCTAATTATGCAGTGAATAGAACAATTGTATAAAATAACATCATTTCAAATTTTAGTTCTAAATATTGCATTAATTATTTAAATTTTTATAAATAACATAAATTTAATGTTAGAATAATTAAAAGTTTCATTTTAATAAAAATATTTTAAATTTTAAATTAGAAAAAATGAATCCAAACATTATATTTTAATTTTTATATATAATTTATTTGAAGTAAATCATTATTTTAATAGTTTGTGATATTTTATGAATTTTATTTCTAATGTGTTAAATTTGGAACATAAATTTAAAAAAATATTATTTTAGAGTATTACTTTTTTAATTAATTATTTTGTGATAATTTTAACGGCGTGTTAGTGATTTATTCACGATGAAAATAAAAAAATTTCAGAATTTGCGGTTAATTTGTTGTAAATAATTTTTAGCATAAATTCATTAATAATTTATTACAAATACTACTTTTAATTCTTCGTAAATATATTGTTAAATTATAATAAATTACCGATAAATATTAACTTTTTTTACTAAAAAATATTTGGCTGTAAATTCGTTGTAACCACGAATTTACAATGAATTTTTAGTTTTTTAAAATTATTTTATTTACATTTTACAAAATAACTACGGTTCATCACAAATCTGATACACACACATTGTTAACCTAAAAATGCAAAATATCAAATTAAAAATTTGGTAAATCATTTGTACTATACATATACTAACTAACTGTTAAGAAACAAATTGTAATCAACAACTTAACCATTGTCAGAATCCTCTATCATCATCGAAGTCGACCACTCTGTCGGAGCCCACCCCCAGTGGCTGAACGCACCGTTGCCGGAGGCCCACTTCACCGAAAAATATCGTCGACTTCCCCAAAATATTTAGTTCATAAAACTATTTGGTTTTATATGACATATATAAAAGTTACTTTGTTTATTTGTCTCTAACGACTGATATTACAATTGCGATTAAGATAATGTATCTTAGATTGTTATTGATTTTTTATCTGTAACTACAATGTCTAATGTCAAGCATTTTAACCGTAACTAGATTTATACTCATACACGTGTCTAATGTCAGCATTTTAATCATAACTATATTTATATTCGCATAGAAAAAAATATGTGCAAATTATATAATATTGTTTATTTATAAATATATATTAAATATTTATATCATATTAATTCTAATTTAAATTATTTTTAATATTAGTTTTTGTATATGTAAATTATGTAAAAAATAATTATTTTTATAAATTTATAGTATTTTTTGATTAATTTAATAAAATATATTAATTTTCTAACCAAATTAATAATAATGATATATATTGTAATTATTTTAGCAATTTAAATATATTTATATATTTATTTGAAACTGCATTGATGAAACGTCAACATAATATTTTTGTTAATAACATGTTAGAGTAAATTTATTTTTTTAAAAATATTTTTCAAATAATATATTAAAAATACTGATTTTTATCACTTTTCAAAAATTTAAACAATCGATCAACACTATATTATATAACTCATATATTTTTTAGTTTTTTGGGTTTTAGACTTTTTTTTTTTTTTTTTTTTTTTTGTCACTGGACTTTTGTTATATTATATATCAGAGTATAAATGCATGTTTGATTTGTTAATAGACTATAATGGTGGAAGAGGGTAGAGGGGAAGAATACAACACGTCAGCTTTAGTTTTGACCAAATCTGTCGTGTAAGATTTTGACCATAGAATTTTCAAACTTTCTACATTAGCCAACAAACAAACCTTACGTGCAAATTTGAGATCTTCAGTAAAGATGATATTTTCATTTTTGCTCGAACTTCAAAGTTTGCGTTGATACGTTGACCTATTAAGACAAATATGAAAACTATCATTTTTAAGTTCTTAATTACTTATATTTTTCTTTTAACAAACTATATACACGTTTCATTAGCTACATATTATCGCTTTTTGACAATTCGCTTTGCAATTGCACTTCGTATAAAATGAGATAAATGTAATAGATGCACGTTTTCAATCATAAGTTTGAAAGATACTAGATACATGCACATACCCATCTAACAAAGTTTGAATATGAAATCAAAGAGTTTTATTACTTTTATTAGATTTTTCCAAAAATAATTTAATCTAATATTGGTACATCATCATTGAAATGAAATTTTTGAAATTAAAAGTATTATATTTGTGCGAAAGCACAAAAAAAAATTGGAGTGTTAACAAAAGTGGAGAAGACGAATGAGATTATAATTAGGATTGTGAAATTAAAATTATATTGGTATGAAATTCATAGAAGAAGTTCCGAAGTTGTAAGAAATTTTTTACAAAGTCAATTTAATTTTCGATGTGGATTCTGTGGAAAGTGTAAGAAAAATACCAACAGATTTTTATACGATCACTTCTAATTTTTTGGTGGAATTTTTTGGAAAAATTGTAAAAAAAAATCCATGATTTTCCATAATTATACAACAGTGAAAAATCGATCAGTTATTTCTTATTATTTTACGAGAATTCAAGCATCAAATAATTTCTGTTAAATTAAATTCGAAAAAAACAATTGAAGCATATATTAATATAACCTAGATCAAGCCTTTTGATCTCCTTGACTAACAAAAAATAGAAAATCATTATGATGGAATAATAACATTAACTAGAATTATAACAACTAGAGAAATTAATAAACATAGTATATTGAAAATTAAAACAGCTATTTGGTCTGACATTTTGAAAACAAAATTAGTTGTAATGGGTATGTTAACCCGATCAGATATCCATTAGTTGTAAATAGTATGTGCATAATCGTTGAATTTGAAATTATTGGGATTTTTATTTTTATTTAATATGTTTTTGGGGCAGCAGGGTGAGCATTCCATCAGGCATTTGTCTGCCATATGCTGTGGTCAACCATACAAATTGCAAAACATCATCAACAAGGAGAATCTAGTTTTCTTAGCTAAATTATTTTTTACCTATCAAAAAACCAAAATTAACATCCGACATGAAAGTTAATATCATTCTTTTTTCTTCCATTAAATATTAACTTCTTGTCTAATGTGAGAAAAAAAAAGTAACCAAAGAACCCTAAATTAGATCGCAGTCTGCTCTGCGCCATAGAAGAATGCTTGTGTTTTTCAACTCAGCTGCCATCGGTGAAAACCACACGATCATACCGTTGACTAATATAATCGTACGGTTTCAAAGGATGACCACGTGAATATAGATACACCGTTCTCCACCTGATTATTTAGATTTTAAAATTGCGGGAGGAGGATGGTGCCTTGAAATAGTCTCCTCGTTGACTTGACTCTTTCCTATAAATATACATTTCTACTCTCTTCTTTCTCCACTATCAAATCATCTTCCTCTTCGATTCTCTGTTCTCTCCAAAAAGTTTTATTTGATGGCTACACCAAGCGAAGTATCGGCTCTTTTCTTCATCAAGAAGCATCTTCTCGACGAACTTTCTCCGGTGCCTACGGCAGCTTCAGAATCCCGCTTCGATTTTTCCATCGTCAGATCATCTGCTCATGATTTCTCATCATTTGATCGATCCGGTTTTGAAATTTCCAAATTTGAGACCAAACCTGATATAATAGATCTCGTGGCGCCTAAATTCGCTGACTCGTTTGAGTTAGAATCGGAGGTTTCTGATTTCGAGCTAAAACCCATAATTGATTCGGAGGTGAAAGCTGAAACTCCACTTATTGCATCCAACGATTCATTCACGTTCCAATCGAATACTCGCGTCGTTCCTGACTCAATCTCGCAGTCTAATCGAAAACCGCCGTTGAAGATAGCACCGCCGAACAGAACCGAATGGATTCAATTCGCCAATAGCAATCCTAAACCGGTAGTCGCCGAAGAGAAGAGACACTACAGAGGAGTGAGGATGAGGCCGTGGGGAAAATTCGCGGCGGAGATCCGAGATCCAAACCGTCGCGGAACTAGGGTTTGGCTCGGAACGTTTGACACGGCGATCGAAGCCGCTAGGGCTTACGACCAAGCAGCGTTTAGACTGCGAGGGTCCAAGGCTATTCTGAATTTTCCGCTTGAGGTTGAAAATTGGAATCCACGGGGTGAAGATGGCCATAACAAACGGAAGAGAGACGGAGAGGAGAGGGAAGTAACGGTGGCTAAGAAAGTGCCGAAGACGGAAGAGAGTGACGCCATTAACGGTCGTGGAGGAGGTGTCGAAAATATTGAGTCAACAGCAACACCAGGTTTGACGGCGATAGATGATTGGGACTTGACGGAGTTTTTGAGCATGCCGCTTCTATCGCCGTTATCACCACATCCACCGTTTGGTTATCCACAATTGACTGTTGTTTGATTTATTTCTTTTGTTGGGTCAGATTGCTCTATGCTGAGGTGGAATTACGGCACACACGTGTTCGTATCTCATCATGTATATTCGAAGAAATTTATTTATTTATTTATTTAATTTCATTACAGCTTTTCAGTCTCCGAACAAATGTTGTAACCGGAAAACGCCAATATTATTTATACATTGACCTTTTTATAATATGGATAATTAATATGAATTAGGAATTGATTTAAAAATAATTATATATACGATTAAATATGGTCAAAATAAATAATTTTATAGGTGTTGTAAGTTGCACTATTAGCTGTTGTTGAATAAACTATCACATATTTATATAATATGCTAATTTAAATTCCACGTCATGTAATTTATATAAAAAATTTAAAATATTTTTTAATTCTCCACAAAATTTTAGAATAAAATGAAACAGTTCAAAAAAATATTAGTTACAAAAATAAGTCAATTACGAATTATAAAATAATTTTGTAATGTAAAATTAATGAATTTAGCATAAAATATACATATAATATATCACTACATATTTTCACATTTTCTTTATTAAAATAATAGAGGTTAAAATTAGTATTATTAATTTTATCATATAATTTTGTTTTTTATTGTCATTTGGACCACAACAGGTTTAATAATTCTGATGAAAACGATTGTTGAAATAGCTAAGAATCCAAGTTTATACTAAATTAAAAAAAAATCAAAAAGACAACAAGATGAAGATTTCATTCGGTCAATCATCAATTTTTAAAGAAAGATAAGCTAAATCAATTTGCCCATCTTATAACCAATTTTTGTATGAGGTTTATCTCATTGGATTATTCCAATTATGACGAGAAGAAACCAATCAATTATCCTCAGTTATAATTTATTTGTATATACAGATAATATATGGAAGTTATTCATGGTTGTATTCTAGTTTTGGGTTTCAATATTTTTTCTTTTAGATCAATCAATTATATACTTTTGGAAAAACAAAATAAGAGACTCGTATATTACTTTTCTCGATCAAAGTCATCATTTTCGCAGTCTTTCTCCCAATCCCTTCTTCTCTCTCTTTCTCTTCGGAATTCTCCAACTCTCACGTAAGATCTCTCATCTTTTCCTTCTTCTTCCTCCTCTTCCTCTTCCCTCTCTCTCACTCCCGCTCGGTTTCTGAATATGAATGTCCGAGGAAGACACGACGCGCCCAATTTCATTTTTGTTCGTGGGTTTCCCGATTTGGAACTCCAGCGCTATCACCAGGATTTGATTTCTGTGTTGTTAGGTCTCCTTTTTGATAGTTTTCCTTTCCAGGTTTAGGGTATTTAGTTGTATGTTAATCGATGTAGCAATTTATCAACTGCGGAATTATTTGAAAGGTTCGTAATTCTAGCTGAATTGAGTCCGTAGATCTGTTCTTCTTAGCCACCAAAGAAGTTACGTTTGGATTGTTTATGTTCGGATGCTTCCATTCCAATTCTTTTTATCTTGGTTATGGAAACATTTGATTGTCACTGTGATTTTTTGCTTTTCGTGTTATATGATTATCACCATCAGTTTTAGTGTTGCAGATGTTTAGGAAGAAAGGGATGATTGGATCGTGACTTTGAATTGGGGATATTTTGGTTGGTGTTTTGTGTGTAAAATGTGGGTGCCTACTATGAGCTCAAGCTCATTCTCAACTGAGGAGAGGGAAGAGAGCAGTGGAGACACCAGACTTACACCGGTTTATCTCAATGTGTATGATCTAACGCCTGTGAACAATTACCTCTATTGGTTTGGTATCGGCATTTACCATTCTGGAATAGAAGGTGTGTTTAATCTCTTTGTCTTTATATTCTGTTCTTTAACTTAATTGGCTTTACAAAAACCCTTTTTAGGAGTCTGTATGCCCTGTAAACTCATAGAACAGTGTCTACTTAATTGTGCTTTCAAAGTTCAATTATTATGCTTTTGAAGAGGAACAAAGAAAAAAATACCTGTCTGAATGTTCTAGGCAGCTTGTGCTTTCATGATTTGGCGTCGATGCTAAACTATTTGAGAAAGGAACTCTATTTGTATATAGATTTAACTGAGATGCAGGACCATGATACTTTTAAAACTCTGAGGAATATTTTAACTGAAACATTCCCTGATACTCTAAAACTCAGATGTTACCTGCTATGTTTTTTGTAATATTTGCCCAAGCTTGAGCAACTATCGTTCATTGCTCTCTTTTAACACAGTCATCCCAACTTCAATGTAGCTCATGGTTTGGAATATTGCTATGGAGCTCACGAATATCCAACGAGTGGGGTATATGAGGTAGAACCTAGGAGCTGTCCAGGGTTCATCTTTAGGCGGTCAGTTTTATTGGGAACTACCAGCATGTCCCGTTCAGATTTCCGCTCATACATGGAGAAGCTTTCAAGAAAATACCATGGTGACACTTACCATTTGATCGCCAAGAACTGTAATCATTTCACTGAAGAAGTCTGCTTGCAGCTTACAGGAAAGCCTATTCCAGGATGGATTAATCGGCTGGCTCGTGTAGGTAAAAAAGATATAAAACCTTTTCCTATGTTAGATCACACCTTATATCTTCAAACAGATTGTGTCCTATATTAAATTACTCATGGGTTTTTGAGTTTCAGGTTCGTTCTGTAATTGTCTGCTACCAGAAAGCATTCAGCTCACAGCTGTTAGTGCTCTTCCCGAACACCTTGAATTCTCTGGTGAGCTCCTAATTAAGAGATGAAACTACTAAGGAAAACCAACTTTTTTGTGATCAGACCAAAACATGATCATGGCTTCTTATTTTCTCCAAATGTAGATGAGGAGGAATCAAACTCAGAGGCATCTTCTGTGTCAGGTGAAGAAGAATCAGAGCAGCATCTCATAAATGCAGCAGACAGAGATATTGTGTATCTTCAAAACAAACCAGTGAGACTTACTAAAGAGGAGATCCCCTGAAAAAAAACCAAGCATCGACGACTTCTTCCTGAAGCAACCAAACCAAAAATTGGAACTTGCAGAGTGTAACACAAACAAAGTAGCCATGGAAACTTAAGGAAGTGAGTAAGTGATATCTCTTTTGGTCTCCGAAATGCTATTTTTTCTGTCGGAAATTCGATTTGATATTCTTCTTATCTTGCGAATGTAAAAACGTATTGATATAATCAGACCAACCTTTTGCAGTAGAACTCGGAAGATTTCTCTCCACATCTTTCTTATATCGCTTGCTTTCTACATAACATGACAATTACCTATAAAAAATTAATAATTTTAAAATTGAAACCTAAATGAAAACAACTGAGGTCTAAGAGTTACCATATATTTGAACCACTTGATAAATTGATCAAGAATGAAATCTATCTACAGTAGAAAATAATATATCTGCTTTAGATAATTACGTTCTATAACTGGTAACTGTCAAGTGTGCCTATCCAAATAAAGAAAAAAAACTGACAAGTGGAGGCAGAAGTAAAACTTTAGATTCTTTTATTATTATAAAATCTATCTACTTGTATTTACTTTAAAATGGAGCAATCCCATTTAATTTGATTTATGGAATCTCACATATTGTAGAGTGAAAGAGAGAGAGTATTCCGGCAAATCTTAAATCATTCATGGGGAAGAGTCTCCTTTTCACGGTGGCCGCCCTGTTATTCTCTTTCGTTCCGATTTCAATCTCGATTCCCTTCATACTCTTTCACGGTAATTACCATCTCTTTACATTTCGTTCAATTTAGTTATATCAATCACTAAAATAAAAATAAAAAACAGGAATTGGAGATAAATGCACTGGTGGAGTTAATAATTTCAAGCAACTTCTAAGCAACCTCTCTGGTTCCCCTGGCTCTTGCTTGTACGCAACAACTAAAACACTAATCCTAACTTTGTTTTGATTATGTGTTTTTTCAAAGGATCCTTTTTAATGAAAATTTGCAGAGAAATAGGAAACGGAAAAAAGGACTCATGGTTCATGCCATTAATGGACCAAGCGAATGTAGCGTGTGAGAAAGTCAAACAGATGAAAGAGCTTAGTCAAGGTTACAATATTGTTGCACAATCTCAAGGAAACTTAGTCGCTAGAGGTTTAATCGAGTTTTGTGACAATGCTCCTCCTGTTATCAACTATGTCTCTTTAGGAGGACCTCATCTTGGCATCGCCACGATCCCCAAGTGTTCTGTATAAAATTTCATTTCTATACTGTTTACTTAGTTGTCTGAATCACAAGTTAGTTATGTAACAACAATGGTTTTAATTTTTGTGTGTTTTTGTTTCGTCTCAAGTCTGGCCCTATCTGCGCTATAGCTAAAGCTTTGATGAAGTTAGGAGTATATAACGACTTCGTTCAAGTATTAATTTCTCTATCTCTATCTCTTTATTCAAGATCAAACAAATATTTAATGATAATCAGTAATTCTATGCAGGATCATATTGCTCCTAGTGGTTATGTGAAGATCCCTGGTGTAAGTTAGGTAACCAAATCAATGAAATTCAGATATTCAACTCACTGACTTTGGTTTTATCAGGAAATGTCAAAGTATTTGGAACACTCAAAGTATCTACCAAAGCTTAATAATGAGAGACCTGACGAAAAAAACTCAACTTTCAAAGACCGTTTCACCAACTTACACAACTTGGTTCTTATCATGGTACTTTACATCTCCTTTCTTCAATTCAGAGTATGAACAACAACAAAAATGTCTTTTTTGAAAGCTCTGTTTTTCTTTTCTTACTAAACAGTTTCAGGACGATACAACACTAATCCCTAAAGAAACTTCTTGGTTTGGATATTACCCAGATGAAGGGTTTGATTCTCTTGTGTCAACTCAACAAGTGAGTCTCTTTTTCTCGATTTCATTACTTGATCGAACATTTGTTTTTGTAAAGAAAAAACAATATTATATTATTCTTCAGACAAAGCTATATAAAGAAGATTGGATTGGTCTGAAAGCATTGGATACTGCCGGAAAAGTGAAGTTTGTGAATGTCTCAGGGGATCACCTCATAATAGGGTATGAGGACGTTGTGAAATACATTGTACCTTACTTAATCCAAACCACTCTTTGAATTCTTTCTTCTTGTTTTATCAGATGTCTTATTCAATTTCATTTACTCAAATTCTTTGGTTAAACTTATATGTGCTATTGAATTTGCTATTTACAAATTATGTTTATTGTTAGTCAAAATAACATTTTTAAATGTAATCAGATATTATTCAAGGCTTAAAAGTCATTAGATTTTATTCCTATTAAGAATTTAGATCAGTATTCAGTAGACCCTACATAGTTATATATCCCAACTACCAAGTAATAAATCAAACGTCCATTTCTTTGCCTTCTTGCTTCTTGGGGATCCCAAAAGTTAAAAACACCATTTTTGTGTTTAAGTAAGAATCAACGCTACTCTCTCTCTGAGTTGTTTCCATGGAGAGGAGTTTCCAACAATCTACTCTTCTTGTGACCTTGTCCCTCTTCTTCTGCTTCTTCATTCCAGTTTCACTCTCAATTCCATTTGTTCTGTTTCACGGTGATTAACGATCCTTCTTCTTCCTTCTCTTCTTCTTTTTTTCAATCGATGAGACTCTAATGGGTTTGACTGAAACAGGGATTCAAGATCAGTGCTCCAATGGTGGAGTGAGCAGCTTCACACAGCTGCTTAGCAACCTCTCCAGCTCCCCTGGATCTTGCTTGTACAGACCTAACTCTTTCTCCTTGTTTCATCCCAATCTTGCAAAAAGGTTTATCGAAGTCTCTCTTTCTCTGTTATGTGTCATAGAGAAATAGGAAATGGAGCACAAGATTCCGGGTCCATGCCGCTTACTCAACAAACGAGTGTAGCCTGTGAGAAAGTTAAACAGATGAAAGAGCTGAGTCAAGGTTACAACATTGTTGCACAGTCTCAAGGAAACTTAGTTGCTAGAGGCCTAATCGAGTTCTGCGACAATGCTCCTCCAGTTATCAACTATATATCTTTAGGAGGTCCTCATGCTGGCATCTCCGACATCCCCAAGTGTACTGTGAGTTCTCTTCTCATTTCTCCTTGTCTCTGTGTCTTAATCACAATCGCAATAACAACAACAATGCCTTCTCTGTTTAAAAGTCTCCAGTTTGCGAGTTGCTGAAAACAGACGTCTACACCGACTACGTTCAAGTACACCTTCTCTCTTCTTCTTCTCTGACCAGGGTTCAAGAACTTAAACCATAATTAACAACACCTCTAATGACTCTGCAGGATCATATTGCTCCAAGTGGTTATATAAAAATCCCTACCGTAAACTCAAACCCCTTTTGTTTCTAATCCTCAAACCCATTTCTTATTATATGAATATTTCAATCAAGAACGCGTTATCTGGTTTTCAGGATATAACGAACTACCTGACACACTCCAAGTATCTGCCAAAGCTCAACAACGAGAGACCAAACCAGAGGAACTCCACTTTTAAAGCCCGTTTCAGCAGCTTGCACAACTTGGTCCTCGTCATGGTGCCTAAACGAATGATCCTTGAGATTTCACCCAAATGTGTGAAACAAAAATTACTAGTTAGCTCACTAATTTCATTTTCTTCATTTCCTAAACAGTTCCAGGGTGATACAGTAGTGATTCCTAAAGAAAGTTCTTGGTTTGGATATTACCCGGATGGAGCTTTAACACCACTTTTGTCTCCTCAACAGGTGAACCTTGATCATCTCTATTTCATTTCTTTTCCTGTTCATCAACCACATGTTTCTAACTGCATACAGTGTTCTTCTCCCAGACAAAGCTCTATACTGAGGACTGGATTGGTCTGAAAACCTTAGATGCTGCTGGAAAAGTGAAATTTGTCAGTGTCCCTGGCGAGCATCTCAGAATGGCGCAAGACGAAGTTGTGAAATACGTCGTGCCTTACCTCCAGAACCAGCCGACGTTTTCTTCTGAAATCAGACCCAACCGCAAGGCAATATAGAAGATGCAATCTTGATCCCATGAATGAATCCTCTCTCCGATAGAGGTCTATATCAATGCAATAGTGATAAACGAAAAACAAAAGCTTCATCTTTTATCATCAATCATCATAGATAATTTTTTATCTTGTATGGCGCCAGAGACTACTTGCTCGTGCTTTAAACTATTTTAGACATAAAATAAAAACTTGATCATGTTTATGAGATGAGGAAACTCTGCGATACATGTCTTTTGCTCAAGCTTTCTTCAGATCCTATCTTCATCTCCTAATTTAATTAAAGCTTTCGTTATTTTCACATCGAAGTGAAGGAGAATCCAGAAGATTGATGAAATCAACATTTGGCCTCAGAGGTGGAACGATGTTGAATAACGAATTGAATCAAACCCCTAAGTTTGTTGCCTAGACGAGGGAGAGACTATCACAGGTAACCTCGACGACGACGACTACGACGACTTGGGCCAGGGAATTAGGCCCATTAAGTGCACTACACACCCTATTAAGACCCAATCATAAAGAGCTGATTTTCTTTCGTTTCTTTTAAAAAAATTTTGTTTTGTTTTATCATCATGAAGACTTGAATTAGAATAGCTATTTTAATCAGATAAGTAAATTTAAAATGGAAAAAAGAGATACATAAAGGAGAGTCAGTAACAAACTTACATAAAAAAACAGAAGATAACTAAAACCGCTTTTTCTCTCACCTTTTCTGCGATTTCGCATGCGATCTTTCCGGCGACATCATCGGCGACGGTTTCACTTTGAAACTCACCGTCGATGCGTTTTTCTCTTCTTTCTGAAGAGTGTAATCCGTCGATTACAGACGGTTTTCGAATTCCTCTCACTATTTATTCATCTATTGCCCTCTTCTTCTTTCTTTTCGATTCCCCCTGTTTCCGACACAAGAAATAAATCTCACAAAGAACAAATGTCTGATATAATTTTACGACAGATGCAAGACATCTCTCTTGGCATCTCTGAACCCATAATCTCCATTCTCCCGGAATTATGTGTTCAGGCAAAAAACGAGACGCGATACTCCATCATCGGCAAACCGGTAAACCCCCGGAAGCAAAACCTTCGGGCATTAATGACGACACTACCACGCCTCTGGAGTGTTGGAGAATCAGTGATTTCCCGAATCATCGATAATAATCAGGTTCAGTTTCTTTTTCAAACTGAAGAAAGTTTGATAAATGTGCTTCGCCGGAGCCCGTGGAGTTTTAATGACTGGATGGTCATTTTGCACAAATGGTCACCGGATCTTTCCCCCTCCGAGATGAAAACGATTCCTTTTTGGGTGCAAATTCGTGGAATCCCATTACAATTTCTTACATATCATATGGTTATTTGCATTGGAGGCAATTTGGGTACCATCTTGGAATCGGATTTTAACGCAGAGGGTGCTCATCGCGTTGAATTCGTCCGGGTGCGAATCCTTCTTGATGTGGATAACCCTCTCCATTTCCAACGAATATTCAAATTTGGAGAGGATGAAGTTATTCTTCGCTTTCGGTATGAAAAGTTGAAGAATTTCTGCACTAATTGTGGACGCATCACCCACGAATCGGCTGATTGTGCAATCGGCATTCCTCCACCGCCACCACCGACCGAGTCGGACGATGAAGATAGTGATTCATCTCCTCCGGATTTTCCCTCAAACCGCTGCTCTGATGCCCACCCTCACAGTACACCTACCACTACGGGTGCTACAAGTTCACTGCCCATCGGAGACATTAACGCCGGCGAGTCGTTAATCCCAGAAGCCAAACGTCGGCGAGGCAACCCTCTTCCAGGTTCAATTTCTCAATTCAATCAAACCGGATGGTCTAGACGGTTATTAGAAATTGGAAAATTAGAGATTGTACCGGGAATAGGGTTAGATCGGTTCAATTTAAATAAAATTGATTTAAAACGCGGTTTGGATACAATGCTCGGTTTAACTGTGGTTTTGCGCGGGTCAAGACAAAAATTCGGGTTCAGAAATTTGAGTGGGTCAGATGTGTCTAGGGATATGAATTCGCTTGTGGACTTGTTTATAATTGTGGATGGGCCGAAAATATGTGGACTACAAATTGCAAAAAAATTCATGAGATGCAATCGGGTATGCACTCCCGGTTATGGTCGGTTATTTGGTCAGATTGAATTGATTAATGCTACTAGAAATCAAGTTAATGATTACCGCAAATTTACCAAAATTATATGGTCTATTAATTTCAGCTTAACTCGATTTTTTCGATATAAGTGGTTTTTAATAGTTATTTTTCATATCATTTCCTTTATGATGATAATTAATTTTGGTAAATTGCTAAGTAATCTAGGTGATGGTGAGGTGGGCCATAATCCACCGGGACCAGAATGAATATTGCGTTTTGGAACTGCCGGGGCTTGGGAGGGTCCCTGGTAGTTCGACGCCTGAAGGGAATATGCAAGGAATATTCCCCGGACATACTCTTCCTGGTGGAGACGAAGAACAAAAACAATGTAGTACATGATGTAGCAGCTTGTTTAAATTATGATTTTGTGATGTGTATTCCTCCAAATGGAACTGGAGGTGGTTTAGCTCTATTGTGGAAACAATCGGTTGTTGTATCTTTTGAATCTTCGGATGAACGGATGATGGATTGTAAGATTATTAAAAATGGTTATAACTTCTATTTATCGTGTGTATATGGCCATCCTGTTCGTAAATTTCGTAATAATCTTTGGGAAAGATTAAAAAATATTTCAAAGACACGCAAAGCATCTTGGCTTATGTGTGGTGACTTTAACGAAATTTTAAATACACACGATAAAAGAGGAGGACCACAGAGGGAGCCTTGGAGTTTGAGGGATTTTCAGAATATGGCACAAGTTTGTGGAATGTCGGATATTAAATATTTAGGGAATAATATGACCTGGTCGGGGACCCGAAATAATCATATTATTCAATGTTGGTTAGATCGAGCAATGGGTAATGATCAATGGAAAAATCAGTTCCCAGGATCAACAGTTCAGTATTTAGATATGACAGAGTCTGACCATAGACCCGGTATTATCAAGGTCAGAAGGACATCAGAATTTGGGAAACGAATGTTTCGTTATGACCATAGATGGAGCGATCAAGAGGATTTTAAATCAGTCGTCTCAAATTCCTGGAATGCAATCCCACATTCGTCAGAACCAAATGTGAACGCCAGAATTACCGCATGTCGGAGAGGAATGGCGTTTTGGAAAAACACCTATTGGGTTAACCCTGCTAAACGTATAAGAGAGATATCTTCAAAAATAGATCGTCTAAAATCGGACCCCACTACTGATCAATCAAATGTAGTGAAGCTAAAGCAACAACTTTTAGAGGCATATGTGGATGAAGAGAAATTCTGGAAGACGAAGAGTAGAAATCAATGGTTACAGGAGGGTGATCGTAATACAAAGTTCTTTCATGCTACTACTAAAAATAGAAGAACACGCAATACTATACTCTCGATCAAATCTGAGGAGGGTTCTGATATATTTGGTAATGAAGCAATAGCCCAGGAAGCAGAGAAATATTTTATGAAATTATTTACCTCATCATCTCCAGATGGTTTTGAATCGGTGCTATCATCTATTAGCCCAGTGGTTTCTGAGGAGATGAATATAGAGCTAATTAAACCAATTTCGATGGAAGAGGTTTTTTCAGCTGTCTCGTCAATTGGAGCCTTTAAAGCACCAGGTCCGGATGGACTAAATGCATCCTTTTTTCAACAATATTGGAGTATTATCAAAGAGGACATTTTTCGAGAAACGGAAAGTTTTTTTCGGACAGGTATTATGAATTTGGAATTCAATCATACAAATATATGTTTAATTCCAAAGAGGGATTGTCCGTCATCAATGGAAGATTTCAGGCCTATCTCGCTCTGTAACGTTGTTTACAAAATTATTTCGAAAATATTGGTTTTTCGATTGAAGAAAATTCTACACAAGTTGGTATCGGAAAATCAAGCTGCTTTCATCCCAGGGAGATTAATAACAGATAATGTACTTTTGGCACACGAAGCGCTTCATGCTTTAAAGGCAAAACAAATATGTTCTACAAATTATATGGCTGTCAAAACAGATATGAATAAAGCCTATGACAGATTGGAATGGGGTTTTCTTCAGGCAGTGATGATAAAAAAAGGATTCTCTCCAGTATGGATTCATTGGATAATGCAGTGTGTATCATCAGTCACATTTTCGATACTTATCAATGGTAGTCCGTATGGAAATTTTCGACCAAAACGTGGTTTACGACAAGGAGATCCTCTCTCCTCCTATCTGTTTATCCTTTGTTCAGATGTGCTCAGTAATATGGTACTACAAGCAGAGAAAGCTAAAAGCCTCGAAGCTTTAAGACTCAATAGAGGTGGTCCTTCAATTTCACATCTGCTGTTTGCGGATGATTCTCTATTTTTTGTTAAAGCTGATATCTCCAACGTCATTTGTTTGAGGGATATATTTAATGATTACGGCAGAGCTTCTGGTCAAAGTGTCAATATGGGAAAATCATCAATTACCTTTGGTACAAAAGTATTTGAGCACACGAAAAAAACGCTTCAGCGACTTCTGGGTATTACTAAAATAGGAGGTGGAGGAAAGTACTTGGGATTGCCAGAACAATTCAAAAGTAACAAGAGACAGTTATTTCACTTTATTACAGATAAAGTAAGGGCTTCAGTTTCTGGTTGGCATTCAAAATTTCTTTCACCTGCTGGGAAAGAAATTTTAATTAAATCTATTGCCTTTGCTATGCCCGTATACTCAATGAATGTCTTTAAGTTACCCAAGGATATCTGCACAGCAATTGAACGATCTTTATCAAGGTTCTGGTGGGGATCCTCTGAAAGGCGAAATAAAATGGCAATGGTTTCTTGGAAGAAATTGTCTCAACCAAAATTGATGGGAGGTCTAGGATTTCGGGATTTACAGAAATTCAACCAAGCTCTTTTGGGAAATCTTTGTTGGAAAATTATACGCAGACCCGACAGTCTTATTCACCGAGTATTAAAAAGTTGTTATTTTCCAAAAAGAGATCTTCTATCTGCTAAAACTGGATATCGTCCATCATTAGGATGGCAATCTATACTCCATGGTCGTGAATTATTAAAGCATGGACTTCAGAGATTAATTGGCAACGGTGAACAGATTTCAATTGGTGACAGCAATTGGTTACCGGTTACGCCCCCTCGTCCTCCGAAGTTGTTACCATATTCAAATCCGACATTAAAGCTTCAGGTTCTAATCAATCCAGCTTCAAACCAATGGGACAAGAAGATGATCCATGATTTCATCGAGACAGGAGATCATCAGTTAATACAAAAAATATTTTTACCACCAACTGCTGAATCAGATGATTGGTTTTGGAAGTATTCTACAAATGGTGAATATTCAGTTAAATCAGGATATCGGCTAGCAACTCAACTACAAAATGATTTGTATCCAACAAATCTCACAAGTGCACCGTATTTGGGAAGTCATCCCAAACTGGCAAAAGATATATGGTCTATAAATGTTGCTCCAAAGATAAAACATTTCATATGGAAATTATTATCTAAGGCCTTACCCTTAAAGTTACATCTGCACCGTCGTAAGGTTATACCGGATAATTTGTGTATTCGGTGTGGGGAATTTGAAGAATCGGAGATGCATACTTTTTTCCTCTGCCCTAAATCTCAGATGCTGTGGAGAAAATTAGGGATTCTGACAACAACTATTTGTGACGTCAATTCTAATATTCATGATAATATTAGATATCTTTTAACTAGTTACCAAAAATGTGAGACTCAGACGCTACAGAAATACCAACCTTTCTACCTCCTTTGGCGAATTTGGAAGGCACGTAACGAACTCACGTTTAATAAGAAGGACTGCTCAGATGATGTTATCCTACAACAATGTCTTGATGATGTTTTGGAATGGTTAACAGTTGTTCAGAAAACGTCGATTAATACTCCCACCAATTCAAGAGCCAAGTGTGATAAATGGAAATCTCCTACACAAGATTGGGTGAAATGTAATTATGATGCTGCACACCGTGGTGATATGAATAATTCGGGATTAGGATGGATCATCCGAAACAGCAATGGGGAATTCAGACATGCTGGTATGGGGAAATTTGAAGGTCGTCATTCTGCACTCGAAGCAGAATTCACAGCTTTGATTTGGGCAATACAAGCGACATGGTCACTTGGATATCGGAAAATTATTTTTGAGGGAGATAATCTCACTCTAAATAATTTAATTAATTCTAACGGTATAAATTTGAGACTCCAATACTATCTCCAGACAATTCAGGCTTGGATATCTACATTCGATGATGTTGAATTCCACTATCAACCAAGATCATGCAATAAGGCAGCTGATATTTTGGCATCACAAACGCTTGAAGGACTTTATCATTGGCAATTATTTGTATTTTGTCCTTCTTTTTTAAGACATATTGTATACATTGAATCTTCAGATTAATACAATTTGTTGGCAAAAAAAAAAAGGAGAGTCAATAATCTAAAAAGTACAATAATGACCCCACACAACTCATGAGAAGTTGAATAAAGTTAAGACCGAGGATGCATCACATCAAAAGTTGGGCCATGGGCCATTTGGAGCCATGGGTTCAAAGAGATAGACCGTTGGTTGTGGTTCGATGAGGATGGTCCGGCCACGCGTTCGCATGATGGACACATGAGAAGCGTGGTCGGTGGACTCATCTGGCCGTACAACCGCGGTGAAAGCTTTAAAGCTCTCAATTCTGCTGCCTCTTTCTCGAGCCGCCGATTCTCCTCCGTCAATTTCTCTACGCATCTCTTCAAATACTCACAATCAACTTCCGTTTGCTTCAATTTGGTCCTAAACAGAGAGGACGACAAAGCAAATAAAATAACGTTACTCTCCAGGGGTAAAATGGTCAATTAATATAATAGAATGAGAGATTCTCTGTCTCTTTCTCTCACCTGGCTCTTCTGTTCTGGAACCACACTTCCACTTGTCTTGCGGTTAAGCCTAGTTTCTTAGCCAAAGCCAGTTTCTGTTTCTGCAGAGATTTACATAAAACCCTCGTCAAATCGTTAGTATTATATACTTTATTACTCTTTTGGAGAGAGATGATGATGAACTTACGGGGTTGAGAGTATTGTGCTCCTTGAAAGTGTCTTCGAGAACAGCAGACTGATCTTTTGATAGCCTGAGCTTCTTCCGACAAGTCTCTCCTCCGTAATCTTCTTCTTCTTCGTCCGAGGTTCCTTCTCTCTCACTCCTCCTCTTACCACTCACTGTGCTCGATATCGTGCTGTTTGGAGACGAAACTCCTGTCTCCTCTTCCAAATCCACCGTCGATGGCAAGCTGTTCACGTCGATATTCCTAAGTATCTGTTGATTTTGATGTTCTGCAAAATGGAAATTAGTTCATTCAAGATCTGTTACCTGAGGGAGTTTTAGACTTTGTACAAGAAGAAGAAGAAGAAGTGTATGCATTACCTGAGGAACAAACAACGGTTTGGTTCCATGAAAACATCTGGAGATTGGATACTGATGAAGAAGTTGGTTTTAGATTCAGCTGAAGAGGATGGTGGTTTTGTGCATATCCCAAACTCAGGCTTAAACCCAGATCCTCTTTTCCCATCATCATGATATATATTCTAGGCCTTGGATGATATTAGTTTACCTCCAAGATCTCAAAAACAGTGAGTGTTTTAGAAGATGAGAATAAAGAAGCTTTCTTTGATCTTTATGAGTAGAGATGACAAGAGAAACCTTTTGAATGTTTAATTTGGCTGTAAAGCTCTAACTTTTATAATGGTGGAATTGTTACGAGAACAAGAGCAACCTTCTAGGGTTCTTATAGAGAGAGAGAGATGTGAAATTGGGATGAAAAAAAGAGGATTAATATAGGAATTGAATGAAATGAGAGGTTGTCAGGTTGGCCAAATTATAAATTTACAATACCCTTTTGGAACCTCTGTTATTATATTTCCAACTTGTTTCCTCTTTGTCTTCTCTTTGTCTTCTTTTTTTCATTTTCTACTATCATAGTAAATAATATAAGTAAAAAATGTAAATCGTATTTCTTTATCTAACTTTTCCCATAACCTAAAAGTTGTTATATATATATGGAATCCAAAGTTTCGTTATTTAGACTCACATATTTATTTAGTCTCTACTACATTTTCTTGCAGATTCATGAGCTGCAAAAACCCATGTAATACAGTTAAAATTTCTCAAATAAACCATTTATATTTCAAAGGTTCAATTAAAAAATACTCCTATTTACTTACCACTTCCTACTGATGAAATTTAAAGGATTTTGACAAAAATAAAAAGGAGGAAAAGGTCATTTAGTCAAGGATGACACTGAGACCATATAAGAAAGAAATAGTTGGCAATTATTAGTTGATATAATGAAAAAAAAATGCAGTGAATCAAGTGGTTGGTACAAAACACAATGTCACAATCCACATGAACCAATCAACCTTTTATGATCCAATCATATGCATGTGGGATGTGGGATCTATCATTACAGTCTATACATATGGATCCAATATATAATTTGCATAGCTAATCAGAGCCTCTTTTTGAAATAGAAACTTAATGAAAGAGGAATATGTGATAGAATTGGGGGTGAAGAGAGTAACATGGGCAGGTGGGTCATGTCACGTGACAATAAGGGACCCGAGAACACTCCACCCGGCCGTGCGTTTTCTTTTGTTTCCTCACGCGTAGACATCAACCACGCGCCTTCATCATTTTCTCTTCTTTGTAATCATTATACCCATAATTTTGCAATGACTCAAGTTTTTATTATTCTTTTTACAAACATATAAAAATAATAGTTTATGCTTAAAGAAAAAACTAGTTTAACGTAATATATTTTCTATTTGTTGCCAATAGAAATTTTATTATTATGAAATATTATTATTTATAAGAGTTCGTAAAAAAGTATGACATATATTAAATAGTTTCCAATCGACATAGAATAAAAGCAAAAGTGTTCGCGACTTGATTACTTAATCTTAGTTTATGTTGGAAAAAAATTATGTCAAACTGAGAAATTCATTGTTGAACAGTCCATAAATATTGTTGAAGTTGATAATTGATGTATTTGTGGTTTATGATATTAAGACATAAATTATCATCTTCAAAAATGACATAACGGAATCTCAACGCCCAACAAGTTTGTAGAGCCCATATTAATGTTGAGACTTCTGATTCTATTATTGAATGAAGACCTTAATATTTACCCATTCTAGCAAAGACAAATGAATGTTGATCATTTCGAATTATCCATTCTAATCCAGAATGTAGAGAATCTTTCTTATGTACATCATCATAATTACATTTGATGCACGTTTAAAAAGGAATTGTCTACTGAATATTCGTAGGATTATAAACTGTAGAATTCTGATTTAAATCCGGTGAATCCAAACTGGCAATGCACTATTGCACATTCTCGAAACCATTTTCAAGTAATATATTTTCTTAGATTTATTTTGCTTGAGAATTCACATTAAAACATTTATAGATGAGGAGTACCGAAAAATATCATTTCTAAAATTTATTGTTTTAAGTGACTAATTTTTTTAAACAAAGGAAAAAGCTGGGAATTTTTTTATTTAATTAGTCGTTACTTTTAGAGTAATATTTTAAAATAGCACCTTTTAAAATTTATCTTGCAAATTTAGTATCATAAAATTAAACTCCCAAAAATAGCATAAATAATTGTGTAAATACTTATTTATTCTAAATAAATTATACATAACTTTAAAGTATTATATTTGAATTCATTTTTTCCCATTTAGAGTTTAATTTTTTTCTATTAAAATATAGTTTTAATACATTTTAATCTTAAATTTGTGTTATTATTAGAAATTTAAACTAATAATACTATTTTTGAAATAAAAACTTAAAAATGTGTTATTTTATATAATTGTCCTTATTTTTAGAGATGGGTAAAATAGTCATATAAAATATATAAATTAGCTTGTAAAAAACATTTATGTTTGTGGGTATATATTAGACGTCGTACGTGGTGACATAAACATGAATCTACATGTAATATTTTTCGAAGCCAGTGAATATACGTATAAAGCAAATCAAGATCCACAAATAAAAGCTTTTAATAATACAAATCGTATTTTCTAATGTTGTAATCATTTGAGGGCTACAAAAATGTTTTGCTTTTATGATCGAACTAATAATTATTAGTTGTGTTAATCATGTTTGATGTGTAGCTTAATTATTCTCTACAGAATTGGCTGTAGAGTAATGTCATAGTTGGGGAACTTTATTATTTATTATAAAATTTAAAAGTTTACAATTTGTTATAGGGCAATTGAAAAAAAAATATATCAGTTTTTCAAGTTTTTGTTTCAAATATAATATCAATAGTTTAAATTTTTAAAAAGGACAATTGACAAAATATCATTATTTTAAATTTATGTTTCAAATATAATATCATTAATTTAAATTTTCAAAAAAGACAATTGACAAAAATAGCAATATTTTAAGTTTTTGTTTTAAAAATAGCATCATATTATAAATTTTAAAAAATAGCACAAATTTAATATTAAAATACATTAAAATTTCATTTTAATAGAAAAATTTAAACCCTAAATTAGAAAAAATAAATCCAAATATAAATTTTTATCTATAATAAATAAATATTTATGTATAATTTATAGTAAACCCAAATTATTTTGTATAATTTATTTAAAGTAAATAAATATTTTTACATAATTATTTGTGCTATTTTTGGAATTATAATCTTAGGATGATAAATTTGGAATAAAAACTTTAAAATATGATATTTTAGGGTATTACTCTTCCAAAAATAACACAAATTTTATAATTAAAATACACTAAAATTTATTATTAATAAAAAAAATTAAACCCTAAATTAGAAATAAATTTTCCAAATATAATGTTTTAAGTTTATGCATAATTTATTTATAGTAAATATGTATTTTCAGAAAATAATTTATAGTATTTTTGAAATTTTAAGTTTACAATGCTAAATTTGGAACAAAAACTTAAAAAAATACTGTTTTAGGATATTATTCGTTATTATATTTGAAAGAACTTACTAATTAATGAGCAAAAAAGAGAGAAAAATATAATTTCATTACAAATTTAAATAATATTTTGACGCATTGTCACTTTTAATTAAGGAGATGGAGGTATCAATTATCATAATGATTAATAATACGGAAAATGAGTAATGGTTTTAGGAATCTATGTTTTTATATTTATTAATAAAAAAGATGGTTGTAGAAAATGAAGCTTCAAGGAATGCTTGTCAAAGAAAAATAAAATAAAGCGAAGGACCAAGTTGGCTCGTGCGATATATACTCCCATGTGGAACAGACGTGGCGCACACATTCCTAAGCAAACCACACCACACATGACAGCGAATCACACGTGTGCTCTTGTCAACCCACACGTGCATTTCTGGTCAAATATTCCTATGCTCTTTCGTTTGTTTGTTTAACGCCCAATTCTCCTTTCTTTCGCTTCTAGTCGATCAGTTAAAAAAAGGAAGAAGCAATTAAGATTACAAAAACATAGTTTCTCATAAATATTGTTAGGTTTATTTAAATGGGAACTATAAGATAAAATACCAAGTAAAATAATAGAGCATTTTAAATACTGGAAAATAAAATCGATATGAAATTATTAATGTATAAATTTATAAGAATAATAATATTGAAAAATCGGTGAAAAGACTAAGTTGGATTCCAATGCGAAGAATGCCATACTTAGATCCAATATCTGTTAACATTATAAATACGATTTCTATATAGTTACAGTTTGATTCGTGAATCTTTTTACTTTACGTCAGATTTAAGTGAGATCCTAGAAAATTATTTGTTTGAAGACTTAATAGTACAAAATACACGTCTAAGACTAATATATTGTCATCATGTGGTCGATAAATTCAAGTATGTGTACTGTACGCTAATTATATCGTCAATTAAAGGATAAAATTATATCTTATTTATAACGTGAGCTGGTGGTCTTGTAAATTCGTCGGTTTAACCCAAAAATCGTACCCATTCACTATCTTCAAAAAATATACATATAGTTAGGATTTATGGAGCAGTTAAATAGATGAAAAGAGGTTAAAAAATATATAGAAAAAGGCATTAGATGGACATTAATATTCCGGTTGAACAAAACCCTATACAAGAACCTAATAAATCTACTGAGATAAAGAATCTCGAAAGCATCCTTAAAATCTGGGGATGTGTTTTCTTGTTTGAGCAATTGTTGTCATCAATGCAACTTTAAAAGTTCATGGTTGACGTGACATTGGAAAAATAAGGATTTCTCAAAGAGAACTTGGATCATTCATGGAAATTAGCTTTTAAATTAGTTTTGCCGGACTCAAAGTAAATCATCAAGCAAGTAATCAATCTCTATGAAACGTGATATCAATAATATATTTACATGTGATGTAGCCAGTTGAAAGTTGTTGTCCAATGAATTGGCTTTTTGGAAACAAGAGGAGGTCACTTGGAATATTCCTCTTCATTTATTATTCCACAAGAAGTACACTTAATAATTACTCATTTAAGTTCTGAATCGGAACTAATTTTTATATTTTGTTAAAAAAATGAAAATGATTGCTTTAAAACCGACCAAACTGACGATTTGGCTTTGCTGTAGAAGAGCATAAATGGTGAGAGTGAAATGATTGTGGACTAGTCGAATCATTATGTGATTTGATGAAAAAGAATAAAAGCCTATGCAAACCTCTAAATAATCATTTCCATAATAGCAATAATGAAATTAATAGGACAAACCTTTTACAAAGGTAAACATCCTCTTGCAACTAAAATAAAATTTACAAAAAATCACATTTGCTACAATATATGACCTTTTAGATTTGAAATCAAATTCCTGAATATTAGCTCTTATTGGGGTTTTAGGTTCTTCCTTTTCATTTTAGGGCTTCAAATTTAGAATACCAATTTGTCACATGATTATTATAAACAGTCACCACTATCTATGTGTAAGATTATATTTTCTTAGTTTCAAATTTTTGGTTGTTGCTAGAAACACTTTTGCTAAGCTGCAAATTTTTTGTAGCTGTGTGGGTTGTCATTTTACAAATTCCTAATATACTATTTGACGAATATTTAAAAAAAATAATTTTACCACAAAGTATTATTAACGGAAATATCATGATAATATGTTATCATAATAGTAAATTTCAAATAAATATGTAAATAAACTAAAATTAATAAAATAATTATAATATATGTCATTGTTATTAATTTAGTTAGAGAATCAATATATTTTTATTAAACTAACCAAAAAATACTATTAAATTTGTAAAATTAATTATTTTTATTTTCTTAATTTACATATACAAAATTAATATTAAAAATAATTTTAAATAAAAGTTAAAATTATATAAATATTTTAAATTTATAAATAAACAATATTATATAATTTACGAATATTTTTATACACAAAACACGTAAATATAAATCTAGTTGAATGTTATATTTAAATTTACAAATAAGCAATATTATATAATTACGAATATTTTTCTTTACTCAAGTCGTAAATATAAATCTAGTTGAATGTTATATTTAAATACTAAAATCTGCATGCCAACTGATTTTGGTTTAAATCACAATGCTTTCTTGATGAATCCTATTCTATTTTGCAATATTTTCTGCATTCCGTTGTCAATGATTCAAAAACCACAACCCTCTCTCTCTATATATATATATGTGTGTGTGAACTTACCCATATTTACTTATAGTGGTGCTCTTAGTAAGTTTGATATGAGACAAGAACATGTCTCTGAGATATTTCCTCTTCCTATCTTCTACTGTCAAGTATCTATCTGTCTACCCTGAAAAAAAAAAACAGAAACAAGGTCCCAACTAGGGAGATCAAAAGATCAAGCAATGGATAACATTATGATATATATTACCATAAACATGAAATGATAAGTATCAACTAGGGAGATGACTTTACCTCTCCTTCGCCAAATTACTCTTTTGCCGACAAGGTATATAGATTGATCATCGCTGCAAATTACATACAATCTCTGTTACAGTTTTCTTGTCAATAAACTAACATGAAGCAGCAGTAGCATGTGATATAAAGCTAACAAGCTTTAATGCATCATCTTTAATAGCATCAAAGGATTGGACTTTTATCCAGATCATACACTTTATCAATCAATGTAGCAATAGGGTCGGTGTAAGTGAATTGATCAAAGCTAATGTGCACACCTTTACCGGAGAATTGGATACTCTGAAGCAATTAGCACTCATCCCCACAAGGCACAATCCAGGGAATATGACCTACATGACAGACGTTCTAATGATTCTAGACATTGACTTGCCAAGAAACAGAATCTTCTTCCAAATTTGTGTGAGGCATTTCGTCGAACACCTAGTGACTTACATCGAGATATTTCTGCAAGGTTTTGGTCCTCTTTCGTGGCCGGCGAGATGGCCTGTTCCCGCTCATGCTGAACAAATCTTCTTCGATCTCGTCTCGAGAAAGAGCGACCCAAAGCCTATGACTCTCGTTTGTTACCTCAACGCCGCGTAATCCTGGTGATACCGCCGGGATTCCTCTCTGCCTGTTTGATTTGGGCTCCATTCCTCCGCTTGATTTCTGATTCTTCACCTCCGAAGCTCCTCCGCCACAAGCCTTCCTCGGCCGCAGGTTCCAAGTCCTCTTCACCTCCATCTCTGCTTCTTCTCCCTCCTTTGCTGACAGCGAAACCTCCTCTCGCTGCTGCGGAATCTTTTCGGTAGCATCGGATTTCAGCCTCGTGGGGTGATCGTTCTGGGATGACGGAGCAAAAGAGGAGAAGGAGAGCCGCGGCTGACGACTCGATCGTGAGGCCACCAAACGGTTAAAAACAGCCGCCGTCTCCGCCGATGGAGAGGCAGTCCTCTCGGATTTCACATCTAAATCCGTCTTTTCATAGACTTGAGTCCCACGGGTGAGAGACGGAAACCCCTGGAGAGACTTTGAATTCGCCGACGCAGCAGACATTGGATGAAATTATATAAAATCTACTTGTGGAATGCTTTCACCTGCACGTAGAGATGACCAGAGAGATCAAAAACCCTAAAAACAGAGGAGAGAGAGAGAGATCTTTAAAAAACGAAGGAGATTTACGAAGGAAACGGGTGCATGCGTAAGTTTCTAATTATATTATATTTTATTTATTTTCTTGAGATTATTTTGCTTCTTCTTCTTTCTCCACAAGTCTTTCTTTTCAATTAAATTGTCAATTGGACTTTCTCTTACGCACATTATTATCGAGCTTTTTTAAAGTGTGAATTTAACTTCAAGTTTACCAATTTCTTTTATAAAAAATATAGTGTTTTCTGCAAGGTTTTTGTAAATTTACGAAAGAAATAAAGTTTATAATTAGAGTAATATCATAAATTAACATATTTTAATTTTTTTTTCTTTCAAATTTAACACTATAAAATTAAAATTCCAAAAATAATATAAATAATTGTATAAAAATACTTATTTATTCTAAATAATTAAGTTAATGATATTATTTTGTAATAAATACTTAAAATTTTTTATTTTAAATAATTGTCTAAGTTAATAATTGGTTCATCATTTGTTGTCGGCAAATGTTGTTTGAGGAGGGGTAGCTATATTGTATATTTTATATAAATTGTTAATATTTTAAAATATCATTTTGATTTAAAATATCATCACTTATTTTTTTGTAAATCATCACAAATTATTATGTAAAAACATTTTTATTATAAATAAAATTAAAAAGTGTTTGGTTATTTATTCTAGTTAAAGTTTTAGCTCCCCATGTTTATATGCAAAGTCTAATATAGGATGTAGAATGGTTTGCTAATATGTAACTGTTTTTATGTCAAAGTTATGTATTTGTAAATGGCAATGTTCTAAATTTGGTCAACATTATTTTGTGTTTTAGGTTGGACAAGTTAAGAGAGCCATCTTGGTTTTGTAGACCGAAAAATAGATTATAATCGATGGGCTTCTTATAATACATTTGAAAGCCTTTGTTTTTTTTTTTACTCAGGCTTAAGGTATCCATTGGTTTCTTGGATCTCAAGCAAGTGGTCAATGTCCAATAACCTAAAACATAACCGTAGTCTTAAAAACTTGAAGCCGGACCTTGAATTTTGAGTTCAAAAATAAGTACGTAAACCTTTTGATCTGGGATATATGGAAATCTGGATGAAGATTGTTATGGCTACCTTTCCCACACGTTGAATTACTTCATGGGTGTCGAAATACAACAGGACTAGTTTCTCATTTATTCTTGGGGCCATTGTAATCTCCCTATCTCAGCTTCAAGAAAACTAAGTCCCAACTTTCAACCTAACCTCCCTTCTTTGTTTATTGACTGACTGTTCATCCAGTAGCTGATCCATTTCCACAATCAATTTCCCCACCTCTGTGTTTGCAATTGGGATATCACCATATCTTATCAACTTTGGAACCTTTCTACCATAAACGACCCGAAATAGTGTCAGTTGTTGGATGAATTATAAGAGGTTTTGTAGAAGTACTCTTCGTCTCTTCCCAAGAAGCCAATGCAGCAAACTGGTAGGTTTTCCATTGATAAAACATCGCAGGTAAGTATTTAAGCAGCGATTAATAACCACCGTTTGCCCATCGGTTTAAATATAGTATGCAGAGCTTCTTCTTCTTCTGAACCCATTCCCTTGTGTCTTAAACAATTGAGACGAAATAGGGATACTGAATACTTTGTCTCTATCAAAGACCATTGTTAAGGGAAAACTATGAAGCTTCACAATCTCTCTCACAAATACCTCAGCTACTGATTTTGTTATGTAAAGACACACTTGGCATTGAGCGATAAATCCTTCATATTTTCTCATCCCCTTCCGATACTCCAATACACCTCCCGTGACATCCTTTTAAATGTCTTTAAAACGCCTTCATGAACCACCAATAGTACTTGCATGCAGATGTTGTAAAAGAGTTGGAATAAAGGGAGATCCACATGGAATTAATACACTTCTTTTTTGTAACCCTTCCATGCCGCCACATCACCTCCTAGTTGAGAGATTATTGAAGCACATTATGGATCATCTTTTACTTGTTGAGAGAGCATCTCCATATCTATTGATTTCGAGACTGTCAGCTGAAGTACACACCAATCGTGCAAGTGGTCTTCGTGAAAGAGCATCCGCAACCTTAGTTTCCAGTCCAGTCTTGTACTCAACAGTGTAATCCAATCCAAAAGCTTCGATGCCCAACGTTGTTGCTCGGTTGAGACTGATTTCCGATCCAACAAGTGCTGAAGACTTTTATGATCTTGTAATGTTTCAATTTTGTCACCACAAATACGATAGCCAATAATTCCTTTTTCGTAAACTTACTTTTGCTTTCCCTTATATGAAAACCTTGGCTAATATTCTTGCTGATCAAGTAATGTTTCAGTAACATTCTACCTTTGCCGGATCTGCTGACACACACCTTTCACAGGAATCACATGAACCAAATACGCTAATTCAGCGAATGTACATTTCTTCTGATTGGCGTAAAATTTGTCTTTTCTCAATGCTCTGTAACACTACGTACTTCCATATGTTGTTCATGTTCTCTGATGTTTGTGCTGTAAACGAGAATATAAGACAACACAAACTTGCGTAACTGGTTTGGTTCTAATCACATTAAACCGGATTTATAATTTACGTCGTTTTGTAGTTTATGACCAATGATATCTCTCCACGTTAGCAGTTTCCACGTGTGATGTCGATTTAAGCGATTTTAATCGGTCGTGTGTGTTGGGTGCCGTCGGTGACATTCGACCGGATTTTCAACTGTGTTATTTGATTTTCGGATCTGCGATTTGATCGTTTCGAATCGTATCCACTAGGCGTGGAGATTCTATTGAATTGTGGATTCTTAGGTATCAATTGAGTCGTAGGTTTTGTTTCAAGATCTTTTTGCGGTTTCCACCGCCATGGCTGCTCCGTTTTTCTCTACTCCATTTCAGCCTTATGTCTATCAGGTAGTCTTCTATCTTTCGTTCTTGCCTTTAATAAGATTCTTGTTTCTCTGTCTGCTCTTTTTCTTTTTTCGTGGATCCTTCCATGTGATTTTGTTTTCGTTTCTTGTCGTGTAATCGCACGATCCAACCTAAATTCAGTTTTAATACCTTTAAATTCTGTTCTGATAACCATAGATGTAATAAGATGAATGAGAGAATTGATATCTGTGAGGGTATAATCTCACAAGTGCATATGTGTTGCAGAGTCAAGAAGATACAATCACACCTTTCCAAATTTTGGGTGGTGAAGCTCAGGTTGTTCAGGTAGGTTGACATTATTTTTTAGTCTGCGCATTTGTGGTTATGTGCCATATCCTCATAGATTTCTAACCATTTGGTTGTTTGGTTTACAGATTATGTTAAAACCACAGGAAAAGGTCATTGCTAAGCCTGGTAATTTCCAGTCTATTCAATGTTATTTTCTTTGGAACTCAATTCTCCTAAATTGGGCTCCTATTCAGTTTCATATTTGAATTGATGTGCTGCAGGTTCAATGTGCTACATGTCTGGGTCTATTGAGATGGTGAATACCTATACCCCTGAACAAGAAGTTGGAGTTGTGCAATGGATTATAGGCAAGAGTGTTAGCAGTATAGTTCTTCAAAATACTGGGGAAAACGATGGATTTGTTGGTGTCGCTGCACCTTCTTTGGCAAGGATTCTTCCTGTTAGTGATTCTAGCTTTCCATGATTTTCTTTCGTATTATTCCCTATAATGCTTAGTGTACATCTTATGTGTTTTTGTGACTTTCGGTTAATTTCTTTCCGTACAGGTTGATTTGGCAATGTTTGGTGGTGACATCCTGTGCCAGGTAGAGCTGATGAACGAAACCCATCAATTTGTGTTCTTATATTTATCCTCCACAAAATCAATACTTTCTTTGTATGTGTGTGTAGATGCTTAGCTTTCAGATTTTTCCTCCCCCTTAAATAATGTGAAATTTTGCTTCTTGTTGTGTAGCCAGATGCATTTCTCTGTTCTGTCCATGATGTGAAGGTCACAAACTCTGTTTACCAAAGAAATAGAGCAAGAAACATTGCTGCAGTTGGGGCTGAGGTAAGAAGAACATAATTGGAAATAGGCCTTTGACACAATTTATTCAAAACTTAAACAGTTTTTATCTTTCCTAGTTAGATGCCACTATGTCTGGCTTTAACACACAAACTCCGGTGTTGCAGGCATTTCTGAGACAAAGGCTATCTGGTCAGGGTCTTGCTTTTATTATTGCTGGTGGCTCTGGTATGCAACTAAGGTTTATCATCAACATGTGTAGTCTCAGATTAGGCATATTTAACTGATCCTACTCCATTTGCTTTCATAAGTTGTACAGAAAAACCTGGAGGTGGGAGAAGCTCTCACCATTGACGTTTCTTGCATTGCCGCACTAACTCCCTCGATCAATATCCAAATAAAATACAATGCCGCACCTGTAAGACGGGCAGTCTTCAGGGTATGTTATGTTTCTTCCTTATCCATTATAAATATATCAAGATTTTTTCCTTCTGTCGGACTTAAACAAAACCTCTATATTTTATCAAAAAAGGGTGATAACGTAGTAACAGCAACTCTAACGGGACCAGGCATTGTGTTCATCCAAAGTTTACCGTTTCATCGACTCTCGCAGAGAATTGCAAGGTTAAGAATCGAAATCTGCTCTCGGGTATATTAATGGTTTCTTGTATAAGAAGAACATTTCAATAAGACTCACTATGGATTTTTTTGCAGATCGGTGACATCCCCAAACATGAGAGAAAATCCAAGATTATTAATTCAATTAGGATTATTCATATTCCTTGCATATGTTGTGATTGTATCTTCTTTGATCCTTACCGATATGTGAAATATATACATAGAGAGAGAGAGAGAGGTATCCTTCTGTTCGATCGCAGAACACCAGTGTCTTGGTTATCTGTTGTCTTCGATCTCAGGTGCTTCAGAAACAAGCAAGCCATTAATCATTCTAGGTTGTTGCACTTAAATGGACATGTAAGGTAAAAGTTTTCTTTTCTTAGTCGACGATTCAGAAAATCTTTAAAAGAATAAATTGAATGTCCTTCTTTCAAGAGCTAAGTAATAACACCCTCACACTAACGAACGAATTTCAGCCTAATGTCACCTTCAAAATTTAAAATATATATTTTTAGTAAGTATATTCTGATGTTCTACAATTGATAGATTGTACCTTGAAAAAATCCAATAAAAAGGTTTCCAATAAATTGTACCTTGATAAAATATATTGGTTTTTACCTTGATAAAATCCAATAAAAAATGTTTACACCGTCTCTGTATATTCAAAAAAAAAAAAAAGAGAAATCATAAATTATGGCTTATTAAAGTGCGATATTTGATTAAAAAAGAGAAGTCAATACAAAAGGAGAGGTAGTGAAAAATACAACCCATTTATAACACACAAACATCCGATTACAAAGAATTTGATATCAGTTTCGCAGCAACGCAGATTAATGTATATTTTAAAAAAAATCCTCCATCGCAGAGTCAGAGGGCACTCTCGTCATTTTACCAGGCCATGGCTTCGACGACTCATACATCTAAATCTTCATTCTTCGAAGTTTGAACTGCAATCAATCAAGCCCGTGATCTTTCTCTTTTTGATCTCTTCGAATGGCGGATATGCTCATCACCGACGTCGGAAGCTGCCACGGAAGGAGACCGATCGTACCTTGACGGCTTTCTCTTGAAATGTCTGTCTTCATCAGCGCTAGAATCGTATTCTGCCGACTCTCTTTCCCTCCGACTATGTCGACGAACCGATGATACGGCGGCGACCACTGGAGATGACCTTGATGTTTCTCGTTGTTTTCCAGATGATTCTTCCTCCTCTGGAAAGCTTATCCGAGCAAATACACCGGACTTGTTATTATCGTTTTCTGATTTGGTATCTGCAGTTAGCTCAGATGAAGGCTTTTCGGATCTCTTGCGGTGATGATGGTGCTTACGATCTGCTTCACGGTGGCGTTCCCGGCTTCTATCATCATCCCGGCGGTCACGACGACGATCGTGTTCTAAATCGAGGTCTTGGTGATGATCGCGCTCGGATTTCCAGCTGGATGATCGAGGGGCAGAGTTGACCCTCCGCGATGAACGACGCTCCGGCGACAATCTCTCAGGTCGCCTGCCCGAAATCGGTGGCGGAGGTACCTGTCTCTGTTCATTGAAGACCAAGGCATCATTCATTGATGGTGGCGCAGTAAAAAATTAATTACACAGAAAAAAATTGAGTATTGGGCCATTTAAGAGACTCATAAGGCCCAATATAATTTTAGCATTATTGGTTTAGTTTACCATCATAAAAAAGTCCAGCACCCAATTCCTAATCCTAATCACTTTAAAACCTTTATGATGACCAGCCAAACTAACACAACTTTCTGTTGAGATAGGGGTTAGGGCGGTCTCAAAGACACTGGCAAATCTTGGCTGGATAAACCTGACGTGAAAGTTGCAAGCGTGTTTTTTTCTAGCAAAAAATATAAATTTTTAATTTTGATTTTAAAATAGTTGTCGTGCCTAACTTTTACTTTAGCAATGAAATAGATCGAATATTAAGAAAATATCTAATTAAAATAAAATAATATAGTTAAGCTTTAAAAAAAGAGTAATAAATGATGAAGAAAATTCAACGCGGAACAATGTTAATTTCGGTCTGTTTAGGACAAGTCTCTGACAGAGCTGCGAAGAATGGTTAGTCCAATGTGAAACAAAGTAAATGAAATATATTGAAACTACCCTTTACTTCCCTAAATGTTTCTATCTTAATAAAACAATTAAAAAATATGGGATCAATCGAGCTATGCTTTGTAACTAAACCTGCCTAGGAGAGAAACTAACTTTTCAATTCATTTATATATATGATTTTTCTCATTAGTCTAAATTTTCCCTCGACCTCATGTCTTTAACTGTCACCTTTGACTATTATTACCCATAAAGCAAATGCCGATTTAGCAATTACGTAATCTACCCATTTTACCTTAAAGTAATGATGAAATGCAAAGAGCGAGAGAGATGTGTACATAAAAAAAAAAAGAGAGAGAAAGAGGGTGTTGAGAACATGGTCTCTTGCAAGCCAAACCAGCTGGCTGAAAGAGAGAAAGAGAAAGAGAGAAGTTAGACAACAAAATGATACATACAGATTTTGGCTTCATAGGTGAGGAAGAGGCTGCCGAGTGATTCATCATTCTGCTGCTCTCACCGTCCCTGTCGACATTCCCTCTGTACCACACAAAACAAACAAACAAACAAACAAACAACAACTAGTTAACATGCTGCAGCAAACATGAGTCTGAAAGTAATGAATGCACAATGCTTTACCTTTCTGTCCATCTCTCATTTTCACGCTTCCTTTTCATCTCAGCTTTCCTGGCTTCAAATTCCTCTCTCCCCATTATAGGACGTTGCAGATTCATACGGTTCCCCATCTCCGCTAGGTCCCTGCTCAATTAAAATAACTTTTCATGTTTCATAGCTTCTACACAGCTACGATGAAGATCAACCCGAGTGCAAGGCTCGCGTGTGAGTACCTATGAGGCGGTGGTATATTAGGGAATCCAAAGCCTGGTGCAGCAAAAGGATCCGGATGCATCACACCGCCAAACGTCATGTCCATGGTACCTAATCCAAAGCCTACAAAAGGAGGCATCGCACCAGGAAAACGGCCTGTAAACCCATTAAAACCATGATGGAAGCCATTGAACCCAGGTTGAGCGCCGTTGAAGCCGGGTTGAACACCATTGAAGTACTGATTACTGGGACTTGGGCCCATGGGCATCATATATTCAGGGCCCGGTAGATTCGGTATGGGGTTCCATTGCAAGTCTGCAAAAGACAGACAATCTCTTAAACCTCTCCATACAGTTAACATAGACTGGAAAGAAAGAGCATGAGTTGTAGCCCTCAGCATAATAGAAAAAATAGCTACCAGCTCCAGGCATCCGGGGTTTCTTTTTCTTCTTTTTTCCTGCTGAAGGGCAAAAGTATGCATTACTTTACTGAAAATATTAATTGCCAAAGGTGATTCTTTCTCTTCTTTATAAATACGTGTATATATTTACATCTATCTTAAATTCAAAACTTTCTAGTGCTAGTGGGACAATAGCCAGTGATTACCTTGCTCCACAGAAGCAACCTGCTGCGGTATTTCTTCCTTGAGGGCCTGTGTATTCGCCTGTGAAACTGCTGCTTCCTTGCCATCCAAGGATACTCGAGCGTTTTCAGATGCATCTATTAGCTTTTCCACGCTAACTATTTCTGCAGATGCCCGTGGAGCACTTGTGATCTCCGCTATTCCTGTTGATGGCTTTAGAGTTGGAGACTCAATGTTGGTACTAGGAGCTTGTTTATTTTCACCTCTAGATGCAGCAGATGTAGTAGGCGATGGAACCTTGGGAGGTGGACAACGTGTAGACTCCATATCTAGATTCAGTAGGCATTAGTTTACCCATGATGGTACAAACAAATATGAAAGACTAAGAATGTGAGAATGAAATACCTTGGACTTGACACATGCTGCCAACATTCTCAGCACTACTGTTACCAGACTCCAAGATACGGTTTATAGTATCCCTAAGGGTCTTGTTTGGTAGAAGATCATCAGCTAGTACATCAGTTGCTCCACAAACACACCTTGATTTTGCAATTATATGATCTCTGATACCTGAAATGTAGATTATTGTAGTCAAACAGTCAGAATCTGTAATTTATAATGGTTAAAGAAAACAGGCCTCTGCGGAACAGCAAAAGGCATCCGTTATATTAGCAATTTGACAAGAGAGCTTACACTTGTCACAGAAGCTCTGGAAACAGCATTTGCTTGTCAGCGCAGCATCTCTCATTACTTCTTTGCATAAGGGGCATTTTAGTTCAGGAGGAAGTTCTGCAACAGAACGTGTTGTTGATGGCAATCCCTCCATTTCCTTCTCAAACGCATCCCTGAATTTTTAAATTCACACAAATGAAACAACATTATGACTGTTTTATGTGAAGGTACCAACTAAGTGAAAGCGTACTCATTTGGTTTCAAAACTGCAACTGCACCACTTGGCAAGAAATAAGAGCCATCTGGGGTCGCCATCAGCATGGACTTGGGGATACCAGTAGGTGGTTTAACTCTCTTGACATCATAGCTAGGATCACCATTTGTCGGACAGTGTTGAATAAAATGTCCTGAGACAGAAAAAAATATGCTCGGAACACACTTGAGCTTAGATGCTAACCAGACACACTTGAGACAATATTAAAACCAACTTTAACAAATAAAAAAAGATTCTCAAAGTCTGACATACCAGGAACATTGCAACGATGGCAAATATATCCTGGTGGCGGCATTTTCCTTTCCATTCCTACTCCAAGAAATATAATCACTTTCCGAATCTTACATTTCAATGAAAGGCTAAACATAGTATTGGACAATAATAAGGAAACATCCCAGCCTCTGAGCTAAAACATCTGACGCCTGAGGGAATTGAAACATAAGTCAATCATATAGGGAGCATATAATTACCAAAACCTCGTCCACCCATCCTTCCGACCATACCCCTCCCGTAACCTCTGCCCTGGCCAAACCCATCTGCGCCTTGTCTGTAACATGAAAGAAAAATAAGTCGTCTCAAAATGTATCACAAAATCTAATCCAACATGCTCATTCGCATCAGTTTAAGAAGACTACTTACTGTTGCCAGTCTAATGCTGGAGTGTCAATTAATGCCTTAAGTTTGGTTTCTTCATCTACTTTCTCATCAGCTGGTGCAGGATCAGGACATTGGTTACTATAATGGACAGCTGGCGCATCAGGTACTGAATACAAATCATTCCCAAACTCATCCCACTCATCTTCAGCCTAAAATGTAAATTAAAGTGTGAATTGATACTTTTCTAGTAGAACTGTAGAACTAATTGCCAACAGAAACCGAGAAAAAGTTTCCGTAAAGAACTCACTGAAGATGCAACAGCAGTGATAAGATCATTCGTATCAGTCTGAAGACTCTGAACGTTTTCCACTTTCTCCTCCTCTCTAGGCCTGCAAGATGTAGATATATTACACATAAGGTACGGGTCTCACTTTGCACTATTAAGACTGCTATCTCAGCTTATTTTGTTTTAAATCCTTCAATAGAGTCAAATGACAACAGGCCACAAAGATTCAACCAGGCAATGGAGAAGTTAAAGACTAAAATTATAGATCTCGGAAAATACACTTGTGGTGTAATAATTCTGATGCGAGGGCGTCCAGGGACCCGGCGAATTAAGACAGAAGTATTCTTTGGAATTAACATTGCTTCATCCAGATATTCTGAAATTGCAGAAAATAAAATATATGAAGGCCACAGATTGCTTTGAATTAGTGTAACTCTTTCTAATGATCACAGCAACAACCACTCAAGAAGGGCTGACCTCAAAACTACACATATTCAACGCGAAACAATACAGTATTCAAAAACTTTATTGAAGGTGTCATCATCATAGATACAAGCATTTCTATTCTATGATTCAACTAATCACATATCAAAACTGAAGCAGGTAGATACTAAACAATAACAAAGCACTTGGCAAAAGTGCCAACGAAGACTGCCACACACCATCCAAAGTTCAACGACGCAAGTAAAAACTAGATATATGGCAGATGCTCCGTATTTACATACTTTGATAAGTGATACTGATCAAGGCCAGGCCAGATTCTGAAGTAGTAAACTACAAAACCAACGAAACATGTCTACTATGGATGAAGACAAGATAGGTGAATAGTAGAACTATAGCATAAGGAGGAACACCAACCTTCATTAGTTTGGGCATTAGAGATGACAATGTCAAGGTCTTTACCACTTCCCAAATGCTTTGTTTCATAAATTTTTTCTTTGAGAAAACCAACTGATATAAAAGGGCCATCCATGGCGATGGTATCATAGTCCCTCGCACTCTTAAACTTGTAATAAATTGCCATTCGATTTATCTGATAACGAATAAATACATATGTATCACTAATTTAATAAGACGATTATGCAACAAAACACACAAGAACCTTCTGTTTGGAAGAAAAAATGGAAGCCAGAAAATGATTTCCATAACAAAAAGCAACTAATTAGACTTCAAAAAATCGACAGAAGAAACCTCTCTCAAAATCGACAGAAGAAACCTCTCTCAAAATCGACAGAAGAAACCTCTCTCACGCGCATCAAATCTGCATATCGTGGAAAACCCCCCACAAGCTCAGAACGAGAACGTCCGCGTTGAATCGAAATGAGTAATTGGCAGTGAAAAATCACAGCTACACTGAAGATATCTCTAAATCTCGAAAAGAATTTTTACAGCATAAACGTTAGCCGCGACAAACAACCGAACAACTGGCTTCAATCCAGAAGATCTTGACGCTCCAAGCACCGATTCGAGGAAGCAAAACCGAAACCACAGGATCCTTAATGATTAGCGGTGGGATTGCAGACGATCATGAAAGAATTTCCGGAGATAATTAGAGAATCGTAGTGCGATGAAAGGAGAAACCGAAGGAATAACGCACGAGCACTAGGGTTTGTGCAGAGCACTGTCGTATTGTTGTCAAATGACTATCTATTTCTCTTGCCGGTTGTTTCTTTTTCTTATAGTGGGAAACAGTAACGGCCGATGACACACACGGTAATTTCTGTTTTTTCTTCATTTCTTATAGGCCCTATAGTTCAGTTTAATGTGGGCTGTAGGCAAGACCTAATAAATGGTAAGGCCCATTAGATGTGTAAAGGATTCTCGGAAACCCTACGACCACCCCTCCATGGAGTCATCTATTTAAAAGAAGAAACCTAGTTGGAAGAAAGAAGTGACTGCGGAAATCGCAATGGGTATGAATCTCTCTCTCATGTGTTTATGTTTTTTTGTGCCATTGGACTTTGTTTCGTTTGTATGAAGTGATATTGAACGACAGGGGCGTACAAGTACGTGTCGGAGCTATGGAGGAAGAAGCAGTCCGATGTGATGAGGTTTCTGCAGAGAGTTAGGTGCTGGGAGTATCGCCAGCAGCCTTCGATTGTTCGTCTTGTTCGTCCTACTCGTCCCGACAAAGCTCGTCGTCTTGGCTACAAGGCAAAGCAGGTTTTTTTTCTTTCCTTTTGAGTATTTTATAAATTGGCTATACATTTTAAGCCTGATTGTTAATTAGCTGGTCAAGCGGTGTCTTGACACGCAGGCATTCTCCTTTCAAGGAGATATGTCTGCGTCAATATGATGGAATACTTCCTGAAACCAGCTACATCGATTCAATCTTCTGACCGAACAGCTCTTTTTCTACTGTGGATTCTGTTCTTGTCTAAGACTGATACATTTTCTTTTGAAGTCGTGGATAAAAACTGGTACTTTGTGTAATGATGTTGTTCACTGAGCCTGTTTTGGTGGTTGTTTGCGTCAGGGGTTTGTTGTATACCGTGTTCGTGTCAGACGTGGTGGTCGCAAGAGGCCTGTTCCTAAGGGTATTGTGTATGGTAAACCAACTAACCAGGGAGTGACCCAACTCAAATTCCAGCGCAGTAAGAGATCTGTTGCTGAGGAGCGTGCTGGGAGGAAATTGGGTGGCCTTAGGGTCGTCAACTCTTACTGGCTTAATGAGGTAAGCACCAAACCATTCTCAGTTGTTCTGTAGTTGCTATCCATCCTTGTATGTCCTGTCTGTTTATGTGATACTTCTTTTGGTGGAACATGAGCTTTAATCTTGTACATTTCGACATTAGCATATGCTTTATAGATTTGTATAACTAAATGATACTGTAAATGTTTGGTTAACATTGTAGTAGATACCTTCTATTATGATGTGTACGGTTTATTAATGATGGGTTTGCTCTCTTATTTACTTAGGATTCTACCTACAAATATTATGAGATTATCCTAGTAGACCCTGCGCACAGTGCTGTCAGAAATGATCCAAGGATCAATTGGATCTGCAATCCAGTGCACAAGCACAGGGAACTCAGAGGACTCACCTCAGAAGGAAAGAAGAATCGTGGTCTTCGTGGAAAGGGTCACAACAACCACAAGAACAGACCTTCTCGTAGGGCTACCTGGAAGAAGAACAACAGCCTTTCTCTCTGTCGTTACCGGTGAACAACTCTTTGTTTTGTTTTTCGTGTGTGGTACATCTTTTATGTGGATTTGTGTTTCAGAATTCTAGAATTACAATGAGATTCAAGAATTTGTTTTCGAGTTTTGAGTTCACAATACTTTGAACCTGACCATGAAACTAAGTGTCTTAGTTAATTTTGCTTTTGCGCCAAGAGTACAGTTTTACTAAATGTCTTGCTGCAATTCTGAAATGGTATGTAAAAATCCACTATTTGGAAGCACAATCGTGACCTTTTTAAAATGAATAAAAACTTTGTAGTTAAACGAAAAGAGGATAAAGAGTGATGGATGAGTTTGGTATGCTGAAGACTATCATGTCCATATATCTAAGTGGTTTCCTTCGACGAAGCTGTTCTTTGATTTTTCCGTTCAGAGTATTTAAAGCTAATCAGCTTTCGAGGGACTCTGCAGAACCAATTGCATTTCGTGGTGCTTTTCCACAATTTAGCTCCATTAATTTTCTTTTCTTGCCCAAACTGTCATCATGAAAACAAAAGAGCTGAAATGTGTTCATGCAATGTTGTAAGTTTTGGGTAATACCTTGTCTGTGAACCTTGAGGTTATAGCCCTAGCCGCTTTGATCCCTATATTAGGTAGAGCAGCCACCTGTGGAACATGTAGAGTTCCATCTCGCTGTTGAAACTGATCAGAAAAACGTAAGATTTAGCAGCACTAGCTAAAACCTCAAAACCAAACGGGAGGAACGCAGACAGAAGCTTGAAGTTTAAGCCGTTGTCTCTGATGTCTACATGAAAGTGAAGAACCTTGACATTTGGGTAGCTGGTTTCTAACTTTGCAAGACTGTCCATATGGGTTCACGTATACTGTGTACCTGAAAGTTTATAGCCACAAAAAACATCCATCATGGCCTCTTGCCATCACTCTAGGGGTCGAAATCCCATGATTCGTGTTTCTGAGGTATTTTGATAGCCCTATCTCGCATGACTTGTGTTATTCAATTACTATCATCCTTATCTCTCAATGCTCGTCACTGTCTCTTACTCTTGTAGATGTTGTTGGTAGGTTTTTTAATGGAGGTGCTTTGTCCAAAAATCACAGGACCTCGAGAAAAGGTGCCTCATGAAAACTATAATACCTTACTGCGACTTGCCTTGCGGGACATAAAAGACTGTCCTAGTATTCTTCTCTGTAGCTTATATACACGTTAATGTGTCGGCTACGCAAATCAGAATCATTGAAAAAGAAGGTTCGAAATTTTTTTCTTGAGATCCATCATTCTTTTCTCATGTCTTTCTGTACATAGAAATGTGTTCCTACCACTTTAAGTGACCATTTGAACCGCCTCAAGTGTTTTATCCAAAAGTCTTATGAGGTTACAGAGGCTGAGATTGTGCAGTGCTATTTTTTTTACAACACACAGCAAAAATGTGGATATATATGTGTGTATATAATCAAATATGTACAGGATCCTGCATCACGTGTGACCGGTAAGATTCAAAGATCCCAGCGAGCATTTGGCAGCCTCAAAGCAATTCACTTGGCGGAGAAGAGATTGAACCCCGTCAACCCATCTCTGCTTGTAAATCTTACTCTTGCACTTGAACTCCAAAAGACCTCGTCCAGTTTTCAGACCGAAGTAGATTTCTTCTGAATTTTCCCTCTCTTTCCTGTAAGGCCAAGCTGATTTCTCGTCGCAGACTCCATAAACGACACCTTCAAAACAGAACAATAAGCTCAGAATGTCTGTCTTTCAGGTAATTTATCTAAACTTAAATGCTTACATTTGATCTTCTTGGAGAATGCCCCTCCGACATGTTTGCTTTTGAGTTTGATCATTACCTATGAAATCATAAGCAGCATTGGATCAAAACTAAACTGACATGTGTTGTGCTATGAATACTTATCAACTCTTCTGTACCTGAGACTTCTTGTTGATGTAGACACAGACACGCTTAGTTCGCTGCACTCCTGCAAGTTGAAGCACAAGGAAGAAGTGTTTAGCTCTCTGTCTTCAATTTGCCAGAGTCTCACAGACAGAATAGAATTACCATTTCGTGTGCATTGCATCAGTTCCCCTTCAAATGGAAGATTTGGTTCTTCCAATCTAAACTGAAAATTTGTAGGCCAATGAGAGTCAGAGAAGCTTCTCTCGAAAGGTGCAATAGCTGCGTTTTTCCTTGCTTCCTTTGGCTGCCTCGCCTTCAGAGCCGCTTCTCCTCTCAAAGCTAGTCTCAGTTTAAAACTAAATCAGATCAACTATGTATATATATACTCCAAAGAAGCCAGAAGGCTCGTGAAGCTACAACAAGGCCTTACCAGTAGCAGCAGCGGCTGTCAGAGTCATGAGATCACCGGGGCTGTAAATATCCACAGAAGACCTAACTGTGGAAGCAACACGTGCACGGTCAGCACCGGCTCGCTCTGCCATCTCAACACAGTGTGACGCCAACAGTTCCGTTGCTGAGGCTAAAGCCAGTGTCATCTTGGAGCCTGACCCTTTGCAATTGCTTGCAGATGTCACAGAGGCTAAACCTGCAGCCAAAGCCGCTATAGAGATGGCAGAATGCAAGTGGGAGTTCTCAACGCGTGCCTTGTCTTTCTTCTTGAGATTGGTGGTAATGCTGCTGCTGCTGCTGTGTTCCTTGTGATGGTGAAACCATTTGGATAACGTCCCTGCTCTGCGTGTGCCAACCGAATTCATGATCTTACCAGCCTAAAAAATCAAAATTTATGACAATTTTTTATCCATTTGGGAGCTTGTAAAATGGTTAATTTACAAATTGAAAAGTCTCTGACTTTTAGGGAAAAGGATAATTAAGTTTCGTACCAAGAGTGGATCTACAACGCCATTAGGGAATGAAACAGGGGGACTGTTCTGGGCAACACAAAACTGTCCTTGTTGCTGTCTATGTTTGAGTGCAAGTGCTTTGGAAATTTCACAAGTAGAGAGACTCCAAGATCTGGAAAGAAACTCCATTGGCTCTTTTGGTGTCTGAGGCTGAGGAATTGAAGAGAAAAGGTCTTCAGGTCTGAGAACTCCATCTTCCAACTCTTCCTCCATGTTCTCTGATCCAAACAACGAAGAAGAAGTATCCTTCCAATCTGAATAAAACCCATTTTCCATATTTTTCCTATTGAAAAAAAATTTGAAGCTTTCTCGATAATGAAAAGATTGACGTGGGATCACAAGATGGATTTTATTTTCCTAGTGGGGCAAGAGTTATATTCTGATTGAAACCATGTGACCAAAAACAGAGAACCAGCTCTGAGTTTCAGAAATAAAAACTTAGGAAATGAACTGTAAATTGAAAAAACAATCATTATTAACTGAAAAAGAGAATAACTTTTTGAAGATGAAAAGGATGATGTTGACTGAGGTGGAAAAGAAGAGGAAGAGCATTAACCAAACTACAAGAGAATCTTTTTCTCTTTCTTTTTCAATCGGCGAGAATTATTCAAACCACAAGTTCACAAAAGTACGTGCGGACTAACAGATGAAATATTGCAATAAAAAGAAGATATGAAATGAATGGTTTAATCACCTAAGAGTTTTAAAGATTTAGGAACTCGTCTCCCATGTTGTAAAGAGAGGATATTGTTTTGGTAAGAACATTGTAGATTGGACAGTTTGCGAACTCAGGCGAACAAATGCATTGGATTGTGAATATTTTTGTATTTTAGTGGATGGCTCTCAAACTGTTCACAACCTTTCTAATAACCCCACAACATCCTTCAAATAATACTCATAATACTTAAAAGAGACCACTTTGTGTTATGCACAAATTAAAATAATATTTAAATTTTTTTATTATTTGAATAAAAAAATTATAAATATATTTTAATTTAAAATATTATATATATTATAAAAGAATGATATTACTATTATTATATATTATTCAAATAATATTGTATTATTTTATCGTTGTTTTTGTGATAGGTTAATCAAAAAATACATTTATAATTTTTTAGTAAAATATTTAAAACATGTTTTAAATTAAATTAATTAAATTAATATTTTTAATTAATTTTGTTATGTTATAGAATCTACTTATATATAGAGTAGTCATACTAAAAATTAATTATTAGTTATTCAAATTTAATATTACAAACAAATGATATAATATAAAATTTTATTCGTAAATATATTGATTGTTTGGAAACAAAAAAATTGAGTGATATAATTTCTATATGATTTGTGATTTAGATATGCCGACTATATTATTACAAAACATATATATATATATATATATATACAAAAACAATTATTACTACAATATATTGAATTTAATTATTGAGTTAAAGGTAAACTCGTATATAATATAAAAATAGAATTAAATAGTGTTAATGAAGTTTCTATATCTACAAAAATTCGACATATTTACTTTCCTGTACAATAATTAAATATTTATGTAAAAAACAATCTTCTATTTTTAAAATTATCAAATAATTAAATATGTAATTCACTAACTCAAAATTTCCTAATTTTTGAATCTTTGTATATTTGAAAATTAAATAGTGTTTGGAAATTCATTAAATTCAAATTATATATATTATAAAAGAATGATATTACTATTATTATATATTATTCAAATAATATTGCATTATTTTATCGTTGTTTTTGCGATACGTTAATCAAAAATATATTTATAACTTTTTAGTAAAATATTTGAAATATTTTTTAAATTAAATTAATAAGATTAGTAGTTTTAATTAATTTTGTTATGTTATAGAATCTACTTATGTATAGAGTAGTCATACTAAAAAATAATTATTAGTTATTCAAATTTAATATTACAAACAAATGATATAATGTAAAATTTTATTTGTAAATATATTTATTATTTGGAAACAAAAAAAAATTGAGTGATATAATTTGTATACGATTTGTGATTTAGATATGCCGGCTATATTATTACACAATATATATATATATCTATAAAATAATTATTACTATAATATATTGAATTTAATTATTGAGTTAACAAGTAAAGTTGCATATAATATAAAAATAAAATTAAATAGTGTTAATGAAGTTTCTATATCTATAAAAATTTGATATATTTACTTTTCTTATATATGTGTACAATAATTAATTATTTATGTAAAAAACAATCTTTTATTTTTAAAATTGACGAATAATTAAATGTATAATTTACTAACTCAAAATTTCCTAATTTTGAATTTTCGTATATTTGAAAATTAAATAGTGTTTGGAAACTCATTAAATTCAAATTTAATATTACAAACAAATGATATAATATAAAATTTTATTTATAAATATATTGATTGTTTGGAAAAAAATTGAGTGATATAATTTCTATATGATTTGTGATTTAGATATGCCGACTATATTATTACACAATATATATATATATATTTCTATAAAACAATTATTACTATAATATATTCAATTTAATTATTGAGTTAAAAAGTAAAGTTGCATATAATATAAAAATAGAATGAAATAGTGTTAATGAAGTTTCTATATCTATAAAAATTTGTCATATATGTGTACTTTCCTTATATATCTATATTTACTCTCCTTATATATGTGTACAATAATTAATTATTTATATAAAAACAATTTTCTATCTTTTAAATTGGTGAATAATTAAATGTGTAATTTACTAACTCAAAATTTCATAATTTTTGAATCTTCATATATTTGAAAATTAAATAGTTTGGAAACTCATTATATTCTATAATTAAGTTATATAATTAAGATGTTTAGATAATAAAATAAATAGTTTATATTTAAAATTAAATTAATTAGTAAAACTGTTGAGAGTGAATATGGTGATTACATCTAAACAATTTCACTATTAAAGATTCTTTTTTAATATATAGTAGATATATTCTACCAATTTGTTTGTTTCACGGGTTATCGTTTTCTTTTTGTGTGTCTATTTTTTGCATTATTACTATTTATATAATATGTACAAACTCAATAATTGAAGGTTTATGAATATATTATATAAAATAAACGAAAACTACATATATAAGATTTTGGAAATAAAATTTTCAGACACAAAAATATTTTTACTTTAATTCTGAAAACACTTTGTATCGTGACAATTGCATAATGTTCTGAATTTTAAGATACAAATGCATGTTTCTTTTGATTTACATCATTCAAAATCATAAATTTTCGAATTTTTATTTGTTATACTATCAAATAATAAAAAACACAAAAATGATGAAGAGAAAATCAAAATGTAGAAAAACATAAAATGTTATTAAAAGATATGAGAGTTTATCCATATTTATATGAAAAATAAATAATCAAAAGACGTTTTGGTTTCCACATTTTAAAAGTAATGACCAATTTATATGATGTAATAATGGAGAAACTTATAAAATTGACCAAATCAATTCTCAAATACTTATAATTAATTATTTATCATTATTTTGACTATATTTAATATTTATGTAGATATCAATTACACACATAAAAATTTGATGGAAAACTGGGATATCTCATAAACCTAAACCCACACCTAAACTCGAACGGAATATAAATTCATTCCAACTCGTTTCGACACACGCACATATAATTTAGTATAGATTCGTTCTTCGGTCATTTAATTTAATTTAATGTTTTCAATTTTATTACAAATTTTCATTCTATATACAAGAATGTTTTATTTTTATTTTACAGTACAAAACAAATTATATTTGTTCATTTTTTATTTTTATCAATCAACTCATTTTAAATATTTATTTATCATTTGATCGAAATATGTATTTGTCATATGAACCAATTGAACTTTCTTCTAAACTTTAAATTTGGTTATGGCTATGTCAATTAACTTATTGTATATATATTGAATATATATATATATATATATATATATATATATTGTGTGTTAAATAAAAGAGTATGTAAGTATTTTGGGAGTATTAATGTGGGCAAGTACTCAAAAACTAGTATCTATTAGCTATTTTTTATTATTAAAATATGATTATACTAAAGTTCCTTTGTTATTAACAAATTGAAATGGCGTTCTATATTAATAAAATTATGAAAATATACAAATTTTGATTATTTTTTCCATTTCATATTAATCTTAACATATTGAAGATGTGGAGTATTAACCAACAAAGTACAAGTTTTCTCCGCATTTTAATCATTCATGTCCGAAGAAACTCGACCAAACATGTCAAACAACAAAAGGCAAATATTGAGGCTTGAGAAGTCAAACCAATATAAACCGGATTGATCAAGGATAGCTTTCTATGGTGGAAGTCGAAGCGTAGGATCCGATAAAGACGTCGCCGTAGATGAGTCCGGCGAGTGCACCACCGACGAGTGGGCCTACCCAGTAGATCCATATTTGAGAGAAGTCACCGCTAACAACAGCTGGTCCGAATGACCTGGCCGGGTTCATAGAGCCGCCACTGAATGGACCCGCGGCGAGGATGTTGGCACCTACGATGAAACCGATGGCGATCGGAGCGATGGTCCCCAGCGATCCCTTCTTTGGATCCGCCGCTGTGGCGTAGACTGTGTAGACAAGAGCAAAAGTCACCACAATCTCCATCACTATTCCTTCGACCGCTCCTAAACCGGCTGCTACTCCATGGGTCGGTACACTCTGCATAACCGGGGAAAACACATACATTCTCGGTTAATCCCACCTTATAAATCAAACCGGATATTATGACCGGCATAACTTCCTTTTAATCACGGTCATTTAAATAACTAATGATTAAAATAGTATTGAAGGGTTTACCTCGCCATTGGTAACGAAGACGAGGAGGAGACAAGCGACGATGGAACCAAGGCACTGAGCAATCCAGTAGAAGAAACCGGTGATGACTGTGATGTTGCCACCGACGGCGAGGCCGAGTGTCACGGCAGGGTTAAGATGTCCGCCTGAGATGTTGGCGGCTATTGACACACCGACGAAAAGGGCAAAGGCGCGTGCCACTGCCACAGCGACGAGACCAGCGGGGTCCAAGGCTGCATCGGATGTGATCTTTCCAAAGGCAAGAGCAGAGCCAACGCCAGCAAACACAAAGAGAAGAGTTGCGATAAATTCAGACAAGTAAGCCTTAAGAGACGCCACGCTAAAGGAATCACCCAAACTTCCAACCTCAATCTTCACCATTTTGATACCAACCCGATAACACAATAGCTCTCTTTTTTTTTTTACTTTGGTTGGTTACAAGCTCTTTCTGTTTCTGTGAGTTCTTGTATCTCTACATGCTCAAGCTTATATATAGCAAGAGTCAAAGACTTTTTTAAAGACATAACGAAGTTGTTGCCGCCACTCTATGTGGCAGGTTACTATTGGTGCCGCCTAAACCGCCGATTATTTAAACTATCCATTTTGTTTTGAAAGGTTAATGATTAAAGACAACTAATTATAGGCATTTTAAACAAAACTAAGAAAATGATGGATAAGGTATTTCATAATACGTGAGGATAAGAATGTTCGGTTGCCATGATAACATCAATCATTTAAAATTAATGCGATCTCACGTCAATTAATGATAAATCGGTCGTATTCCTCTTATTAGTGTTGGAGGTGCTAAATTATTATTAGGGATTTGGGAGTTAAATCAATACAACCGTTGCTTTGTTTTGGAGTTGGTGTGTTTCGAAGAATTGACATAAAAGAAAATAACGTCAAAACTTAAAATTCATGGGACACTTGTTTTTTCATGAGTGAGTTAACTTTATCAAAACTTAAAATTGAAAATTCAATACACAATTAAATTATATAAAAATATTAATATTGTATTAATTAGATAAAACACTAGAAAAAGTAATACACAGCGGACAGTTAAATTATCCTGAAAACACATCCTATTACGTATAGCAAGTCATCTTCTTCAACTAACCAGCAGTCACTTCAACATTTTTAATTTTTGAACTCCACGGTCCTTGATTCCTCCAAGTCAGCAGTGTCGTCATTCTTTGCGATTGTTATTTCCTTCAGCTCTTTATCGTCCTCCTTCCTTGATTTCTTCCTCCTGACGTACACATTACATGGCCTATCAACGTGTCGTCGGAAATCTTGGTTTTATGACATCTCTGGTTTGAAATTAGTTCAGTTAATGAAGTGGAAAGCTGACTTTGCATGATGTGGCTTGCTAGTTAAAAGGAGAAGATAACTTTATACTAGCTGAAGTGTGATACAGTGTGAGTAATTGGTTCATGTAGGCATATGATTAATGATTTCGCTATTACCGTGTGGACACTTGAATGTTTATCAAGTTCCAGTAATTCAAATGAAACCTGACAACAAGGATTGGGTAACTAGTTGGGCTAAATAACTGGAAACATGAAGATATTTGAATTGGAGACCTTTGTAAACCTAATGTCATGTTGCATCAGTAGTTACATTGTATTTCCTGCTGATACGAAACAAGTTATCATTTTCCTTCCAGTTTTCGTTTTTGTAAAGAATGTGGATGTAAAGGATGGGTAAAGAATGGATGAGACATGGTGCAGTCTTGAGTAATCAAAAGTCGGCAGAGCCAGGTGAGCGCGGGAAAGGAATAACGTCTCTGATATTATCAACTCCAGTGGCAAATTGGACCAGCCTTTCAAACCCTAGCCCGAATCCAGCGTGAGGAACTACACACACAATAGCAAAGCTACTTCATCAGCCACCAAGTTTCTATCTTTTGAATCAAACAAGAAGATTCAGCAAGAAGATACCTGAACCATAGCGGCGGAGGTCAAGGTACCACCAGTAGCTCTCTCTGTCAAGTTTCAACTCATGAAGCCTCGCTTCCAATACCTCAAGTCTTTCCTCTCTCTGGCTTCCACCTATCAGCTCTCCCACCTTTTCTTACCCAAACCCAACATCGTTCATTATCATCATTTTTTGTTTTGTTTTTGTTTTATGTACTATCTTTAATCTTACCCTAGGAACAAGCATATCCATTGCTGCAACTGTCTTCCCATCATCATTCTCCCGCATATAGAACGCTTTTATTTCCTTCGGATAGTCTCTTATTATCACAGGGCGACCCCCAAATGCCTCTTCTGTTATGTACCTTTCATGCTCGCTCTGCAAATCCAGACCCCACTTTACCTACAACACGACACAGCAATCCTTCATGTGATTAGAAAAGGAAACGCATGATTTTTCTATGGCCGGTAATATCATTTTAAAGAACCCACCCGCTGCAAAAATATAGAATCACAACTTACTTACACAGAAAATTCCGAAAACACACAAGTGCAAATAGAAGGTCAGAGGCCAAAAGCAGTACAACTTGTATGAGAAAAAAAGAAGAATAAATGCATAAGTTTGCATTTTTATTCCAAAGTTATCCAAAGGCGAAAGTAAAGCCTTTACCGGGAATTCAAATTTCTTCTTTGCTTTCAGAAGAAGTTCAATGGCGTCTGTGTAACCCAGCTGTAGAAAATCTTTCTCAACTACGTCCTTTACAAGTTAGATTGCAAAACAATCACAATATCAGTCAGTGCAAAATGCATAAACAAATTTTCTTTTCTGATCGGAGTTATAATCAGAGGGCATACACTCAAGCGATGAATAATTCCTTTTTCAATCCATGTATCAAAAAACTCCATATCTTCCTTGCAATTATCAAGAACGTATTTTACCTAACAGAATATCAAGAGATAAATTACAGTCAAACTAATTCTCAAACTCATGCCCTGTCAAGCTCATGTATAGTTTGAACGATATATAAAGTGAAAGAGCAACATACGACATACTGGAGGTACGCAGTGGCACATGCCATGTCATCATCCAGGTCAGCAAAAGCAAGTTCTGGTTCAATCATCTTAAGTGGTAGAAAGAGAGGTCTTCAGAAAAATGCACTTAGGTAAGAAAAATTCAACTGTGTTTGGTTAGAGCATAGAGGATAAAATAATGCTGACCCAGAATTCGGCTAAGTGCCTGGAAGTGTTGGAATTCTCAGCTCGAAATGTAGGACCAAATGTGTATACCTGTAATTCAAAATGTTTTAACCAAAATCTACCTAACAATGACACGAAAAAGTCAAATTTTACATCTGAGAGAGCAGTTGCATAAGTTTCTCCATTGAGTTGCCCAGAGACGGTCAAGAATGCTGGTTTCCCAAAGAAGTCCTGAAGCGTGATAGCCATGAAAATTGTTACAGTTTCTTCAAATCTTACCATTCTTAGGATACAACAGATATGGAGCTGGAACACACCTGAGACCAATCAATCAACCCTCCCTTTGTTTTGGGAATTGCATCAATGGAAGTATTGGTGGTCTCGTGGGAGCTGGGAATCTAAAAATAATTATATTTTAGGTGATTTTATCCTTTTTTCTATGTGGAAATGAGAGTGGTTCTTGGTGAAGAATCAAGCTTTTAATGGGGGTGCATTTAGAGGATATCGTGAAGTGGATAGCTAAGGTCCTTACGAGTGTAGTGACACAAAACTGTTCTCCAGCTCCTTCACAATCCGACGCTGTGATAATTGGGCTTGCCACCCAGAAAAATCCACTTTCTTGAAAGAACTTGTGTGTAGCATATGCCAGAGTATTCCTAACTCTCGCCACCTAAAACAAGATGTGATGCATGTTTAAGTTCACGATTCACCATCAAGTTTTAATAGAATTTTAAACAGAGAAGAAAAGTCTGAAAGGAAGAAACAGGTGCAGAAAAGGTAAACGTAGTCTCAACATAAAAGTACTAGATGAACAAGAGTTTCTAATAAGAGCCATGTTAATGCGTGAGATAATACATCATACCAGGAATGCAGCACTAGTTTTCTACAGTGTAGAATTTCAAGAAAATACAAAAAGTAAGAAAAAGGAAAGTTGCAGGCATTTTCTCCTTAGGATGTAATCAGTTTAGAAAGAAACATTACTGCACCAAAGGTATTGGTTCTTGGACGCAGATGAGCCTTGGTTCTCAAGAACTCCCGGCTGACTCTCTTTTTCTGGATTGGATAGGAAGAATCACACTTTCCAACCTAGGATACAGTGGCAGCAGTAAGTGACAAAATTCAGAGAAGAGTATCTAAAGTTTTAAGGAACCTTAAGTAGTTCAGAGACGAAAGTCAGAGAAGCAAATACATACCACGATGATTTTCTCAACCTTTAGTTCCACCTTTTGCTTTGTTCCCTGGCTGGCCACAAGTGTACCTTGTACAGATATGGATGCTCCAGTCAAAATCGAACCAGACTCTACCTATTGTTCCCTCCCCCAGGAAGTTGGCAAAAAACCGAGACTAAGGATTATCACTGGGGATACATATAAAATCCAAGAGTTAAAGAAATGCAAGATTTTAAAGGCTCCCAAGTCTTAAGCTACTGAAATGACTTTTAATCAAGTTAAGTAATGAGCATGGTTCGCAGGTCGCAGGTCGCAGTGAATACCTGATCATACCCCTCTGCTTCCGAATTCATCACACATTGCAAGTTTGATAAGCATGAACCATCATTTATCTTCAAACAAACAACAATGATAATTCAAAAGAAAGTTTTGTTAGCAATAAAGTATATTATATCAGTTGTGAATTACCTCGATAAACGTGACACTGCTCTGAGATCGAAGTGTTCGAACCCAACCCATAATGGTGAGGCTCTGCCCGATGCGACCCAACCCTTCGTCTGGTCCTCCTTTCACTTCCGCTATCCTCAACTTCCTCCTGAATTCTCCAACTTTACTCCCAAAACGATTCTCATAATTCTCCACCTTAGATTCAGAAACAGCGGTGCACAAGAATCTGTGGCGAGCATTGGTCGGACAAGCTTCAAAAAGCGGGAGAAACCGGCGAGGTAGAGGACGAAAGAGAGAACAAGAAGTATTAGAAATGGGGAAGAAGGATAAGAAGCGGAGAGTAGAGAATGGAGTGGGACGGAGAGAGGTCGCCATTGTAGACGAGGATTTGGTCTTTGCTAGAGATTGATGAGGAAACATTCACCCGACCCGGTTTGGTATAACTTGTATCGTAAACTTTTAGCCAAATAAACCCATTAAGAGCCCATAGGATTACCGCAAACCCGCAAATAAACCCATTAAGAGCCCATAGAATCCTATATATCAAACAAATATACGATTTCTTAAGACAATTTGCATGTTATTTTCAAACAAATTGGAATTAACTATTTGGCAACCGTTTATAAATGTTATATTAGAGCATCTTCAACAAAATTATCTCACAATCAAAACTTTTTATGTGGGTCTCTACACTAATTAAAATATCCATTTTATTATTTATACATATTCTTGTCAACAATGAGAAAGTTTAGTAAACATATATCATCATTGTTGAAGATTAGGACCCTTCAAACCACAAAAATTATAGAATGTTGGATCTGGCGGTTGGAGAGTCACGCATAAAAGAATAAAGGTTTGAGTCAGCATTGACCAAAAGAGACAATATTGTTGACACGTGGAAATGAAAGGCCCCACATTCACATGGAGGCAGTTGAGATTTTGACCACATGACCACCCCCTAAGGCTCTAAAACCCAACCAAACCACTTTGTCATCGAATCTCTCATGGACCGGTGCGGTTGCTCACCTGCATTCACTCCTCATTGCCTCCATGTCGTTTCATTTCTGTCATCACACATTAATAAACGACAAATTAAGCTCTAAACTCAATTATTTACTTACTTTTAGGTTAAAAATGCTACCCAATAGTGGTTGTGATGTATACAGTGAGAGAGAGAGAGGGAGAGAAGTTGGTCGAAACAAATGTGGGCGAGACATGTCTGAATCGGTTGTTGTTGACCTTTACTATTATTAAATTAGCCCTTTATTTTATTAATTACCCACTCTAAAACTAGTTTTGTTCTTCATTTTTCTTAGCTTCAAACGTTTTTTTTGTGTGTAAAAAACGAGTATTATTGTTGCATTTCGTGGGCAATGAGCCATTGATTCTATCTTGAATCAATCACACAGTAATGCTAATAATTCTCATAAAGAATACATTTCCTTACACTAAAAAAAATAAAGAGTAAAGTTGTAATCTCTATTAGATAGCTTAACTAATAAAGCTAAACCAACTTTTCTATTCATATTTAATCTCTCTTTCTCTTCTTCAACCATTTCATTCTCTTACATCTGAATCTTTTCTTCTACTAACTACCGTTTCCATTTCTTACATTCTTATCATATATCGAAGATGAAGTTCTTGAATCATATCCTCTGTCTCTCTCTTGTTCTCTCGGTATTTATGATTAATCTTTCGTCTTCGCAGACATGTTCCAACTACAAGTTCTCAAGCAACAATGTCTTTGACTTCTGCAACGATCTTCCTTTTCTTGATTCTTTCCTCCATTACACTTACGATTCTTCAACCGGGAGTCTCCACATCGCTTATCGGCACACCAAACTCACCTCATCTGGCAAATGGGTTGCTTGGGCCGTGAACCCAACGTCTACAGGAATGGTAGGCGCTCAAGCCATCGTGGCTTATCCACAATCAGATGGCACTGTCAGGGTTTACACTTCCCCCGTCAAAAGTTATCAGACAAGTCTACAAGACGGTGATCTGAGTTTCAACGTCTCTGGTCTGTCTGCAACTTATGAGAACAATGAGATTGTTGTGTTGGCAAGTCTGAGGCTTTCACAGGATATTGGCAATGGTGGAACCATTAACATAGTGTGGCAAGATGGGTCAATGTCTGGGAACACTCCTCTGCCTCATCCAACTTCTGGCAACAATGTTCGGTCCCTGTCCACCCTCAATCTGGTTTCCGGCGTTTCTGCAGCTGCCGGAGGAGGTGGAGGAAGTTCCAAGTTACACAAGCGCAACGTGAGTTGATTCTTTTGTGGATATCTCTTCCTCCTATATTTGCTTTGAAAAAAAAAATAGAGAATAATGATTGATTTTGGTAATAATGGTGGGCAGATACATGGAATATTGAACGGAGTGAGCTGGGGAATAATGATGCCTGTAGGGGCAATCATTGCTCGATACTTGAGAGTCGCCAAATCAGCAGACCCTGCTTGGTTCTACCTTCACGTTTTCTGCCAGGCTTCTGCTTACATCATAGGCGTGGCTGGATGGGCCACTGGTCTCAAACTCGGTGGCGAGTCCCCGGGGATTCAGTATAGCACCCACCGTGCTATTGGGATCGCTCTCTTCTCTCTGGCAACAGTTCAAGTACATTATACATTACACACTGCACATCTAAAAAACCTAGTCATATATAGCTCTTTCTAAACTGGTTAATTGCTTGTATCACACGTTAGGTGTTTGCGATGTTTCTGAGGCCGAAACCAGAGCACAAGCACAGGCTCTACTGGAACATTTACCACCACACGATCGGCTACACACTGATCATCATGGGGGTGGTGAATGTGTTCAAAGGGCTAGACATATTGAGTCCCAAGAAGCAATGGAGAAATTCTTACATTGGTATCATTGTTTCTCTCGCCATTGTAGCCTCCCTACTCGAAGCCTTCACTTGGTATGTAGTAATTAAAAGAAGAAAACTGGAGGAATCTGCTAAAACAGCTCACCGTGGAGGAGTCAATGGCACTCAGTCTCAATATGCATAAGATTACCATTGGACTTGCTTCTTCTTCTGTTTGTGCATATAGAGTGATTTTTTTATAGTTTATCTACTAATCTATCCCTTTTTCAATAGGTTAATGTCGGGTTCCCACATGCATTTATTTTTTACTTTCAGGATATGGGGCTTTTGGCTTTTTTTGTCCTTCTGAACAAAGATAATAATGCCATTTTATTTGATCAACACTAAAGAAGTGTACATGAAAAAAAGGGAACTTATTATTTTTTTTTAAAACCAGAAGAACAAAATTCAAACCGATCAACATTCTAAGCCCATTGGGCCCAGTGCAGAAGAAAAAGTCCATGTTGGATAGCGACAAAGACGGACAGTGAAGAAAATTTGAAATGAAGAGTGGGGACACTGGGAAAGTGGAGACCAGAAATTCCCTCTGCCTCTTCTTCTTTCACATTTTCAAAATCGACGATCCTCTATTCAATACCCATTACCTCTTCTTTGAGCTTCCCACCAGAAATGGCAGCTCGCTACAATTCGTACGATTCTAGTTCATCGTTAACCTCCTCGATTCACTCAGATCTATCTTCCTCTGGTGAATTTAAATCGAAAAAACCATCTTCATCCAAGGCCATTGTCAGATCCAAACCTTCTTACTTAACTACAACAGAGAAAACCGTCAAGACCGATAATCCTGGAAACCTCACTTGCATGATGAAGAAGCTGATGGAGATTAAGAAATCCAATTCCAACAGCAGGAGGGTTGGGCTTGTGATTCCGGAGGAATTAAAAAAAACTGATGCTTTGAAAGGAGTAGGAGGAGGGAAGAGCACATTGGGAACACTGCAGAGGAAGCTTTTCGGGAAGGAGAAAGTGAAGGCTTTGACAGAGGTTAAAGGTAATACCAGGACTCTGTCTATGGTTCTGCGTAGCGAGAGAGAGCTCCTGAGCACGAACAAGGACCAAGATATGCAAATCTCTGAGCTAAAGCTGCAGCTTGAAGAGAAGAACCGAGAAGTAAAATCTTCCTTCCCATCTTAGAAGCTTGGTTTAGCCATTTTGGGTTTTGGTTTGTGTTTGTGTTAGAACAGCTTATATTCATGAAGATATTAGCAAAGTAAAATCTAGAATTTTTCATACATTCTCATTAAAATCAATCAGTATTTTGGATTAAATTCAGCTAGTTTTATGTTTTGGCAGGTGGAGAAGTTGAAGGATCTATGCCTGAAGCAACGAGAGGAGATAAAGTCGCTGAAGAGCGCACTGTTGTTTCCGGATGTGATGAACAGCCAGGTTCAGGAGCTGAATCAAGCAAGGCAGGTCATCCCTAACCTTCAAAGGCAGGTCATTTCACTCAACGGCCAACTCCAATGCATTGCTCAAGACCTTGCCGAGGTTTTTTTCTTTCTTTCTCTGTATTAGTGGATGCACATCTGGGGCCTTGGAAACCTAATTGTAACTATTGGGAGATGCTCATCTTTACCAGGTGAAGGCGAACAAGTACTTATCAGATAGCTGTTACTGGCAAACACAGACGTCTTCGTACGATTCATTGGTAAGCACAAGTAGGAAACTTGAAGAATCTGTATTTGGAACCAACAAATATTGGCAAGGGTCTTATTAGTTTTAAATGTATTTCAGGAATTTAGCTCAGGCAGCCCTGATGGATTGACTCTGGATGATCTGAATCCATGCTTGACCCCTTATACCAAGTCGAAGCCTAAGGTACTTGCTTCTTATCCTTGAGAGAGAAAAACAAAACTCGAGTTGCTGGTCACTGGCTCACATTAAAACTTTGGTTTGTCGTACAGGAGTTTGAGAGGGTGGATTCAGCAGAAGAAAGTTTATCAGGGAGAAGCACTGTGACAACAACAGGAGAAAAAGTCAAATCGAATTCGAAGATGTCAAAGTGCTCAGAGGATGGGCATTCAAGACAAATGGGAAAGGCGTGGCGGAGATGAGAAGAGAGCAAAAGAATGAAGTTTAGTGCCTCAAAGGTAAGCATGCTCCATTTTTCCCACTTGATGTTTTATGTATCTTGCTCTCAGTCTCAGAGAGTTTGTTAGAACCATGTGTTGAGCCATAATCCAAGATTGAGTTGAAATACGAGAAGAATGTTATGTATAAAATTGAAGTCATTAACAATAAGGTAATGGTAGAAGTAACAATGACAAATAATATTATAACTTTAGTTTTCAAATCTTATATCATTGTGTTTTGTACAGGATTAAAAAACAATCAGAATTATTTCTAACAAAATAACATAAATATTTTTGGTTTTTTTTATAATCTCATAGAATAACCTGTTTATTTTGGATCTTTGCCTCAGCTTTATGTCATTCAACAATTTTTACAATTACTTAAACAACATATGTATTTCAAGCAATATATTAAACTTACTTACACATGAATGAAAAATCAAAGTGAAAATACTTAAATTATAGATAATTAACAATAAATCTCATCTTGATTGAAAAAGAAAATAAAACAATTTGTATTTTTCTGAATTTCTTCTATATTTTAGTAAGTTTTTGGGCGGTTAACATTAGTTTTGTTCGTTTGTTCACCGCTGGTAATTGTGGTTGCGGTTGTGGTTAACACTGCAGCTCCAACATATATGTTGTTCGTTTGGTTGTCGTCATCGGTTACGCCTGTGGTTGATTGCAGATTTTTAGTTGTACATTTGTTTTAACCAGCGATCAAAAAAATTGTAACGCATAACAAAACGTCTGACCGTTACGATTGATCGAATATACCTACGATAACTAAACGAACAATAATTTGTCGCAATCGCAACTGAAATTTTTTACGGCTGACAATTAAAAACAACTGATAATTAATCCACAAATAGGTTATATAGGTTAAAAAATAGATTTGTTTGGTTTAATCGGTTCGATCGGTTCGACCGGTTCGGTTAATCTGTTCCTGCCGAAAACCAAGATCTAAAAATAAACAGTGGTAGTGATACTACTGCCGTCCAAAATTCAATGGTCAAAGTGGCATTTAAGTAAATAATAAGAACAAAAGGGGGCATTTAATAGGACCAATGGAGGCATGACAGTTTGCACTTTTATATCCTCTTCTTCCTCATCAAGCTAATTCTATAGTACGCAAGGAAACTTTCTCCTCTCTCTCGTCCCTTCCCAAAAAATCTCCATTTACAAATATCTCCTTCAAGGTTAGCTTTTCTGATGATCTACACAGATCCTTCTCTTTTGTTTTCCTTTTCAAACTATTCAATTCCATTTGTTTCTGGATTTAAAAATTGTTCTTTTTTTTGCCCCATAAATGAAGCTGTACTCTTCTATAGTTTATCTCGGTTTAAGCTTGGAATCTCAGCGTTTATGTGCTATTTGATTGTTGGTTTTGAAGAATATGACTCGTTTGATTTGGTTTGGTGCAACCGATTATTATACTCAGTATCCTAAATCGATTTGTCTTTCTATGCCTTATGCTGATTCTAAATTACCGAACTTTCTACTGATAAATGTGTAAAACCATGTCTGATTTACGAATTCTCGGGTAAACCCTGCTTTAGGGTTTCGAAAAGATGTGGGTTTCTGCAGAGAAAGAGAGGAAAGCTTTCAGTTTTTGGGTGGTAGCTACGAATCGATTATTTATTTTTCTGGCTGTAGTTTTGATTTCTGAGAGATGTCGGATCTGTTTTTTGATGATCCTCTGATTTGATTGATAGTGAGGGGCTTGCAAAAAGGATTTTGAGTACCTTTTTGCCGCACACGTTTGAATTTGTTTGGAGAAAAGATCACAAAGACGCCTCCTAACTTAAGACTTTTTGTTTTTGTTTTCTTCTTCTATCACTAATCATAATGTTTGTTTAGTTGTTTCTCTGCCGTAGCTCACTTTTCCTTCTCTTCCTTTTAATGCTGACAGGTTTGTACTCTCCTTTGGTTTTAAAACAAGAGACACTGTAGAGCGAGAGAGACTTGGCTAAAGAGGATTGGTCAGGGGGTGCATATTACTGGGTTTTTTTCCTTTTTTTCCAATGCAAACGTCTCAGAAACATCACAGTGCGGCTGGACTGCACATGCTGTATCCTCAAGTGTATTGTTCACCTCAGTTTCAAGGGATAGACAGCAATGGCTTCTCAGATATCCCTTCCAAAGAAAACTTCTTTACTCTCGAATCCTCCATTGCTTCGGGTAGTATTCCTTCGTATGACTCCCCTTCTGTGAGCATCACATCTGGGCGGAGCCCGTTTTCTCCCCAGGGCTCACAGTCTTGCATCTCCGATCTCCATCCTTCCCCTGAAAACGTCTATGGATCTCCCTTGAGTGGGGCGTCTTCTTTTGCCTACGATGAAGCTGGGGTCAAGAGTAAGATTCGGGAACTTGAGGTCTCCCTGCTGAGTGGTGATTCAAAAGTTGAAGAAGTCTCAGGTTTCAGCCCTGCTGCTGGGAAGTCGTGGAACTGGGATGAACTCTTGGCATTGACTCCACAGTTGGACTTGAAAGAGGTGCTGGTGGAAGCTGCTCGTGCAGTAGCTGATGAGGAATTCGCTACAGCGTATGGATTCATTGATGTTTTGGAACAGATGGTGTCGGTCTCAGGGAGTCCGATCCAACGGCTAGGTGCTTACATGGTAGAAGGGCTTAGGGCTAGGCTCGAGGGTTCTGGGAGCAATATATATAGAGCCTTGAAATGCAATGAACCAACAGGAAGGGAGCTGATGTCTTACATGGGCGTTCTCTATGAGATCTGCCCCTACTGGAAATTCGCATACACTAGTGCGAATGCTGCGATTTTGGAAGAAATGGCTGGTGAAACCAAAATCCACATAATCGATTTCCAGATTGCACAGGGATCACAATACATGTTTCTCATACAGGAGCTTGGTAAACGCCCTGGTGGGCCGCCGTTGCTACGTGTGACGGGTGTGGATGATTCCCAGTCCACCTATGCTCGTGGGGGAGGGCTTAGCTTGGTGGGTGAGAAGCTCTCAAAGATGGCTCAGTCATGTGGTGTCCCGTTTGAGTTTCACGATGCTGTCATGTCTGGGTGCAAGGTGCAGCGGGAGCACCTCGGGGTGGAACCTGGCTTTGCTGTTGCCGTGAACTTCCCGTACGTGTTGCACCACATGCCTGACGAGAGCGTAAGTGTTGAAAACCACAGGGACAGGCTGCTGCATCTGATTAAGAGCCTCTACCCGAAACTCGTGACTCTAGTGGAGCAAGAATCCAACACAAACACCTCTCCCTTTTTGCCACGGTTTGTGGAGACACTGGATTACTACACAGCGATGTTCGAGTCGATAGATGCAGCGAGGCCACGTGATGATAAACAGAGGATCAACGCAGAGCAACACTGTGTGGCGAGAGACATAGTGAACATGATAGCATGCGAGGAGGCAGAGAGAGTGGAGAGACATGAGGTGCTGGGGAAGTGGAGTGTCAGGATGATGATGGCCGGCTTTGTGGCTTGGCCGGTGAGCACATCCGCAGTGTTTGCAACGAATGAGATGTTGAAAGGTTATGACAAAAACTACAAAGTGAGAGGGAGTGAAGGAGCTCTTTATCTCTTGTGGAAGAAGAGACCAATGGCGACATGTTCCACCTGGAAGCCAAACCCAACACACAAACCAGATAATGTAGACATGGTTGTGGTTTGAGTGGATGAAGAGCACAAGAAACAGACATCTGTCTCTGTAAATTTTTGAGGATGTGCAATGCTGTTTAAGGTGCAACACAACCTAAGTAAACTAGTTATTTGTATACGAACCAAACCTGGTGCTTATAATTGTCCTGTAAATTTATCGTGGGTTTATGCTACTAATGAAATATACCCAAAGCATTAATTAGGCCATTCTATAATCTTATGTAAATCGGTATGAGTTAACTGGCGGTTAACCAAAGGTTGTAAAGTAAAAAAAGAAAAGACTTTATCTCGATAATCGCTAATTTGGACGAATGACCATCCCTTGTTTCACACCTAGAAGATTTTCACACTTTTTTAACGATTTTTACCATTTTCAATTAACTTTTTTTCTATAATTGTAATGTCCCTAACGACTATTTTGTACTGTTTCTCTTGAAGCGACAGAGATTCTGTTGGACAAACAACAAATCAAAATTGAAAATGCAGAGCATCCGTGCTCGGCAAATATAGCAATTTTCAAGAATTGCGTGGTGTTTTCTGTTAAAAACTGTCATGCATTGCGAGTATGAAATACTAAAACGACATAACGTTTGTAATGAGCGACAATACAGGGTGATGCTTCGCTGTATGAAAAGGAACGGTTCCCGTTTTTATAGAAATAAAGACATTCTTTTTTTTTTCTTATGAAAAACGCCGGATTACAACACCAACTATTTTCTATTAGATTATTTATATACAAATTACTAAACAATGTTAATATCTCGAACTATTTTTAAATTTGAATTTACTATACGAACTATTGTTTCGCAACTCAAACCAACAAATTAACAAAAACAGTTTATTTTGCAGTATAACTGTACTGATTACGACGCCGTATTGGCGTCATTAATAAAACGACGCTGTTTCACATTTAAACCGAAGCAAAGTGAAACGACGTCGTTTTTGTTCTCATTTCGACACTTAGTTAAACGACATCGTTTTGTAAATTGAGGAAATTTTTTGCAAAACAGTAATAGGCTAGGGTTTATAGAAGTACTGAAATCGCGAGTTCTGTGGGTTTTCTCAATCGCGATTGTGTTCGACTGGCTTCGCGGAACTAGGGTTCGATTGGGTTCGTGATCGATTGTGGAAAAAAAAGCCGAGATTGGTGTGAGAGAGGTGGGTTGCGATAGAGTTGGAGAGAGGTGGGGTTCGACAGACTGAGAAGAAGATGTCGACAATGGCAAAGAGAAGAGGGATACCAAATAAGTGTCGATGTGAGGAACATGCATGGTTGAAGATCTATAGAGCAGTGAGTAGTTCAGTAAGATTATTCTTCGGATGCCGAAATGGGGAGGAAGTAATCCATATCTTAATTCTGAGTTCTTGTTATTGCTATTTGGGGTTTAAAATTTTCTTAATTCTGGGTGTTTAATTTTGAATAATAACCGTTACCAATTATTCAAATGGGCGGATGAAACAATGATTCGAATAAATTGAATATAGGAAATCGAAACTTGATCATATTGCAAGGGAGTCGATTTCTTTAGAAAATAGTATAAAAATTTGCGAATCAGAGATTGATTCTCTTTCGGTGGAGAATCGAAATTGTGAAATTGTGGTATGCGACTTGGAAAATGAGGTTTGTGCATTTAATAATGATCTACGCGAATATGTGAAAGAACTTGAAACTTACAATATAAATTTCCTTATTTGAAGAAAATCTTTGTGTGTTGTTTAGTTATAATTATGTGCTAAATATTAGTGATGTAATTGTGTTTGTTGTGATGTTTTAGTATGAATATAAAGACAGATTGTGAAAGTTGTTTTTGAAGAACATGAGTATTATATGTTGGGAACCTAATACATGATTGTATAAAATAACATGAGTACTAAAAGGCATGATTTTGGAAAATAGTAGTGTTTTGCGTTTATAACCTAACATAATTTGGAAACATGATATTGAACAAAACAGTAAAACATGATTAGATATATACCAAAAACATTCATCAAATGTTTATGAATTGTTTATTTATGAAGTTGTTGCATGAAATTGTTTTTAATTAAATACATTAATAACAATTGCGCCAAAGTTCCTGCGATTAAACGCTGCGGTCGACCGCAGAAAGCTGCGATCAAAATTTTTAATCGCTGCGAAATTATAGCGTTTGCGATCAAACAATTGCGATACAACCTGCGGCGACAACCTGCGGCGATCAAACGAACAACAATATTGCTGCGTCTAACCGCAGCGTCTGACCGCAGGTCGCTGCCGCAGACGTTGCGGCAGACAAACGAACAGCGCTAACAACTTTCAAAAATATAATAATTCAGCTCAATCGAAGTTTGACTTTGCAGCGATTGACTGGTCAACATAATAATGATGGGCTCCATGTTGTGTTCTCCTCCTTTTCTTTTTTTGTAGGTATATAAATCTCAAGTCCAACATTTGAAACCTTCGTTGGAGACTCTTTCGTCTTCTTTCATCACTTCGTCTTCATCGGGAGAAAAGGATTTCGATTCTTCCACCTCAATGTCTTACGCTTATCTCTTTAAGTATATCATCATCGGCGATACTGGTCTGTTTCTCTATCTTGTTTTTTTTTCTTCATATTTCTAAATTCATTACCATTAAGAACTCAGATGAATCTGATCATATTTACCTATATATATGTTTCGTTTCGAAAATTCAAAAACCGATTGATCTGAATCTGTTTCATGTCCAACCTTTTCTGGCCGACAAGAACAGTTCAAGGATCGAGGGGCTTGTGATGTTGATGTTGCATTATTTTTTTATTTCAGGAGTAGGGAAATCATGCCTTCTGCTTCAGTTCACCGATAAGCGGTTTCAGCCTGTACATGACCTCACCATTGGTGTTGAATTTGGGGCCAGGATGATCACCATCGACAATAAACCCATCAAACTCCAGATCTGGGATACGGTCTCTTTCTCGTTTTCATGAAATATCTTTGTCGATTTGTTGCGCATCATCTTATATGCTCTGATTTTTCTTTGACTACCCACTTGACTTGTACACAGCTTCATAGCCTATATTCAGAAACGATTTCATGTATTTTTCCCCCACCACAATTCATGGGATTATAAGCAGAAGCTTAGTCTTTATAGAAATTTCAAATCTGCTGTCATTATCTGTGCTAAGTTTTCTATGTGATATGGTATGGCAGGCTGGTCAAGAATCCTTTAGGTCTATTACAAGGTCTTATTATAGAGGGGCTGCAGGGGCATTGCTTGTATATGATATCACAAGGTAAAGCACTAGCTTCTGTTTCTTTCTTTTTTTTTGGTTATCGAGCATTGACTTAACCATGATAGCAATCTCGTTTGTGTGTTGTAATAAACTAGAAGTTTAGCTTGATCTTGACCTAATTACTTAAGCTATATTTGTGGGCATAAGTCTTCCTTTCTATAAGGGATCTTTACACCTAAAGATCTGAATCAGAACTAGAATTTTCTGCGTGAAAAATGTAATGGTTTCATTGCAGATACTCACACTGTTCTTCTCTGTTTGCAGAAGGGAGACATTTAACCATCTAGCCAGCTGGCTAGAGGATGCAAGGCAGCATGCAAATGCAAATATGACGATAATGCTCATTGGGAATAAGTGTGATCTTGCCCATAGAAGGGCAGTGAGCACAGAGGAAGGAGAGCAGTTTGCAAGGGAGCACGGTCTTATATTCATGGAGGCATCTGCCAAAACTGCTCAGAACGTCGAGGAGGTAAAACCTCATGCGTTCCAATGTGGTTGTGCGTTCCAATGTGGTTGTGTAGTCTTAGATTAGATGTAGATCACTAAAGCGCACTGTAAATCGCATGCTTTCTCTAGTGTCCCAGAACATCTGCTGCCTCCTCTGGCTTAGTTATGAGAAGGGTTAAGTCGGTTACAACTTTTACATAGAATTCCTGAATTAGATTAATGCGGGGGAGGGGGTAGCATAACACTATGAGGAAGGAAAGAGGTACAAGTAGATTTGGCTGATTTTTTATGTAAAAAGAGATGTCCGCTCCATAAAACCCTTCCTACTTGTTCCACTCTTCACACACCAATAGAAATACTAAATCATGATTTCATCTTTTGAATTTTTGCTAGGCATTCATTAAGACAGCTGCAACAATATACAAAAAGATTCAAGATGGTGTGTTTGATGGGTCAAATGAGTCGTATGGAATCAAAGATGGAAATCCGGGGCCATCAGGTGGAAGAGATGGGTGCTGCGGCTAAGATGGGAAAGGTGGCTATATCATCATGTAAAAAACAAGAATCACATATGATATAGCAAAAATGTATCTGCTTCTTTCTATAGTTGTAAATCGTTTTGGAAGTAAAGTGTGTTGTGGTGGATCTCTGAACTTATTGACAATACGTGTCTATTCATATTTTTTAAAATCTAAAACTAAGTTCTGCTTTGCGGATGTGAAGGTGGTAGGAGACCCATTTGCAGGACATTCGAACAATAGTAAGGATATAACGGGCGGTAATAATAGAGAAATCGGTAATGGCTGCATGCTAAGTCTTTGACAAAACAACGTGCAAAGAGTAGATATACAACAAATTAGAGTATCATCTTATACTTTTGTCTAAGGTTGTGAACGATATCTTCCATTGTCTAAGGCCTCCAACTTTTCGGGTCTTGTCTTCTTGCTATCTCTTGTGGAAGAAGAGACCAATGGCTACATGTTCCACCTGGAAGCCAAACCCAACACACAAACCAGATAATGTAGACATGGTTGTGGTTTGAGTGGATGAAGAGCACAAGAAACACACATCTGTCTCTGACTCTGTAAATTTTTGAGGATGTGCAATGCTGTTTAAGGTGCAACACAACCTAAGTGTGGAAAACAAGATGATGGTTAAACTCAAAATTTCCTCAAAGAAGACGAAGCAAGAACACTGTCAAAGACACTCTCTTAGCAAGAAGGTTTATAAAACAAGAAGGAAGAACAAAGACTTGTTCTTATTCAGAAGGTTTCAAGAAGTTGACATATGTCGACTTAGAAACCTTCAGACAGAACAAAGATACCCATCCTTTCTCTCTCGGAAATTACATCTGAAATGTTTGTCGGAACAAACATGGAAGACAAAGAGAATGTCGATTAGACAGTTGTTAGACTTTAAGAATTAATGTCGACTTAATGCAACTGAAGTGTTCTCTGTTTTGAAGTATAAAACAGAGAATGTTGAGCAGAGAGTTTAAGTGAGAAGTGTGGTTGTAAACTGAGAAAGAAAAACTCAGTAAGAGAGAAAGTCGAATGTTCTTAGTCGACTGTAAGAGAGCTCTAGTTTAAGAGCAAGTTTTTCTTAGTGAATTCCGAGAAATTCCTCGGCGAGACGTAGGGATCCGAGTTTGGATCCTGAACTCGTAAACATCGTGTGTCTAACTTTTCTTTCTCTCTTTTACAAACTAAAACTAACAAAGACTTAAGCTGCATAGTAAGAAAACGTACAAATTGGTATCAGAGCTCAGCAAGTTTGTCATTTGAAGAAGTGATAAACTATAAGCAAGATGACTTCTGGGAGAACAGACATGGAGAAATTCGATGGAGGAGGAGATTATATCCTCTGGAAAGAGAAGCTTTTAGCTCACCTAGAGATGCTGGGACTGACAGAAGGGCTGGAGGAGGAAGTGACTGTTGCAGAAGAAGGTGAATCCTCAGCTGCTACTGGAGAACAGACACCTGCATCAACAACCATGGAAGAAACAGCAAGTAAGTCGATTGATAAAAGCCTAAAAGAGAAAAAGGGAAAGGCAAGATCAACGATTATACTAAGTGTAACAGACAATGTTCTGAGAAAAATCATAAAAGAAAGGACTGCAGCAGGAATGATTAAGATCTTAGATCAGCTCTACATGGCAAAATCTCTTCCAAACAGAATATACTTGAAGCAAAGACTGTATAGCTACAGAATGAGTGATGCAATGTCTATAGAAGAAAACACAGACGACTTCTTCAAGCTAATAGCTGATCTAGAAAACGTTAAGGTCAGCGTCTCAGAAGAAGATCAAGCTATCATTCTTCTAATGTCATTGCCAAAACAGTTTGATCAAGTAAAAGAAACCTTAAAGTACTGCAAGACAACCTTGTCACTGGAAGAAATACATATTGCCATAAGGTCGAAGGTTCTTGAGCTTGGTGCAAGTGGGAAAAGTCTGAAAAACAACTCAGAAGGGTTGTTTGTGCAAGACAGAGGCAGAACCGACAAAAGAGCAAAATCTACAGAAAGAAACAAAAGTAAAACCAGATCGAAATCTCGGGGAGGAGCCAAAACCTGTTGGATATGTGGCAAGGAAGGCCACTTCAAAAGACAGTGCTCAATCTGGAAAGAAAGAAACAAATCAAAGGACACCAGAATGGAGAGAGGAGAAGCATCAACTGTTACTTCAAATGTAACAGACGTGGATGCACTTGTTGCTTCAGACGCACTAATTAGTCTTCCTGATATCACATCAGAAGCATGGATACTTGATACCGGCTGTTCATTCCATATGACATTCAGGAAAGAATGGCTAATGGACTACAAAGAAACTGAAGTTGGCAGAGTCAGGATGGGTAATGATACTTATTCCACAGTTAAAGGAACCGGCAACATCAGAATCCTGAAAGATGATGGTACTACAATTCTGCTAAGCCAAGTAAGGTATGTTCCTGAAATGTCTAAAAACTTAATATCCTTAGGAACTCTTGAAGAAAAAGGATGTTGGTTTCAATCTAAGGGAGGTATGTTAAGTGTTGTTCGAGAAAACAAAACAATGCTGACAGGAAAGAGAGTAGATACTCTGTATTTTCTGCAGGGATCAACTCTTACTGCAGAATCGAACATCACAGAAGATATTTCAGATGAAACTTCATTATGGCACAGTCGATTAGGCCACATTGGCACCAAAGGACTAGAGACTTTGGCTCGAAAAGGATATTTGGACAAAACCAAGATCACTGAGATGAAGTTTTGTGAAGACTGCATCCTAGGAAAGTCACACAGAGTGAGTTTTGGGACTGCAGTGCATGTCACAAAGGATAAGTTGGACTACATACACTCAGATTTGTGGGGTTCTCCATCAGTTCCTCTCTCCTTAGGTAAGTGCCAATACTTCATCACTTTTATTGATGATTTTACCAGAAAGACATGGATATATTTCATCAAAACCAAGGATGAGGCTTTCAGGCAGTTTAAGGAATGGAAGGCCTTAATAGAAAACCAACAAAACAGAAAGGTGAAGACCTTAAGGACAGATAATGGACTCGAGTTCTGTAACACAGAATTCGACACCTTCTGCAAAGAAGAAGGAATAGTGAGGCATAGAACTTGAGCATACACACCACAACAGAATGGTGTGGCAGAAAGGATGAATCGAACCATATTGAACAAGGTGAGGTGTATGCTTAGTGAATCTGGTTTGGGAAAACAGTTTTGGGCTGAAGCAGCTGCAACAGCCGTGATTCTCATCAACAAAAGTCCTAGCTCCTCAATAGATTTTTCAATACCAGATGAGAAATGGACAGGAAAACCTCCAGAGTACAAGTACTTGAGAAGATTTGGTTCAATCACCTTTGTGCATTCAGATCAGGGAAAGCTGAATCCACGGGCAAAGAAGGGAGTGTTCTTGGGATATCCGACGGGTGTCAAAGGATTCAGAGTTTGGTTACTGGAAGATAAGAAATGTGTAATTTCTAAAGATGTGATATTTCAAGAAGACACAATGTTCAAAGAAGCTCAAGGGCAGAAATCATCTCAACCATCAGAACAAGAGACACACAAGGAAAAGCTTAGTATAAATCTAAGAGAACTGTCTGCAGAAACTCTGCAACAAACTGATGGGACTGAACCAGAAGCACAAGTTGATCCAGGCACCAGCTCACAAGGAGAACGTGTACAAGAGACAGAAAGTACATCAGACAGTGAGTCAGAGGAAGATAACCTCAAAGATTATCTTCTTGCAAGAGACAGATCAAGAAGGGATATCAAAGCTCCTAAGAGGTTTGATGAGCAGATAAATCTGGTTGGTCTAGCATTATTGGCTACAGAAGATGGTGATACGAATGAACCACAGTCGTATCAGGAAGCCATCTCAGGCCCCAACAGAAAAGAATGGGAAAATGCTATGAAGGAGGAGATGAAGTCCTTATTGAAAAACAACACATGGGAACTTCAGGACAGAACTGCATCGACAAGAACCATTGGATGCAAATGGATATTCAAAAGGAAATCAAGCATACCTGGTGTTGAAACACCAAGATATAAGGCAAGACTGGTTGCTAAGGGATATTCACAGAAGGAAGGGATAGACTACCAAGAGATTTTCTCTCCGGTAGTCAAACACACATCAATCAGAGTTCTACTGTCAATAGTGGTTCACCATGACCTGGAATTGGAGCAATTGGATGTCAAAACAGCCTTTCTCCATGGAGATTTGACAGAGCACATTCTCATGGATCAACCAGAGGGTTATATAGTTGAAGGAAAAGAGAAAAAAGTTTGTTGTCTGAAGAAATCATTGTATGGTCTTAAACAATCACCAAGGCAATGGAATCTTCGATTTGATTCATTCATGACAACCTCAAATTACAAAAGAAGCAGGTATGATTCTTGTGTATATTTCAAGAAGCTATCTAACCAAACATACATCTACCTACTCTTGTATGTAGACGATATGCTGATTGCCTCAAAAGACAAGGAAGAAATCAGAAAGCTTAAATCACAACTTAGTGAAGAATTTGAGATGAAGGACTTGGGTCCGGCTAAGAAAATTCTTGGTATTGATATCAAGAGGGATAGAATCAGAGGACTGTTAGAGCTATCTCAAGAAGACTATATCAGGAAGGTACTTAAGGTATTCAATATGGATGAAAGTAAAGCTGTTAAAACTCCATTGGGAGCTCATTTCAAGCTTAAGTCTGCAACAGAAACAGAGAAGCTGCAGCAGTGTGAATTCATGAGGTCAGTTCCATATTCCAATGCCATAGGTAGTATCATGTACTTGATGATTGGCACACGGCCTGATTTGGCGTACACAGTAGGAGTTATAAGTAGGTTTATGACAAATCCAACAAAGAACGACTGGTATGCCGTGAAGTGGGTTATGAGATATATGCAGGGAACTAGTCAGGTTGGTCTTCAGTTCAGAAGAGAAGGAGAGACAAAGATTAAGGGCTATTGTGATGCTGACTATGCAACTGATCCTGACAAGAGAAGATCAGTTTCTGGTCGAGTTTTCACTTTTGGTGGAAACACAATCAGTTGGAAGTCAGGACTCCAATCTGTTGTAGCACTCTCCACCACTGAATCTGAATATATGTCACTAACTGAGGCAGCAAAAGAAGCAATCTGGTTGCAGGGACTATTAGAGGAAATGGGATTCAGTCAAGAGAAGGTGGAAATACTATGTGATTCTCAGAGTGCGAATGCACTCTCTAAGAATTCGGTATTTCATGAAAGGACGAAGCACATTGAAGTGAAAGTGCATTTCATCCGAGAAAAAGTGTTAGAAGGAAGGATTGAAGTGGTCAAGATATCCACAAGCTGGAATCCTGCAGACATCATGACAAAGATTGTTCCAGTGAGCAAACTTCAGGAAGCATTGAAGTTGCTCAGGCTGTCCAACATTTGAGACAGCACCATATTTCTGAGGAAGCGAATTATCACACTAAGAACTAAGTATGACAGTCAAGGAGGAGAAATGTGAGTCTAACCAAGGAGGAGTTTTGTGGAAAACAAGATGATGGTTAAACTCAAAATTTCCTCAAAGAAGACGAAGCAAGAACACTGTCAAAGACACTCTCTTAGCAAGAAGGTTTATAAAACAAGAAGGAAGAACAAAGACTTGTTCTTATTCAGAAGGTTTCAAGAAGTTGACATATGTCGACTTAGAAACCTTCAGACAGAACAAAGATACCCATCCTTTCTCTCTCGGAAATTACATCTGAAATGTTTGTCGGAACAAACATGGAAGACAAAGAGAATGTCGATTAGACAGTTGTTAGACTTTAAGAATTAATGTCGACTTAATGCAACTGAAGTGTTCTCTGTTTTGAAGTATAAAACAGAGAATGTTGAGCAGAGAGTTTAAGTGAGAAGTGTGGTTGTAAACTGAGAAAGAAAAACTCAGTAAGAGAGAAAGTCGAATGTTCTTAGTCGACTGTAAGAGAGCTCTAGTTTAAGAGCAAGTTTTTCTTAGTGAATTCCGAGAAATTCCTCGGCGAGACGTAGGGATCCGAGTTTGGATCCTGAACTCGTAAACATCGTGTGTCTAACTTTTCTTTCTCTCTTTTACAAACTAAAACAAACAAAGACTTAAGCTGCATAGTAAGAAAACGTACACTAAGTAAACTAGTTATTTGTATACGAACCAAACCTGGTGCTTGTAATTGTCCTGTAAATTTATCGTGGGTTTATGCTACTAATGAAATATATCCAAAGCATTAATTAGACCATTCTATAAAATCGGTATGAGTTAACTGGCGGCTAACCAAAGGTTGTGAAGTAAAAAAGAAAAGACTTTATCTCGATAATCGCTAATTTGGAGGAATGACCATCGCTTGTTTCACAACTAGAAGATTTTCACATTTTTTAACGACTTTTTGTTACGACTAAATCTAGAATCGATTAAGTCTTTTGTCTCGGGATTTATTTCGTTAATATGTTCCGATTACAATCTACCAAGATTTACCGAAAAGACACTATGAACACGCAAGATTTATCCAGTTCAGTTGCGTTAAACAGAAACCCTACGTCTGGCCGGGATCTTTTATCCCGGAATCCACTATTTCAGAAGAGAAATCGTACATACTCGATGAATACAACCTTTCTTGTATTCCTTTTTATTTCCGACTCTTGTTACAAACTGAAAAAGAGAGAGAAGAGGAAGAATACTAACCGTAAGTCTTCGACTTACCTCCAGTAGCTCCGGTTCGCTTTCTCCCTTACCTCACAGTCACATGCAACTCCGCCATTGCCGAAAATCTGCTTCACGAGTTCTCGATGATTCCAAGAATGAAGATGGCTTCCTTTTATACTCCTCATCACATGGGTATTAGGTCATAAACCGGACTTACCAGCCGGTTTAAATCAAGTAACGAATAACCAATTCGATTACTTTCCGGTTCCAATGTTGAACCAGATCCAACAATCTCCTCCTTGCTTCGACATCTAGATAGAACTTCTTCTTCTCTTCGTGGATTCCATCCCGGATCTTCAGAGTCTTTCACTCCTTTGAAACTCCTATCAGCTCTAGTAATCTCTTAAACTTGCTGATAGGCAATACCTTAGTAAAAATATCGGCTGGGTTGTCACTTGTATGCACCTTTTCTACCTGCACACAACCATTAGCAACATGCTCTCTAATAAAATGAACTTTTACCTGAATATGTTTGGTTCTCTCATAGTGAACCGAGTTTTTCGAAAGTGCAATAGCACTTTGAGAATCACAGAATATTGTTACAATATCCTGAGAATATCCAAACTCCCCACTCAGACCTCTTAACCAAGTAGCCTCTTTAGCTGCTTCTGTTAACGACATATATTCAGATTCTGTAGTGGACAGAGCCACTACTTTCTGCAAGCTGGACTTCCAGCTAATAACACAGTTTCCTGATAAAAAAGCAAACCTAGAGATAGACCTCCTCTTGTCTAAATCTGCAGCAAAATCAGCATCACAAAATCCATAGATTTTGAATTCAATTTCCTTCCTAAAAATCAGACTAGTATGTGTTGATCCCCTAACATATCTCAGCACCCATTTAACAGCATTCTAGTATTCCTTCATTGGATTACTCATGAATCGACTTATCAAACCTACGGGATAAGCTAAATCAGGACGGGTTCCAATCATTCCATACATCAAGCTCCCTACTGCATTGCAGTAAGGGATTGATTTCATGAAATTATGATCTCTGATCAACTCCTCCTTTGTTGCAGAAACCAAATTAAAATGAGATCTCATTGGAGTGCTTACAACCTTAGAATCTTCCATACCAAAAATTCTTAATACCTTCTCCATATATCCTTCTTGAGATATTTTTAGAGTTCCTTTTACTCTGTTCCGGGTTATCTCGATCCGTAGAATCCATTTGGCAGGACCTCTTTCATCTCAAATCTAGATTTTAGTTGCTCTTTTAATTTCAGTATCTCCTCCTTCTCTTTGCAAGCTACTAACATGTCATCGACATATAGTAACAAGTACAAGATACTTTCAGGAGACTTTCTGATATAAACACAACTGTCATATCTACTTCTGGAGAATCCTACTTCTAGCATAAAGCTATTGAACTTTTCATTCCACTATCGTGGACTTTGTTTCAAACCGTATAAGGATTTCTTCAATAAACATACATGGTCAGCTTTTCCTTTTACAACATAACCCTCAGGTTGATCCATATATATTTCCTCATTCAAATTTCCATGGAGGAAAGCAATCTTAACATCTAATTGCTCCAATTCTAAATCTTCATTTACCACAATCGACATTAGATATCTGATCGAGACATGCTTCACAACCGGAGAGAAAATCTCATTATAATCCAAGCCTTCGGTTTGAGCAAAACCCTTTGCAACTAGTCTTGCTTTAAACCGAGGTTCTTCTACTCTTGGAATTCCAGATTTTCTTGTGAATACCCACTTACACCCGATAATTTTCGTATTTCTTGGTCTCTGAACCAGTTTTCATGTATTTTTTTTGTACAAAGATTGCATTTCATCATTTGCTGCAAGTTTCCATTTATCTCTGTACTTATCCCTCATGGCAGTACTATAATCTTTTGGTTATGTGGATTCACCATCCTCAGATGTTAGCAGAGCCATTGCTGTAAAATCTGGGTCTCTGAATCTCTCTGGTATTCTTATCACTCTCCTTGGTCTATCTCGTGCAATCTGATAATCTTCAGAAACAATTTCCTCTTGTTCTGATTCTTGATCTTCTTGGTTTTCAGCTACCTCTAGTTCTCATTCTTCCTCAGATGACTCATTCTTGTCACTTTCTGAGGCTACACAAAACTCTTTATACTCATCGGCTTTCTGTTCATGAGCATTCTTATCCTTTAGAATGTCTCTATAAACCAATGTGTCTTGGAAAGTTAAATTCCGGCTTAAGATACATCTTTAACTACAAGAAAACATGTCTTTTGCGACCACGTGATGTAGTCGCAAAATAGTAGTCGCAAGAAAAATCAGTCGCAAATTAGTCGCAAATTTGCGACTGATTTGCGACCACGGAAATAGTGGTTCATTTTGCGACTAATTTGCGACCACATGGTGGTGACTAATTTTGCGACTAATTTGCCACTGAATTTCCATAACAAATTTTGCCACTGTTTTGCGACTACATATGTGGTTGCAAAATATATAGTCACAGATTAGTCACAAAATTTTATGACTGATTTGCGACTACGAGAGTAGTGCAGTCGCAAATCAGTCACAAAATTTTGTGACCGATTTGCGACTACAAGAGTAGTGTAGTCACAAATCAGTCATAAAAAATTGTCACTGATTTGCGACTACGTTTCTATTGTAGTCGGAAATCAGTCACAAAATTTTGTGACTGAGTTGCGACTACGTTTCTCCTGTAGTCACAAATCAGTCACAAAAAATTGTGACTGATTTGCGAATATATTTGTCATGTAGTCGCAAATCAGTGACAATTTTTTGTGACTGATTTGTGACCACGTGTATGAAAGAGTCGCAAATCGGTGGCAAAAATTATGACTGATTTGAGACTCATTTGCGACTACAACGTAATTAGATTTAAAAATAATAATAATTTTTTTATTATTATTGAAATAATTTTAATATTTTGAAAAGAAAAATACTAATACTTTATAAATATAATTTCAAAATATTTAAATTATTTTAATAATAAATGTAAATTAATAGTTGTAAATATAAATTTTAATAATATTTTTTAAAATTAATTTCAATAATAATATTAATATTTTGTAATTAGAAATATTAATAAAATAATTTAATATTATGTATTAATATTAATATTAGTTAATATTTTATAAATATTAATATAATAGTTTATAATTAATGGTTTAATATTCATATTATTTAATTTTTATTAATTTATAATAAAAATATTTGAAAATTAATTTCCAAAATTATAATAATATTTTTAAAATTTTAATTATGAATATTTTCATAAATTTATATATTTTTTAAATTTTTAAATATTATAAATAGTTTATATTAATGAATAATAAATATTATAATATTAAATGAAAAATATGTGAAGTAATTAATATCAAATATTGAATAAAAAGAAATACAAAATTAAAATTCTAATTTTTATTATTCAAAATTCAATTTACATGAAAAAAAAAATTTAATTTTCAGGCGGCGGAAATTGGAAATCTGAAGGCGAAAATGAGGTCGTGGACGGAGCCGTCGATGGTTCTCTTGTGCAATCGTTATCCCGCATATAGGAGGTGAATGCGGGATCCGTCCGTTGGAAATACCCGAGGAGCATCTCCAAGCTCGAGATCTTCTTTTGGTTTTCTCTATTCAGCTCTTCCATCTTCTGTTTTCTTTCAAGAATCTGCGCGTTTTGTTGTTTAATTAACGCGTTTTGTTCTTAAAGCATTACGTACTCGGATGAATTGGTTTGCAACGTCTACCCATAGACTGTATGCGATTCAAGCTACCGAGTCCATAAAGACGGTCTCGTTCATTCGCAACAGAAGACTAAAAAATAACAAAAACAAAAATTAAATAATAAATTTAATTATTTAATGAATTAGAAAAATATGTTATCAGAAAAAACTTAGTAAATTTTTTTTACTTGAATGAAGATCTCATTCTTCTATTCTGAAGTCAGCTCAATTGGACGGGAGGTTCCATCAGATGTTTCTATTGGATCGACCTCCACGATTGCCATCTTCTCTTGGATGTTTCGTTCGTATGCTTCACATATTTGTTTTGCTTTCAAATTTACATACGAACCATCTCGTCTTGTGTGAGTCTTTATAAAGACCTTACCTATTGAGACTGGGCGTCCCAAATTATGTTCCTTCACAGATATTGAAATAAATTTTAATTAATTACTAACAAAAATGTTAATTAAATTAAAAAAAATGACTTACCATTTCCTGCTGGACCTGAATATAGGATTTTTGGCCCGACAAATATTTGTGCGGGCCAAGACCATCCCGACCGGAGTTACGGTTATGAGAGGATTTGGTACTCCTCTCGGTAGACGTTTTGGTTCCCCAATAGTTTGTCATAATTTTGTATAGACTTAGGAAAATCCATCGGGGACGTTTTCTGGTTGTATGAACCGTGCTCACCATCCCTTTTATCCGTCTTACGCAGACGGGCTCGAACTCTTTTCGTACCACCTGGGTGATCACAAGATCCCATGTGTACGATTGCTTCAAAATAATATTTTATATATTAATATTTGTGTAAATATTTTTAAATAATTTTTTTGTAAATAATATTCCTTACCGCAAACTCTATGAAATATTTTTTATGTCTCTCAGCAGGTACGACAGTCTAACTGTAGTACGGGCCATCAAATTTATTTTTCAAAATTTTTACGATTTGACAGATAATAGCCCCGTTATCGCGGTCAAACCTAATATTTCAATTATACAGAGAAATTTTAATTTTTATATTAATATATTATTAAAATTATAATAAATATGTATTAAAAAATTAAACGATTACAAAAATTATTACCACAATGTATTTGAAGCCGCTTGTGGAGATAGCACTGTAAAATACTGCTCGCGGCCCGGAGTTTGTAACAAACTATCAAGAGTGATAGTTTGTTCATCCGTTCCCGTTTTGCAGTCGGGAATTTCTTCCTCCTCATATTCATCCGATTCCTGAAACCGGGGAGGTGTTTGGGCTTCAGGAACGGAGTTAGGGGTAAAGGTATATTGGGGAGGGAGGCAGGATGCCGCTCTATTAGCGGATGGTGAAGGGTTCGAGGAGGCCGAAGAGGTTCTTCGTCTAAAGACGATGCGATAGATCGTCTTCCACGACCTTTGAACGACCTACCGCTACTTGTCATTTTTTCTAAAGGATTTGTGTTTAGAATGTGTTTAGAATGTGTTTAGAGAGGATTTTGATTAAGAAGTTTTGAGAGAATTGTGAAAAATGAGGGAAAACCTTCGTGTATTGATTATAAGTTATACCCTAAATCCTAAATTTTGAGATTTTGATAAATACATATAGTTATATAAGATTGATTAATTGATTATAAGTTATACAAATTTCAATTACTATGAAAACAATAACATTTCCCAAATTTGCAAATAACTTACCTAAAACACTTAACAAATTTACTTAACCTTATACTTCCTATATACATTCCAAATGTTTTCTAAATATGAAATCATAAAATAAATGGTTTTCAATATATGTTATCACTTGTAATGGTTAGTAGTCTCATTAATATGGAAATACAAGTTTTAAATGTGGAAAATACTTAGAGGAAATGTGAATTTACCATACTTAGGGCAAATTTGCGACTGATTTGCGACTTCACATCAAATTTTGAGAATGTGCTCGCAAACCAGTCGCAAATTTGCGACTGATTTGCGACCGTATGCAATTTTTGTGACTGAAATGCCACCACATTGCCAATGCAGTGGCAATGTGGTGGCAAATCAGTCACAATTACTGAAAAAATCACATTTATATAGTTATTGGTAATACATTGAATTATATAAAAATCATATGTACAAAATACATAATAAAATAACTATATTTATTACATTTCTTCGTTTTCGTCATCATCTGAAGATGAAATATTACATTGAAATTCATCTTCTAGTTCTGCATCTCCGACATCGAAATCAATTTCTTCCGTATGGTTAACTCTTCATCATTTTTTTGTTGCAAGAGGCCAATCTCGTCTTTGTTTTTGTATTTCCCAAAAATGTTAGATCTTGGATTAACTTTCAAAAAATTGAGTCATGTTTGTTTTGATGATGATTTTAGTGTGTAGATAGGGAATATAACATATTTGATCTGCTTGAGATGCTGTTACATCATAAGTATTCAAATATAAATTAGTTATAATATTTTATAAAAAAAATCATATATATAGTAAATTATTAACGAATACGTACCGAGAATAAATGGTTCGTATTTGTAGTATTTCCTCGATGATAAGACATCAACGACGCCATTTTCTGACTTCCGAGTACCTTTCGAGGGCGTAGGGTCGTACCATTCATATTTGAAAAGTGTGATTTTCAAATTTAGGAGTCTGACATACTCAAGTTGAATGATATCTGTTAAAATACCGTAGAAATCAGCTATATCAGATGCATCTGAGTAATTGTCCTCCTTCACACAAATACCGTAGTTACATGTCTTTCTCCTATGTCCATGTTTCTTCGTGTGGAACATATAACCTCTTGTAAAATACATCGGCCAAGTGGACGCTTTATTCATCGGATCTTGAACTAATTTTTGAGCCCATATAGGAAAGACACGTGAATCTGTGGAAGTGCATGAATTGACCTATGATCGTATATCAAAAATTAAACTTAATTAATATTTCCAAATTAATAAATAAAATATAATATACATGTCAAATAATTAATTAAACATACATAATCCCTAACCCATATGTGGAACTCTTTCTTTCTTTTCGATGAAATGTCATCTTCCGTAAGATATGGATACGTGCATCGAATATGATCTTCAAACATGCTACAACAGTAAATATTAAAAATTCATATATATTTCTTAATACAATGAACTGAAATGTAATAAATGCAATTAATTGTTTTTATATACCTCTCTAGTGGCCGAAAATATTCACAATTCCGTAATACATATGCATGTGCATATTTATATTCTTTTTCGGAGAGCCATATTTCTTTACATTTACCACTTGGACGACCCATGTGCGTAAATATATCCGGTACTCCGGGATCCAGATATACAGGTACGTCACTTTCATCGAATCTTGTAGACCTGTTTATATTATATTACTTACATTCATATATAATAAAATAATTAATTCATAAACATAACAATTAATTTAGGTTACCTATTTTTCGTGCGTATGTGCACAACAAAGTAATGTTCCGAGAAGTAAGATATCTCATCATTCACATATGATTCAACAATCGACCCTACATCATATCGTTTGTTCTTCGCCTTGCTTTTTAGTTTTTTAAAAAACCTTTCAAATGGATACATCCACCTATATTGTATAGTTCCACCAAGCTCAGCTTCGTATGATAGATGTACATAAAGATACTCCATGACATCGAAAAATGAAGGCGGAAATATCTTTTCCAAATTGCACAAAATTAGGACTATGTTTTCCTTCAGAATTCGGACACGGTTTTGTTGTAATGATATAGAGTATAAATCACGGAAAATCTCCCAATCTCTATATATATATATATATTAATTACCATCGAGAATTAATTAGTTCATGCAATTATTATTAATTTATGTATTTCTAATTAAAAATATATTTATTACTATATTTACCTGATAATGCTAGATGAACGTTCCGTGGTAATAGTTCTGCAAATATAAAAGGGAGAAGTTTTTTCATAAAAACATGGCAGTCATGGCTTTTCATGCCTGACAACTTTAGTCCATCCATATCCACACAATTTGCTAAATCTGCCGCATAGCCGTCCAGAAATTTAACATCATTTTTTATAAATTCCAATAACCGTTCTTTCGCTTTTTGGGTCAATCGAAATATAGGGAATGGAGCATTACCTAGACCATCCACGTGCAACTCTTTTCAAAAGCAAAACTTTGCAATATCCAACCTTGACTTAACTGTATCTTTTGATTTCTCTTTCACATTCATAATAGTATTAATGATGTTATCGAAGAAATTCTTCTCTATATGCATCATATCAAGATTATGTCGAAAGTTAAGATCCGTCCAGTACGGCAACTCCCAAAATATACTTTCTTTGTGCCAATTATGCCAGCTGTCGTAACCTTCTTCTTTACTTTCATGACCGTTTCCACCGCACTCAGATGTTCTTAAAGGATTTACAGTTTTTATTCGCTCGTATAAAACTTGTTCTCCTCTCAATGATTGTGGAGGACAGTCATTCAAAGCGTGCTTCCCTTGTAAAATATTTGTTTTATTTTTCCGTAACGGGTGACCATTTGGAAGAATCCTTCTATGACAATCAAACCAACACGTCTTTCTCCCATTTGGTAACTGAAATGCCTTCGTATCATCCATACTAATTGGACAGGCCAGCCTTCCATGCGTTGTCCATCCTGACAACATTCCATAAGCGGGAAAATCGCTTATCGTCCAAAGTAACGTAGCTTTTAGATTAAAATTTTGGTTCAACGATACATCGTATGCATCAACTCCCGTAGACCATAATTCTTTCAACTCATCAATCAAAGGTCGGAGGAATATGTCCAGACTAGCACGTGAATGATTTGGCCCCGAATTCAAAATAGTTAGAAACAAATACTCTTTCTTCATCATATCTCCGGTGACAAATTATATGGAGTGATAATCACCGGCCATAATGAATGATTATGAGACATCCCAAATGGGTTGAACCCATCAGTACATAAGCCAAGATAAACGTTTCGAGATTCATCAGCAAATCTAGGATGTAGATATTGAAAATTTTTCCACTCTGCAGCATCAGATGGATGACTCATTTCTCCGTCTTCTGCTTCATGCTCTGCGTGCCACCTCATTGCCTTTGCGGTTTTTTCGCTTTGATACATTCTTTTAAGTCTATCACCTATAGGTAAATACCACATATGACTGAAAGGTATTCTCGTTTTGCCCTCGCTTGGCTTATACGGGGGGGAATCGCAAAATTTGCATTTTTCCCATTTCTCATCTTCTTTCGAGAAGATCATACAATTTTGAACACACACGTCAATTGTATAAAACTGAAGGCCTAAATTTTGCATCAATTTTTTGGTTTCATAATATGAACCCGTTGCCTGATTCTCCTCGGGTAAATATTTTGTAAACAGCTCCGCCCAAGAATCGATACATTTTTCTGGTAAATTAAAATCAGACTTGATCTTCATAAACCGAACAGCTAAAGATAACTGTGAGTGCCCTTCATGACAACCATCATACAATGGATTTTTCGCAGCTTCAAACATGTTGTAAAATTTTTATGCTTTTTCATTAGGCCGTTCTTCTTTATTATAATTATAATTTTCTTCGTTCTGATTATAGTACTGATGATCATCAATCGTTGTCTCACAAAATGCATCTGTCACCATTTCAACATATCTATTACCGGATATACCAACTGTTTCATCACTACTACAATCACGTCCCTGATTTCTTTGTACATCACCCCGACTAGTACTCGTTCCTAACTGAACATTCAGCTCTTTTCCATGTTTATACCAAATATAATAATTTGGCATAAATCCTCGACTATATAGATGACTCCATATTTTTCGTCCCGGAATAGATTTATCATTTTTGCAATTAATACAAGGACAAAAAAACTTACCTCCGCTACTTTGAGGTATAGGTTGACTACTTGCAAAATTCATGAACTGCTCCATGCCTTGTGCAAATTCCGCCGATATATTTCTTGTTTCATTATCAATTCTTCTATACATCCAATCTCTCGAATTGTTATAATTTCCTCACATGTTTTAAATAAATTTTTCCTTCGATTTTACAAATGAGAGAATGGGATGGGGCATATATATACAACATTTTGTGACTACTTTGCCACTGATTTGCCACTACTTTGCGACTACAATAATGTAGTCGCTTAAATGTCGTTATACCTAACACGCACATGTTTTTTATGTTGGCACTTTGCCACCACTTTGTGACTGCAAAGCCACTACATAACGTAGTCGCAAATTGATCGCATTTTTAGCGACCAATAAGCGATTACCACCTGATTTTCCATATGTAGTTGCTAATCAGTCGCTATTTTGCGACTGATTAGCGATTCCCTAGGTCAGTCGCAAGGTAGTCGCATTTCAGTCGCTAATTGGTTGCGTATTACGACCAACATGTGACTACACTTACTGGTCACATTTTTGCGACCAATTTGCGACTACTTCGCCGTAGTCGCAAATTAATCGCAAAACCGTAGCAAATATGGTCGCAAAAATTGCGACCACGTATGTAGTCGCAAATCGCAATCGCAAATTGGTAATTTTCTTGTAGTGTTTGTTCTTCTATATCACATACCTTGTATCCTTTTATACCTATGGGATACCCTAAGAACACTCCTTTCTTAGCCCTGGGTGATAGTTTTCCATCATCAACATGATAATAACATAAACACCCAAACTTTCTCAAATGACCATATGTTGGCTTTACCTTTGACCAACATTCCTCTGGAATTTTATGGTCAATTGCTGAACTGGGTAATCTATTTATCAGATATATACAGCTGTTTGTTTAGAACTGGGTAATCGCAATCGCAAAGCCGATCTTGTTTCTACAGAAGTATTAGCTTCACTCAGCATACTTCGAACTTTCTCAAGAATAGTTCGGTTCATTCTCTCTACCACTCTATTCTATTGTGGAGTGTAGGTAATTGTCCTATGCCGAGTTATACCATTTTCTATACACAGCTTATCGAATTCTTGATTGCAAAATTTTAAGCCGTTGTCGGTTCTCAGATTTTTTATTTTCTTTGATGAATGTGCTTCGACTAAGATTTTCCATTCTACAAATTTTTTCGTAGGCCTGATCTTTCGTTTTCAGGAAATATACCCACACCTTCCTTGAAAAATCGTCAATTATGCTCAAGAAATAATAATATTTACTTAGGGAAGGTGGTGTGTTTTGGGACCCCCAAAGATCAGTATGAACATACTCTAATCTATCCTTAGTAGTATGTTTACCAGTTTTGAAGCTCACTCGATGAGCTTTCCCAAACACACAGATTTGAGATCCTATTTCCATCTAGGTAACCACCTTTTACCAACACATTCAATCCCTTTTGGCTTACATGCCCTAATCTGCTATGCCACAGATGTGTTTCATCTGTTTTTAACACGACATTCACCTCACCTATTCAACCTTTCCCCTTTAGGAAATATAATTGCCCATGTCTCTCTACTTTTAACACTGTCCTACAGCCCTTTTTCACTTTTAGGATTCTATTATTAGAAGCAAAGGTACATCCTTGAGATTCAAAAGTTCCTTGAGATTCAAAAGTTCCTTGTGATAGGTGCATCCCGTGTCAAGAATCCATATCTCATTGAAGTCAAACATACCAGCCAAGTTTGCTTCACACACGGTGAGGGATTCTACACATTTTACCTCATTAACTGATGAGGCTTCTGCATCATCAGATGACCTACCCTCTTTATCCTTTTGCTGTCCTTTCTTTGGACAGTTTCTCCTATAATGTCCTTCTACCCCAAATGACCAACATGTGACTTTTCTTTCCCTAGACTTAGACCTAGATTTCCCCCTATTGCGTCCTTGAGAATTCTGTTTACTATGACTCCTTCCCCTAGAGTTATTCCCAGTATAGAGACCTTCTCTAACTGTTTTGGGTCTCTTCCCATCTACACCAAACTCTAGCTGCTCTGAGCTAATGGTACTTATTACCTCATCTAAGGTTAGGGCATCCTTCCCATACCTTAGTGTGTCCCTTAATTGATCGAACTGTTTTGGTAATGACATCAAGAGTAGAATAGCCTGATCCTCATCAGAGATATTCACTCTAACATTCTCCAAATCAGTTATTATCCTAAGGAACTCATCTATATTATTTTCTACCGAGAGAGACTCATTCATTCGGTATCCATATAGACATTGTTTTAGGTATATCCTATTGGGAAGAGACTTCGACATATACAAAGAATCAAGAACCTTAAACATGCCAGCGGCAATTGGTTCTTTTATGATTTTCCTAAGGACTTGATCTGAAACATTTAACACTATAGTGCTTCGAACCTTTCTCTGTTTCTCTCTTAACAAAGGATCAAGATCCTTACCCGATTCTTTTCCCTCTGATTCTTTCGTTTCAGAGTCAGAATCCTTGGAGATATCAGGAGATTTTCCTAATTCCTCCCCCTGCAGCCTTAATGCATCCATTAAGCCTAGGATTTCTAGTTGAGCCATAATCTTTTCTTTCCAAAGATTATAGTCAATCGATCCATTGAACTTTTCTACATCCATCTTAGTTGTTGCCATTACTCCTAATCTCGACTCAATATTAACTAAAAAATCAACCGAGTATGGCTCTGATACCACTTGTTACGACTAAATCTAGAACCGATTAAGTCTTTTGCCTCGGGATTTATTCTGTTAATATGTTCCGATTACAATCTACCAAGATTTACCGAAAAGATACTATGAACACGCAAGATTTATCCAATTCGGGTGCGTTAAACAGCAACCCTACGTCTGGCCGAGATCTTTTATCTCAGAATCCACTATTTCAGAAGAGAGATCGTACAGACTCGATGAATACAACCTTTCTTGTATTCCTTTTTATTTCCGACTCTTGTTACAAATTGAAAAAGAGAGAGAAGAGGAAGAATACTAACCGTAAATCTTCGACTTACCTCTAGTAGCTCCGATTCGCTTTCTCCCTTACCTCACAGTCGCATGCAACTCCGTCATCGCCGAAAATCAGCTTCACGAGTTCTCGATGATTCCAAGAATGAAGACGGCTTCCTTTTATACTCCTCATCACACGGGTATTAGGTCATAAACCGGACTTACTAGCCGGTTTAAATCAAGTAACGAATAACCAATTCGATTATTTTTCGGTTCCAATGTTGAACCAGATCCAACATTTTTACCATTTTCAATTAACTTTTTTCAATAATTGTAATGTCCCTAACGACTATTTTGTAGTGTTTCTCTTGAAGCGACAGAGATTCTGTTGGACATACAACAAATCAAATATGAAAATGGAGAGCATCCCGTGCGCTCGGCAAATATAGCAATTTTCAAGAACTGCGTGGTGTTTTCTGTTAAAAAATGTCATGCATTGCGAGTATGAAATATTAAAACGACAGAAAGTTTGTAATGAGCGACAATACAGGGTGATGCTTTGCTGGATTTGCTGGAAAATAAACAGTTCCCGTTTTTATAGAAATAAAGAGATTCTCTTTTTTCATCTCTTCGTCTTCATCGGGAGAAAAGGATTTCGATTCTTTCACCTCAATGTCTTACGCTTATCTCTTTAAGTATATCATCATCGGCGATACTGGTCTGTTTCTCTATCTTGTTTTTTTTTCATATTTCTAAATTCATTACCATTAGGAACTCAGATGAATCTGATCATATTTACCTATATATATGTTTCGTTGCGAAAATTCAAAAAACGATTGATCTGAATCTGTTTCATGTCCAACCTTTTTTCTGGCCGACAAGAACAGTTCAAGGATCGAGGGGCTTGTGATGTTGATTTTCCATTGTTTTTTATTTCAGGAGTAGGGAAATCATGCCTTCTGCTTCAGTTCACCGATAAGCGGTTTCAGCCTGTACATGACCTCACCATTGGTGTTGAATTTGGGGCCAGGATGATCACCATCGACAATAAACCCATCAAACTCCAGATCTGGGATACGGTCTCTTTCTCGTTTTCATGAAATATCTTTGTCGATTTGTTGCGCATCATCTTATATGCTCTGATTTTTCTTTGACTACCCACTTGACTTGTACACAGCTTCATAGCCTATATTCAGAAACGATTTCATGTATTTTTCCCCCACCACAATTCATGGGATTATAAGCAGAAGCTTAGTCTTTATAGAAATTTCAAATCTGCTGTCATTATCTGTGCTAAGTTTTCTATGTGATATGGTATGGCAGGCTGGTCAAGAATCCTTTAGGTCTATTACAAGGTCTTATTATAGAGGGGCTGCAGGGGCATTGCTTGTATATGATATCACAAGGTAAAGCACTAGCTTCTGTTTCTTTCTTTTTTTTTGGTTATCGAGCATTGACTTAACCATGATAGCAATCTCGTTTGTGTGTTGTAATAAACTAGAAGTTTAGCTTGATCTTGACCTAATGACTTAAGCTATCTTTGTGGGCATAATTCTTCCTTTCTATAAGGGATCTTTACACCTAAAGATCTGAATCAAAACTAGAATTTTCTGCGTGAAAAATGTAATGGTTTCATTGCAGATACTCACACTGTTCTTCTCTGTTTGCAGAAGGGAGACATTTAACCATCTAGCCAGCTGGCTAGAGGATGCAAGGCAGCATGCAAATGCAAATATGACGATAATGCTCATTGGGAATAAGTGTGATCTTGCCCATAGAAGGGCAGTGAGCACAGAGGAAGGAGAGCAGTTTGCAAGGGAGCACGGTCTTATATTCATGGAGGCATCTGCCAAAACTGCTCAGAACGTCGAGGAGGTAAAAACCCATGCGTTCCAATGTGGTTGTTTAGTCTTAAATGTAGATCTCTAAAGCGCACTTGTAAATCGCATGCTTTCTCTAGTGTCCCAGAACATCTCATGCCTCTTCTAGCTTATTTATGAGAAGGGTTAAGTCGGTTACAACTTTTATATATAATTCCTGAATTAGATTTATGCGGGGCGGGGAATAGCATAACACTATGAGGAAGGAAAGAGGTACAAGTGGACATTGGCTGATTTTTTAGATGTTAAGAGAGATGTCTACCCTGCTTCCTACTTGTTCCACTCTTCACACACCAATAGAAATACTAAATCATGATTTCATCGTTTGAATTTTTGCTAGGCATTCATTAAGACAGCTGCAACAATATACAAAAAGATTCAAGATGGTGTGTTTGATGTGTCAAATGAGTCGTACGGAATCAAAGTTGGATATGGAGGAATTCCGGGGCCATCAGTTGGAAGAGATGGATCCACATCGCAAGGAGGAGGGTGCTGCGGCTAAGATGGGAAAGGTGGCTATATCATCATGTAAAAAACAAGAATCACATATGATATAGCAAAAATGTATCTGCTTCTTTCTATAGTTGTAAATCGTTTTGGAAGTAAAGTGTGTTGTGGTGGATCTCTGAACTTATTGACAATACGTGTCTATTCATATTTTTTTAAATCTAAAACTAAGTTCTGCTTTGCGGATGTGAAGGAGGTAGGAGACCCATTTGCAGGACATTCGAACAATAGTAAGGATATAACGGGCGGTAATAATAGAGAAATCGGTAATGGCTGCATGCTAAGTCTTTGACAAAACAACGTGCAAAGAGTAGATATACAACAAATTAGAGTATCATCTTATACTTCTGTCTAAGGTTGTGAACGATGTCTTCCATGGCTTACTCTCTTTATAATGCAAAGCCGCAATTTCTTGCTAAAGGCCTCCAACTTTTCGCGTCTTGGCTTCTTTGCATCTGTTTCACCTCCTTTCTTAACTTTCTTCTTATCCCCTTTTTCTTCCTCTTTTTCTTCGTTTGTAGAGTCTTTTGGCTTTTGTTCTGTGTTTCCAACATCAGTTTTCTCAACCTGGAAGCCAGCGGTTAAGCTCTCATCTTCTTCTGTGCCCCCTAGTGAAGAGCACCTGCCCCAGCTTTCCCTGTTTGAGCTTGTAAACGAACAACCTTCTTCAAACTGATCAATAATCTTCCCCTGCAAAATAAAGTTAAAATATATACTGTGACCACGTCTCACAAGGCAACACTTGAGAGTCTCCTAACAGAAGTTCAACAAATGGTGCCAAGAAACATATGATCTCCTACTACTTCACCATTTATTATGAAGTTTTCAGGAGCCTTTTCCACATTCTTTTACCTCAAGGTTTTCAGAGTCATCCGCAGTGTGATCATTGTCTTCTCCAAGCAAGTCATCCTGTTTCATAAAAGAATGAATATCAAAAGGAATAATCCAAACAGCGGAAATAAAATTCACAAGAAAGAGAATAGACATACAGTATTCATAATGGGCATGACTTCTGAAAGTAGCTCATTCGTTGGCTTTGTGGTTAGTGAAGCAGGAGGTGCACAAGAAGAACTTGCGACATCGATACATGCAGAACGAAGACCAGAGATGATCTCATACAGAAAACTCTGGCAGTACAAGGTAAACCAAGCAGTTAGATTCTTGTGCAGTGATTTTTCACCATGCTAACTGAAACAAAGATTAAGTTATAATTTATGTTGTGTGAGATGACCACGAGTTCTCAACCGTCATACACATCGATCTAACTCTTTAGTGACTCTTTGTGTTCTATAGTACCTAAATGCAGCCTTTATAACCAACAGCAACATAGGAGTGGATATTGGGATAGCTCCGCACAGAGCAAAACTTACCTCATCCAAACCAGACGCGCTATTGATATCTTCGAAATTGTAATAACTTTCAAGTTTAGATGAGCAAGCAGAAGAAATTTTAGGCGGGCGCAGAACATTGTAGAAGAATAGTAACACTGAATCATAATAAAACTGTGGCCGTGAGGAGTTGTGGTCACCATCAAACCTGATGATATTTTTGTCTCCCTGCAGAGTAACCATAAGACTGCCACATTTTAATGAAAAAGCATTGATATGCTGGGACAAAAATGAAACGCAATTATTTATTACAGCATAGCACTTGAGAATGAGGTCAGAATGATGAGGTTGGATGAATTTGTCTCCACTTGCATGTCCAAATAAAGTTGGAATAAAAGTCTTGGGTGAAACCTGGGGGACAAATCAAAAGCATCATAAAAATGGTAACATACTAGCTCACTTGGAGCAAGCGTTGAATGAAACACAGAGAGGTGACTATCTAACACCTTAAGACAATTGAGATCCATGATATTAAACTTAGCCTTTCTTTGAATTATCCGCCGCATGTACTGCACAGCCATTTTAACCTAATTCAAGAATGAGATAAAGATTATCAACGCAAGCATAAGACAGAGTCTAAAATATGCTATCATCGATTGTGAGGGATAAGAGAGAAAAAAATTTTGGAGTCTTAAAAACAATGTGATTAAAATGAGCCATCCACCTGATACATAAAACTTTTCATTTATAATTTTTCCATTGTTACTAACAGGTTCAATTTGGTAGAGATATTTGTGTAGCAAGTGTTACAATTTAAGCGGAAATTGAACGAATTGATAAAAATGATTCATGATCCATGTTTTATTAACTCGTGTGCAGTTTCTACCAACTTGGAAGAAAAGAGAGCAGGATGGCATACTGTGAATTTTGGAAGTCGTATTTTGTAGACATCCACTAGTTCCATCATAAGATCAAATAAGTTTGAGAATGCACTGTCTAAGACCATTCCTGAAATTGAAGGATCTTCTGCTCCATAAAGAAGGCTGCACATTTTATTCCCTACTTCATTAAATAATGGAGAAAACAACACGAGGAGAGTTGACAGACTTTACAGATCATAGACCTTAAGAAAGCTGGTGAATCTATAATCAACGCAACTACTAGGACAAATATAAGTGTGACTAGAACTAGGTCAAGAAGAAACCTGGTAACTGCACCCATAGATCGTCCCCAGAGTCCTATACGGGACACCTGGTTGCTGTTTCTCAGGTAAGATACGACTGTCCCAAGATCATCTTTCTGACTTAAGTTTAATAAGAAAAAGTTAGATATAATCTGAAGAGGAACGTTACACAAAACAGAGAAAAGCTTGTGTAAGTAAGCAAGGAAACACACCTCATGCCAGCCAAGGCTTACATAATCACCATCAGATAAGCCTGAACCCGAGAAGTCAAGGGTGAAAACAGTAATGTTAGATGGAAGAAGAACCATAACTGCCTCATTTGCATCTGCCCTACAACCACTAGTCAAATCCAAAAAAGAAACGAATAAAGTTCTTATTCATTTAATAGGACCTTAGTTCCTGAAGAGGAGAGAAGTTCAAGTCTTTGTGTACCTATTACCATGACAGTATATAACACAGGGGAGGGGAGTATCCTCCAGAGAAGATGAGGGAATGTAGTGACTGCAACGCAAGGTGTGACCCCTTGGATTTGTAAGCTACCAGAAAAGAAATAAATGAGGCATGTAAAGGTTAACCTCAAGAACCAATAATTGAAGAGGACAGTAAGAAAATAGTCATCTCAATCGTTTTGGTGCCCCCATACTTGCCTCCAAGTCTTGTCTTTTACACTTCGTGTCACCGAGGCTAAACTCCTTCTCCCACAAATATTGATCAGGATCATACTCAGCCCTATCAGAAAACCCAACAGTTATCAGTTATAAACAAGGGACTGAGACATAAGAGAGTAAAAGAAAGTAAGAATTAAACACATTCGGATGAGCAAGCAAGGAGATTGGAGAAAGTACCTGGGAGGGCGAATGACAAAGTTGATGAACTGATCGATCATCTTGATTCCTCCAAGTACCAACGAACTCATGAGATAGTAACTACTCTCCCTCCTACTAATTTTACAGCGACTCACCAAATTTCTACAGACATTGCTTCGTCTTCAGCAAAACAATTACGAAAATACAAGTGACAACGAAAGTATCATGCTTGCGAGAGTCCCATTTCCCGTATAATCCCTGGAATGCGCAGATCCCCAAAGACAAAAGAGAAAAGAAACCTCCAGCTTTTGCTGAAAAGTAAGTAAGGCCACACAAAATTTACCTACTACGGCAGCTGAAACCAAAAGGGATAAAAAAAGAAAGAAAAGAGAAAGCTTTATAAATGAATGACAAATGCCAGATCTTGAAATGAGTCAACTATTCAAAGCCGCGACTTTTGAGAGAGAAAAATGAAAAGGTATAATCAGGTTCCAGATCTCGATATGTTAGATACTCGAGAAAACAAGAAATAGTTTTTATATTCTTTTTGTAAGGTTCGAACACAGATCCTTCTGGTATTACCATCCTAAAGGTTCGACTTTTTAGTTCATCGTGAGCTTTCTGCTCCTTTCATCTCCAGCTCACTAGGCGATAGTGATAGATAAACCAGTAAAGCTTAGAGTTACACAGGGCATATCTTATCTAATCTAGTTTGCCTCTTACTAGACTTACACAAAGTTATCTTGTGGTCAAGGACAAGAGTTAAAGAGAATGCTAACAAGTCTCTGGTTCCATCTCTACGGTCGTGGAGTTATTTCTGGCTCTTCTTCTGCATTTAAGCATATCTTTGTAGGTGAGATCAAACAATCTAATGGGGAAAAAGTCTCCACATTTCACTCAAAATTTGAGTTGAAATACAAAATTAAATTCTTTAAATTCTATTTGATATAATTAACATTTTTTATTTCGTTTTGTCATTATTATATATCTTTTATTTTTATTTAAAAAATACAATTATATAAACTATTTACGAAATTGTCAACTTTTTCATTATTCCAATCACCATTATCGAAGAATCATAAATTCTAAATATCATCGACACTGCTACAATCATTATTTTCTGTAAAACAAATAATTTTTAAAAAATAATTTTATTAAAAATAAATCTTTTTATAAATACTATGTAGAATCAAATTATAATTCGTTTCAATTCGATTTAAATACAACTTATTTGAAACTTATTTTTACAGCCCAAACCAAAACAGAACTATAATTTTATTGAGATTTCTTTATAGAATTACAAAACTCGAATCAAACTGAATGGTCGAGAAATCACACTTTTGATTCAATGCAGCATGAGATTCAGAGACTCAGCTGCTAATGATCCAGTTCGAGTTGAACAGTGTTCTAATTAAGTCTCAAGTACTGTAGTCAGAGTAAGTAAAGAATAGGAGTTGGCTCTCTACACAATGTGTTTCTTCATGGGCAAAGAAGAGAACCATTTTCAGTTGGCTAAGCTTTTTCCTTTGCAAAATCTTGAAACTCTTTATTGAACAAATTAAAACACTACAAAACATCAAAAACAACAAAACATTCCGCTCATGCGTAGTACTACTGTATTGAATTCTATTATTGTTACATCTTTCTGTCTACATGTGACTAGAAGTATCTAGACATTTCCTTGGATACTTGTGATACAACATAAGAAGAGATGGAGAGTAAAATATCTTCTAATAATTTCTGTTCGTAAAGATATCAAAACATTCCAACCTTGAGGGACGAACCATCTTACCAGTTTTGTATTTTTGCTGATGCGTGTGTAAACGAGGTCCATACGTTTGGTACCTTTTTTCACCATGGGTCCATAATAAGCTCAAGCTTGCTTTACCATGGACAGAACTAATCAAGAAAATGTATTACCTCAAAAAGATATACGAAAATGACAATGAGATTTTCCCCTCAAAAGCCAAATCAACATCTACCCATTGTTTAACCACTATTACTCGTCTCACTCATGATTATTTTCCTACAATGCGTAGAGTTTTGAGACAAATAGTCACAATAAACCTGTGTCAATATCAATATATATATGTATACATAATGTAGATGTCATAACATGCATATATCATTTAGATACTTCGCGAGACACTACTACTATTTATGGTCTTTGGATGGTTATGTTCAAGAATTTATACTTGAGATTTCTACAAACAGATATGTTTCTAACTAGGAAAATACCAATTAGGATTCGTAGAGCGTACCTGTTTGAGTCAAAGTCCAAAGTCGTCCCCGCCTTACTACTACATTTCATGTTCTTTTGAATAAAAGCACAAGCCAAAAAGAGAAGGATAAGGATCAATTTCTACCATTCAAAAAATTAATGGTGGGAATCAGAAACGAAAGAAACTACTTGGCCTTGATGAGGATATAGCCAATAGCGCAATCTAATAAAGACCACACTGTCACTTTCAATGAGTCAGATAGAAAAAGAGAGAGAGAAAGAGAGAGATACCAACCAACAATTGCAGTCGGCATGGATTCTAAGGCATCAAAACTCATTTCTAATAGAACATTTGAAACTCACATGGACTTTACTTAAGTATTCAGAAGAAGAAAAACGGATCAATGGGTTTGAAAAAAAAAATACTAATAACAAGAATTTGCTACTGTGAACAATAAGGGCCATGAAAAGAAATCTCAAAGAAAATATTAGGTTTTGTTAGAAATCTATGGGTCAATGGTTCTACTGCTTAGTTGGAAAGTACAAATCTTACAAGAAGGAAAGTCCAAGAAGAAGAAAGAAACAGTAGAGTTAGAAATTTCAGACAGAAAAGAATCCTTGCACTTATCTATCTTATTCAAATTAAAATCAAGAGATCTTAAGAATTTTCAGCCACACAAACCATGAGTTCAAAGCCAAAGGTGAGTAGGGAAAATTATCAGCTTATCAATATTATCAACAGACAAAGCAAGGTTTGATTTAAGGATTCTCTGTAACTTAAAACTGCAAAAGTGAGTAAATGAATAATTTACCAAACAAGAGATGTCTATACCTGAGTACAGAGATGAAAGTGAGATATTGTTAGTAACATCTGTGTGTAACCACTGAAATGACATCTACACTTTTTCACTTTGATGAATGTAAGAACCGTGTGAGAATTTGACCAATGGAATTAAGGAGCCGTTGTGATATTTTCTCTCCACTTTTTCCATTTTTTGTCCATAAATCACAGCCAACAATTATCTTTATAAATGCAAACACACAAACAACATTTTCTATCAAACATAAAACATAAACAGCATCTTCTCACAAACACCCAACACCTCTTCTTTCTATCCTCATTTCTCAACAGAGCAAGGAGAGAGAAAGCTATGGAGTTAACACTAAATTCCTCGAGTACTCTTATCAAACGTAAAGATGCCAAAAGTTCTAGAAACCAAGAAAATCCCTCCAGCATGTGCTTTGCGAAGATGAAGCCATCAACATATCAATACCAAGCAAAGAACTCGGTTAAGGAATTGAAGTTCACTCATGAGAAGACCTTCACGTCAGAAGGTGAAACCCTTGAGAGATGGGAGAAGCTCCACGTTCTCACATACCCACACTCCAAGAACTACTCTAGTGTTCCGGTGTTTGTCATGTTACCGCTTGAAACGGTAACAATGTCAGGGCACTTGAACAAACCAAGAGCTATGAACGCTAGTTTAATGGCCCTAAAAGGAGCAGGTGTGGAAGGTGTGATGGTGGATGCTTGGTGGGGATTGGTTGAGAAAGATGGACCTATGAACTACAATTGGGAAGGCTATGCCGAGCTTATACAAATGGTTCAAAAGCACGGTCTCAAACTCCAGGTGGTTATGTCATTCCATCAATGTGGAGGAAACGTTGGAGACTCTTGCAGGTAATGAAGCAACTTCACTTTCCCTTTGAATTAAGATCTCTCCCTCTCCTTCTCCCTCTATCTCTCTCTCTCATTTCTAGCTTAGCTAATGCCCTAAATGATTCCTTCTTTTTACAACTAGTATTCCCTTGCCCCCATGGGTGCTTGAAGAAATCAGCAAGAACCCTGATCTTGTCTACACAGACAAATCTGGCAGAAGAAATCCAGAGTATATTTCCTTGGGATGTGACTCTGTGCCTGTCCTAAGAGGAAGAACACCTATCCAGGTCTACTCAGATTTTATGAGTAGCTTTTGTGAAAGATTTGAAGGTTACATAGGAGGAGTTATTGCGGTAAGCAGACACTTTTAAGCAAAAGGAATTAACATCATATAAGACATGAGCAATACAATGACCTAAGCAAATTGTTATCATCATTTTTCATGTATTGCAGGAGATTCAAGTGGGAATGGGACCTTGTGGAGAATTGAGATACCCATCATACCCTGAGAGCAACGGGACATGGAGATTTCCGGGAATCGGAGAGTTCCAGTGCTACGACAAGGTATTTTTAGATAGCAGAAAAAAAACATTTAGTCGAGAGGCTAGACATATACTAGAGAAGATAATGTATAGTTATGCTTACATATACTCCATACACTTCTAAGAAATCATACCTCTTGATTGCAGTATATGAGATCGTCACTACAAGCATATGCTGAATCAATCGGGAAAACTAACTGGGGAACAAGTGGACCTCATGATGCCGGCGAGTACAAGAACCTACCAGAAGAGACTGAATTTTTCCAGAGAGACGGAACATGGAATAGCGAGTATGGAAAGTTTTTCATGGAATGGTATTCTGGGATGCTACTAGAACATGGAGACAAACTCCTAGCTTCAGCGAAAGGAATCTTTCAAGGAACTGGAGCAAAGCTATCAGGAAAGGTAGCTGGAATTCACTGGCACTACAACACCAGGTCACACGCTGCTGAGCTAACTGCTGGATATTACAACACAAGAAACCACGATGGGTATCTGCCAATAGCTAATATGTTCAACAAACATGGGGTTGTACTCAACTTTACCTGCATGGAAATGAAAGATGGGGAACAACCCGAGCATGCAAATTGCTCACCAGAAGGTCTGGTTAAGCAAGTACAGAATGCGACAAGGCAGGCTGGAACAGAACTAGCAGGAGAGAATGCACTAGAAAGATATGACTCGAGTGCATTTGGGCAAGTGGTTGCAACAAATAGGTCAGATTCTGGAAATGGGTTAACCGCATTCACTTACTTAAGAATGAACAAGAGGTTATTTGAGGGTCAAAATTGGCAGCAGTTGGTGGAGTTTGTTAAGAACATGAAGGAAGGTGGTCATGACAGGAGACTTTTAAAGGAAGACACAACTAGAAGTGACCTTTATGTAGGATTTTTCAGAGGCAGACTCGCTGAGAAAGTTGAGGAGGCTTCTCTAGTGTAATTTCCCACATAGGTACATTTGGTGTCCGTTATTTTCTTGCAGGCTATAAATAATTAGAGAGATGTGTGAGAGAAAGAGAAAAAAAAGGAACATCAAGCTAAGCTAGTATAGTGTTAAAGTTGTAGATTTGCACAATTCTGGGTCAGAGCATAGACAAGCAAAACAAGATAATGTACACATAGAAGGCAGTTAGAATTGTGAATCCTATGGAATTTCCTTGCACATCTTCAAACACTGTATATCTCAAGTAATATGCCTTTTTCTCTTATAATCTTATCCCAATCAATGTGGACACACAGTTTATACAAGAATTTCTTAAGACCAGAGTGTAAGGCATTACCATGAATATTCTGGAAATCCTAAGTGACATAAATGGAAATACACAGGAAATACACAGGAAAAACACGAAATCGAAAGTAACACATGTCCTAACTTAGCAACAGGTAACAAAAACCAAAACGAAGAACCTCCGTCTTCGAATCAATCGCCTGAGAAATCGGAATACTCACGAGTGAGAAGGAGAATCAGAGTCAGAACCTCCACGACGGAGTTCTTCGATCAAACCGCCGAGCTCTTTTCTCGCGGATTCTCTACCGAACATGAATCCATACCTTGAGAGCGATAAAAACAGTTTAAAGTCTAAATCCAAGGAACGTAAAGAGGAGAACAGAGAAATAAAGAGGAAGAGCTAGAGTGAGGAAAAAAGAAGAAGAGCTAGGGAAATAGGAAAATATCACTCACCAGCAAGAGACGGCGGAAAAAACGCCGGATATTGCCACCGTTTGGACAAACGAGAAGGATTTCTGCATTGTTTCTGTGAGTTTGGGGTATTTCTCCCGGGGATTAGAAAGACTTGACAGCGGGAGAGAATCGCATGATGGGTCTCGCCCAATATTTGAGCCTCACTTGTTTAATAATAAATCTTTTTAATTAAAAATCCGGATGTAAAAGGTTTCCATGCGTTTTTGTTCAGAGTCTTCAGACTGCCGAAGATTCCAGTTTTTTTTGTACTCTGAAGGAAAGTTCCAGTTTTTTTTGTACTCTGAAGGAAAGTTCCAGTTTTTGTTTAAAGTTCCAGATTGAAAGCTTTCCTTTCGTCGCAGCTTCACCCTGTGTGCGCTCCTCACTCAGTATACTGCATTCTTAGTTTGTTAACTCTGCGCCACTGCGCAGGCTGTCAGTTTCAATGGGCAGAGAACCGTAAATCATACTGGGATTCAGAAGGCAATCATGTAAACTATTGGAGTTATTTAATCTGGTTAGTAGATGTCGATTGGTTTAATATTTTGTATACATATAATTTTGTTGTTAAGACATTGTAAAAAAATATATATATTTTATTAACGAAAATTCTCTTTCATCGTTCTTCTCCATTCTCGAATTTTACCGTTCTAATATGGTTTTAGAATAAAAATCAATTTGATTTCCTTCGGATTTCGATCCAAATTTCTTGTTTTTTTAGTCATTGCTATCGATTCATCGGTGCAATTTCTCGTTCTTCAATTTTTTTTTAGATTTTTCAGTTGTTCTGAGTATATTCGTAAATTGACCTTTCAAATATTTGATCGCCTATAACCACTTGCCAATATGGATCATAATAGCTAGGATCTAATCTCATACTACGAATATTGATTCTTGTGTTATGATCCCTGTCATTTTTTCAAATTCTATAGCCTTTTGATTCATCTGATTACACAATTTTTTTCCAACACTGATTATACAGTTTATGCTTATAGAATGTGCATTTGCTGTACTGATTACTAAAGATCAAATGAGTTTCTACTGTGTTATGAAATGGCGACTGATTTCTCAAGCATTTTAGTATTTAATTGCTTTTATAGCAATTCAGTTTCCGTTTTAGTTTGCCCATACCTTATTGCTGCACACTTTTCTTTCTCTATACAAACAGAGATTTTGCTTGGCATTAAAAGTCTCATCTCCGTGTCCCTGAAGGCTCCCTATGTCCACCATACACCATGATTCAAGGAATACTCCAGCTCGAGGGAAACATGTTTTCGCCGGTTCCAATCGAGCACTCCCCAATCATAAGACGTGGCTCAGTGGCGTGGGTCGGCTCGGGTTTAGAATTCTTCACCAGTCTAAGCAAACCACCACGAATGGAAACATTCTTACACTGTATTTAGTTCTGTTTTGCCAGAAGACATGGAGGTTGCTGAGACGACTGCCGGTTTACCAACAAGAGCCGATGACTGGAACAGTGTTACTGTCTCTGTGCTCGAGAAACCGGTTTTGTTAACTATACGGAGGTCCGAGGATGAAGACGGGCCAACAACAACAAGACATTGGTTCGTGAAGACCAAGTGAGTGATAGGCTCATAATAATACTATTTTTTCGTGGAAGTTTATAATTTCTCCCGTTTGTCATTGTGCATAAGATAGACTACAAAAAGAGCAATTTGAAAGAAAATGTATTGTTGTGGAAAAAACAATTTATTGTTAACTCTAAAATTGAAAATTTTAAACCGGAGTCAGCTAAATATATGAGAAACAAATCTAAATAGATAAAGAATAAGAAACAAATCTAAATAGATAAAGAATAAGAAACAAATCTAAATAGAAATATGAAAAACTATTTAATTGAAACCTAAATAATAGAAACAAAAAATAAGAGAAGCATAACTATTTAAATTAGTGTTAATTTTTATTGGTGGTTTCAGGTCGACATATTATTTATTTTATGGGTAATCAAGAAAGAATTTTTTTTTTCATGGATTATCAAATACTATATCGAATTTGTATTAAGTAATGTTTAAGCTTTTGCATATAAATTTAGAAATCAATATTTTTTAAAAATTAACCATCAATTATTATAAATCTTATAACAATTCAAAAAAAACTTTTTACATAATTAACATAAAAAATCAATTAGTTTAGCATAGAAACTGAAAAAAATCACTTATAAAATGAATCAAAAAAATCTAAAAGTTCACTTAACTACTTAATAAATATGCGATTCTAAAGTAATATTTAAATTAATAGTGGTCATCTAGAACAATTATACAATAATCTCAGTAAGATTCATATTATGTATTGTGGAGATAGTAAGATTTTTAGTATTTCGAAATTAATGGAATAATCAGTAATTAAGTTTTTTTTCTAGAGGATTAAAAGTTTTGTTAAGCTTTTATCTTTATATTAGATTTATATCCTTACTTTACGTAGGAAAAAATATTTGTAAATTATATAATTTTATTTATTAGTAAATATAAAATAGATATTTATATAATTTTTATTTAAAATTAATTTTTGTATATGTAAATTAAGCAAATAAAAATAATTTTTTTTGACAAATTTAATAATATTTTTTAGTTAATTTAATTAAATATATTGTTTTTTAATTATAGTAATAATGATATATATTATAATTATTTTAGTCAATTAAGTTTATTTATATATTTTTGTAAAATTTATTGTAATGATAATATGATATTTTTATTAATAAAACGTTAAAATAATATTATTTTATTAAAATATTTTTTAAATAATATATTAAAAATTATTGTATTGAAGTTTCATGTTGTGGAAACAAACGGGCGCAAATTTTATATCAAGATAGGCCCACAGTTAGAAGTTTGATGCCCATTAAAACGAAATATCTAAAGTAAAAGGAAACGCAGGTTCTTGAACCAATATGAGAAATAAATTGGTGGCTTAATCGATCCTCGATTCTTTGTCATCTTCTTCGATTGAGTGTCATACTCGATTCTGTAGTTTTTTAAGTTTGGCTTGGTGAGGAGAGTTAGCTAGTTGCCATCTAATTTGTTTGCGTCGAGTTGATCACTGTGAGGCAGAAACCCTGTAGAAATCTGAATCCAATTGGCGAAGATGCCACAGGTTAAGATCATTGCGAAAAACTTTATGGACATGGTGGCGTCTCTCCCCGCCATCAAGCTCGACAAACTCTATAACAATGTTTTCATCTGCGAGGCCATTCTCAGGTTGATTGATATGTATTTTATTTATTTTTATCATAGATGATTTGTATGATTTGAAGACCAGTAAACTGGGAATAAAATATGAACTGAGGAGGATTCTTTTGCCGACCATTTGTTGAACCTTTTTGTAATGGTATTAGGTCTTTGCCGCCTCTCGCCAAGAAATATGTATTGCAAATGTTGTACATTAATATTCCTGTACCTGCTACGATGATGGAGGAATGGGTGCTTGCAGATGGCGTCTCTAAGCACCGAATTGCTATAGATCGACTGATTCAATTAAGGATTTTCTCGGAAATCATAGATAGGTATTGCCATTCTTAGTTTGTTTATCATATCTGTAATTTTTTTAGATTCTCTCATTTTTAGTCTTATTATGAGTTACTAGTTAGTTCCATACTTCAGTCAATCCAGTGTGGAGGAATAGTTTTAATTATGATTTTGTTTTAGAGTTGGTTTTTACTAGAGAGTGATCTTTACGTTGGAAATTAACTTGAGACATGAACCATCCGAACTTCTTCTTATACTTAATTCTCCGTGTTTGGATGAATTTATTTATGATTGATATGGCTAGATGATAGTTCCAGTTCTTCTTCTTATAATAGTTTATGCTGATCTTCCTACTTTTTCAGGAAAAGAGGAACCATTTACAGCCTAAATCCTACATTTCAGAACAATCTTCAGAAACATATCATTTCTGGGTAAAGAAATCTTTACGTTGATGGTACAGTTCTTTTTCGTTGTCCTCTAGACGTTTTGGAAAAGATGCTAAAACTTTAATTTTGCAGTGGAGTTTTGCCTAGAGAGCCTATGAACTCCAACAATGCCATTAAGCTTCCAAGCCTACAAGAACTCGAAACCTATGCACTTCATCAATGGGAGGTGTGTAGTTTCTAATTACATGTCGATGATACTAGTAAGATGCAAGTAATTTGTAAAAGCAATATTTTCAGTATGGATTTGGTGAATATCTGATGACCTGTACTTATGTCTCTCAGTGTTTCTTGCTACAACTCATAAATTCAAGTCAAGGCGAGAAGCTGACTGGCATTAGTTCGTCCATGATGAGAATCTTCCAGCGTGGTTTATTGAGTCAGAGGTAATGTTCTTATACATGTCTACAGATGCATAATGATGGCATATAGCCTCCCTATTTAATACAGTTAATGTGATATTACAGGGACAAAGACGGCCCGAGATTAACTGAGAATGGCTTTCAGTTTTTGGTATGTACAACGTGCCCGTTAATTTCTTATAACCTGTATTCATTTAAGTAACTTTATTGACCCTATTTTGCAGCTGATGGATACAAATTCCCAGCTTTGGTACATTATCCGAGAATACATATCAAATGCTGAGGTTTGTATCATGCCTTCTTAAGGTTTATTAGTTCAGTCGATATATCAGTTTCGCTGAACGAATAACTGAGTGTCATTTCTGTTCAGGAGAGAGATGTAGATCCAGCAGACTTGATTTCGTTTTTGTTAGAGCTTAGTTTTCATGTTACTGGTGAGGTATAGCAGAAATTTGCAAATTCATTCAAATGTTCTCATGTTTTTGTACTCTTGTTTGATTTAGCTGGACCCTTGTTAATTATTGTGCACGTTGCAGGCTTATAACTTAAATACCTTGACAGAGGCTCAAAGAATTACACTCAAGGACCTTGCAGACTTGGGATTAGTCAAGCTTCAACAGGTTACACCATTTGTGACATCTTTTTCATTACCAAAGTATATATTTCCCAAAAGTTAACGTTAGAGAGATGCTTATAAACATATACAGTATGCTGAACTATAATTATTACAGGGAAGGAAAGACAGTTGGTTTATTCCTACGAAATTGGCTACAAATTTATCAGTCAGCCTGGCAGATTCATCAGTGCGAAAAGAGGTCACACCCTTTGATTCTCCCTCTTGTCCCATGTCTACCTACTACCAATATTTTCTTGATTTTGCGAATCTTTTCCAGGGATATGTCATGATAGAAACAAACTTCAGAATGTATGCTTACTCAACATCCAAGTTACAATGTGAAATTTTACGTCTATTTGCGAGGTAGAGCCCCCCTGAACATTGCTGTGTAACGCTACTCTTCTGTGTCTTCAAATCCTTTAGTTATGATTAGTTTTGCTGCTCTATTTTTCCAGGATAGAGTATCAACTCCCAAACCTTATTGCTGCTGCAATTACAAAGGAAAGTTTGTATAATGCATTTGACAATGGCATCACATCAGACCAGGTAAAGTTGGTTTCATCCAAAAATCGTTAAAATACAGGATTTAATGCTATGTTTTAATCAGGACCCATTACAGGAGTTGTTGATCAAATTGTTGATGCTTCTCTTAAAAGTTTCTGAGTGCTCTTTATTCCCTTTCTTTTGGTGGTTGCAGATTATAACTTTTCTCCAACAGAATTCTCATCCACGATGTGCCGAACGAGTCCCATGCATTCCAGAAAATGTCACCGACCAGGTTTACACTATTTCTTCTGATCTAGTGTCAGTTTTATGAAAGCATGTATATGATTCAATCAGGCTTGTGCTGATGAATGGAACTGCATTGTGTTTTTTTTGGCAGATACGGCTTTGGGAGGCGGATCTGAAGAGAATCGAGATGACACCAGCTCACTTCTACGATGAATTTCCTTCAAAAGTAGTAACAAACCCGAATCCTCATTATTATCCATATCTGAGAGCCAAGTAATAGTAAATTTAAGACGTGGAATTGTGTAAAAATATGTAGGATGTGTTTGAGGCAGCTTGTGACTTTGCTCGAGAATGGAGAGGCCTTCTCTGGGAAGACTCTAAGAGAATGCGACTTGTTGTGAAATCTGAAGTTCACAATCAGATGCGTGAGTTTCTTCACAACCAAAACAAGTGAGAATGAGAAACTTCTCATGTGTTAAAAGTAGGTTTCCTGTTTCCATACTTCAAGATATGTCATCAGCAGAAAGAGAAAGAACAGTAGCGATTACACCTATATATTTGTTATTGAGTCACCTGTCAGGCATTATCCTGAGCGCATGCGCACAACAAGCTGTTGTTTCCTGCGGGCTGATATATTCTGTATAATGCCTCACTTTTACAGATGTCATGAAAAAACGGCAAACAGTTGTATCAATCTCAAAGAAACAAGAGTTTTTTTAATAAACTTTTCCTCGATTTAAACCCCACACTTTTTGTCGGACTACCAATTGTTAATCATAGTAAGCTTATCACCTATCAGACAATCGTAATTCTTCGAAATATTCTCCCATTATGATGCAAAATTTATATCCACAATACGTGCTAGGTGTTCTTGCACCCTACACAGACCACAATCTCGGTCTTGTTTCTATTCCGTCAACAAAATTCCAAATTAACAAAATGTCAGGCTGTGACCTCAGCTTCATCAATTAGCAGAATCTCAACGCTTGGACATGTTTTGAAACTCTGAATCTATTTTGATGTCAACATGAAGACAAGATCTGTCTTTACCTTGCTTGAGTTTTTTCATTCACTGAGGATTCTGAATCCTGCATCTTCTCTCTCGTGTTTGCCTCTACAGCTGCATTTGCATTGCCAGTTCCACGTGCCCGAGCAAGTCTCCCAGCTTCTTCAATCTTTCTTATAGTTTCCTCTTGTGTGGCACTCATCATTGTTCCCATCGTTTTCTTTTCTGACTCGAGCTGAACCTCCATTATTGTACCAGCTTGCTTGTCTATCGGTTTGAAGTAGTCTTCAATCTGCGCCTCCTGTCGTAGAGACGAAAACAGCTTAGAGCACAAAAATGGTTGTAACATGTAATTTCTGTGAAAATCTACGGTAAACAAACTACGACTTGAATTTCGTAACACTACACAAAGTAAAACAAAAGGGATAAAAGATTTCTGATTTAGATCTCTTTCCTACCAAATAGTTATGCTGTAAGAAACAAAAGTGCATTCCCTTTTTTATATGCGTTGAACCCAACATTGTGCACCACACTTAACGTATATATCCTTTTGTTATTAAGCAAGTGATAAACTCAGTGGGAGTAAAGTAGATCATTTGCAGGACTTAGAATAAAACAACAGACTAACCGTATTCTCAATCTGCTTATTCAAATTCTGCATCTGGTCAACCATACGGCGGACTTCGGATAGTATAATTTGCTCTGGGAGTCTGTTTATCTCTGCTTTCTTTTGTTGAGCCTGCATGATCAAAGGTCTGAATCAGATAAAAAAATCACCATGACCAACCCTTGCTAGAAGCTAGTAGTCATAAGTATTTATGCGATCAACTAAAGTACAAAAGCAGGAAGTAGGGTTTCATCATCTTATTCTACCATTCATTTTCAAACACTAGAATGAGGCATGATGAGACCAAAAAAAACCTGCTGGATACGCTTCTCGAGTTGCAACCTGTAATTCCGGATTCTCCTTTCTTCATACCCAGAAAGGACTCTCACATAGAACATAGCTTTTCTTCCATATTCCAGCAGCTTGTTCATCTTTCCTGCAAACCACCTGCGAATTTTTCTAAACAGTTAAGTAAGAAAAGACATATATAAATCAGAATAATTTAATGAATTCTGCAATATAAACTTTTGGTATATCATGATGTGTAAATAACAAACAAAAACCTAAACCTGGAATTGATTTTTAAAAACCAAACCACATAAAAACGTAGCCGGAGACAAACTGAAGAACAATCTGAACAAAGATGTCTCGTTCGTCTAACATCGCGCATCAATTATCATAATCGATGAAAGAGACAACGACTAGGTACCAAAAAATTGATTAAAAAAAATCAAACCACAGATCTAAGGATCAAACACTGGGAATCATTGGAATCCAAGATACGAAATGACGGAAACCACAAGTCCACACCCACCAAATCAGAGGGGGTAGAAAAGAAATTATACAAGTGGAACTATGCAACAAACCTCAATCAGGTACTAAATTATCGATCGACAGAGACGTACTCGCAGGATATCGGAATCGGCGAAAGATAAAATTTTGCGCAAATGGGATACCTCAAAAGACCTCTTCAAAGCACTAGAATATAGACCATACTAAGAACTTTGTATAACACACAAATTCTATTAGAAATCACTTAAACACAATTCTACAATAGTGTTTAATCAGATTTACACATTACTAACACTTAGCATGCCACTGACCAATTCCTAATGTACCCAAAACTCACCCACAACAACAGTTGCGTACACTCTTTGTTCACTCACCAGAGAACGTGTGTAACCACTTACACACAGAGCCTCACTTTCTTCTTTTGAGCGACAACCCTAGCTGCTAGTCGACATCTCATTTTTATATGTCACTGCCCTAGGGTTTCCTCTTTCCCACAAACTTGCCTTCCTTGAATATCTTTGCTTCCTTACACAGTTTGATATCTCCTTTCCAATGAAAATATGCCACGTCAGCACCTTCAAACTTCCCGCGTACAGACATGCGTGTTGCACACCGCTCCATCTGTTTAGCCACAATCCTTGTGCTAACAATCTCCCCCTTTTTGTCTAAATGTGAGATCTCCAGAAACCTGCATCATCATTAACAAGCTCCACATACACATTGCACATGCATTACACAAGTAACCTTAAACCTATCAGATTAACATCAAGGTTAGTCTCACACACGATTCAATGCTCTTACACAACATCACACATGTTCCAGAAGTTCCAAAGGAAAAAAAACATGACAAAAGACACCCAGAGCAAAAAAAAATCGCATTATAAGAAACACAGTGGCTCCCCCTATCTACTGGATCCTATCAGAGTACACATTAGCCACTTTCCTCTCCGGACTCGTGTCCTCCTTCAGACGTATCCTCGCCAGCTTGGCGTTTGCCTCCACACGTGTATTCTCCCCCTTCTTGAGACCACATTTAGACAAAAAACACATAAGAGAGACAAATTAAAGCACAACAACAAATCGGGAGAGAAATAAATACCGATAACCCTCAGTTGCATGGCTTTAACCAATCGACCAAACTCTCTCAAGTCATCTAAAAGGCGTGGTTTAGATGTACCAGCGTCTTCTTTCTTCATACTTCTGCCCTGTTTCGGATCAAGCACCATTGGGAGTGGAGGCCGAGAAGTAGTGTCACCTCGATGACCGGGGACATGTCGTTGATACATAAGGAGATTATGTATCAAGTTAGGGAAAATAAGCCGCGTGGCCCTGTCCGGAGAGTGACCAATTTTTAGGATTTGGTCATAAGCAATCTTCCCGAAGTCAAAAGGTTTCCCTTGGATTAACATAAACAGGAATTGCACTCGCCCCTTAATCATCGACGTTTTGTTTGACGTAGGTAACCAATTTTGACAACAGAACTTGTACAGCAGCTGCATCGAGGGCGTCATATGTTTGGAGCAGAATCCTTCCCAACGCGTCCATTTTCCACCAGTGAGAGCGTGTACCACCGCATCTAGATCCTTAGACAGCCAGTCATTGGATAGAGCAAATTCATCCGAGTTCGGAAGTGAGTACATTTCGTTGATAATATCCGGTGTGAAGTCATACATCAATCCGCGGACAAAGACCATGTTTGTGCCTAGGCGGTACTCAAGATTCCCAAGGTTGGCATAGAATTCCCTCACAATTTCAGGAACATAGGAACTTACATCAAGCACGGTGTATATGAGTCTGGTTTTCTCGATGATCTCCTTGACCTCATGGAGATTAGGGTCCTCTACTCGAAGATATTTCATGTCGAGGAACTCCCGAGAGGCGAACTGCTTCATCCGGGTAGCGGCATTAGCGGAGGCGAAACGTTGGTTGAAGGACCGTGCCATCGGTTTTGACATCTCCGGGTTTTGCCGAAAAGCCGCGGCGACCTTCGCCCTTTTTTCTTCAAAACGAACTTCAAACACCGTGTAGGGGTAGTGACCTCCTGCTCTGGGGTCGTCGGCATCCTCCATCTCTGCATCGGAGCCGAAATACGAGGGAGGATCTGCTACAGGGGCCTTCGCCTTTCCGGTTTTGCGAGCAGGGCGCGACTATGATGGCGGCAGCGCGGGAAGTGCAAAAGGTGCGGGAGTGTCACGATCGGCAAGAGCAGCCGCGAGTTCTCGTTCCCGAGTCACGGAACGTCGAGTAAAGGGACGCCGAGGAGTTGCCATTGAGCAAAAACCCGAACCCAAGAGCAAATTCAATTTTAGGGTTTCGACGGCGGTTTGGAGAGAAAGTGTCCAAATGAGGGTGGAAGGGTTTCCCTCTTTATAAACCGAGGTCAGATTACGACGAGTGGTTTCCTCAGGGTGCGACGGTTCACATAAAACAGAGAAAAAGAAAATTATCAGTATTACGAAACAGAGAATGAATTAACGGTTGCACAGGCGAAAGTGTTCCAGTGATACAGAGCATCGCACACACACTAAATTAATCCTCAATTCACAGACAATTTAACTTGATGAACTGATGGAGGAATATAGTTGTCTGAAACTGTGTATCACATTGTAGAAAAACTTTTAAAGAGCAAACATGACAAAACAAAAAATAATACCTCAACCAAACCCACATAAATATATGAATTCAAACTGTACTACACACAAATGAGAATTATAGCCACACACAAGATGCAGTCACGTTAAGGAGATCACCCCAAACAATATGCCAGAATAGTGTACCAACTAATCATCTCATTACTTTGAACACGATGGGAAGATACCTTCTTCTCCATTTGTATCATTTTTTCTTTCCTTTTTTTGTTTTTTTTTGTATCTCTCAGAAGGGACTTAATCTCGAATTGGATCTATTTCAGTCCAGATTATGGTAGCAACCTAACCCGAAAACACCTTTTCTCGATTAAGTACTACCTTTTGCCCAATCCGGACAGTGATCAAGCCTAGAGCAAAATATGGTAGCATCTTACGCCAAGTTGAGTATCCTATCATCTCAGGCCTTTGTATGTGTCATCATCTCCTCCTTTTCTCTTCTTTCTCTTGTTTTTTTTATTTTTCCCTTTTTTTTTACACATATCCGTGGTACCTTACTGTCTACTCCTTTCCCAAGTATTCATTTGTATCTAGAGGCTCATAATTGTCACAATCTACCTGTCACACATCTGAATGCTCTCTCTCTCTAATAGTTGTGACCTACATACACACAATTGTAACATCTTTCCCACTATTGCTCAAACAGTCATAGTTCACACATTCCGAGTGCTTTTCGTAGTGAGATAAAGGTATTCGCATCCAAAGCTTTAGTAAAAATATCAGCAAGTTGTTTTTCAGAAGTGACATGCACAATCTCAACAGTCTTATCCTCCACCAGTTCCCTAACAAAATGATGTTTTATATCTATGTGCTTAGTTCTAGAGTGCTGCACCAGATCCTTAGATATATTTATTGCACTCATATTATCACAGTGTATAAGCAAGGGTGCAGTATTCATACCGTAGTCTGCCAACATGTGTTTCATCCATAGTAGTTGAGTACAACAGCTACCCAGGGCAATGTACTCTGCTTCTACGGTAGACAAAGTCACACAATTCTGTTTCTTGCTATGCCAAGAGATCATGTTATTTTCAAAAAAGAAACATCCACCAGAGGTACTTTTTCGATCATCAGTGCTACCTGTCTAGTCTGCATCACAGAAACCAGCTAAGTTAGTATTTGTCTCTTTTGTGTAACACATACCTAGGTTTGTTGTTCCTTTCACATATTTCAGTATGCGCTTGACTGCCAACATATGTGACGCGCGTGGATTACCCTGGTATCTGGCACACACTCCCACACTGTAGCACAGATCCGGCCTGCTCGCTGTCAAGTAGAGTAAGCTTCCTATCATTGCTCGATATAGCTTTTCGTCAACTGGTGGTCCTTCTTCATCTCTGGACAGCTTGCTGGTAGTGCTCATAGCTTGATAGCAGTTTTACTCGTCTGCATGTCAAATCGAGACACAAGGTTTCGCGCATAGGTGCTTTGTGACACAAAGATCCCTTCTGGTGTTTGCTTCACTTGCAGTCCAAGGAAGTAGTTGAGCTCTCCCACCATACTCATCTCGAATTCCTGCGTCATGTTCATCACAAATCGGTCTACAAGCGCCTTGCTTGTTCCTCTAAATATGATATCATCAACATATATCTGAACTATCAACATATGACCATTTTCTTCTTGAATAAACAAAGTCTTGTCTACGTTCCCCCTTTTGAAGTTAGACCTTAACAGGAATTGAGTGAGATGCTCATACCATGTCCTTGGTGCTTGCTTAAGTCCATATAGAGCTCGCTTGAGTTTGTAGACATGTGAGGGAAACTTAGGATCTTCAAACCCTTTAGGTTGTGTCACATACACTTCCTCCTACAGCAGTCCATTCAAAAATGCACTTTTTACATCCATCTGGAATAACTTGATGTCCATCTTGCAGGCTATGCCGAAGAGTAGCCGAATTGATTCCATACGTGCCACTGGTGCAAAGGTCTCGTCGAAGTCCACTCCTTCTATCTGACTGTACCCTTGAGCTACCAATCGTGCCTTGTTTTTAACAATGTTTCCATCTTCATCGATCTTATTTTTAAAGACCCACTTTGTTCCCACAGCATTGACATTGCTTGGTCTAGGTACTAAATCTCATACGTCGTGTCTGGTGAATTGCTCCAGTTCTTCATGCATTGCTGCCACCCATGATTCATCTTTCAATGCTACACTCACATCTTTCGGTTCTATAAGTGACACAAAACAAGCAAGCTTAACCATATTCTTGAAATCAATCTGAACTTTCCTCGTTCTTCTATCACCATGGATGTCTCCAATTACATCATCTACTGAGTGATTACGATGCACTTGCAACTGACTGTTTGCCCGTGTTCTTTCCTCTGTACCCTTATCTTTAACTTCCTCCTCCTTTGGCAGTGATACGTCAGCTCTGTTCTGATTTCCTTGCACATTTTCTTCCTGTGTAACTCTTTCAGCTGTTAGTATACTTCGATCATCAAACACTACATTTACTGATTCAACAATCATCCTGAGGTTTTTGTTATAGGCCCGATAAGCCATGGAGTGATTCGAGTACCCCATAAACAACCCCTCTTCACTTCTAGAGTCAAATTTCCCAAGGTGGTTTCTCTCATCGAGTATGTAACATACACACCCAAAAACATGAAAGTAGCTCAAATTTGGAGTCTTCCCTTTCCAAATTTCATATGGTGTAGTCTTGGTGCCTGGTTTGACATAAACCCTGTTGATAATGTAGCACGCAGTGCTTATTGCTTCAGCCCAAAACCATGTAGCCACATTGTTGGCATGCATCATCGCTCTTGCCATCTCCTGTAGGGTTCTGTTTTTTCTCTCCACCACTCCATTTTGCTGGTGAGTCCTTGGTGCTGAGAATTGATGTCTAATCCCATACTTGTTGCAGAAACTCTCAAACACTTTGTTCTGAAATTCTCCACCATGATCGCTCCTTATTTGACCAATGTTCCTTTCATCATTGAGCATTTGTAGTGTAAAGATCTTGAACTTCTCAAATGTTTCAGACTTCTCTCTCAAGAAATTCACCCAAGTAAACCGTGAGAATTCATCTACCATAACCAGAATATACCTCTTTCCGGTAATGCTCTCGGTCTGTATTGGACCCATTAAGTCCATGTGTATCAATTCCAAAACTCGTTTAGATCCAATTTCAGGTACCTGTTTATGTTGCACCTTTATTTGCTTTCCCTTGCAGCACCATTTGCATGTGTTCCCAAGTTCCTTTTCAAGCTTAGGAACTCCACGGACCACTTCTGCTTGAACGATTTGTTGAAGCCCATGTATATTCATGTGTCCGAGTCGCCTATGCCATAGTTCCAACTGAGATTCAACCATTGATAGGCATTTAGCTGTCGCATTCCACATGTAGCAATTATTACTCGATCTGGACCCATGTAATATCTGATTTCCTTGATTATCCATCGCTTGACATTCATCCTTAGTGAAGAGCACCTTTAGCCCTTCATCACACAGTTGGCTCACACTGATAAGATTCGCCTTGTGTCCTTCTACATAATAGATATTCATCAGCGCAGGTTTCAGGTCATTCCCAATCATTCCAACTCCCAATATTTTTCCCTTAGCACCATCTCCAAAGGTTACTTTCCCAGCCTTGACTTCTGTGTATGATTTCAGAATCTCCTGGTTACCAGTCATATGGCGTGAGCAACCGCTGTCGAAATACCATGTTGTCGACTCCTTATCAGTTCCTGAGATGTAAGCCACTCTACCACACATTCCTTCCTCCTCTGTTCTATTCGGGCAGGGAGTCTGCGCTGGAGCACTGCACTGTTTTTCCCTGTTCAACTCAGACAAACAAGGGTAGTGCAAATAATTCTTGTCAATCCAAACCTTTTTAAATTGACTAGGTTCAAGAAAGCACTTACTTGACTTCCAAGCCTGCCTTATACGATTGATCAGTCTGTAACAATTGCGTCTGATATGCCCACTCTTCCCGCAGAAGTAGCACCCTTTAAACCTTGGTTCTCTAGTCCTTTGGATTTCATCTCTGCCACTGACTATAGATTCCTTGTGATCAAAGTCTCCATTTTGCACTTCTACGACTTTTGCTTCCTCACTCTGAACGAAGTTCTTGAGATTCGTGTAGTCAGGCCTTTCTGTGACACACCCGCTCTCTGTGTATCCTCTGTAGCCCAGCCCCCATGTACGTCCAGTGGGTGTTCCCATCTCCAAAAGTCTATCCAGGTCCTTTGAGCCTTGATTCAGTATCCTAATCGTTTTGTAGTTCTCTGTCAGGTTGTGTTCCAGCGTATGGTTACGTTCCCTTATTTGAATCAGAAGATCCTTCAATTTGATCATTTTTGCTTCCAGCGTTTGGATCCTCTTCGCATCAGATAGATCCTCGCTTGAGCTAACTGTTTTTCTTTCATCAGTGTCGCATTCAGGTTTGCCGCTCCTTTTATTACTCGACTCCATTTCCATGATGTTAACCTTAGCTTCCAGCATGGCCTTATCCTTGAGGAGTCGCAGGTTGGTATTGCTTAATGCCACCCAGTTATCATAGAGGCGTCGATATTCAGCCTTTGTATCAACTTCACCATCATCATCTGAGTCAGTCTCTTGGTCGGATTCCTTGGTTGCTTCACTCGTGAATGCCACAAAGTTCAGCATCTCATCATCCTCCTCACTATCGTCTGACTCGGTCTCACTGAAACTTAGTAATGACTTATCACTCCGCTTTTGAAGATTTAGGCACTCTGATTTGATGTGGCCAACTCCTTTACACTCATAGCACTTCAGCTCCTTGCGTTTGGTGAGAGGGCACTCAGCCTTGAAATGCCCATATTCTTCACACTCATAGCATTGCATATCCTGTCGTCTGCTTGACTTTCCACCCTCCATCCTTTGTGGTTTATTGCTGAAGCGATTCTGAGATGTTCCCTGTTCGTGACTGTAAGCTTTTGGTTGTCCCTTCTCAATACGCTTAAGTGCCTTCTTAAAGCTTCTTGCCATCAAGCCCATACTTTCCTCCAGCTTCTGATTCAGGTTGTCTTCAAGTTTTCTCATTCGATATGTATCTTGTTCAACACTGAATACTATTCCTTTTCCCAGCTTAGATGGCTCTGTAGCGCTCTCCATCTCTTCAGCCTTCAGCATCCCTATCAATTGCGAAAATTTCATGTCATCTGTGTTCATGGCAATCTTCAGTACTGCCTTATGCGGTCCAAATTTTGCTGGAAGGCATCTCAACAGTTTCTTGACAAGTTTTTTGTCCTTATATACCTTCCCTAACACAGCTGCTTCATTTGCGATTGAGCTTAGCTTTGATCCAAAGCTCCCTATAGTTTCATCACTCCCCATTCGTAAGTTTTCAAACTGTGAAGCTAGATGGTCAAGTCGCGTCCTCTTGACACATGATGTACCCTCATAAGAATTCACCAGAATGTCCCACGCATCCTTCGCAGCCGCACATCCCTGAACAAGCTTGAATTGCTCAAGATCGATTGCACAGAATATTTCTGTTAGGGCCTTTGAGTTGAACTTAGACGCACTTTTGTCACCATCTGTCCACTTCTCTTTGGGTTTTGGAATTTTTTCACCTTCCTGGTTCAGTATCCATGGTTCTTCCCAGCCGTCCTCCACTGCTAACCATGCATCTTCATCTATTCTCCGAATTCTCTGTCGCATACGCACTTTCCAATGCCCATAGTTGTTTTCATCCAAGATAAGTGGTTTTTGCACAGCAATGAGTTCTTTGGGTGTCTCCATACTCTGTCTCAGGACCTCAACCTGTTGATAAATCTTAGATTTATGCTAGGTGACCCGCTCTGATACCAATTGAAAGCACTAGAATATAGAGAATACTAAGAACTTTGTATAACACACACAAATTCTATTAGAAATCACTTAAACACAATTCTACAATAGTGTTTAACCAGATTTACGCACTACTAACACTTAGCATGCCACTGACCAATTCCTAATCTACCCAAAACTCACCCACAACAACAGTTGTGTACACTCTTTGTTCACTCACCAGAGAACGTGTGTAACCACTTACACACAGAGCCTCACTTTCTTCTTTTGAGCGACAACCCTAGCTGCTAGTCGACATATCCTTTTTATATGTCACTGCCCTAGGGTTTCCTCTTTCCTAAGTGAATATTCAGCAATATTCATCACCACGAACTTGCCTTCCTTGAATATCTTTGCTTCCTTACACAGTTTAATATCTCCTTTCTAATGAGAATGTGCCACGTCAGCACCTTCAAACTTCCCGCGTACAGACATGCATGTTGCACACCGCTCCATCTGTTTAGCCACAATCCTTGTGCTAACACCTGTATCTGCAAGCACACAAGCAAGCAGAGAATAATCAAAATTGGAATACACTTAGAATCTCCAATAGAAATATCTGATACTACAAGATTGTGACGGAGGAACTCCAACCCCGGCTCCGGCGGCAAGATAACACCGTCACCGATCGCTCGCTTGACTTGGAAGGATATAACCAAAATTTCCGTAGTGGACTAAAAATGGGCCCTTACAATATGTGGTGGGCTTTTCAGGGCCTAGCCCGATACACCCTGCCCAAATGATTAATTCTTTTTTTTTTCCATCTCATTAATCCTTGTTTTGTTTGGATGGAATTGAAATTCATTACCAGGTCCCAAAATCTTGAATTCAACCAGTGGCTTTGATTGAAATAACGATTTCATATTTGAATATTTTGATATAAATATGGTGTTTTTTTTTCAAAAAACAGGATTTAAAACTACGATGAAAAAAATAATTTACGGATTGAAAACAATTGAAAATCAGATTAAAAAAAAGACGCATTCGATGAAGTGAGAATTGATATTTTTATTTAATTTATTAAATCTCTTGCAATATGATGGTTTGATGAAATTATGAATCCAATGATACCATCGGGATGAGACTGTGATCGTAACATTCGACACAAAATTTATGGGGATGGTTGGAAGAGAAAACGATGGATGCGGTTCAAGATTTTAACTCAATTTTGAACTAAAACCGTAACCAAAATTTAATCTAAAAAGAATTTTATTCCAAGACTCAAGCCCAGCTCGGCCCAGCCCGATCCAACGGCAACGCGTGGTGTGGTGTTTTTTTCTCCAATTCTTTTAAACTGACATGAGTTCTTCCATTTATATTTTAAGAGATTTTTTCTCAAGTTTCCAATGTGAGATTTTCGTTTGTGCTCATTAACTAAATCAACAAACTTATGATTTTTACACGAATCTAATAACCTATTTTTATTTATATTTTAATAATTTTTGTAATCAATATTTGAATCATATTATTCAAATTGAACATGCAATTTTGTTTCATAAAATTGTTCTATAAAATTGTTCCTATGGATTGTCGAAGAAAACAGAGCAGAATGATTTGCAAAGAAATAGAAACTTTTTGTTTTTGTTTGATTCTGACATTGTGTTGTAGAGATTCCGGTTTAAAAGAAAAGAACCGGTTTGCTTCTTCTACTCTACTGTCACTGTGAATGAAAAGAGAGGCGTTTGAAGCTCAAAAATAAAATCACTGTAGTCTCGAAAATAGCCCTAGAAAGTGACCACTATTACAAAGAAACAAAAGATTTTCATTTGCTCTTAACGGCTAGTTTTGAAGGATCCTTTATCTTGTCTGAGCTTGACCCGCACCAAACTGGACATCCTCTCTCTCTCTCTCTCTGTTCCTCTGTTTCTCTCAGTGAATCTGTAACTTCTGATACTTTCAGTATTAATGGAAGAATTTGAGCATACGTTGATAGTGGAGGACTTTAACGAGGAAGACTTCTACGAGACGATAGAAGCACCAAAGTTTGTAGACCTCACTGCACCAGACCATCGCCCCGAAGGCGATGATCGTTACTGGTTCTGTTCCAGGGTTGGTCAGTATCTTCACCATTCTTACAGTAACTTTTTACTTTTTTTAAATTTGAGTCAATCATTAGGAATAACTTTTTCAATGTTCCTGAGATCTGCGAAACAAAATAAGAAAGTTCGGTTATGAGGGTGTTATATATCTTTTCTGGAGATCCTGGGGTTTATATAGTGATCCATCTGAAAATTTGCTAAATTAGGGTTTTGTTGAACAGTTTCTGAGTTTGACTTGAATTAAATTGTGTTTTGATCCCTTTTAGTTTCCTGGTGATAATGTGTATTTAGGATGTGATCAAAAGCATGAAGAATTTATGGATTCGGAAGCAATCTACAAAAAATTCGTTCTTCGGGTTAGCTGAAAAATTCAGTTTTTTTTTCTTTTCTTTTCTTTTCTTTCTTATCTTCTTCCTCGATTTGATTTCGATTAAAGTTATCAACTCAAGACTTTGATGTTAACCAACATTACTAGGTCATGGCAGCGAGGAGTCCAAGTGTTCGTCTTCGAAAAGCTCTTTGCAGAAAGGATTTCAGGTAATGAAATTCATAACTGTGAGGAATGTGTTTTCACTCATCACTGTAATGTGTGTTTAACATTTACATTTTTCTACATACTTTTCTCCTTACAGTTTAGATCCTAAATGCCCCAACACTGTTCCTGCAAAGCCCTCGAGATCACGCGTTTCTAGATTAGCTATGATCTCATCAATTCCTCAGAAGGCTAATGGTAATATCAGGTCGAAAGAAGTCAAAGTAATTCCCACAAACAGTGATTCAACTCCAAAGGCAAAGGTAAAAGGAAAGGAATCATCAGTTCCTCGAAAGGCATTAACTGAACGAAAGAGGCTAATGCAGAGTCCAGCAGGTTTTAGGAGTGTACAGAATCCCCGAACTGCTACAGCTAAGCTGTCAGAAAACAGAGTTGTTGCAAAGGCATTGGTGTTTCAATCTCCAAAGAAGATGGTGAAACTGAAGAGATCTGTGGAGCTTAGCTCTTCAGTGAAGAAGTTGCGTAACGGGATGAGGAAGCTTGCGACTGAAAGCAACATAAATGGTTTGGGGATTAATCAAAAGGTCGAGACATCAGTCCCATCAAGAAAACCACTAAAGGGACGAGAGGTGAAGAGCCGAGTGTTTGATTGTATGCGGTCACAGAAACAGATAGATGAAAATGCCAAAGGTGTCGGTACTTTAAAGAAAAGGGTTCAGGAAAAGATAGAGCCTGTGCTTTCCTCTGATACTTCCAAAGCTCATGACGCTAATGTCATGGAACTTGAAGATCAATCTCTGTGCTGCGCAAGTAGCCTGCCAAGAAGTGAAAAACCTAGTGGAGAGGAAGAGTTCTTAGTCGAAAACAAATCTGAAGAATTTTCAGACACATTGAAGGCTAACATGAGCAATCAACTTCAGGCCAGAGAAGATCCTGCTGTAATAAAGGAGAATGGACTGGATACATTAAAGCAACATGAAATTGCAGAGACTGAAAATAAGAAAAATGCATTGGCTTTGGAGTGTGAAGACAAAGAAAATGTTACTATTGCAGCGGATGTCGATAGTGAAGATATTTCTGTAATAAAGGAGTGTGGAGGGGATAAAGCAAAGCAATATGAGACTACGAACATCGAAGACAAGGAAAATCCATTAGCAATGGAGTGTGATGACAAAGGTAATGCTACTAATGCAAAGGATGTCGATAGAGAAGGTGATGACAAGGAAAATTATTCAGCCTTGGGCAATAACAGGTGTGGAAAATGTTGTTTATTTCTGTACTTTGAAATCTATTTGCCCACCACCTTACCAGATATACCTGCATTGTCTGAATCTTGCAGAAAAGTCGACGAAGCCACCTACTCTCTGTTGAAAAAGAAAGTCTTTGGCAAGAAAGAAACTTACAAACCCATTCAAAAGGTAGCTACGTTTCTTCTCTCAACTTTCTGACAAGCTCTTCTATCTTATCTTGTATATTTATATGTTGCTCATGTACTTTCTACTGAACCAGGCGACAACAGCAGATAAGTGTTTCAATGGCAAAACTGTTTCGGCTACTACCCATATCAAGTATACAAAACCTAAGCTCACAAATCCAAAGCCTTTTCGTCTAAGAACTGATGTATGATGTGCAATAAAACAACCCACCAAAGAAATTTAATCTCTAATATGCAACTCTTTTTGTTTTCTGTTTTCCTAATGTAAGAATATTTATATGTTTCCAGGAAAGAAGAATCCTCAAGGAAGCAAACACGGAGAAGAAACCACAGTGTGCTCTTGCCAAAGAAGAAGAAACTACAAACATAATTGGCTTCCATGGTGAAAACTTGGGTCCAAAACATCAGCCACTTAGGGTATGTTCTTTCTGAAGCATTAAAACCAAAGCACATCTATGCCCTTTCATCTTGAAAAAAAATTTCTTTGTGACATACTCATTTCTACTGCAGCTGGAGAGGAACACAACTTCCCGGTTAAATGATTTTAGAGGAACATCCTCAACATTTGGTAGACACAATGCCTCTGAAAATACGGTGACTTGCAAGAGGTAAAAAACTGCTTATCAGAAAACAAAGTGCAGTCTCTCACTTGAGAGAACCGTGAATAAATTCTGAGTTGTCAATAACAGCTACCTTTCCTCGGCATTCAATCTGACAATTTTGTGCATTCAGGTTTGCATTAGGTACAAAGAAGCAAGTGGCAAGTAAAAGAATTGAAACCACGGCGAAAACCTCACTGATGAATGGGGAATCTAAGGAAGTTGAAATCATCAACAAACCTTCTGTTTGTGCTGTTCCTTCAGGGGAGAAAAGAACTGCAACTATTCCAAAGGGACCAAACTTCCATAGCATTCACGTTCCTAAAAGCTGCACAAAGAGAGTGGCTTCACAAGTATAAAATCCGCTTTCTATGTGGATATCTCTGGTTTGATTCACACGAGTCTTGTAACATTAGTTGGCATTTGAAAAATCACAGAAGCAATATTGTTTTAGTGTGTATAAAACACTTCGGTATTCAATTTTCTATATTGATCAATGAAGAAAAGTTGAACTGACACATACTGTCCAAAGAATGTCACTCAATCAAGTCCATTCCACTAAACCTCCTATAAGTCAGATCATACAGGTACATGAGTCCATGACATTCATTTGGGGACCTAAAATGCTGGCGGTAAACAATATGTTGCTGTTTTAAACTTAAAAAAGGGTTGTAAACAATGTCTGAATCATTCAACTTAAAGGCAATATTTGATGTGAATACCTAGGAAAAGTAAACAAGAAAGAAATCAAAGCCTGATCTCAAATAGATGTATATCAACAAAGAAACCAACATTGACGCCAAATCTTTAACAAGAAGATCTCCTCTTCAAAAGCCTAACAATTCAACTTAGCTTACTCCTGAAGAACTTGGCACTCAAAGCCCGAAAGCAGTCTTCATAATACCAATTATGGCGAAAATGCTTCCTCCCAACGGCCTCTAACCCAACTATGGTTACATACTCATTAGGTGCGAACTTCAGGTTATCAGTTAACACTAGACCAAAGCCATTTTGGTGAGACACCAACATTTGCCCAAGAAACATCATTATTCATTGATATTCAGTAATTAGTGTACACGCTGCAACTGATACCTCTCTTCATGTTTTTCCTCCAATTTTCCATCATCTTGATGATTGTCTTCTTCAAGCCTCTATCTTTTCCAAGGATTAAGGCCTCTCCATTTCAAAGAAATCATTCAGCCAAGCAGATGAACCGGACGCCACATAGGATTCAATACGATTGTCCATCGTAACACTCTGAGCCATGATTTTTATTTCTATTATTATTCTGAGTAATTATAATGGCTTATCATCACTATTGATGTTTTAAGTGTGATGAGTTCGACCCCTAAATTTTCTAGCTTTTGAAGAAAAGAAATTGTTAATGGGCAAATATTTTTGGTTTTGCTTTAGATCAAAAATATTACAGGGCGATTATAAAGAAAGTCATGTGAACGTCACTTTCACTTGAGCTGTCCACTTTATCCACTACATATTCCTTACCATTATTCACTCCCCCCTCTCCTATTCTTCAAACTCAAATTCTACATTGAATTTTCTCACTTTTCATAAAATTCAAATCCTATTCTTGTATTCTTCTATGATTAAGTAAATTAATTAAATGTAATCTGCGTAAAACTGAAAATTAATTATTTCATAGTTAATGAACTTTTATATAATTAATATATATAGAATATATAATTAATCTGCGCCACTGATGTGAGATCTGATCATATTTTGTTATTGTCCTTGTAACATATATTTTTTGTCTTGTGAGTCTATAACTACAAACGTCACCAAAGACAATGTGGAATTCTGAATTTACATCACATACAAAGTCTCTCTTCAACCTTTTTTCAACTAGAGTCAACGATAAATTTATTAAACAAACAGTACAAACAAATGTATAATCGTACATATCAAGCACAAACTCATATAGGAAAATGAATAATTTGAAGAAAAAAAAATGGAAGTAAACGATGCGAATCATTTTCAGTAATGATCTCAAACGAGGAGCAAATGGGCTGCAACAACTCCAACAAAGAACGAAGTTGCTACGACATCGTTTCTTATATTGAAAGCTCCTGAGTCTGGCGAGGCCATCGTCGGTGGCATGGGTCCCGGTCCCGGAGAAGGTGTTTCCATCGTCATAGGCGGCGAAGCCATGTCGGGAATTGTTGTTGGGCTTGGGCTTGGGGCCATAGGAATAGTTGGTGAGGGCAATGGACTCCTTGGAGTCGTTGGCATCATTGGTGGTGGAGTCATATGCATAGGTGGTGGAGTCATGGGCATTGGTGGTGGAGTCATCATTGGCATCGGAGACATCACTGGAGGAGCTGAGCTTCCGCTGCCGCCGCCGCTAGGCTTTGGCGACATGGACATTGAGCCAGAAGGAGCCATCATGGGAACCTGAGCTAAAGAAAAAGGAAATAAAACCATAGAAAATGAGAGCAAGAGAAAGGCTTGAGAAGAAGAGGCCATGGTTATGAGTTGTGTGTGTGTGTGTGTGTTGAATAGTAGTATAATAAAGAGAGAGAGATATGTGAGTTGTGAGATAAATAGTGGGAGAGAAAAGTTAAGGTTCTTTGTGCTTTTCGGATATATATTAATTAGAGATTATTTTGTTATTATTTTTGGACCGTTGGATACATCGTGTAAGTCGATAGATAGGTATAAGATGCTGATTTATTTTCCTCCACAGATTGAAGAAAAAAGAGAGGAAAATTCCAAAGTGAAATCTCTTTGTAGGTACAGATTGAATAATCAACAGAGATGGAAATGGAGATATCATAATTATATGTCTTTTTAATTCTTTATTTCATTTATAGTGGAACTATCAATCGGATTCACGGGTTGGTTTTTAAGGGGCCAGATCAAAATCGTTAATGATGTCCACTGGTTTGTAAGGGGCCAAGACCCTCGTCACCTGCAACATTGACAAGACACATCTGGCAATAAGCTTGTTCAGTGGGAAGATGTTATCTTGAGTCTTGATCAGAAGGTTTAGTCGTCGTTGGAAGCATCCAGCTATCGGAGAGAACCAGAGATGGCTCTGGCGATGGACGAGAGGAAGACAAACATGGCAAGAAGAATCGAATTACACCAGTTAAATGGCTGATAAGTATTGATGCGAGAAAGCATTTTTACAGAACACAAGAAAATGTTCAAATCCTACAAAACACCAAGACCGTACTGGTATAAGTAGCATCAATACCCATCACGTAATTCTTGAGAAAGATAACCTTAAGTGGCAACCGAGTTTTCTCATGCAATCGGTTCTAAATCCACTCACTTCTTGTAAAATAAAATGTTGTATCTTATACTACAGTGTCAAAATATTACTGATTTTATAACATCAGAAATGAGAAGAGGTCGCAAAGTGAAGACTCAAAACCGGGAACCTTAGATTTATCTGAAACATGTTTTCATAACACAAGAAAACGACTAAGGACTACATGGTAAATCGAAAAAAGTGTACTGTTTCAAAATAAAAACCGGTCAGGCATAAGTTTGCATTAAATATAAAAACTGACGACATCTAAGAATTTACACCTGACAACAAGGGACCGGTAAACAGTAAACCCTCGCATAAAATCCTCCGGTCTAGATTTCACCCGAGGGAGTAAACTTAAGGATACCACACAAGCCTTGGTTTCAAAGACAGATCTTACTTGCCCCCAAGAGATGGGAACTGAGCAGTATCTTCAATGGCTGGAGCAGCTTCACCACGGTAACCACCAAATCCGCCACTAGAAGCCCCTCCACGACCACGACCACCACGTCCACGACCCCCACGACCTCCTCCTCTGTAGTAGTTCTCACCCTCAGCCGGCTTCAGAAACTCATTGATGCTCACAGCCTGCACTTCAAATAGATATATCAATAAGCAAACTCACTTTACTTCTTCAAACTGTTTGATTCAGACAACGATTGAAACCTTCTTAGCCCTCTCTTCTTTCTCATCTTTGCGTTTGTCTTTATCAGAACCCTAGAAAATAGATTAAAGCAAGGTTCAGAATTATTTAAGCAAGATTCTTGTTTACGAAGAAATGATACAACATGTCTTACCAACTTGATGAATATTTCGTCATTAGACTTCTTGTTTGAGAGTTGTTGCATTGATTCAAACTCTTTAGTATCAACTTTCCTCTCAGAGGTGGTAAGTGATTGAAGGGCCTTTCTCTTCTCCTCAAGTATTTCCTCATACTCATCCAGAGTCATTTCCTATAGACACACGAGTCATGATGCAATTAATGAAAATGACAACGGGATACTGGTTAAAAGGCCATATAAGTGAACACTGATTTCATCGGAAATTAATTTTCATCTCCTATTATACCATGAAACAAGTTGCGAAATAGTAAAGAGGATTCTCAAGTCCCTCTTTCCTTCTAGCCATACCTTATCCTCTGGCTCTTTCTCCTCCCTGACTTCAGCAATGTTCTCCTTGTTAGCATCAGCAGCAACATCATCAACAGCTGGCTTTTCCACAACATCCTTCTCAGTCTCAACACCAGCTACTTCTTCAGTCTCGCTACACAATCCAGAGAAGCTTCTTTTAGTCCTTCCAATCACAATCACATAACTACATAAACGAAATCAAATATAGACAATTGCGTACGCAGCCAAGACTTCTCCTGGAGTTCCCCAATTCCCACGACCAGATCCCTCACGTTTAAAGTCATTCCTAACCAAAAGATGAGCTTAAGCTTCAGAGATTGATGGAACGTCGGACAACAACAAGAATGGAAGTGAGAGGACTAACCCTCTGCCAGTACCACTACGACGCTCAAATGTCCTGCGAGGACGTTCACCTTCACCATCCTCGTTGCTAAAACCACCACGACGACCGCCACCATTACGGAAGGATCCACGAGGAGCACTGCCATATCCACCACCACGCCTCTCATAAGAAGACTTGGAAACGTCTCCTTCCTCTGAGGGTTTACTGTATCCCCCAGAATATCCATTGTTACCCCGGAGACCATCACCTCCTCCAGGGTCACGGTTGTAACCACTAGCACCACCACGACCGCGGCTGAATCCGCCGCCCCCACCAACACGTTTACCACCGCGTGGAGCATCACTGATTGCCTCTCTCACTAATCGAGAATGTTAAAGTAAATTAGATACCGATTTCTATAACTCAGACGACAGCACATAACTCCCAAAATAAAGTTCCATGAATTATCAAGAGAATCCAGCTAACAATACAATCAGCCAACTCAAATGGAAATTGAATATATAATTTGCTAAAAGTGTTAAGGGAATCTCACCAGCTTGAGCAGGAGGAGGTTTTGCAGCTGGTTTAGCAGGTATGCTAAGAATCGATCCAGCTTTTTTAGACTTATCAGTTTTCTCCGGTGGAGCGAAGGAGATGGCGAGCTGGCTTGAATCCTCTGCATCGTCACCCAACAGATCAAAAGGGTTCAAAGTTGCCATCTTTTACAACAATCGAAGTGATCAAAAACCCGAACTTTAACTTCCTCCACAAAATATCACCCAGAGACAAGCACCACACTAGTGAATAAGCGAACCCATGGATTAATAGATATAAAGAAACCGTCAGAATGAAGGAGAACGACGAAATGAGTTTACAATAGGAACTTGATGGGTTTGGTAAGTGAAAATGAAACCAAAATGAAAAAGGGAAGAAAGAGAAAATAAAAATGTGGGAAAATTTGGAGTGGCCGAAAAGCGGCGGTGTGGATCGGAGAGCTAAACCTAATCGCTTTAAAACTCAGCTTCCTCAATGATTGAGTGCGGACAACAGTATGATAAGAGAAAATATGATGGGCCAAATCCAGCCGTGCGATGCACCGATACAGAAATCAAGCAAATTATATTAAATAAAATAGAAAACAATATCTTATCGAATTGTGAAAAAAACAATAAATCTTTTTTGAATTAAAATATATTTATTTCAACCCTAACCCAAATTTCGGTTGCGATAAAAAAAAAACAATTAAAGGAAACAGTTCATCTAAAAAAAGCTTTGCAGACATATTATTCTTTCATGGGCCATTTATTAACATTTAGTCATTCAACCACACTTAACTTTTACTCTTCTTTTTTTCAATTCTCACATGAAAGTCTCTTGCTGGTAGTATAGTTCATATGATATTTAAATTTTTAATGCACAAATTAAAGTCCTAAAATTAACATTATTTATTATCTATTTTAGATCAAATTACTTAGTTACATAAAAATTTAGAGAATATACCATTTAGTGTTTTAAGCGATTGGCATGATAAAATAGTTGGGAATTAATTATCTTCTACCTATTATTATTATTATATACACATTATTAGCGATATAAGTATATTTAGCTAAATGTGAACTCCAAACCACTCAAAATATAAACATTTACAGTCAATGTAATATTTCGTTAGCCTTCACTAAATTTGGTTTAGGGGATGAATGGTCAAATTCTATTGAAGAAATCCTTCATCTATAAATTATATGAACATCTAGAAATTAGCTAATTATGGTAATAACATATACTTTTATTAATAACACGTTAAATTAAATTTACTTTTTAAAAATGTTTCGAAGGATTAGAACATGATCCGCTAATAAACTTCAAATACGAAGGAAACATATATGTAACAAACTTAATTTAGTATTCACATCTAATAAATTATAAACAATAAGAAACGAGTACATAATCTATAGATTATGAGACTATAAGATCTTCCACCATAACTGTACACTAAATTCTGAGAAAAAGATAATTTTGTAAATAAATTAAAAAATTAAGTTATGATTAATAAAAAAACCGAATATTAAAAATAGCCGACTATTAAAATAGCCGAATATTAAATTCGCTTTCTAAACCAAATAAATTTTTTCTAAAAATAACAAATTCTAAATTCAGGAGAATAAAATTAAAGAAAAATAAATCGTTAAATTAAAATTGATTTCTAGCATTAACTGAATCTTAATAATCTAAGTGAAGACAACCATTGATTGAAAATAAATATTTGTTAGGATTTGCCGATAAATATGTAGAAAGATGAAGAATGTTGTTTCTCCTTCTTGTTTGTCTGTATGTTTTTTTCTAATACATAAAGGAATGGAGGAATTACTAAAAATGACCTAAAACTTGACTTTAAATGTAAGTTTGACAATTTACACATTTTTTTGCAAAACTAACCTATAGGGGTGGAGAAATTACTGAACACTCCTTTGGACTAAAAAATAATGTCGAAATGTCAAATTACGTTTATAGTCTCCTGCTTTGGTAGGAAAAACAGTTTTCTTTGTTATCAAGCAGACTTCTCAGAAGCTTCTCGGAGAAGTCTGCTTTGGTAGGAAAAACAGTTTATTCCGGATGAAGCAGACTTCTCCAAGAAGTCTGCTTTGGTAGGAAAAACAGTTTATTCCGGCTGAAGCAGACTTCTCGCAGTCTGCGAAGTTTATTCCTACCAAAACAGACTTCTCGGAGAAGTCTGCTTTGATCGGAATAAACTTCGCAGACTTCTCCGAGAAGTCTGCTTTGGTAGGAAAAACAGTTTATTCCGGCTGAAGCAGACTTCCCGAAGTCTGCTTTGGTGAGAAAAACAGTTTATTCCGGCTGAAGCAGACTTCATGAAGCCTGCTTTGTAAATAAATTACATAAATCAAATAAAAATTTTGAAATATTTAAAAAAATTAAAATTGCTATTAACATAGTTTATATACATATCAAAAGCACGTAAAAGTTATAATGAATTCAAAAATAAGGAGATTAGATTCGATCTAATGGTATAAAAGATTTGCTAGTTTTTGTTGTTATGTGTTGTGGGTTAATAGTTGATGTTTGTGTAGAGAATTCATGCTAGAATTTGAAATATCATGTGATAAATTTGAAAATTTAGATTTACAAATTTTTATAGGAAAATTGTTTGAGTTTTGCATTTACTTAACTATCTTCAACATATTCATCCAATTTTTAACAAAACTTTCACACATTTAGTGAATTTTATTATTTAGGGTTTAGGGTTACGCAGACTTCTCGAGAAGTATGCACAAACCGGAAATTAAATATAACTAAACCGGTTTTCTTCAATTTAGAGTTTAGGGTAATGTAAAAATACGAAGCAGACTTCGAGAAGTCTGCTTCAGCCGGAATAAACTATTTTTTTCACTAAAACAGACTTCTCGAGAAGTCTTCGAGATTTATTCCTATTAAAGCAGACTTCTCCGAGAAGTCTGCTTCAGCGGAAATAAACTTCGAAGACTTCGAGAAGTCTGCGCAAACCAGAAATTAACAGTTTTTAACCTAATCAAATTTAACTCTCCATATATAAAGAAGGTAACCCTAAAATTTTATCATAATTTCATTTCCAAAAAAAAAACGTGGGAGCCTCCATCCTCCAAAAATGACTACAAGGTAAATTTTATCTTCTTCTCGTTTTACCTCCCCTCTTTTCTTTTCTTCTTCTCTTCTCATGTTCTTTGTCATCTTGTTATTTTGTAGATCTGGAAAAAAATCATGAGATGTGAAAAAGGTAAGTTTTTTTTTGTTTATATGGTTTTGGGTTTGTGATTTTAGAATATTTTTATTGTTTAGATTTTTTTATTATTTTTATAACACTCTTTCTCGTCTTATAGTGTTGTAGATCTGGAAAAAGAAGTGAAGAGATCTAAAAACGTAAGCTTGTTGCTTTTATTAGTTTTAAATTTTTCGTAGTTTTTGTGATTTTTGTTGTGTTTGTTATTTTCTTAAGTTTTTTCCTATATTCTTATCTCATTTCTCATCTTGTATTTTTGTAGATCTAAAAAAGGAAGTCACGAGATCTAAAGATGTAAGTTTGTTATTTTTACTAGTTGTTACATTTTTCATTGTTTTGGAGATTTTGTTTTTTTTGTTGTTTTCTTAATTTTTTCTTATATTCTTATCTTATTTTTCATTTTCTATTGTTGTAGATCTAGAAAAAAGATTTACAAAAACTAATTTTATTGTTTTACTAGATTTTTAAAGTGATTTTTAATAGTTTTTAAATTTTTATATGGTTTTTTTAAGATTTTCAATAGATGTTTGAGATTTATGGTAGTTTTAGAGTTTTTTGTTGTTGTTTTTGAGTTTTCTTCTTACGTTTTGAATTTGACACTCATTTTTGAATTAATGGATTTTTGTGTTGTAGACTTCATTACAGGTTTGCAGATTTCAGTTGCAGACTTCAGTTGCAGACTTCAGTTGTAGAGTTCTTATATTCTTATCTTATTTCTTATTTTTTTTTATAGATCTGGAAAAAGATTCACAAAAAGTAATATTGTTGTTTTAGTTGCTTTTAAAGTGATTTTTAATGGTTTTTAAAATTTTAGATGTTTTTTTTTAAGATTTTCAATAGATGTTTGAAATTCCTCTTGAAATTTATGGTGGTTTTACAGTTTTTGTGGATGTTTTTGAGTTTTTTTCTTACGTTTTGAATTTGACTTTGGTTTTTGAATCAATAGATTTTCGTGTTGCAGACTTCATTACAGGTTGCAGACTTCAGTTGTAGACTTCAGTTGCAGACTTCATTAATAATTGCAGACTTCGTTTGTATTTTTGGTCATATTTTAAATGAATTTTTGTCAACTTTATTATACCTATCACTAGCTCCCATCACTCCACCTTATCAGTCTGTTTTCAATCAACTTTTTCAGAATTATAATAAACTATTAGTTGTATGTCAATCACCTTTCAATCAGCTCAAGTCAAATCATACTTATAAAATTACAAAATGACAACCATTAAAAACACAAATATTAGTATAAATTTTTATACATAGTTAAGGACTTAGTGCATATTTAAGATACTTAATGCATACTTCCTAATAACAAGAAAGAACAAGATCTGAAAGATATGTATAAACAATTCCATCAAAATACTAAGTTAACAGGATAGTGTTGGATGTTTTTGTAAAACAACATCGATAACATTGTGTCTTCAAATTAATTGAATTGATTGGTTACATGTTTCAGAAACTACACACTTATATCGGCAAACTTTGTTGTATAAATCTTGCAGACTTCTTTGCAGACTTCTCGGCAGGCTTCTTTGCAGACTTCTCAGCAGACTTTATACTTTGTCCTTACTCGTAACTTAATTTTCTGAGATACTCAACACTAAAACTGAATTTATTCATCTTTTACTTTACCTTAAAGAATGTAATCCTCAGCATTCGAGTAAACTTTATTCTCATCTTCATCAACAAAGTAATCATCATCCTCAATTACAAACATTTTTCCTCCTCCTATATTATCCACAGAAAAATTTCAAGTCTCTGTAATAGTCCACTCCCCACAAACAACAACGATTTGGACCATTATCTGCGGTAAAAAAATTAATGAATTTGATTAGATCATTGTACACATACTAAATTTTCTCACTAAAGTAGACTTCTCGGAGAAGTATGCTTTGATCGGAATAAACTGTTTTTCTCACCAAAGCAGACTTCTCCGAGAAGTCTGCGACGTTTATTCCGATCAAAGCAGACTTCTCGCAGTCTGCGACGTTTATTCCTATCAAAGCAGACTTCTCGGAGAAGTCTGCTTTGATGGGAATAAAAATTGCTTTGACGAGAAAAACAGTTTATTCCTATCAAAGCAGATTTCTCAGAGAAGTCTGCGACGTTTATTCCGATCAAAGCAGACTTCTCCAAGAAGTCTGCTTTGATAGGAATAAAATATTTTTCTTGCCAAAGCAGACTTCTCGCAGTCTGACGTTTATTCTATCAGCAGACTTCTAGAAGTCGCTTTGATCGAATAACGTCGCAGACTTCTCGGAGAAGTCTGCTTTGATAGGAATAAAAATTGCTTTGGCGAGAAAAACAGTTTATTCCTATCAAAGCACACTTCTCCGAGAAGTCTGCGAGGTTTATTCCGATCAAAGCAGACTTCTCCGAGAAGTCTGCTTTGATAGGAATAAAATATTTTTGTCACAAAAGCAGACTTCTCGCAGTCTGCGACGTTTATTCCTATCAAAGCAGACTTCTCCGAGAAGTCTGCTTTGATAGGAATAAAATGTTTTTGTCACCAAAGCAGACTTCTCGCAGTCTGCGACATTTATTCCTATCAAAGCAGACTTCTCCGAGAAGTTTGCTTTGATCAGAATAAACGTCGCAGACTTCTCGGAGAAGTCTGCTTTGATAGGAATAAAATGTTTTTCTCGCCAAAACAATTTTTATTCCTATCAAAGCAGACTTCTCGGAGAAGTCTGCTTTGATCGGAATAAACCTCACAGACTTCTCCGAGAAGTCTGCTTTGATAGGAATAAAATGTTTTTGTCACCAAAGCAGACTTCTCGGAGAAGTATGCTTTGATAGGAATAAAAATTGCTTTGGCGAGAAAAACAGTTTATTCCTATCAAAGCAGACTTCAGAAGTTCATTTATTTATTCCTATCAAAGCAGACTTCTCCGAGAAGTCTGCTTTGATAGGAATAAAATGTTTTTGTCACCAAAGCAGACTTCTCGCAGTCTGCGACGTTTATTCCTATCAAAGCAGACTTCTCCGAGAAGTGTGCTTTGATCGGAATAAACGTCGCATACTTCTCGGAGAAGTCTGCTTTGATAGGAATAAAATGTTTTTCTCTCCAAAGCAATTTTTATTCCTATCAAAGCAGACTTCTCGGAGAAGTCTGCGACTTCTCGGAGAAGTCTGCTTTGATAGGAATAAAATGTTTTTCTCACCAAAGCAGACTTCTCGCAGTCTGCAACGTTTATTCCTATCAGCGAACTTCTCGAAGTCCGCTGATCGAATAAACGCAGATTTCTCGGAGAAGTCTCGCTGATAGGAATAAAATGTTTTTCTCCAAAGCAATTTTATTCCTATCAAGCAGCATTCTCCGAGAAGTATGCTTTGATTGAATAAACGTCAACTTCTCGAGAAGTCCGCTTGATAGGAATAAAATGTTTTTCTCGCCAAAGCGGACTTCTCGTAGCGGCGTTTATTCTATCAGCAGCACTTCAGAGTCTGACGTTTATTCCTATCAAAGCAGACTTCTCGGAGAAGTCTGCTTTGATCGGAATAAACCTCGCAGACTTCTCGGAGAAGTCTGCTTTGATAGGAATAAGCTGTTTTTCTCGCCAAAGCAATTTTTATTCCTATCAAAGCAGACTTCTCCGAGAAGTCTGCTTTGATCGGAATAAACGTCGCAGACTTCTCCGAGAAGTCTGCTTTGATAAGAATAAAATGTTTTTCTCGCCAAAGCAGACTTCTCTGAGAAGTCTGCTTTGATAGGAATAAACTGTTTTTCTCGCAAAGCAATTTTTATTCCTATCAAAGCAGACTTCTCCGAGAAGTCTGCTTTGATCGGAATAAACGTCGCAGACTTCTCCGAGAAGTCTGCTTTGATAAGAATAAAATGTTTTTCTCCCAGCAACCACGATAATGATGGTTGTATGCATTGAAGAAGATGGCATTTTCGTAATATTTTTAAAAAATTTGTTCATAATGGTCTTTGTGTTGTTTTTGGTTTTTTTTCTAAGCTAATGACAAAGTTGTAAATAAAATTATTGTTGAAGGATAAAATAGAGAGATAAAGTTAGTTTTGCAAAAAAAATGTAAATTGTCAAACTTGCAATTGAAAACAAATTTTAGGTCAATTTTGCAAATGCCCCTTTCATTATCATGTAAACAACACATTATCTTATTTGCTTACCGTGTTTCTTTAAGTCAACTAGATTTTTAATTTATCTAATTAGTTACTTATTAATAATTTTATTTAAACAATAAACATACAGACACATATGAACCAAGGAAGACTTTTCATCTTTTATTTCTTTTATTACAAAAAATAATAAATATAGGAAAATAATATACCCAAAACACACTAAAAACATAAATAAACAAACATTATTAGTGGGAAAATCTAATATGGATATTATTTGATATATTCTATAAATACATAAATTTATATATATCTATATATATATCTATATATCTCACCACACACATAAAACATAAATGCATTCTAAACATTGAAATATAACAAAAAATACACACATATAATTGTAAAAAATCATATTAATATTTTCAAGATTATATTACTTATCTTTAATTATTTTAAATATTTTATCTGCATGATAATTAACTAAAATTATAAGTTACAATTTATTATGTGCATAATACGGATTCTATTCTATATATATATATAATATTGACTAACAAAAATATAAATAATTATAAATGAATTTTTAGATTTTTGTAAAATGTTTTTTTTCTTCTAATTATTGTTATAAAAGATAAAGGTTATAAAAGATAAGGGTTGTGACCTTTAGAGGATTTCTCTAAATTTAGTCTTTTGTTTTTCTAGACAACTAATTATTAATGGAGACAAAATTAGTAAAAATGAATAGTAAGAAAAAGAAAAGAAAGTAAGTAATTTTCTCTCCCTCTCCCATTCTCATCCCAATCCTTAATATTTGCCATGAGTTATTTATTTTGGTCATATATACATATGCTTTTCAGAAACATCGTCCAAAATTATATTTTAAGCTTACTAAAAAACAGATTGAATCATGTACGCCTTATATTATTAATCTTATGTTTTGACAAATTTGTATGTATAAAAAGTTATGTTTTGATGAGGATATTGGTTTAATATAAATGTTGGTAATGTAAAGAGTTTATTTTTTTGTTAATTTAGTTTTGATAAATTTGTATTTTGATTGGCTTCAGTTCTTCTTCTCCTCCTGCTTGGTTTCCGGCGATTATCTCTTTCTCATCGACAGTTTCCGATCAGGTATCTACTTAGTTTCCGTAGCACTCCTAAATTCCGTGTTAGCGATTTTAGCTTCGACATTGCCATATCAAGAAATCGTTTCGCTTTTTGTTCTTTCTCTTTTACAAAATTTGCCCATGATAATATATTATCCTTTGAATATTCTTCTGAGGTCTTGATTTCTCTTCTTCTGCTCTAAGACGAAGATTTTATCGGTTATAATTTGTCTCTTTACGTCCAACTCCTTGGATCTGCTTCTTAAGTTCATTGATAATTTTAATTTCTCTTCGTTTCTATTGTATAAATTTCACCAGAAATAGTCGGTAATTAGTTGTTGCATCGAGATGATCGCTATGAAACCCTAATTTCGGGAGGCCTTAGAACTTGCATCTGCTCAGGAAGTCGTTGATTACAATTGAAGCGAGAATGTGTAGGCAGAATTGTGGCGTGAAATCCTCACCGGAGGAAGTAGTTTCAGCTGATGAGAGTCTCTTGATATATTGTAAACCTGTTCGACTATACAACATTTTTCACCTTCGCTCTCTTTGCAACGTATGAATTTACCCCTCTCTCTCACACTTCATTTTAGCTCTAACGACTGTGTTCAGTTTTTCTATCATCTCATGTGCAGATTACCCAGATGGTTCTGGTCTGAGTCTGTGTGTGTGCCTGTGCTTTTGTCTCCTAATGTTATTTTAACTTGTTCGTTCTTTCTTTATGTAGCCATCGTTTCTTCCAAGATGTTTGAACTACAATATTCGAGCAAAAAGCGAAACAAAGTATGCATATTCTTCTTGGATACAGTTGATATATTTTATTTACCATCTTCGATCTAATATGGAAACTGATGAGATATATATCTATGTTGAGTAGACATGGACATGAATTGATGAATGGGTTTCCTGTTTATTAATGCTCTACTTACACTTTTCAGTTGTGTTTTTGTTAGGCCAAGATCTACTAGGATGGTAGTTTTCAACTATAAGGATTGTAATAACACATTGCAGAAAACTGAAGGCGAGTCCTTTTCTATTTTTCATCAGTTCCATGTGTCTCTCTATGTTTTCGATAGTTTGTTTTTATCTTACTATTTTTCTGTATTCATGCAGTTACAGAGAATTGTTCCTGTCCATTTTGCTATATGCGCTGCGGTAGCTTCAAGGTAGGAGACTATTACGACTGAGGTTTCTTCTGAGACTTTCCATATCAAACACTGTGAAATGCTACTGCCGTTTCATTTAATATACTTGTAGTGTGGAGCTGCATATATTGTTATCGTATGCCTTATCACTCTATAAACTGCAAGGTGTGTGCTAATCTGAGAAAACAGGTTCCAGATGGAGCTAAAAATCCCTTTTCTTGTGTCTATGCAGGGGCTGCAACTTCATTTGAATTCTTCTCATGACTTATTTGAATTTGAGTTCATGGTATGTGGTTTAATGGAATTTCTTGTTTAAGCTATGTCTTTTCTTATGAAATTATAGTTAAAAAGGGCCATTCCTATTGTAGCTGTCAGAAGAATACCAGACAGTTAATGTCTCTGTAAAAGTTGATGCATTTGAATATGAGGTCAGTTACTTTAAACTTGGTAACTTGGAAAAATCTACCGCTGGTTAAATTTTGTTCCTATTCCATCGTTCTATATACCAGGAAAAAGGAAGTAAGAAAAAAAACTATGAGCCATTCTCTTTTTGGTAACTTTCAGAAGCCCCTTGATGATATACCTTAGAAACAGTAACTCTTTTCATTTCTTGCCATCATATGAACCCGATCATAATGTTTTGCAGCTCGAAAACTCGTAAACATAGACAAAAAGGTGATAGAAATAACAACAGGAGACTTATTGTACGCTTTTTACCGTTGGATTCACCCACATTAGCTAATGACCCTGAAAATGGAATCGCCTTGCTGAATGATGGTAAAATCTCATATTCTTCTGTGGTATTCCTTGTGGCCTCGAACTTCAAATTACCTTAGAAGATACAATGTCTTTTTTTTTTCTGGGTTAATGAAGATAGTGTCTTGATTAGTTTTGTACTTCTCCTTGCATTCGTCTTGCAAAAGGAAATATTACCAGAACTGATGTACAAAATGAATGGCGTGCTACAGGAAAGCGTGGTTTAGGACCCGAGACAACAGAGCTTGCTGGACAATTTGGGGTGATTAGCAACACTCCACCAGTCATAGCTCACTCTTCTCTGGACTCTGATGCTAAACCTATGCTAACAAGCGAAGCTGTAGTTCCTGCTACTAGGACAAAAAAGTTATCTGCTGAGCGCTCAGAGGCTAGAAGGTTTGTTGATTATGACAGTCTGTTATCATAATTTACCGTTCCTGTTGTGACAAATTGTTCTTCCTATTATGAATAACCGGGAAAAGTTCTTCCAGCCACCTACTTCTTCAGAAACGCCAGTTCTATCATTCTCACAGAGTTCAGGTGAGATAAGTTCTCTCACCTACTTCTTTTGCATATTCTTTGAATTGCACGTTATGATATCTTATCAAAGATTACTTGGTCCTAGTTCACGGTACTCTAAGTTTGCAATCAAATTTTTATATATGTTTCTGTTTGTATCAACGCGTATAATGCTATGTCCAAGTTGCCTCAGCTGTTTTATTGCTACTAACTAAAAGCTCCATGTTTCTCTGACCAAGCCAATGTCACTTGAGCAAGTGATGTCTGACCGAGATAGCGAAGATGAAATGGATGATGACGTTGCTAATATCGAAGATCGGCAGGTATTCCATGTTTTTTATCTGCAATTGTTAAATAAACAACGGTAATTCAAGTATTATGTAACTTGCTTATGGGTTTTCTAACTTTTTAAAAAAAACTGCAGATGCTTGATGATTTTGAGGATGTGAATAAAAACGAGAAGAAATTTATGCATCTTTGGAACTCATTTGTCAGAAAACAAAGGTAACTACTTTTCTTACACACATAGGCGCAGCCAATCATTGTCTTAATGATTTTGCTCATGGAACCTTTTGCTTTATAATTTTTTTGTTGCAGGATTCTCGCTGATGGTCATATTCCTTGGGGATGTGAAGCATTTTCAAGATTTCACAAGAAAGAGTTGCTCAATTGCTCATCACTCTTCTGGTAACCTCTTCCAGAATTTTATATAGTAACACCAACATTATACATATATAATATTTATTACACAATAACAACATTTCGTTTTCGTTTCTTGAATTAAAAACCAAAAAAAATTCAGGTGCTGGAGGTTATTTATGATTAAACTATGGAACCATGGACTTCTCGACGCAGCCACCATCAACAACTGCAACTTCATCCTCGACAATTGCCTTAATAACCCAGACATCAATAACAATAACAATAACAATGTGGATCATCATAATGAGATAAAGAACAAGAACATTGACGATATGGATATTGACAACGATTATAATAACAGCACAGACAAGTAACTGGAAGAATGGAGTGCAGCTTCCTCTTTTAACTGTTTAGGAACAATCATAGATACTTCAAAAAAATTAATTTAAAAATTGATTTTGCTCAATTTTTGTTAGTTCAAAGTGGAAAATTGGAAACAATTGCCGAATATATAGCAGAAATCTACCTATTTTCTTCTTCTTTTTCTTTTCCTAGTTAAGTTCATCTTCAAGGTGTACAAAATTTTCAAATCTGAATATGAACAAAATTATTTGAACGGAATAAATTTTTTAATCAAAATTATAAATTAGCATGTTTAATTAGATATAGAGAAAATATATTAAATTTTATAATATTAATTAAAAATAGTTAACTAATTTGGTTAATATTTTATTTTTGTTTAAGATTAAAATAAACCAAAACATAATTTGATTTTGAATTAGACTTATTTTTGTCATATTCAAAAATCCAAAACCTAAAAAATCTAAAATAAACAGAAATGAAAGCGAACTATAATTTAATTTGAATGAACCTATTTCCTAAAACTAAAAAATTCGAAAATCGAAATACCCAAACCGGATGCCACGACTATTCATCTCTATTGGTTTAGAGTTTTAGTTGGACCTTTTAGCGAACGCTAGATAGCTAGATAGTATTACAGGCCCATTAATATAATGAGGTCCAACATTATATTATGTTTCCGCTACTCGAAATTTTAGGGAAAATGTGCGCGCGAAACCACAGAAATTCGAAAAGTAAAATGAACCTCTCAGATTGCAGAATCCTGAGAAACAGACGGAGTAGAGAGCTCTAATGGAGGAATTTATCTCGTTGGTGAGAAATTTATTTCCAAATAGTCTCTTTTTGATATTAGTTGCGAATAATTTCTAGACGTTTTGCTAGGGATTTAGTTGGAAATTCGAGCTTAATTTTTCTCAACTTGTTGAAATCTTCGGTTAGTCTTTCGAGGAGGTACCTGGATATTCCGATTCTCCTTCTCCCATTTTCGGTGAGCAACACAAATTGATCAGATAATATTGATATACGATCATCACTGTTCAAGCAAAGTGAAAGCGGACTAAATGTGATTTTTGTTGGAGAGGAGAAAGAAAATCTTGGTGTTGCTGTTTCGGATAGCAGAAAGAAGTTTGCCTCGAACGAAAATCATAAATAAGCATATGTACAAGAGGATGAAAGAGGTAGTAATATCTCACCGTTGCAGGTTTGGGATATTTGGTTTGTTAGAATCCTTTTAATTCTTTAACGTTTGGGCAGATCTCGGAGAGGAATCTCTATGACTCACTCCCTTCTGGTAAATTAAATTTTTTTTTTTCGTGTTAATTTTTTTTGTTATTTTGAATCATTATGGAATATATGTATTTAGCTGTTGATGGATTTGCTTAACCTAATTTGGTCTAATCCATTTGCTTCTCAGAACCTCCTGATATAGGTAATTGGTTTTCGAGCTATGTCTATGAATCGCCGATGTTGGATACAAATGATGGTCTTGAATTTTCTGTTCCTGGAGAAAGTGAATGTATAGAGGAAATAGAAACAGAAACAGAGATGACAAAAATGGATCGAAACAATGTTTTTCCTAAGTTGTTTGAGCAAGAACTTGTCTGTTCCGCAAAGGTATTGTTAATTGAATCCTGGCTTTTACTTCCTATACCATAATTAATCATTAGATTTTTCTTATGAAAACATACTAGCTCTTATAAGCTTGATTGCTCCTCATTATAATTGCTGTTTTCCTATCAGACAGATCTTATATATATCTGGCTAACGAATTAGTCTCTTTGCAGGTTGCAGATTTTTCTCTGTCCCAATCTGTGCTTTCGGGTTAGTACATTAAATGTTACTGTGTTTGTTTTCTCAAATTGTGTTAATAATAATTAAATGGCTCAGATTTAATGTTAAGAACGCCGATGTTGAATTTTACTTCTTTTATTTCTTGTTCTACCAGAGCCTCCTGATGTCAGAAACTGGTTTTCAAGCTATGAGTATCAATCTCCACAGCTTTCAGACATTCATGAACTTGGATTTTCCTCCATTGAGAAAGATCAGTTAATCATAGACGAAAGTGACACAGAGGAAGAAAACAATTCCGGTATATTTCGAAAAACTAACGCCAAGCTAGAGACTGGCAGGTTAAACTCAAATGACTACAAAGAAACCATAGCCATAGCCACATACACGGTATGTTATGTTCTTGAACCTTCTAGACATCGGGAAAGAACTACTGCAATTTGTAGTCTAAAGAAAGAAATTTAATTGCACAATATTGTTTTGTTACTTCAGATTCTGTTCTCATTGTCGATTCTACATATTAGGCCAAGAAGGTCTCCTCCGACAATGCATATTCAGACCAAGAAATGGAAAAGAAGTCAACAGCTGGATTGTTAAAGGCCTCAAAGAAACAAACGGAACAAGAATCAAGCTTCAAGCACGAATCATTATTCTGTGAACCAAAACAAGAGCCAAGGTTTAGCCTCGGAGTTTCCCGGTACAGCCCTAAACCGCAGTTTCCCTCGAAAAACGAAGCTTCTTTACATGAGCTGAGAACAAAACATATTCAAGAAACCATTCCAATGAACTCCAATAGAGAAAAGTCTCCAACGACTTCTCGAGAAGAAAACCAAGAGTCAATAAACCAAGAATCAAATGAAAAGGAAAATGTTCTTGGAAAACGCACTGAAACTGGATTTGTGACGATGAAAAAGGCAAGAGACCGATGTTCCATGACGAAACCAAATAGAGGAGTTCTGGTGGGATGTTCGAGAAGTAAAGAGTTCAAGAATATTGTTGAGGAAGAGATAGAAGAAAGAAAGAAGAAGAGAAAAGTTTTGGGGGAAATGACGAATCACCAGTTCTCTGGAGCCGAGGAGATCACAGGAAAATGGCGTTGCCCGCAGAAGAACAAAGGGAACTCAGTTCCGCCATTGAAGCAGCTTCGACTTGATGCATGGATACATAAAGTCTGAGTCTTTGAGAAGTCTTTGAAAAGTCTTCTCCAACAATGTTATATTGTACTATTTGCCCTCTTTTATGTAAATCTTCGTATTATGATTACTATTGGTAGGGGGTGGTTAATAAGCTGAGCCTAACCAAAAATAACCAGAACCAGGTCGAACCGGATTAAATTTCGTTAAATTCTCTTTCTACCTTTGACGATTTGAATCCTGAATGGAAACGCAATCGAGAATGTTCGGTATATAAGACCGGGATAGATTGGGTAGTCCCGGTTTGATATACGGAATCAAAACTTGGGTCCCTGAGAAAAAGGATTCGTCGGGAACACAAGTAAGAACGGTGAAGATGCGCTTCGTCAAGTATCTCCGCCGAGAACGTTTGCTCCAATTAGCCGGAAAACCATCCCTTAGCCGAAATTACATGCTCCTGACCTGCCGGAGTCTCATAATTGAATCTGCTCCGCCTGAATTTGTCAAGCTTAATCGTCTCAATGGTTCCGATTCCGGTACTTTCACTTTTCCCTTATCCCCTTTCTTAAACCTTGTCGAATTTGTGTGTTTCTTTATTGTCTGGTTCGTAACAATGACGGTATGTTGGTGGGCAATTTGAACGAACAGTGATCGTATGTCAATATTATCTGATCAATTTGTGATCCCTAATGTTTTTAGTAACTTTATGAATTTACACTAACTATGTTATCATTGTGTTTGCACAACTCGATGTTACATAATGCTTGTGTGTTTATGATTTACAGGGATAATCGAGGTCAATCTAGATAGGCCTGTGGCCAAAAATGCCATTAATAAGGAGATGCTGAAAAGTCTCCAGAACGCATTTGAGACCATACATCAAGATAGCTCCGCTAGAGTTGTGATGATCCGAAGTCTGGTTCCAGGAGTTTTCTGTGCTGGTGCAGATCTGAAGGTAGTTTTGCCATTGTCGTTTCTTCTGGTATCTTCACATTCTTTTTGCCAGCCATGCTTGAAAATTTCTGTTTCTTTTGTTTTATTTTGGATTGCAGGAACGTAGAACTATGAGTCCATCTGAGGTTCACACCTATGTTAACTCGTTGCGCTACATGTTCTCGTTCATAGAGGTATAATTCTCATATATCCTTACTGGTTCTCAATAGATTAGCTGCCACCGTCATTCTTGAAAGGAATCAAAAGATTGTTGAGAAAAGTTAGCCGTCAACCTAGAATATGTTTGGCATTAATCTATATACAATTTCTTATCAAATGGTTAGGGTGGTCTACCACATTTATAGAATTAGATCTAACTTGATCAAGTTTCTGACTTTGATAGTCTTTAAACTTAAAGTGAAGGAAGAATGTATAGTGGTTGTACTGATATGAAACTATTTTTAAGGACTTGTTTCTAGGATTCGGATCTCAGTGAGATTCACATGCTAAATTGACTTTGAAGACTTGCGTTTCTAGGCACTGAGTATCCCGACTATTGCTGCAATAGAAGGTGCCGCACTAGGAGGTGGACTCGAAATGGCTCTATCTTGTGATCTTCGGATCTGTGGTATTTTCATTTTCGGTCGTTTTCATATTATAATCTACTGGCCCATATGAGCAATTATTGTTAAAACTCGAATCTTCTCAGGAGAAAATGCAGTATTTGGTTTGCCTGAAACGGGACTCGCCATAATCCCTGGGTATATAATAAGCCTAATCGACTTGACGAACCATTCTGTTATTACTCTTCTGATACATTCTTTTTCTCGGCTTCAATTCAGAGCTGGTGGGACACAAAGGCTCTCGAGGTTGGTTGGGAGATCGGTATCGAAGGAACTTATATTCACAGGTCGAAAAGTTAATGCAATAGAAGCTGCAAATAAAGGTCTGTTGACTACTAAGGTTGCATTTCTCCAAACGACTTGTGAACTTGCTTTGTACATATATCCCCAATGAGGGAGGAGATTCATATACTCTCTTTCTCTTTTGTGGTGCAGGGCTTGTGAACTTTTGTGTTACAGCGGGTGAGGCTCATAAGAAAGCAATTGAAATGGCTCAGCAGATAAATGAAAAAGGGCCGATGGCTATAAAAATGGCGAAGCAAGCGATTGATGAAGGAATAGAGACGAATTTGGCTTCGGGTTTGGAGGTGGAAGAGATGTGTTATCAGAAGCTTCTTAATACACAAGATCGTCTGGAAGGATTAGCTGCTTTTGCTGAGAAGCGTAAGCCATTTTACACTGGTAAATGAAACCTTACTATAGAAAGATGATAAATCAAGCTTTAGAGTCCAATCAAATCAATTTAATTCAGTATCCATTGATTTGGATGTTAATGTTAATAATCGGTATGGTTTAGGATTGTAATAATGTTTATGTTTATGTTAATCTCACCATGATGTGAATGTTAAGAATCTCAACATAAGGAATAGAAATAAATTCGTTATTTCTATTTCTCTTCTTTTGCATTTTCAAAATTTTATTATATTCAACAGAAACAAAATCGGATTCATGAAACAACTGTATAAATTATAAGTTTTCGAAATTTTTTATCTGTTATATTCCCATAAAAAATAAAGCAAAAAATCAGAATGTAACAAAAAATGTATAAGATAATGTTCCTGAAAAGATGAAAAAAAAATTATAAGACCTTTTGATTTTATTTTTTTACAGAATTGACCAAATTAACTGTCAAATAATTGTGAAAATTATTTAGATCAAATTTAATATTTAATTAGTTATCAATTACATGTATTGATGTAAAAATAGGTTATTGGAACATTGTCCATCTATCTAAACCCACATGTAAATTACATGTGTATATGGTTTAAAATATATTCAACTTTTTAACACTATTTCTAAAGTTTCTAAAATTTTATTACAACTTCTCTATCATATATAAAAGAGTTCTATTATATATAAGAATAGTTCATCACCAATTTCTATTATAAACCAGTTACATCTGTTAGCACAAGGATTGTGGCTAAACAGATGGAGCGGTGTGCCACACGCATGTCTGGACGCGGGAAGTTTGAAAGTGCTGACGTGGCACATTCTCATTGGAAAGGAGATATCAAACTGTGTAAGGAAGAAAAAATATTCAAAGAAAGCAAGTTCGTGGTGATGAATATTGCTGAATATTCATTTAGGAAAGAGGAAACTCTAGTGCAGTGACATATAAAAAGGAGATGTCGATTGGCAGCTAGGGTTGTCGCTCCTGAGAAGAAAGTGAGGCTCTGTGTGTAAGTGGTTACACACGTTCTCTGGTGAGTGAACAAAGAGTGCACACAACTGTTGTTGTGGGTGAGTTTTGGGTAGATTAGGAATTGGTCAGTGGCATGCTAAGTGTTAGTAGTGCGTAAATCTGATTAAACACTATTGTAGAATTGTGTTTAAGTGATTTCTAATAGAATTTATGTGTGTTATACAAAGTTCTTGGTATTCTCTATATTCTAGTGCTTTCAATTGGTATCAGAGCGGGTCACCTAGCATAAATCTGAGATTTATCAACAGGTTGAGGTCCTGAGACAGAGTATGGAGACACCCAAAGAACTCATTGCTGTGCAAAAACCACTAATCTTGGATGAAAATAACTTTGGGCATTGGAAAGTACGTATGCGACAGAGAATTCGGGGAATAGATGAAGATGCATGGACAGCAGTGGAGGACGGCTGGGAAAAACCATGGATACTGAACCAGGAAGGTGAGAAAATTCCAAAACCCAAAGAGAAGTGGACAGATGGTGACAAAAGTGCGTCTAAGTTCAATTCAAAGGCTCTCACAGAAATATTCTGTGCAATCGACCTTGAGCAATTCAAGCTTGTTCAGGGATGTGCGGCTGCGAAGGATGCGTGGGACATTCTGGTGAATTCTTATGAGGGTACATCATGTGTCAAGAGGACGCGACTTGACCACAGTTTGAAAACTTACGGATGGGAAGTGATGAAACTATAGGGAGCTTTGGATCAAAGCTAAGCTCAATCGCAAATGAAGCAGCTGTGTTAGGGAAAGTATATAAGGACAAAAAGCTTGTCAAGAAACTGTTGAGATGCCTTCGAGCAAAATTTGGACCGCATAAGGCAGTACTGAAGATTGCCATGGACACAGATGACATGAAATTTTCGCAATTGATAGGGATGCTGAAGGCTGAAGAGATGGAGAGCGCTACAGAGCCGTCCAAGCTCGGAAAAGGAATAGCATTCAGTGTTGAACAAGATACAGATCGGATGAGAAAACTTGAAGACAACCTGAATCAGAAGCTGGAGGAAAGTATGGGCTTGATGACAAGAAGCTTTAAGAAGGCACTTAAGCGTATTGAGAAGGGACAACCAAAGTCTTACAGTCTCGAACAGGAAACATCTCAGAATCGCTTCAGCAATAAACCACAAAGGATGGAGGGTGGAAAGTCAAGCAGACAACAGGATATGCAATGCCATGAGTGTGAAGGATATGGGCATTTCAAGGCTGAGTGCCCTCTCACCAAACGCAAGGAGCAGAAGTGCTATGAGTGTAAAGGAGTTGGCCACATCAAATCAGAGTGCCCAAATCTTCAGAAGCGGAGTGATAAGTCATTACTAAGTTTCAGTGAGACCGAGTCAGACGATAGTGAGGAAGATGATGAGATGTTAAACTTTGTGGCATTCACGAGCGAAGCAACCAAGGAATCCGACCAATAGACTGACTCAGATGATGATGGTGAAGTTGATACAAAGGCTGAATATCGACGCCTCTATGATAACTAGGTGGCATTAAGCAATACCAACCTGCGACTCCTCAAGGATAAGGCCATGCTGGAAGCTAAGGTTAACATCATGGAAATGGAGTCGAGTAATAAAAGGAGCGGCAAACCTGAATGCGACACTGATGAAAGAAAAACAGTTAGCTCAAACGAGGATCTATCTGATACGAAGAGGATCCAAACACTAGAAGCAGAAATGATCAAATTGAAAGATCTTCTGATTCAAACAAGGGAACGCAATCAGACGCTGGAACACAACCTGACAGAGAACTACAAAAGGATTAGGATGCTGAATCAAGGCTCAAAGGACCTGGATAGACTTCTGGAGATGGGAACACCCACTGGACGTACATGGGGGCTTGGCTACAGAGGATACACAGAGAACGGGTGTGTCACAGAAAGGCCTGACTACACGAATCTCAAGAACTTCGTTCAGAGCGAGAAAGCGAAAGTCGTAGAAGTGCAAAATGGAGACCTTGATGACAAGGAATCTACAGTCAGTGGCAGAGATGAAATCCAAAGGGCTAGAGAACCAAAATTTAAAGGGTGCTACTTCTGCGGGAAGAGTGGGCATATCAGACGTAATTGTTACAGACTGATTAATCGCATAAGGCAGGTTTAGAAGTCAGGTAAGTGCTTTCTTGAACCTAGTCAATTTAAAAAGGTTTTGATTGACAAGAATTACTTGCACTATTCTAGTTTGTCTGAGTTGAACAGGGAAAAACAGTGCAGTGCTCCAGCGCAGACTCCCTGCTCGAACAGAACAGAGGAGGAAGGAATGTGTGGTAAAGTGGCTTACATCTCAGGAACTGATAAGGAGTCGACACCATGATATTTCGATAGCGGTTGCTCACGCCATATGACTTGTAACCAGGAGATTCTGAGATCATACACAAAAGTCAAGGCTAAGAAAATAACCTTTGGAGATGGTGTTAAGGGAAAAATATTGGGAGTTGGAATGATTGGGAATGACTTGCAACCTTCGCTGATGAATGTCTATTATGTAGAAGGACTCAAGGCGAATCTTATCAGTGTGAGCCAACTGTGTGATGAAGGGCTAAAAGTGTTCTTCACTAAGGATGTATATCAAGCGATGGATAATCAAGGAAATCTGATATTACATGGGTCCAGATCGAGTAATAATTGCTACATGTGGAATGCGACAGCTAAATGCCTTTCAGTGGTTGAATCTCAGTTGGAACTATGGCATATACGACTCGGACACATGAACATACATGGGATTCAACGAACCGTTCAAGTAGAAGTGGTCCGTGGAGTTCCTAAGCTTGAAAAGGAACTCGGGAACACATGCAAAGGGTGCTACAAGGGAAAGCAAATAAAGGTGCAACATAAACAGCTACCTGAAATTGGATCTAAACGAGTTTTGGAATTGATACACATGGACTTAATGGATCCAATACAGACCGAGAGCATTGCTGGTAAGAGGTATATTCTGGTTATGGTAGATGACTTCTCACGGTTTACTTGGGTGAATTTCTTGAGAGAGAAGTCTGAAGCATTTGAGAAGTTCAAGATCTTTACACTACAGATGCTCAATGATGAAAGGAACATTGGTCAAATAAGAAGTGATCATGGTGGAGAATTTCAGAACGAAGTGTTTGAGAGTTTCTGCAACAAGTATAGGATTAGACATCAATTCTCAGCACCAAGGACTCCCCAACAAAATGGAGTGGTGGAGAGAAAAAACAGAACTCTACAGGAGATGGCGAGAGGGATGATGCATGCCAACAATGTGGCTACATGGTTTTGGACTGAAGCAATAAGCACGGCGTGCTACATCATCAACAGGGTTTATGTCAAACAAGGTACCAAGACTACACCATATGAAATTTGGAAAGGGAAGACTCCAAATTTGAGCTACTTTCATGTTTTTGGGTGTGTATGTTACATACTCGATGAGAGAAACCATCTTGGGAAATTTGACTCTAGAAGTGAAGAGGGGTTGTTTATGGGCTACTCGAATCACTCCATGGCTTATCGGGTCTATAACAAAAACCTTAGGATGATTGTTGAATCAGTAAATGTAGTGTTTGATGATCGAAGTATATTAACAGCTGAAAGAGTTACACAGGAAGAAGATGTGCAAGGAAATCAGAACAGAGCTGACGTATCACTGCCAAAGGAGGAGGAAGTTAAAGATGAGGGCACAGAGGAAAGAACACGGGTAGACAATCAGTTGCAAGTGCATCGTAATCACTCAGTAGATGATGTACTTGGAGACATCCATGGTGATAGAAGAACCAGGAAAGTTCAGATTGATTTCAAGAATATGGTTAAGCTTGCTTGTTTTGTGTCACTTATAGAACCGAAGGATGTGAGTGAAGCATTGAAAGATGAATCATGGGTGGCAGCAATGCATCAAGAACTGGATTGGAGCAATTCACCAGACACGACGTATGGGATTTGGTACCTAGACCAAGCAATGTCAATGTTGTGGGAACAAAGTGGGTCTTTAAAAATAAGATCGATGAAGATGGAAACATTGTTAGAAACAAGGCACGATTGGTAGCTCAAGGGTACAGTCAGATAGAAGGAGTGGACTTTGACGAGACTTTTGCACTAGTGACACGTATGGAATCAATCCGACTACTCTTCGGCATAGCATGCAAGATGGACATCAAGTTATTCCAGATGGATGTAAAAAGTGCATTTTTGAATGGACTACTGTAGGAGGAAGTGTATGTGACACAACCTAAAGGGTTTGAAGATCCTAAGTTTCCCTCACATGTCTACAAACTCAAGCGAGCTCTATATGGACTAAAGCAAAAACCAAGGGCATGGTATGAGCATCTCACTCAATTCCTGTTAAGGTCTAACTTTAAAAGGGGGAACGTAGATAAGACTCTGTTTATTCAAGAAGAAAAGGGTCATATGTTGATAGTTCAGATATATGTTGATGATATCATATTTGGAGGAAGAAGCAAGGCGCTTGTAGACCGATTTGTGATGAACATGACGCAAGAATTCGAGATGAGTATGGTGGGAGAGCTCAACTACTTCCTTGGACTGCAAGTGAAGCAAACACCAGAAGAGATCTTTGTGTCACAAAGCACCTATGCGCGAAACCTTGTGTCTCGATTTGATATGCAGACGAGTAAAACTGCTATCACGCCTATGAGCACTACCAACAAGCTGTCCAGGGATGAAGAAGGACCACCAGTTGACGAAAAGCTATATCGAGCAATGATAGTAAGCTTACTCTACTTGACAGCGAGCAGGCCGGATCTGTGCTACAGTGTGGAAGTGTGTGCAAGATACCAGGGCAATCCACGCGCATCACATCTGTTGGCAGTCAAGCGCATACTAAAATATGTGAAAGGAACAGCAAACTTAGGTATGTGTTACACAAAAGAGATAAATACTAACTTAGTTGGTTTCTGTGATGCAGACTGGACAGGTAGCACTGATGATCGAAAAAGTACCTCAGGTGGATGTTTCTTTCTTGGAAATAACATGATCTCTTGGCATAGCAAGAAACAGAATTGTGTGACTCCGTCTACCCCAGAAGCAGAGTACATTGCCATGGGTAGCTGCTGTACTCAACTACTATGGATGAAACACATTGGCAGACTACGATATGAATACTGCACCCTTGCTTATACACTGTGATAATATGAGTGCAATAAATATATCTAAGAATCCGGTGCAGCACTCTAGAACTAAGCATATAGATATAAGACATCATTTTGTTAGGGAACTGGTGGAGGATAAGACTGTTGAGATTGTGCATGTCACTTTTGAAAAACAACTTGGTGATATTTTTACTAAAGCCTTGGATGCGAATATATTTATCTCACTACGAAAAGCACTCGGAATGTGTGAACTATGACTGTCTGAGCAATAGTGGGGAAGGAAGTTACAATTGTGTGTATGTAGGTCACAACTATAAGAGAGGGAGCGTTCAGATGTGTGACAGGTAGATTGTGACAATTATGAGTCTCTAGATACAAATGAATACTTGGGAAGGGAGTAGATAGTAAGGTACCACGGATATGTGTCAAAAAAGGGGGAAAAGTACAAAAAAAAGAAAAAATAAAAAAAAAACAAGAGAAAGAAGAGAAAAAGAGGAGATGATGACATATACAAAGGCCTGAGATGATATGATACTCAATTTGGCGTAAGATGCTACCACATTTTGCTCTAGGTTTGATCACTGTCCGGATTGGGCATAAGGTAGTACTTAATCGAGAAAAGGTGTTTTCGGATCAGGTTGCTACCACAATCTGGACTGAAATAGATCTAATTCGAGATTAAGTCCTTTCTCAGAGAAACAAAAAAAAATGATACAAATGGAGAAGAAGGTATCTTCCCATCGTGTTCAAAGTAATGAGATGATTAGTTGGTACACTATTCTGGCATATTGTTTGGGGTGACCTCTTCAACGTGACTGCATCATCTGTGTGACTATAAGTCCCATTTGTGTGTAGTACAATTTGAATTCATATATTCCTGTGGGTTTGGTCGAGGTATTTTTTTTGTTCTTTTTTTTGGCATCATCGAGGTATTTTTTTTTCTTTAAAATTTTTTCTACAATGTGATACACAGTTTCAGACAACTATATTCCTTCATCAGTTCATCAAGTTAAATTGCTTGTGAATTGAGGATTAATCTAGTGTGTGTGCGATGCTCTGTATCAGTGGAACATTTTTGTCTGTGCAACCGTTAATTCATTCTTTGTTTCGTAATACTGATAATTTTTCTTTTTCTCTGTTTTATGTGAACCGTCGCACACTGAGGAACCCACTCGTCGCAATTTGACCTCGGTTTATAAAGAGGGAAACCCTTCCACCCTCATTTGGACATTTTCTCTCCAAACTGCCGTCACCACTCTCGAAACCCTAAAATTGCATTTGCTCTTGGCTTCCGGTTTTTGCTCTATGGCAACTCCTCGGCGTCCCTTTACTCGATGTTCCGCGACTCGGGAACGAGAACTCGCGGCTGCTCTTGCCGATCATGACAGTCCCGCACTTCTCGCACTTCTCGCTCCGCCGCCATCATCGTCGCGCCCTGCTCGCAGAACCGGAAAGGCGTAGGCCCCTGTAGCAGATCCTCCCTCGTATTCCGCCTCAGATGCAGAGATGGAGGATGCCGACGACCCTAGAGCAGGAGGTCACTACCCCTACACGGTGCTTGAAGTTCGCTTTGAAGAAAAACGGGCTAAGGTCGCCGTGGCTTTTCGGCAAAACACGGAGATGTCAAAACCGATGGCACGGTCCTTCAACCAACGTTTCGCCTCCGCTGATGCCGCCACCTGGATGAAGTAGTTCACCTCTCGGGAGTTCCTTGACATGAAATACCTTCGACTAGAGGACATTAATCTCCATGAAGTGAAGGAGATCATCGAGAAAACCGGACTCATCTACACCGTGCTTGATGTAAGTTCCTATGTTCTTGAAATTGTGAGGGAATTCTATGCCAATCTTGGAAATCTTGAGTACCGCCTAGGCACAAACATGGTCTTTGTGTGCGGATTGATGTACGACTTCACACCAGACATTATCAACGAAATGTACTCACTTCTGAACTCAGATGAATTTGCTCTGTCCAATGACTGGCTGTCTGAGGATCTAGATGCGGCGGTACATGCTCTCACTGGTGGAAAATGGACGCGTTGGGAAGGATTCTGCTCCAAACACATGACACCCTCGATGCAGCTGTTGTACAAGTTTTGTTGTCGAAATTGGTTACCTACGTCAAACAAAATATCGATGATTAAGGGGCGAGTGCAATTCCTGTTTATGTTAATCCAAGGGAAACCTTTTGACTTCGGGAAGATTGCTTATGACCAAATTCTGAAAATTGGTCACACTCCAGACAGGGCCACGCAGCTTATTTTCCCTAACTTGATACATAATCTTCTTATGTATCAACGACATGTCCCCGGTCATCGAGGTGACACTACTTCTCGGCCTCCACTTCCAATGGTGCTTGATCCGAAACAGGGCAGAAGTGTGAAGAAAGAAGACGGTGGTACATCTAAACCACGCCTTTTAGATGACTTGAGAGAGCTTGATCGATTGGTTAAAGCCATGCAACTGAGGGTTATTGGTATTTATTTCTCTCCCGATTTGTTGTTGTGCTTTAATTTGTCTCTCTTATGTGTTTTTTGTCTAAATGTGATCTCAAGAAGGAGGAGAATACATGTGTGGAGGCAAACGCCAAGCTGGCGAGTATACGTCTGAAGGAGGACACGAGTCCGGAGAGAAAAGTGGCTAATGTGTACCCTTATAGGATCCAGTAGATAGGGGGAGCCAGTGTGTTTCTTAGTATGCGATTTTTTGTTTTGGCTGTTTTTTGTTATGCTCTGTTTTTTCTTTAGAACCTTTGGAACATGTGTGATGTTGTGTAAGAGCATTGAATCGTGTGTGAGACTAACCTTGATGTTAATCTGATAGGTTTAAGATTACTTGTGTGATGCATGTGCAATGTGTGTGTGGAGTTTGTTAATGATGATGGAGGTTTCTGGAGATCTCACATTTAGACAAAAAGGGGGAGATTGTTAGCACAAGGATTGTGGCTAAACAGATGGAGCGGTGTGCAACACGCATGTCTGGACGCGGGAAGTTTGAAAGTGCTGACGTGGCACATTCTCATTGGAAAGGAGATATCAAATTGTGTAAGGAAGAAAGGATATTCAAAGAAGGGAAGTTCGTGGTGATGAATATTGCTGAATATTCATTTAGGAAAGAGGAAACCCTAGTGTAGTGACATATAAAAGGAGATGTCGACTGGCAGTTAGGGTTGTCGCTCTTGAGAAGAAAGTGAGGCTCTGTGTGTAAGTGGTTACACACGTTCTCTGGTGAGTGAACAAAGAGTGCACACAACTGTTGTTGTGGGTGAGTTTTGGGTAGATTAGGAATTGGTCAGTGGCATGCTAAGTGTTAGTAGTACGTAAATCTGATTAAACACTATTGTAGAATTATGTTTAAGTGATTTCTAATAGAATTTGTGTGTGTTATACAAAGTTCTTGGTATACTCTATATTCTAGTGCTTTCAACATCTGTCTATTTTTTGTTATGTTTACACAGATTGATTAATCTGTCTCATTTTTTTTGTCGTGCCTAATCCTCTCGTCTTGTGTCTGAAAAAAAATATTTGAAGTGTTTGTGTGATTGTGTCATAACATTTAGTGTTTGGTTAAATGGGTGGATAAGAATTGACCCATTAAGCTAACTTCCAAATTCACTAGAGCCTAAATTCCGCCCATACTTATGTATGCATAAACAATATGGTAATATCTTCCTTCCACTTGTAGATTTCAGCGATAAAACAAAAGATTTTGGGCCCAAACTATTCACACAATAGAATTACCATAACTATATTTTTAAAAAATCTTTTCATTTTAACGATCAACAAAAAAAAAAGAAAATGCAGAAATTTCAAATGTTCTAGTTCAGTATGTAATATTTTAAACATTACCGCTTATGCCATGTGACCACGAAGACCATTTTTTATGTTTCCATTTCCTACGTTAATCGTACTTCTTGTACCTATAACTTAAAATTAACTATTAGACATTGAATGTTTTCATAAAAACGTTTTTGAGCTTCTGATATTTGATTTTGCTGTAGTTTAGTTTTCTCAAAAATTTGAATAATCATCTATTTAGTTTATCTGTTTTTCGTTTATTGAAGATGCACGAAAATAGAAAAAACATCTTGACGGCAAAAAGAAAGGACAACATCAAGAAAAATGGAAACATCCTCTTGGCGAAAAATGGAAAAACAGCTTCGAGAAAAAATGGAAACAACATCAAGAAATAATGGAATTATTCCTGAAAGAGAAAAAGAAAATCTTCTAAATAATGAACAAAAGTTTCATGTATTTAGAAGGGTATGTCTCTAGGCTTTCAATTCACGTCTTCTTTTGAGCGAAAAAAGAGAGAGATTCATGTATTGAGAGAGAGAGAGTTGTTTTTGAGAGTTCTCAGAAAAGGATTTTGGGATCTGGTCTGGTTACTTCAAGCGAAGGGTGTTTCTGCGTTGAAGTGATCGAGACGGATAATTGAAATATATTTTTGGGTAGACTAAGAATTGTTTGGTTGCAATCTACAAAGAGTAGAGTTGTGTAAATCCAAGGTTAAGTGTAATTGTAAGGAATTAACTTAACAGAATTCTAGTTAATAAAGATATAGTTTCGTGGAATTGATCTGTTGGAGTTATCACAAAATTTCAATTGGTATCAGAGCCTACATCTGGTAAGAATTATATTAATTCTTTAAATATAAAACAGGTGTGATCTAGGGACTGAAGGTGGATAACTCCCATCACTTTGGATCAATGAAACCTCTGCTTCTTGAGGCAGAAAACTTTGGCTGGTGGAAGGTTCAGATCAAAGCCTTAATCAAAGGAATCGATGAAGATGCATGGACCGTGGTGGAAGAAGGGTGGTTTGAACCAACCATCAAAACTGAGGAAGGAAAGCTGATTCCGAAACCTAAAAGGGATTGTACAATAGAGGAGAAAACTATGTCTAAATACAACTCAAAGGCACTATCGGTTATTTGGACATCACTGACCAAGGATCAGTTCAAACGTGTTCAAGGATGCTCTACAGCTAAGGAAGCTTCGGACTCACTACAGATATCGTATGAAGGAACGAGCAATGTGCGAAGAACGAGAATAGATATGTTGGCATCACAATTTGAAACTCTCACAATGGATGACGATGAATCCGTTGAAGCGTTCAGTGGAAAATTGAGTTCAATCGCAAATGAAGCCTTGGTCCTGGGAAAGAAATACAAAGACAAGAAGCTTGTGAAGAAATTCTTGCCGTGTCTCCCAGAGAAATTTCAGGCACACAGATCAGTAATAGAGGTATCCTTAAACTCAGATGAGATGAAGTTTGATTAGGTGGTAGGAATGATACATGCATATGAATTGGAACAAAACAAAAAGAATCCGTCCAGAAGCAAGGGCGTTGTCCTAACAGCAAATCAAGAAAAGGAACAGTCTGAGTGTCTTGAAGAAAAAGTAAGCCTGATCGTAAGAAAATACTTCAAAAAGTTTGAAAAAGTCAAAATAAGGGAAACTTCAGCTCATCCAAAGGAGAAGGTGATTACAAGGTAGACAAAGGGTTCAAGAAATCAGAGGCAAAGTGCCACGAGTGTGAAGGAATAGGTCACTTCAAAACCGAATGTCCAACTGCAAAGAAACGAGAGTCTACCAGATGTAGTGAATGCAAAGGTTTTGGACACACTAAGGCTGAATGTGCTGGGACTGGAAGAAACAAGAAAAAGTCATTCATGGGCTACGAAGATTCTGATTCTGATGATGAGGATGATAATGATAGCATGCTAAATTTCACCACGTACTTTAAGCAGATTGATGAGAAAGCTGACTCTGAACCTGAAGATAATCTTGGTTTGTCTCTGTATGAAGAAAACAAAATTCTGTGTGAATCATTAGTCAAGACCAAAGACGAAAACAAGGAGCTGATTTTAGAAAGGCAAATTCTCGTAAAGGACAAGCAGGAGTTGGAGCGAGTGGTTGAATTGATGAAAAATGAACTCAGAGAAGAACGCCAAAAGTCAAGAGATCTTGAAAGCAAACTGGATGGTTAGCTGAAGAACATCAAGATGCTGAGCAAGGGAACAGAGGATCTGGATAAGCTCCTACAAATTGGCAGAACGAGTCACACTAACTGGGGATTGGGTTATCAAGGGAATCCTACAAAGGACATGCCTAAGTTCATCAAAGCAAAGGAATCTGAGCAAGAAAGGAAGAACTACGTAGGAAGTACTGAAAGCAGATTCAGACAAGATAGATGCCTTAGACCTCAATGGCGATCATACAGTAGGCCAGAATGTTATTATTACGGCAAGATAGGACATATCAGACCTCACAGCTATAGGTATCAGGAGAAAATCAGGAATATGTTGAGGCGTAACAGATTCTGGTGGGACGAGAGACAATATAATCGAGTATGAGTGAGAAAGTAAGATCTCTACTCAATATGCTGCCTATACGGCTGAAGGATCACAAAAATCAGCTGAGGCTATGTGGTACTTTGATAGCGGATGTTCAAGACATATGACAGGTAACCAAGAGTATCTTCAGAGATTTGAGAAGACCACAGCAGGGAAAGTCACTTTTGGGGATGGAGCTAAAGGAAAAATCAAAGGAAAGGGTGACACCACGGGTAGAACAGCTCTAGAGCTAGAAAGTGTGTATTTGGTTGAGGGTCTAAAGGCGAACTTGATCAGCATCAGTCAGTTGTGTGATGAAGGTCTCTCTGTCACATTCACAAGTACTGGGTGCAGGGCAACAAATGATCAAAACTCTGTAATTCTACAAGGAATGAGGACGGGGAACAACTGCTATGTGTGGACTCAGTCTGAGAAGTGCTTATCAGTTAATAAGAAAGATGAGTTAAATTTGTGGCACTAGAAGCTTGGACATATGAATATCAGAAATATGGTAAAATTGTCTCAACAAGATGTGATTCGAGGAATTCCAAAGTTAAAGCTAGATACTGAATTCACATGTGGACCATGTACCAAAGGAAAGCAAGTTAAGGTTCACCACAAGACAGTATCAGATGTTCAGACAGAAAAAGCTTTGGATCTAATTCACATGGATTTGATGGGTCCAATTCAGGTAGAAAACATTTATGAGAAGAAGTACATCTTTGTGTTGGTCGATGACTTCACCAGGTACACATGGGTAAGATTTCTTAGAGAAAAAACTGAAACGCTTGACAGCTTTAAGATTCTAGCTCTTCAACTGATGAACGAAAAGAAGTGTGCAATTAAAGCCATCAGAAGCAATCATGGAAGGGAGTTTCAGAATGACATCTTCGACAAGTTCTGTGGACAGAACGGAATATTCCACTAGTATTCAGCACCCAGAACGCCGCAGCAGAATGAAGTTGTTGAACGAAATAACAATATACTCCAAGAAATGGCTCGAGCAATGTTACATGGAAATCAGGTGGCCAAGCATTTTTAGGCAGATGCAATCAGTACGGTCTATTATGTGATAAATAGAGTTTACATAAGAAAGAGAACAAGTGTGACGCCATATCAACTCTCGAAAGGTAAAGCTCATACAGTAAGCTGATTGAGGGAACAGATGATCAAACGCCACCAAAAGAAGATCAGCTAACCTCTGAAGATACGGAGCTAGATTCAGACTCAGGATCAGAATCAAAACATGAAGTTAGGCCACAAGTTCATCGAAATCACTCTGAAAAGGACATAATTGGAGAGGTAGACGGAGGAAGTGTTACAAGGAAAAAGCAGATTAACTTTAAGGAGATGGTACGCTTTGCCTATTTTGTCTCATTGTTAGAACCCAAGACTCACAATGAAGCATTAATGGATGAATATTGGATACAGTCAATGCAAGAAGAGCTTGAACAATTCGAACGTAACAATGTTTGGGATTTGGTGCTTCGGCCAGCAGGAGTGAATGTTGTTGGGACCAAATGGGTCTTCAAAAACAAGATAAATGAACATGGAAATGTAGTGCGAAATAAGGCTAGATTGGTTGCTCAGGGATACTGTCAAGTGGAAGGAATCGATTTTGAAGAAACCTTTGCGCATGTTGCCAGATTGGAATCTATCAGATTCCTAGTTTGAATGGCTTGTTTGATGGGTTTTAAACTGCATCAGATGGATGTCAAAATTGCCTTCTTGAATGGTATACTACAGGAAGAAGTATATGTGGAACAACCAAAAGGCTTTGAAGATCCAGAGAATCCCCATCATGTATACAAACTGAAAAGAGCACTGTACGGATTAAAACAGGCACCAAGAGCATGGTACGAACGGTTGACCTCGTTTTTGATTAATCAAGGATATACTCGAAGAACTGTAGACAAGACACTGTTTGTACTTGATAGCAAGAAAGGTTTTATTGTGGTTCAAATATATGTCGATGACATAGTTTTTGGAGCAACCCAACAAGTCCTAGTCGATGAGTTCGTGCAGAAGATGAAAAATGAATTTGAAATGAGCATGGTGGGTGAATTAAATTACTTTTTGGGGCTTCATATCAAGCAATCAGAAGAGTACATATTCATTACTCAGAGTAACTATGCAAGGAATCTAGTGAACAGATTTGGACTACAACAGAGCAAATCAGCTAAGACACCTATGGGGGTCAACATCAAACTATCTCGTGATGAACAAGGAGAAGATGTGGATGCTAAGTTATACAGAGGGATGATCGGCAACTTGTTGTATTTTACAACAAGTCGACCAGATCTATGCGTAAGTGTGGGAATTTGTGCTCGGTATCAAGCTAAACCCAAACTGTCACACCTACAGGCAGTCAAACGAATCCTTAAGTATGTCAAAGGAACGTCAGAATTAGGCCTGTTGTACACAAGAGATACAAATCAACATCTTGCAGGATACTGCGACGCCGACTAGGCTGGGTGTTTAGATGATCGACGAAGCACAAGTGGAGGATGCTTCTTTCTGGGCAATAACCTGATATCGTGGCACAGCAAAAACCAAAACAGTGTATCACTGTCAACAGCTAAAGCTGAATACATCGCACTAGAGAGTTGTTGTACTCAACTCTTGTGGATGAAACAAATGATAGTTGATTATGGTATGACATCTGATTCTCTACTCGTTCATTGTGATAATGAAAGTACTATCAATATTACCAAAAATCCAGTTCAACACTCGCGTACCAAACATATTGATATTAGGCATCATTTCTTTCGTGATTTGGTTAAGGAAAAATTGGTTGCAATTGATAATGTGGGAACTGAACTGCAACTAGCTGATATGTTCACTAAGCCTTTGGATTTCAACAGATTTATCAATTTAAGGAAATCAATTGGTGTGTGTGAACTCTAACTGTTTATGTAAGTTGATTTGATCTAAGACAAAGACAGGAAGTTGGAGTAAACCTGATGCACGATTATCAAACGTCCATATCTACTGGTGAAAAAAAGTTGTCCCTCATGTCGTCGTGTGTTTATCATCTCACCAATATGAAGTAGGTCAAAGGGCTTGTAAAAGAAAAAAAAACAAAAAAAGGAAAAAAAACAGAAAAGGGGAAAGAAAAAAAAAAGGGGGAAAAAAAAAGGAAGAAAAGAAATCTATCCATCAAACACATCTATAGCTAAACAGATCGTTTATGACTGTTTTGATGTCATCATATCATGGACCCCTTTTCCTTTCTTTCAAAATTCACTATAAGCTGCCTTCATGAGTAAGAGTAGACCCTGATAAAGGCATGATGGTGTGAAAGACTAGTCACCAGACTGGATCAAGATGTGCGAAGTGTGTATATAGTCTTTGCTCTCAATGTATGATCCTGATCAAATTAAGGTTTGTCTACATAAGTTCACATAAATTGTTGGTAGGCTAATGTGTTAGTTCGGTTTTCTAATATTTCATAACTAGGGTCCCTCACTATCTCACTGATGATGTTTCATATCTATGTGTTTCTTCTTCCCAAGTCATTTTGGTTGTATTGATAGTATCACTGAATCATTGGATCATATTCGTAGTTAAGCGGTTTCGTTCAGCCACATTTGAAAAGGCACATCTCTCTGAGTGGGTAAATGAACTCTTGCATCAGTTCAGATCTATATATATTGAGGAGTGTCGTGTAAGCTTTGTCATCCCTTCCAAACGTTGCAATACTTACCAATGAAGTTGTTTCTCTCTAGGTTGCCGCGCCTTGTCAACACTCCAATTCCGCCGACTCAAACGTCGACTCCTTCTCCGAAAGTAAGTTCTGAATCAGACATGCAAACGCCGGATTCAGCCCTAGCCCCTATTTCGACCCCTGTTCTGGACACGCTTCCTCCGGCTGCACCTAGGGTTTCATCACCAGCATCGCATCAGGAAACCTCGCCACCGACTTCGCCTTTGCGTGTTCCTTCGCCGGCACCTTCTGGGTCTCATGTTGCTGTAGATGATTCATCACCAGCAGACCATGTCGTTCCTCCTATGGCACCGTCAACCATCTCAGGATTAGTGGAAATCCTCTCTGACGAGTCGCGGCCTTCCTCATCATGCTATGCCGCTCGAAAGCGTACTCGCAAGCCTCTAGTTCCAGCTACTCGAAAACACACTCGGTCTCAAAGGAGGGACTCCTCGACTGTTTCTCCCTCTACGCCTCCTCACCGTGCTACACACCCAACGAGGTATGAACTGTTTTCCCATCATCAGTTCATTGATGAATGTCAAGTCCGGTTTGGTACCATTCCACATGAAATCGAAGCCCATATTCGTGATGCTGGAATGACTCGGACAGTCACAGACGTGTGGTCCTACGACAAGAAATCATTGTGGGAGTTTTGGGCAAATCTTCCTGCCACTAAAACTGAGTCCAAATGTCTAGAGGTCGTTGTCAAAGGATTCCAATGTAAGTTCTCTCCGGACTTGATCAATGCTACTTGTGATCTGACAAATATTGCTTTTGTCGCTGCCTTAGAACCGATTCCTGAGTTAACTGATGATGAACTTGCTGTATTCATGAGTGGAGGGTTTACCCATCAATGGAGTTCCCTGTTGGTCACTCACTTTACACCAGATAATGCCATCGTGTACAAGATTTGTTGTCATAATTGGTCCCCGACTCAGAACAGTGGCTATCCCAATCCCAGTCGTGCTCGGATAGTTCACAATATTGTCAATCGTATTCCGTTTGATTTTGGGCAACTGGTGTTCAATCATATCCTGCAATTGGCCCGTAATCCGGCTTCTAACTTTTTTTTCCATACCCCAGCCTCATTTTTCGAATGCTTAATGAGCAACATCCCATCTCTTTTGAGGGACCTGTGTAGAGCCCTAACCCGAGTTTTCACTTACCCGAGTTAGACTCTACGGAATTTTACTTAGAATTTTTCGCATTGAGGTTCGGTTAAATCATTCAACATGAACAAGGGTTGAGTCAAACAGAAACTTCATTAAGTTAATCGAAACTAGTACAATTGAGAGTTTGTCAATAAGCTATTACAATTGCTAGTCGATTCTACCCAACCCTACCATCCTTTCCTTTTAGCCTTGTCCCGCGGCCAGATTCACACATCTCGACCAACACTAGTATTAGTCTCGGATCCTGCATCCAAAAATGGAGGCATAAGCAACAGAATTGCTTAGTGAGAGCGGTCATCCCGTCTCACCAGGCCAGAATCAAGAATCAGTCCGCACATCGGATCTCAGTCTAAGTACTGATCGCACAAGTACTTCCAGACCACAGAACTTTCTCGTGCAGCACCCTCACGCCCATCGACAGTCCTCTCGCAATCGGTAAGCCCTGCGTGGAACCTAGTCCCAAGCGTCTTGCCCGATCAGAGAGTGTCGAGTTGGGTGAGTCGAACTCATGGACAGACAGAATGATCGTACCACACACACACGATCATCAGAACCACAGACAGATCATGACAAGCAATGATTAACCAGACAATAGACAATCAATCTTAGCAAGGAAAGACCTTAACTTAGGCCACAGTCACGCACTCACCTTAGATTTCTCAAAAATCCAATGATCTGACACCTCTTGTGCTGAATTTCCCGAACAGCTCGACAAAACTCGACCACTGCTCGAACAGACTCGACCACGGCTCGTACAGACTCGACCACGGCTCGTACAGACTCGACCACGGCTCGTACAGACTCGACCACAGCTCGGCACTTCCTTCCCACTCATAGTTTTTCTCACAAATTCTCTCTATCTCTCAGCTCTCTCGCGCAAAAGAGACAAATGGGAAGGGTGCGGGTTCTATTTATAGAACTCCCGCATAACTGCCCGAGTAACCGTTCCCGCGTCGCCCAATCACTCGACCAGGTAACCGTTCCCGCGCACCTGGGCGAGTAACCGTTCCCGCGTCGCCCAAACACTCGGACCGGGTAACCGTTCCCGCGCACCTGGGCTAGTAACCGTTCCCGCGTCTCGACCATCATCCGGATCGGTAACCGTTCCCGCGCACTCTTGCGAGTAACCGTTCCCGCGCACTCGACCACATCCGGATCGGGTAACCGTTCCCGCGCCTTGCACGAGTAACCGTCCCCGCGCACTGGCCCTCTCGACCAGGTCATTGGTTCCCGACCAATGCTGTCCGAATCCGACCAGGTCCCGAGATACTCGGACAAACCTGTCCGAATCCGACCATGTCCCGAGATACTCGGACCAACCTGTCCGAATCCGACCATGTCTCGAGATACTCGGACCAACCTGTCCGAATCCAACCATGTCTCTAGATACTCGGACCAACCTGTCCGAATCCGACCATGTCCCAAATACTCGGACCAACCTGTCCGAATCTGACCATGTTCCGAAATACTCGGACCAACCTGTCCGAATCTGACCATGTCCCGGATGACTCGGACCAATACTGCTCGAACTCCAACCAGGTCCCGGTAATCTCAGACCACTTGTCCGAATTCCGACCAAGTCCCAAAATATTCGGACATCCTGTCGGAATGCCGACCAAGTCCCGAATTACTCGGACATCCTGTCTGAATACCGACCAAGTCCCAATAAACCCGGCCAGCCATCCTGAGTCTCGCCCAAGCTCCGAGAACTCCGATTGCCCGCGATTTACCGAACTCGGTGACTATGGCCAGCCTAGCTCGACCAAACACACCCGGATTCACCCAATCCGTAAGTCCCAGCCTTTCTATCCGAATGCGGGTGTTACAACTTGCCCCGAAAGTTCGTCAATTTCGCCAAGGACCTCCTGGTGTGTTTTCTTGTGGACAGCCTTCTGGTTCCTTCCCATCAGGCTCTTCCTTTGGGCTCTCGGCTGTAGACAAGCAGACACTCCGACATACTCTTGGCATCATCCAACGTCTGCTCGCCTCTGGTATGTATCTCTTTCGATTTCTCTCTACTTTTGCCTATATCTGTTTTTATCTTAGTGGTAAACTCAAGCAGGGGGAGATGACTATGAGGATGTGAGCAATGCATAAAGTATGAGGGAGCAATGAGCTAGAAGTATGGGGAGCAATATTGTAATGTAATAGATTTAGAATTTGTTTTGGGACTAGATGTGGTCTGGAAAACGTTAGCACTATCTATGTTTGTGAACCATGCTATGTGTTTGTTTGAAGTTATGATGTGTAATGAACAAACCAGATTGTTTAATTTGGATAAAGTTCGAATCACTGCTGGTAGTTTTGCGTGTATGTTGTGTTTCTGGTCTGGTTGTGCTTGTAGGGATCTCAGTCTTGATGATAGTTGTTTGAGGGTCACACTAAGCTAAAAAGGGGGAGATTGAAGATGCACGAAAATGGAAAAAGCATCTTGACGGCAAAAGGAAAGGACAACATCAAGGAAAATAGAAACATCGTCTTGGCGGAAAATGGAAAAACAGCTTCGAGGAAAAATGGAAACAACATCAAAGAATAATGGAATTATTCCTGAAGGAGAAAAAAGAAATCTTCTAAATAATGAACAAGAGTTTCATGTATTTAGAAGGGTATGTCTCTAGGCTTTCAATTCACGTCTTCTTTTGAGCGAAAAGAGAGAGAGATTTGTGTATTGAGAGTTCTCAGAAAAGGATTTTGGGATCTGGTCTGGTTATTCGCGATGTTTCTGCGTTGAAGTGATCGAGACAGATAATTAAAATATATCTTTGGATAGACTAAAAATTGTTTGGTTGTAATCTATAAAGAGTAAAGTTGTGTAAATCCAAAGTTAAGTGTAATTGTAAGGAATTAACTTAACAGAATTCTAGTTAATAAAGATATAGTTTCGTAGAATTGATCTGTTGGAGTTATCACAAAATTTCATTTATATAAGATAATTAGTAAAAGAATATACATGTTTGTAAAAGTTATCACAAACTTTCATTTGTTACTACTTGTTAGCATGAACAATTGAGCATTTTTGTTTACGCGAGAAAAATATTAAATTGTTGTTTATTCCCTAAAGTTACAAAACATACATGTATTTGGTCCCCGAAATCAAGTAAATGACGAAAATGGCCTTTGGTAGAAATTAAAGACTTATGACCGATGACGAAGAGCCTCGTCAAAAGTCAAGCCGTGAGAAATCCTCGTGGGATGAGCCCACGCATTGACCGGCACTGACCGGTGGTGTGCTAACGTAGATTGTAGTGATGGTGGTAGTGGCGGGACCGAGACGTGTTCACAAGAAGGACACATGGTCAAAGTGGTGGGTGGGTTTCTTTGCATGTAGAAGTGAGGAGAGAGCTTAATTGACCTTAACTCCGTTACTTGTTTCTGTAACCGACGGTTCTCTTCCGTTAGATTGTCGCAACATCGCCGTAAGAACTCGCAGTTAACCTCCGTTTGCTTCAGTTTTGTCCTGTTACAATTACCAAAATATCCTTAAATTCGTAACAAAGAGATAATTAAGAGAGATCCTCTGTGCGTGTGTTAATTACCTTGCTCGTCTGTTTTGAAACCAAACTTCTACTTGTCTTGCTCTTAATCCTAATTGCTTAGCCAACGCTTGCTTCTGCTTCTGAAATAATGTAGATAATCACCTTCACTCAACTGCAAGAATATTGATTTGACCATCGAGAAAACTAAAACTTAGTACTTGGGGGTGGGAAAATAAGCAAAAGAAAGTACTTGATTGAGAGTAATATGATCCTTAAAGGTCTCTTCGAGAATAGCAGATTGATTTTTGGAGAGTCTAAGCTTCTTCGTAGAATTATAAACGTCTTCGTCTTCACTAATTATACCCCACGAGCCTTGCGGATATGTGTCTTCTTCTCTCTCGCTCCTTTTACCGTTTGAGCTTGAGACTGTGCTGTTAGGGGAAGATACTCCAGCGGCTTCATCGCTGTATTCAATCGTAGACGGTGGTTTGTTCACGTCTATTCTATGGAGGAATGTTCTTGTTTCTGTACGAGATGAATCTGAGTTTGGAACTACATGCATAAGATGGAATATATATAAAAATGTGAGAATTTTATTTAAAAGTTGTAAGTGGAACTATGTTTATGAATCTCTGAAGAGATTTTTGTTCCTTTCTCGGGAAAATAAAAACAAAGGAACCCAGAAAATTATGACGTACCTGAAGAATTAAAACTGACGTTCCAAGAGGATCTTCGGAGTAAATCAAAAGAAGAAGAAGAAGAAGGAGACATAGAAACAGAGGGATTGGATTTGAGATTCATCTGCTTCTTAGGAAAATTCGACACTAAGCTCAGACTCAGATCGTCTTTCTCCAACAACATCTTCCTATAAAATTTCTCAGAGAAAAAAAAAACAAAACTCTTAGACGATGTTTTGCACTAAAGTTTTCTGCTTTTTTCTTAGAAAGAGAGAGAGAGGGAGATGAATGGGAAGCAAGGAAGAAGAGTTAATTAATAGAGATTGAGGCTATATTTTTTTAGATGATGACTGTGTCAGTGTCACTAGCTGAGGGCAAAATAATTGGTGCTTAAGTCAATTAATTATTGAAAATTTAGGTCACAGAAATCAAATAATTTTATAATCACAAACTTTGCTTCTTTGTCCCCCAAGCAAAAGATGATATCTCAACCCAAACAAATTATCAAATCTGAGATATCTCATAAAATAATAATTTAGTTGCATCACTAATGATCATAGTTTAGGATATTCATATAATTCATATGAATATTAATAAACATGACGAGAACAAGTTTTATTGAATAAACGGTAAAAAATTGTAAGGCATATAGATTACATAAACGAATAATAATTTCTCATAACTACCTTCATAAAAAACTAGTGTTAACGAATGAATATTAACATTGTCAAAATTTATAATTTCCAAAACTTAGTATCTGACTAGTAAAATTATTTGCATATAGATTTATTAAACGAATAATAATCTGTCAAAATCACATTTGTAAAAAAATACGGCTAACGAAAGAATATTAACATTATTTTCTTGTTTTAACCCATCAGATTTACTTTTGTCTTTCAACCACTTAATGACCAAAACAGTATGCTATACCACGAAATTATTTTGATAAGTCTTTTTTTGTCAGTTAGATCCATAATTTGGCACTTCAATAATCCAAAAAGATATAAATACTTATACAAAGGTTTAATAATTTTTATACGAAGATAAATATAGTTGAATTTCACATTTCTAAAATGGATGTGAAAATGTTATTATCACTAATTCATTTAGTATTCTCAAATTTTTGATAGTTTATAATCATATTTTTGCGTATAAAATTTATAATAATAATGGTAATAGATGGAATTTTCAAAAAAACCATTGTTTACTTGAAAAAAACCATTGGATACTGAAAAAACCATTCTTTACCATTGTTTTTAAGATAAATTATATGATTCAAATAACTTATTTAGTTTATTATATATTTTGTGTATAAACAAACTCTTGGAAAATAAACATTTTTTTCTTATTTGAGAGAGATGGACCTTTTTTAACAAGAAACGGAGAAATCGAAGAAAACAAGAAATAAAATCGAATCTAGAACGAAAAGAAGATATAATTATCTAAATCCATTTACTCTAAGAACTTAATATATAACAAAGGCAGAAAACTTATTGCCACACTATCTTCTTATGTATACTAGAGATAATCTCCAATGCTATGCACAAATAACATATTTTACTGATATCATATTGTAATAGGTTTTTTAAAATATAGTTATGATTACATTTTTGATAGGAATAATATTGTATTTAAAAATACCAAATAATATGTTAGAAATGTTTATTATACTGCAAATTATAGATAAAATTTTGTTATCAAAATTATTTTTCTTTTTAAAAAAAATTATACATAATCATTCCAAATGCAAAATTTGCATGTAACATACATAAAGGGCATTGCAAACAAGGTGTTTTAGACCTTCAAGGATCATAGCATCCGAAACTACATCCGAAATATCCGAATCCAAAAATATATGGATAATTGAAAATATTTGAATAGATTTTAATGACTTAATATATTTGACTTGAATTATATATAAACAATATTTATCTTTAGTTGATATTTCAACACCACGTTTCATCGTCTCTTGGGACCGTTTGATGAGAAACCATCTCCTCTCCTTCTAGGCTACGGATCAGCACTCTTGTTCTCTCCTTAAGTATTCTTTTGCTATTCTGTAATGGGTAGCTCGTGTAACAACGTTATATCATTAATATAATCTCAACACTAAAACCAAAAAAAAGAAGAAATTCTTTGTGCACTGCATAATTCACTCTCGTCCATTAGTATGAGATGTCGGCAATGGTCATAGATAGATAACCACTCACCTAGGAGGACTTGGATTCATTGGGTCAACTTTGGTGATTGTTTATGCATCTCCGGAAAATCATGTAATATGGTTTCTTTGTCTCGATAATAGTTTAAACTACATTATTGCCCCCTAAGAGTAGGTAGTGTTATTTTTCTGCGGGTATTATCGAGTTGCTCCTCACCACTCTTCTTGTCGGTTGATTTTTCTTAAAAACAAAGCAAGTTTTCAAGAAAAATCCTTAAGAAACTTCATGTATTCATTTTTTAGATTTTCCACAAAATATAATTATCTAAAATAGTTCAAATTTTTTTTTTGTTTACCAAAAATCCGAATTTTAACCCGATTATATCAAAATTACAGCGGTTAAAATCCGCCAAACGCTTACCCACCGCTTAATCGGTATTCTATAAACCACGTTTTTTGAAACAAGGAAGGACCCATAGAATGACCAATAACCGATGCATGGAAAGCATGTGATGTTCACGTGAGGCTGACCCCATCGTGCGACCACAAACTGGACTGCGTCCTGGAAAAGACCATTTTATCCTTGAGGACCCCACCGCAACAATTGACTTCCTATTTTGAGTTTCTTCTTCATTCTCTAATCATCACTCTTCTCCAATTATTTGAAGTAAATACATAACTGAAACTTCGCATATTTTGTTTGTCGTCTTTTACTTAAAGCAGTCTTCTTTTTTTTCTTTTTTTTCTAATTCGCGTCAAGTTTGTGGTTGACTACAACGAAGTTCATTGATTTCGTGTTGTTTGTAACCTATATGTAAAAAATGTATGTCCGATATGGGTTAGCTTGGCTTTAATAAAATATTTAAAAACAACCAAATTTCTATGCCGAAAAACAATGTAAACTATTTATTATGCAAGCGTAACTGGTTTTTCTTATATATTAAGATTTGATGTGTTGTGTAATTTGTTAGTATACTAGTAGTATTTTGTGACCGAGTTCATACATTATTTTCTCTCTCGTTACGAAAATTTATTTTAAATTTTACTTTTCATTTCAAGTTCAGTATAACATTGAGCTTTTCTACTAATTGTTTTTATTGATGTGAACAATTTTAGAACACTAAAAAAATTAAGAAGAAATGAGTACTATGAAACCGATGAAATAATTAGATTCCATAGAAATTTATGTAACCGTATAAATTAAGTGTGTCATTTAATGTTTTCTGTTTCTTGAAAGGGTTGTTTTGAAAACAGCTGGTCGTTACGATTTACGAACTTACGAGGACATATTATGGATGAAATATCAATGTGATAAGTGTGAATGAGTTTAATCCTATTGTGACGATTATATTAGATATACAACTAGTTTTATTATAGAAAAAAATCACTATCTCAACTCTAATGAAGTAGTTTTTTAATCGTACCTATTAGAAATTATGGGATCAACGCAAAACTAATTACTAATTAGTATACTGACAAATGAATTTTATATATAAGTGTAAAAAATATATCCCAATTTAATAAACATGTCGAACACCATTATCTCGAAAATGTTATAATAAAACGGACCATTTAAAATATATTTGAAACCGTTTTGTAAGAAATCATCTATAAACGTGGAACTTTCATAGAGTATTAGGAATGATGAACTTAAAATTCAAAAATAAATGATAATAAATGAATTAATCCATAAATCTTATGTAGTAGTATACAAATATTCTAAATTTCAATATGTGATTTTCATACATTCTGATAGTAACCAAATACATACTAAATATGATTATATTTACCTTATCTATCTTATACCGAGTTTATGTTAAAGCCATTTTAGAACAAGTACAACTCTGATACAACTCATCAAATAGTTTGAGACATATTTAATAATAATAATATGATTATAATAATGCATGCACAAACCTCGATACGTCAACACCGACAAATTTAGGACAGTCACCGTTAAATCATATGTAATGTTCTTTAAAAAACATTACAGTGAAAAAGGACAGGAAGAAATCGAAAAACTAAAGTGAAGTTTGTTCAACCATTACCAGCTTCACGTTGAGCTCGAAGTTCCACATTCAATTCAGAATCATAAGACACCGAAGCACACGTGTGTGTGTCCTCGTTTGCCTTCATAAGATCTTCAGCTGTAAAAAAATTCCCAAAATTCGATATCTTCTTACAAAATACAAATCGCAAAACACTTGTTATGCATTATTTAAGACGCACAATGTACGATATTTATCAACGTATTTCTAAGAAATGCTGAACTTGGTGTTATTACTGTAATTACACGAAAAATATGCAAAAACACAGTAGAATTCAGGCTACTCCATAATATTTGGATCATCATTATTAGAAAACTTTTTTTTTAAACACAATAAATTAAAGAGTTATGATTTAATGGTGTTGATTTTCGGCATTGGAGTTCATTTAATTTTCATGGAATGAACAAAAGAAAAACACATTTAGTAGTTATTATTATTATTGGTATTACTGTATATTTTGTGACAATTTGTATTCTGGTCGAATTGTTTCTAATTAAAAATTAAATGATATGTTGTTTATGTATATAAAATAAGTAGTGTTTTAAAATATCAAAAGTATATATATATATATTTAAATTCATAATTGGTCATCATGCATTTGACCAAAACATCATATTAAAAACGGAAAATACTAAAGATTATTAGTGTTAACAACTTACTTAAGCATATATACATAAAATAGTATAATTTATAGTCAATTTTAACTACCAATATATTTATATGTGAGATTGCACAATGATTTATATTTATATCCCTGTTTTGTTTTGTATGTTTTGTTTTTCCACATGAGGAAGCTAGTTGATTCTATAATAATGTAAAATTTTAATACTCTCTTTTTCATTGTAAACAATGTTTATGGTTTTGCAGACGTATTAATAAAATAAAACAAACATGAATTCTAAAAAAGGATTATCACTTGAAACGACTAGAGTCGTCCGATGAAATCTGGAGAACCACCACCGTCCATTGATGACAGAGTCCCTCGCACGTGCATTTACTGTTAATAAACAAAGTGGATTCGCGGACTGGTCCCACGTGGCTCCGTCATGTAACTCAAAATTAATATTAAATATCTTTAAAAAGTTTTTTAATAATAAAAAATTAAATCCTAAATTATAAAAAACCCATAGATAATATTTTAATTATATTTATAATTTATTTATGATAAATATATATATTTTTAGAAAATAATTTTATTTTATTTTTGAAATTTTAAGTTTTTAACAAAAACTTTAAAAAAATTATTTGAAGATATTACTCTTAAAATTTTGAATATTTAATATCTAAAAGACTATAATTTTTTTATTCAGACTAATACAATCGATCATGGTCCAATATATTCGATATAGGATTATAATCAATAATCATTATATTATAGAAGATGGTGTGACTTGTGAGAATTCAATAATTAATCGAGATTTGCAATCAAATATGGGAATATGTACATATATAATTATGAAGGAAGATAAATAATTATTAATTTATGTGGCCAAACTGTCTTTTGCTTAAATGGATGAAAGTTGTTCCCCACAAACTTATGTACTGATTGCTAGGCGTGTCAAGCGGGTCAGACCCGCCCCGCGCCTAATTTAAATATAATTACAGATTTTTTTACACAATTTTTTTTATATGTGAAAGCAGCGAATTAATTTTTTCAAATCTGCACTCGTCCCGCGTTAATCAATCGGGTCTGGCAGGTTAGCAGGTGACCCATTTTATTTTTCTAAAAATTTAAAAAATATTTAATAATTTTAATTAAACTAAAATATTTAATAAATTTAATTAAACTAAAATATTTAATATATTTAATTAAAATTTTGAAAAATATTTAATAAATTTAATTAAACTAAAATATTTAATAAACTTGTTTAAATTAAAATATTTAAATAATTTAATTAAAATATTTAAATAATTTAATTAAAATATTAAAATAATTTAATTAAAATATTTAAATAATTTAATTAAAATATTTAATAAATTTAATTTGTTTGGGTTTAAATTAGTTTGGGTCTAAATTAGTTGAGCCTTAATTTGATTAATTAATTTGAACCCAAAATTTGTGGGTATCCGCTAACCCGTAAGTTAAAAAATTACGATCCACACCTGCCCCGTTCTAACTAATACTCGACGAACACTCACCCTGTATATAAAAAGAAATTTTCACTCGACCCCCCATCCACCCTGCAGCGGGTCAAACTGGGCGTGACCCGCGGGTAAAGAATCATTTTGAAAGACCTACTGATTGCTCATCACACTATATAAATATTAAAATATACACATATTTTATTTTTTTCCAACTTCTATGTATGTGTATATACACACATATACACTAACAGTGGTCCATAAGCCATTTTGTGTGCAATCAAGACAAAAACTTTAAAGATATGAGTTTTGTTTTAATTATCTTATGAAAGCAATTTCTCTACAGCATTTTAGTTAGTTCTTTTTTCATATCTTATAGAACCAATCGATAGCTAAATTAAATTAGTATGAGTCCTGGAAACATCACTAGTCTATATAAAATCTGTATTTATGGTTCACATAAAAATTTACGAAAAGAACAGTTTAGTAATGTGTGTTGGGCAATGTCTTCTATGTGGCGTTGGAATCATCAAAATTAAATGTATTGTCATTAAAAATATGGTCCACCTGCATTTATTATAAATTTTTTTCTTTCTAAACATTGATTTAAATAATATTTTATATGTATGATTTTATGTGATAAAATTTCACAAAATTATTGAATTTTAGCTTTTTAAATAAAATAGCATTTATTATATAATTAAAACTAATTCACCTAGTACGAAAACAATATGCAAGATATACATAAGCTGAAAAAAATAAAAATTCAATTAATTTACATTGCAAACTAATTAAAAACACCACTTAAAGAAAACATTTTTTTGGACTAAAACATCATTTAATATAAAATAGAGAGAATTTATATCCAAACTTAATAAATCATATGTGATGGTATATATTACTTTGTTTTAAGTAACACGTCAAAACATACTTTTATCCTTTAATGGCAAGATATCATCCGCGTTGGACTGATCATTGTTCTTAATTGGAACTTTTAATTCAAAGTATTGTAGTTCGTATTATATCTTACAAAGAATGTATCGTGAAACCTACATTATATTTCTTAAGATTTATTTCTAATATTTCATATGTAGTCTTTATATGTGTACATATATATTAAGCTATTTTGTTTACTTTTGTATAAGTTGCACATCGAACTAAATATATGTAATTACTTGAAAATATCACGGGTGGTAGAATGGTCAATGTTCATAAGATTTATAGATTAAATTAAAGTGGTTGATATTATATGTAATAAGTAATGTCTGTGGTGGAATTTTCTTTAAAATTTGTTACGATTTTTCATTGTTTATTATATATATATATATATATATATAAATATATATATATATTACTCTGAAAAAGAAAATTTGATTATTGTTTGATCAAAAGTACAGTGAAAACGTGAACGTGGACGTGAATCTTTCTTTAATAGGCCTAAAGCCGAATATCAAAACTCGGCCTAGAAGTCAAAGGAAGAAAACTAAGACGACGTCGTACGTCCTTATGGACATATTATGACAACTGCATGAGAGTGAAACCTGAGGGTTGTGTGTTCTTCTATTTATTTTCTTTATTAAATAGAAGAAAAAGATCTAATAAATCTTACTATAGATATATACTGCTGACCTGACTCTCTTTGAAATAGATGCGGTTTTGTGCTTCAGGTTCAAACCCTATATGGGATAGAAAATATAGTCTACGTACGGGTAAGAGATTTAGAACTCTCACAGTTTAAATTAAGCAAAACAGACTTAACTGCTTTTGAAGATTTTTGTTCGTTGTTGTTCTCAAATATTTCCAACGATAGTAAAGGCTCTAAGACCCCTTACGTATGTGTTTGTTCAAACAGCTGAGTAGTCTCTAGTGCATTTACATTCCCATCTCCTTCACAAACACCTCGCAAAGCGTAAAAGGATCCATTGAATTACTCGGTTGTTCATGATGTGATCCATTGAATACATTCGACCTTTTCTCGAGCAGCAACTTCGCACCGCAAGGCTCTCAAGAGTTATTTTTTGACTAAGTGAGGGAATCCCAAGCAAAAATCCAGACTAATAGTCCCTCGAAGTGTTCGCTTTGTTTGCTACTCAAAATGGTTAATCATACATTTGACTTGTTTGATACTAAATCTGGTTTATACACTTATTTCATATATAGTAATGTAACTAGATTTATATTCACGCCCGAGAAAAAATATTTGTATATTATATTAATTATTTAATAAATGCAAATTACATATTGACATAATTTTTTTAACGTAAAATTATATTCAATACGTTAAATACAGTTATATTTAAATAATCTATTTATATATAATTTAATTTATTCTGTAATTATATATTTAAATATTTATATATATAATATTAATAATTATATATTATTATATTATTAATACACGAAACAATGAAAAAATAATCTATATTTTTTCCTTTACAAACAATAAAAATAATATGTGAAAATAATAAGAGTCAAACTTACAGTTGAATCAATAAAAACCATTTCAATACTCAATCCAACACTAGTTGAGTATTGCTTCCATAATCTTATAATTCTGATTTTTATTTTTTATAATTCTTGAATGATTTTAAATCAGACATTAATCTGAAAAAAGCCATGAAAAATAAAAATCAGAAAGTTTGGAAATACTATTGGTTTTGAAAGAAAAATGAGAGTAATTATGTACGAAGGTATGATTTATATAGTGCCATATTGATTAGTAAACCTTAAATTTCAAAATTTAACCGTAGGTGATTTAATATTTATCATATCAATAATAAACATATTTAAGATTTATTACTCGGGTCTAATAATTTAACATTTATTATTCGGGTCTAATTACATCTATATTTAGAATCTAATATATTATTTCATACCTAATATATAGGTATTTAAAACTATTGTTACTATATTTTTTTAGACCTAATAAATTTATGATAATTATAAATATTAGATTATGATAATTTTCCAATTCATGAGAAATATTGAAATTATGGCCTCAATGGCAATTATAACTAATCAATATTTTGTCTATAAATGGTTATTACTCGGGTCTAATAATATCTATATTTAGAATCTAATATATTATTTTATACCTAAGATCTAGGTATTTAAAACTACTGTTACTATATTTTTTAGACCTAATAAATTTATGATAATTATATATATTAGATTATGGTAATTTTCCAATTCATGAGAAAGAGTGAGATTATTGAGTATATAATTAAGATAAATTTAATAATCATATAAATAATATATTTAGAATTTATTTAAATTCTATAAAATTTATATACAATCAATGAGATATAATTTTGAATTTATAATTGTTTATATATGATTAAAAGAAAATATATTTTTTGGGATTTAGTAGTAATTTTTGGTTGATATAATAAAATATACTGATTTTGTAACTAAATTAATAGCAGTAGAATACTTATAATTACGGTAGTAACTTAAATATATTTATATTTTATTTGAAATTATTTTTTAATTGACATATAAAAAAATTTTTAAAAAATAAAAATTATTGTTTTGCAAATGTAATAGTATTTGGTTAGTTGAATAAAATATATTGATTTTGTAACCAAATTAATATCAGTGACATGTATTGTAATTATTATAATAACTGAAACCATTTTATATATTTAATCTGAAAATCGTTATGGTGTTAACACATCAGTATAATATTTTTGTTATTAATACATCATGATAAAATTATTTTGTTAAAAAAATTTCAAATAATATATAATATATTAAGGATATTATAGGTAACATACGGTCGCCTTATGGCGAAATTTGTACATTAATAAATTGATTGTTTCTTTACGAAACTAGTCTGTGTAACATTTGTAGTATAAATAATATTTAAAAGGATGAATAATTTTGTCATTGGTTACATTAATTTGCATTTATCTGAAAAATATGTAATTTGATTTGACATTTCCCTCATATGGTGGTACTGGTATATTAGTTAACAGGTGACAAAAAATATTCAAAGTAAATCATATCGACATCGTCCGTTGATGTGACTGTTGCAAACTTATTTAAAGATTATTCGATCTTGATTATACCTATATCATACATTTACCTCTTTGTAACAACTACATATTTTATTAAGCATTTAATAACTGAAATTTGTTAGGTGAATTAATATAATGCAAAATAATGTTTTTGGTTGTAATCTCTTTTATCAACAAACCGATTTAGAAAATCAAAACAATTTTAAATGTCGCATTCATCTTTCATTTTCTAATGGTTAGTAGTTAAAATGTTTAGGATTTAAGACATCCGAAACAAAGAAATTAATGTTTGTTATGCAGTCATCATCAACCTAATTTGACTTTTTATATTAACATACATAGTTACATATGGACATAACTTTGAGATGTATTTATATTCCCTAAATGCGATTTCTTTTGTAAAAAATATTATTAGTGGAATTATAAATAACTAATATTTGAAATAAAAGAATATTCACTACAATGAAAGTGTAAAAATTAGGATTTCATAACAAAATTCACACTAATTTCGAAAACTCTGAATCATTTTCTTTTCGAAATTAGTATCAATTTTGTTATGTGAAATCGATAGAGAAAATCGGACATAGAATTTTTATTTTGCAAATCTATGGAGAAATCTAAAATGAAACTTCGATTTTGCAAATCGATAGAGAAAATCAAAGATGAAACTTTAAATTTGCAAATTGATGGAGAAAATCAAAGTTGAAATTTCGAGTTTACAAATCGATGAAGAAAATTGGGGATGGAGATTCGATTTTACAAATCAACCGAGGCACGAACATGGACCAATCTACATATGTCAATAAGTATGGGATGCACCTCCATATTACAAGAGCTTTTATATCGGCTAAGGAGACCGAGACAAATCACTGCAGAGGGGTTCCCTTAAGCATTGTGTGTTTGTGTCGTGTTGCCTGCCTACGTCATCTATACAAATCTTCTCCTCGATTTCTTTAATAAAAAGCCTCTTTAATTATTAATATTTTAAAGTACTAAAGTTATTATTCTCATATTCGTAAACTTCCAATTGCAAAACATAATTCGTCGATTATTTGTTAGACGGTAAACAAACAAAATACAAACAATTACTGATAACTAAATAATGGAGGAAAACTGAATTTCTATTCAAAATTAATATAAAACAATAGTTTTTGTAAAAAAAGTAATCCTTTATGAAATGGAGAGAGTACTATATTAATTATTCAGTTGAGTACTTTATAATATAAATCTTAAGGTTGAATATTACAAAGACGATGCATATTTCAAATGAATACTTTGTCATTAATTATTTTTGAAGTGAATCTAATTCGCAAATAGTAAATGATTTATTAGTTATATCATTTTTATGTTTATTCAAAAAATGTGAAGTTCAATTCCAATTTCTCTCCTATGAATGTGTTAAATTTTCGTATAAAAATATTGTGTTATTAGATCGTCTCGTTGTGGTTTAATAAAAAAAAATGTAAATCTAACTAAAAACGAGATCAATTTTAAGTAAACAAGTAAAGATAAATCTTTTAGTACTGTTAAAAAATAAACACAGATCTTTTAATGAATGTTAATTGTGAATTAAAAACATATCCTTCATAAGTGATGTTTTAACCATTTTGCATTTCATTATAAATGATGTATTTAAATTTTCATATAAATTTCTTAAAAAGTTATTTCGTTTTGACTATATGTATCCTGTTAAGTATTATATTATTACTTTAATTAATTAGTTTAGGTTGATAATTAAATAATATTTTATTCTGAAAAATCTAAATTGAATAATTTTTAATTTGTATGAATTTTTTTATATATCGATTAAAATTAAATATAAAAACAATACAATATTTTATAATACACAGTATACCCCACTCCTCTAAAACGACAAGAAAATTCAAATATTCAGTAACGTGTAATGTAAACATATATAAACAAGTATGGATGTTTTATATTTAAGTATTTTTTAATTTAGTGCAGATATTTGATAAAATTAAAATTTATTAGGAAACATGTGCATACAACTTCCAATGTTGGATTTTCACACATTCTAATATGTCTCCTCGAGATATGAGCGGGACACACACCAATATATCGAACATAACACGATAATACGGGGTACTTCTAATATAAAAAGCAGTTTTTGTGGGAAATCGCATGTCGGGATAACCTGGCTCTGATACCATATTAAGAAACATAGACATTCAACTCAAAACCAATTGGCAATGCAGTAACTCATATCATTTATATACTTGTATAAAAAATCCCTAACTTTATTTTCACACATTCTAATAAAATTCTTCTCTAATTTTTCATTTTATTAATAAATGATAATACACTAAATATTATATTAATAAGTAACAAAACAGAAAATTAAACTATTTTCTCACTGAAAAACTTTAGATGATTATTAATAGAATTTAATCGAATTACAAATTTTAAGGATATATTTTACTAATATAATAATAATAGTAATCGTGGTCTTCGTCAAACTTGTTAATGCAAGTTAAAAACGTGTGTGAGCTTTAAGGCAGACAGGCATCCAAGTCGGGAAAACGAAAATATAACATCTTCGGGAAAAATCCAAATGACGACGGAAACAAAAAAGAAATTGTCAAAGTAAAATAAAATATATCTAAGAGGCCCCAACATATAATTGAATCTACATTTTCTCCTAATATTTACTGTAGGTGTGAAAAACGTGGATCCACTCTCAACTATATTATCTGTATATTTGATTGAATATATTTTATTATTCAATCAAACTCGTGTCGTAATCATCACAGTAAATGACTTATCGAAAATCATTGTAAAAACGATGTAACGGATTGTGGCGACTTCATCCTTTATGATGGTTATCTTAGCAACGGCAGCTTTGCTCATGCACTACGTTAGAGGCAAGAGCATAGTTTTTAGGGCAGAAGTTGTAATATCAACCTTAAATGTTTTTAGAATCGAATAGGGAATAAAAGAGATTTGAATGATTGATTAATGAGATCGGTTACAACTTTCTATCATGAAAACACATTCGATCTAGTAAATTTTATTCCCTCATTTATGGTGTGAATTTCCCTTTTTATATCTTCAGTTTATCTAATTTTCAATATAGTAATCATTACTTGCTATAAATGTTTATAAATGCTCATTAATGCATTTCTTAGGTAAGTTCACTACTGCCCTCGATAATTGGTGAGATCGTACGTGTCGTTGAAATGGCCGGCGGCTTCTCGATAACGATGTATGCACTTTCTGACACTGGGTGTTCAACTTGATGCAACGAATCTTTGTTGGACCGAGCTCGGATTCTTTGGAGAGCGTAACCCACCTCCAACAAAAAAGATAATAATTGAAAAAGTCAAATGATAGAAAGATATGCGAAGATCATAGAGAACAACTAAACCGATTATCTTGAAGATCGTTCAGTTTGTTGTAATAAATAAGGTGGATGTAACATTTTTCATTCATTCAATCATACACATCTCAATTATAACATTCAATTCATTCAATATCAATCTTATTTTTTACGAAAATAGTTATTTAAATGTGATTTATTACTGCTTAAGGATAATTAAACCTAAAGAGTTTCTTCTTTTAAAACAAATCTTGAATGCATCACCCACATTTTTCATATTCTCTTATAATAGTATGAAAATATGATATTCGTCACATTGAAAGATGAATTGTGTGGCGTCTTTGGACATCATTGGACAATAATATCTTGTTCTCATTTTTCTAATAATTGAAAGGTGAATTTGTCAAACTGTTTATAAATATTTCAACTATTTCTTATGTGGAAAATTCTACGAGAAATAGAATATTTTATTAATAAATAAAAATTGATCGTAACATCATTATTCATCATAGCTGTCTTGGCGAAATTGAAAACCATTGCAAGTTCTATTCTTAGGTTTAGTAGTTTGTATATGAAAAAAAATCTATGTTGTTCATTAAGTTCAAAGAATGTATTCCATATCTTGATTCTGTCTTTTGATGTCCTGAAAGAAACTGAAAAGTAACTGCAAACGAAAGCTAAGTTGTGTTGCTTCTCGTCAGAAAGCTTGCAATATGGAAGTAGTTAGTGATTGCGATGCATGTTTGGAAGTAGAAAAGCTCACCATCATGAAATATCAAAGACTGAAAGTAGGTCGCAGTTACAAGTCCAGTTTCAGTACACTCGACTGATAAAAACGTGCAAGTAGATAATGAATATTATGGTATACATGTAAAGTTATCGCACTGTAAGAGAACAAAAAGGAAACCAAAATCTTCATAAAGTCAAGTCTTTTTTTAGCTACTAATATTTAATTTATATACACATAAGAATAGTTGCTTTGTATTTGGATGTATATAATCGAAGCAAATCAATATCTTATTTGTTAAAACTATTCTTACAAGAAAAAACTACTTCTTCTTCTTCTTCGTCTTCTTCGTCTTCTCTGTTTTAACTTGCCACTAAACTCTCTCGCTCGTTACATTTAATTAATTTAGATGCAAGACTCTTCTGGTATTGGATCGCAACGTAACCACCGGTCGCCGGCGCAGGATCGAACCGGGAAAACTTCAAAGACTAAAAATGAGCAAAAAGGTGCTTCTAAGCATCCGAATTTTCGTGGGGTCAGAATGAGACAATGGGGAAAATGGGTGTCTGAAATCAGAGAACCTAGAAAGAAATCAAGAATCTGGCTCGGCACTTTCTCCACGCCAGAGATGGCAGCACGTGCACACGACGTGGCGGCTTTAGCCATCAAAGGCAGCTCTGCTCACCTTAATTTCCCAGAGCTCGCTTACCGTTTTCCGAGACCGGCAAGTGCTGACCCGAGAGACATTCAAGCTGCCGCCACCGCAGCTGCTGTCGGTTGGAAAGAACTGGAGTCCTCGGCTAGCTCAGTGACGTCATGTCCAATCGCCGATGACGCTTTCTCCGATCTCCCTGATCTCTTGCTAGACGCGAATGATCATAAAATCGTTGGATTCTGGGACTCGTTTCCGTACGAAGAACCTTTAACCTTGGAAAATTATTAGGAGGTCGGCGAATGGATTTTCCGATGAATATCCCGGTAAAGATGGGAAACGTTGTCGTTTTTTGTCTTTCTTTGGAAGTTTCTTTATACGTGCGATTAAGTTTCCAAAGTATGATGTAATAATTAAGAAGGCTCGCTTTCTCTCTCTCTCTCTCTCTCTCTCTTTCTTTCTCTTTCTTGCATAAGACACTTTGATCTCTTTTGCTTTTCTTTATCTGTTGCTCCTCTTTCCTTCCTGCGTTAGAGAAAGATCTCTGTTCCGGCGGAGTTTAAAAACCTAAATCAAGGGAGTGAGAAGCAAATATCTCTATCGACCCTCACTGCTATCGGTAGTGCGTTGTGAAGACTGTTGAAGGAAAATGAAGTCTATGAAAGGAAGTTCTGTCGATTAGCATCATCGTGTAGTTCTCTACTTTCGGTGGCGATTTTCTTCAGTCCGGAGATTTGAAAGAACCAAAAGGCAAATATGATAAGACAAGCCATTATCGCAACTACGCAAGCATGGTAAAGCTTCGGGAGGAAGATAGTTCATTTGTGGTTCTTAGGTAGCCACGTCACTAAGCACATATGATATTACTTTTCCCTTTTAGGTTATTGTAATAGAACTTGTATTTTGTATGTACTGTTTGTTGTCATATGTATTGCATTAGATGTAAAAGACCAAATAGTTTATGCTCGAGGATAAGTATTTGAATTTATTGATTTATTATTTATTCATTTTTTAATTATTTATACATGTGAAAGTTAACTAATAAATATGAATAATATAGAATATTCTTAAATATATTATAGTATATAGAATATTTCCTAAGTATATTTTAATATATATTTAAATATATTTTAATGTATAAAATATTTTCTAAGTATATTCTAATATTCTCCCTTAAATTGGAGCATGTAAATCACTAATCCCCAACTTGACCAAAAGATTTTCAAAATCTGGACGTCCAAAAACTTTAGTCAAAATATCTACAAGTTGTTCGGAGGTATCGACATGCTTTGTGGTGATTATTTTGTCTTGTATAGCATCACGAACTTGATGACAATCAACTTCAATATGCTTAGTTCGTTCATGAAAGACTGGACTGGTGGCAATGTGTAAGGCAGATTGATTGTCACAATACATTTTCATAGGTGTGGAATGGTCGACATCGAATGCTTTTAACATTGACTTGAGCCATTTAAGTTCACAGATAGTATAAGTCATTGCCCTATATTCTGATTCGGTTGATGAACACGAGACTGTGTCTTGTTTCTTTGTTTTCCAAGAGATCGGAGAAGAGCCCAAAAGAATCACATATGCACTAAGAGATCTTCTTGTGCGAGGACATGCGGCCCAATCTGCATCGCAATAAGCACGTATTCGCAAGTCACTATCCGATCGAAGAAGGATACATTAGCGTGGGCAACCTTTCAAGTAGCGGACGACACGTATGGTAGCTATCCAATGGGCTTCGCGAGGAGCTTGCATGAATTGTGAGAGAATATGCACGACATATGTTAGTTCGGAGCGAGTTATGGTGAGATAAATCAGACGATCCACTAAACAGCGATATTATTCTGGATTCTCATGCATCAGCCTTTCATCATTTGCCAATTTGTGATATTGCTCAATCGGCGTGGAGTAAGGCTTGGCCCCAAGTAATCCGGTTTCAGTAATAATATCCAAAGTGTATTTGCGTTGGGTTAAGAAAAATCCACTTTCTTGACATGCGACTTCAATACCCAAAAAATATTTAAGCTTCCCCAAATCTTTCATGTGAAAACATTCACTCAAATAGTGTTTGAACTTCGTCATCCGAGGCAAATCATTGCTTACAACTGCAAAGTCGTCAACGTAAATAAGCACATGAATAATCGAACCTTCTTTGGTCCAAGTGAATAGAAAATAATCTGACTTGTTTTGAATGAACCCATATCACGTCAAAGCAGATGAGAGTGTTGCAAACCAACAACGTGGAGCTTGACGGAGACCATATAGTGATTTCTTAAGGCGACAAACTATATTTTTGTTGGCACAGTGAAAACCTTGCGGAAGTTTCATATAAACTTCTTCTTCTAACTCTCCATGTAAGAAGGCATTATGTACATCCATTTGATGTACTTCCCATTTCAATGCTGCAGCAACTGCAAGCAAATGTCGTACGGTTGTTAATTTTGCAACTGGTGCAAAAGTTTCTCCATAATCCACATCTTTGATCTGCTTATTACCAAGGACCACAAGTCTAGACTTGTACCGTTCGATGGAACCATCATAATTATATTTAATGCGAAAGACCCGTTTGTTGCCAATTGCTTTCTTTCTTGGAGGTAACGTGGTAATATCCCAAGTTTTATTGTCCTCAAGAGCCGTAATTTCCTCTCTCATAGAATCTCGTCAAACCTTAAATTTAACAGCATCACTGTAATGTGTTGGTTCATATCCGGAGGTGATGACGGTAAGAAAGGCTCTGTGTTTTACAGAAAAACGTTCATCAGAGATATAATGAGTCATCGGATAGAGAGAAATACCTGGACTCGTTTTAGTGGAGACTGATGGAGAATTAGCATGACAGAGAATTGGAGGAGACGGTGTTAGAGTTTTCACATTGTAGACAACATAGTCTTTAAGTCGAACTGATGGTTGCTTAACTCGCTGGCCCAGACCGAGTTGTCCTTGCGTTTTCGGAGATTCAACCATGGTAGGTTCGATCTCAATTTCATTAGAAATCACGTCTAATGATGGTGATAAAGGATTAGGATGATATGAATCATTAATATCCGGAGGAATATTAGATGATGGCGAGCTCCCCTCATCTGCCACATCCTCATGACCGGGAAGAATCCATTCAAAATCAGTAAACTCCGCAGTTATTATAAGTGAGTTAATATGGTGAGTATTGGTGGTCATGAATGGGAATTCATCTTCACAAAACACAACATCCCTACGGGTAAAGAACTCTTCTTTTTTTAGGTTAAACAGCTTCCACCCTTTCTTACCAAAAGGATACCCAACAAACACACAACGTCGACTACGAGGGCCAAATTTATCTTTATCACGAGCTCCACGATGAGCATAGCAGAGGCATCCAAATACCTTTAACATGTCGTAGGAGGGAGCATGAATAAATAACTTCTCGTACGGTGTTTTGTTGTTGAGAAGTGGTGTAGGTGTTCGATTTATGAGATGGACAGCCCCCAAGATGTATTCTCTCCAAAACCGTATTGGTAAGTTAGCTTGAAGCTTGATAAATTTTGCAACATTCAATATGCGTCTGTGTTTGCGCTCCACACGTCCATTTTGTTGTGGAGTGCCTACACAAGACGTTTGGTGGAGAATGTCTAGATTGTTAAACACTCGTGCAAGATACATGAATTCGGTTCCATTGTCACTTCGAATTGTCTTAACTTTGTTTCCAAATTACTTTTCAATCATGGTAATAAAATTTTGAAAAAACCGAGATACCTCTGATTTTTCCAAAAGAATATATGTCCAAACTGCTCTAGAAAAATCATCAACAATTGTGAGAAAATATGTTCACCAGAAGATGATTTTGTCCAATAAGGTCCTCAAATATCGCAGTGAATAAGCTGAAAACACTCCGTAATTTTATTATGACTATCATGAAAAATATTCCTTATTTGTTTTGCCTTGAAACAAATGTCACAAGTTTCATTAAAAACACCAATAATTCTTAAAAATGATAAAGAAGAAAACATTTTAGTAGACGGATGCCAAAGTTGGCTATGCCACAAGCTTGCATCAGATTTCTAAACTGTATAAAAAACCCAACTATAAGGATATGCAAATGAACATTAAACTGACAAAATTTTGGTTATCTATTTCAAAATGGAATTACTTTGTATCTTAAACAAAGTTTGCCGTGAAAATAATTAATTATTTTTTTTTTGCTAAATCTCTCTCTAGCAGCCAAAGCCAAAGTAGGTAGAATATAAAGAGAAAAGTGGTAAATTAGTACAGGAGACAAACTTTATGGTACTTTATGTCATTTTCCATTTTGCTTCTCTTTTCGTATTATCTTATTGGCCCTAATAAAGTTGGAAAAATTAAAAGGAACCAATGGCCCATTAATTGATTAAATGTGTTGTGTGTTATTACGTTTAGTTAGTTACTGCTGATTTGATTCTCTCGTGTTCATTTTGTTGCCTTTTTCTTTTCTTTTCTTTTTGTCCTCTCACATATTCAACGACCAATCTAATAATTGAAAGCTTTCATACGAAAGAAAGAAAGTATAATTCAACTCCATATTTTTAAAACACTAGTATAGATGGGTATAACCAATGTTACGCTTGCTCATTTCTTTTTTCTTATTTCCTTGTTTTCTATTAGCAAATTTAATTGACCAAAATTTGTATTATATTTTTCTAAATTTTGTTCTACATTTACACTATGTCTATTAGAGATTGGCATTAGTTTACTTGGTTAGGTTCGATTTGAGTTCTAAGATTTTGGATTTTTTTGTTTTAAAAATAAATTCCATCCGGATTTAAAAATTAGATTCCATAAAATTGCATATTTTAAGTTTTTATTCTAATCTAACACTTTAAAACTAAAATTCTAAAAATAATATAAATAAATTATATATAAACTTAAAATATTATATTTGTATTTATTTTTTCTAATTTATGGTTTATTTTTTTGTTAAAAAGAAGTTTTAATGTGTTTTAATTTTAAATTGGTGCTATTATTAGAAATTTAAACCAATGATCCTAATTTTGAAATAAAATTTTAAAATATACTATTTTAGAAAATTACTGTTTAAATTATATTCAGTTTGATTTATGTTTTTTGGATTTAAGATTTATTTTGATTCAATATGATTTTGAACAAAAAAATAAAATTTTGTTTATTAATATGTTTAAAAAAATATACATAACAGTTGTGTGATAAGATTTTAGTTTTTCAGAATTAGATAAGTATGTATATTCCAAGAAAAAAAAACTAAGCATGCAAAGATTTTTTCTTTTCCACTAATAAGTTTGCATGTTTTGTTTACTAAAGATGAGTGTTAACATAAGAAAAACCCATTGAGTAAGAGATTTTAGTCTTTTTTTCCATGATAACTTATTGTGTAAAATATTGAATGATGGCAGTAGATGAACAAATGGGATTTGTATGGAGATACTGTAATTAGTTTGAATTTCAATTTATAACGCTCAAAGTTAAAGAACAATAAAAATGAGCTGGCTTTTCTCGTATCCTCTTTGGCCGTTTCTAATAATTTTGCGACACATATATTTACTCTTATGTACTTTTGTCCACTGCTTAGGAAAAATGCATTAAATAATTGTTAAATAATTGCAACAGTTTTGAATATGATTGAGCTTTGATGCTGCATTCCCATTTCTTGTTTTGGGATGTCATGTCAATAAATTTCAAGGTTCCATATCAAATTACCATTTTCAATTGTATCTATTTAATTGATTTCATTATTACTAAATTCATGATTAATATATTGCGTCTAGAAACTAATCTCATGTTCATGTCGGCTGTGGACTTTTTCGTTTAAGTAAAAAAAACCTTTATATATATATATATATATATATATATATATATTATTTTTAGAAAAATTATTTTAAATTGATATCATTAGTTTAAATTTTTAATAATAACATAATTTTAATATTAAAATATATTAAAACCTTTTTAATGAAAAAATCAAATCTAAATTTTAAAAAATAAACTCAAATATAATATTTTAAATTTATGTATAATTTATTTAAATTAAATAATTACCATTCGAGAATTATTAAAATTAATATTCTTTGTAACAAAAACGAATTATCATTTTAATTCATCATTCGAAAAATAAAATTAACAGCGTATAAAAAACCATTTAAGAGATTTTAACTATATTAAAAATTATTAAATTATAAACATGCATAAATAAAATTCAAATTAAAGTAACCTTTTTTATTTTTTTCACGTAATTTAATATTTGTATTTGAAATAATGAAAATAGTTTTCATCTCAATACAAATAAAAAAGCAAATTACTAAACCAAACATAAAAACAAGAAATTTTCAAACAACCGAAAGTATAAAATTACAAAACACAACGAACATTTAATAAATAATAGAATAGATAATAAAGTACAAAATAGAAAAAGTTGATAAAACACACATAAAATAATATGGAAAATATACAAAATTTTAAATTCTTCAGAAAAAGTAGATGTAATCAATAAAAAATATGTGAAAACAAATATTGAAAACTAATAAATTGAGAACACAAAATCAGGATTTGGAAAAAGAAAATATAAAAAAAGCAATTGATGGAAAAAATTACTAAAGTTATAAAAAAATGTTAAAATTTGAAAAAATTGATAGTCGAATTAAAAATCTAAATCCAAAATAAAACAAAATGGGACGTAATGCATATGATCTGTTGAATGCATCACTACCAACTGATCATTCACATTAGATTCAATTGTGATCGTTACCTTAATTAACCGTATCCACCCAACTAATAAGATTCAGTTGAACTTTTGTTTGCATAGATTCAGAGTAAATTGTTCCGCACGTTTCAATCTATCAAGCCCTACCTAAACAAACCCTTATTATATTCTGAATACTTTCCATTGTTTTTTTTGGTTATAATTTACCACTTCATTGTAGTTGCCTAGTTGGGGAGTATTATTATATCAAACATATTGTCAGTTTAAACTAAAACATTTTGATAGGTTCCGTTCAGTTAATCATATAAACTGTTCTGTAATTATATATACATAATATATCATATATTTATTGAATCTAATTATATATATATATATATTAAAAAAATACAATTAATTTCGTAAACAAATCTACTAGATTTGTTAAATATATTATATAACACAAAATAATATTGTTAATATATTAATTAAAAAATATTTTAACAAAATCCGTACTTTCACAAAATAATGTTTGATGTCTCGGTCGTACAAATATGGGATCTCAATCAACTATGTTTGCACATCGGCCAAAAGAGAAAGTCCAAAAATGGAAAATCCCTTCACATGATTAGGTAAAGTGTATTTATGAGAGCGTTCATCGAACACATAATGTACATTCTAGTCTCGGATGGATTATCAGAAATGATCATGGTATAGGTCTTTTCGTCAATGCGTCAATGCTGGAAGAGAAAAATTTCAATGCATAGATATACTTATTTAAGCTGAATTATATGTACTCCTCTTGACTTTGCAATCAACTTGGTGTTTGGGTTATTCCAGTGTTGTTTTTGAGAGTGATAGTTTATCAGTCACTAATCTTGTCAACAAAAACGATTCAAATGTGATTGTTTAACATTATATTGACACAACACGGTTTTGATACCAATATTTCAGGGAATAAAGTTTTCTTGTCAACCGCGATCGGGAAATCAAGCAGCTGATATTTTAACATTATCTATTATGACATCCTCTGATGACTGAAATATCTAGCATTGTTGTTCTTCATTTTTATTTTCTTTTCAGTTGTAAACAATGATTTTAATCTATAATAATAATATATTATTATATTGGCAAAAAAAATCTATCTAACATATTTTACTATTTGCACTTTCCAATTAATACTAAAAGATGAATTAGATGATTAAACATTTATACATTTGATTTTATTGTTTAATTGATTAATTTAGAAATAAAGAAATGAAAGAATATCATTAATTAATTTTTTTAAAAAGATGAAAAATATTATTATTTTTTATTGTTGAATAAATTAAAACATAAGTTTCAAATAAAGAAAATATCACACTAAAGAATTAATATAATGGGGGATATGATTTTTTATGAAAACAATTTGTTAATTAATTATAACGCTGCGTTTTATCATCTGATCTACAACAGATAAATTAATAATATTCCAACACTGTTATACATTCCGATTTAAATAAGAATCTTCTGTGGCAAATAAGATTCGAATTCGGGACACAAATGAGTGCAATTATATATAATATAATATATGTTCGGTGCTTACATATATCATATATGTACAGACATAATTATATATGGTGTCAGGAATCGAGATCATGATCAGAAGAAATAGTAGTAGTTTGGATCTGATTGAGAAAATTAAACCAAATGGCGTGAAGTATCATATGAAACACATCGTACCTTCTAGGTTTAGGGCTCCACAAGAAATGTCTCTGAACCATCTTCACGTTCCTCTGCATCTTCAGATATTTCCTCATCGGAATCTCCAACAGAATCTCCTTCAGCCGTGGAATCTCCTTCTCCGGTACAACTACTGAAAACGCCGACCAATCCAGCACTTCGTTGAACGGAAACACGAAGTTATCAGCGATTACTACGGGAACGCATTCGTAGTATATAGCCTCCACGATTCGTGGACTGTTCACTTCGTAACCCATTGGACAAAGACAGTATTTGCTTGATTTCATGTGTTGCACGTAAGTCATGTTCCTAGCTATGTTGTGTGGAAGCGGACCGTAGATTTTCATGTCGTTGTCTTTGTTTCTCCAATGTTTTAGGAGCTGTGGACGGACACGACCGTGGTGTTTTCCGGCGAAGAAAGCAAGAATTGGACGTTGAGAAACTCTGTTTCCGTTTCCGATGTAGCGGAGTGGTCTTCCAGCGTTTCTTATGGAAATTTCAGGCAGAGAAACGTCTTTTCCAGGGACGAAGATTCCGTCTGATAAATCTGCGTTGCAGAGAGCTTTAATGGTGTTTCGCCTTAGCTCTTTGTGCTCGTTCACTGTGTAAGGGCCCTGCAAATGATGATTTTAAAAGTAGAAATAACATAAAAATATAGAGTGAAGTGATTGTTCTTTAACAGAGAAACATAATTCAATACCCAATCGTGGCAAGCAACAAGGAAGTGATCTGATCCGTGGGTACGGTTCCAGAAGGGGTACTTGGTGGAGAGCATTTTAACGTAGTCTCTTAGAAAAATCGATAAGGGTTTGATGTTATGGGAGCCAGGAACAAAGATAGCTTTCTGAAGCTGCTTCACACTGTATGGCATGTAGAACAAGTGAGCTTTCTCAGGGTTCTTTGTGACAAACTGTGTGTTCGACTCCATTAGCTTCATAAACCAACCTTCTGAAGCATATATACCGTTCAAATGCGGTTGATGGAATATAGGTTTGTCTCCGTCGGGATATATGTAGACCTTGAGTATTAGTTCCATAAGCTCATAGCTCCTGAACACAAGGGTGAAAAATAAAATAAAACTTGTGTTAGGTTTGGTTCAAATCCTTGTTAAGTTGTTGAATATACCTTTTGAAAACAGAGAGATTGCGAAACACTGGAGCAAATAAATCTGTGTCATTTATTATGACATCAGAAGCACGATGGATCTCAAGTTTAGCGTAAGCTAAAGCTTCCTTTGGTGGCAATGAAAGAGCAAGTCTCTGCTCAATTCAACAAAAATTTGCAGCTTCTTTATTCAATTTAATCCAACGTCAGGTGATATCATTATTGAGATTAAAAAAACAGCACAAAACCTCTAAATTATGATATCACCTGACCTCCGAGGAAGAAAGAACAAGTCGTGGTGATGGTGGAGGATTTGGTAGAATGAGCTCGTCATTTGTCTTCTTTCTCTTTCTCCTCTTTGGCCTTTTCGTCGGAAGAGCGTTTCCAGTTTTTTCATCTACTGATTTTCCTCTACTGAACCCAGAAGAATTCATTTGCACTAACGGCGTTGTTGCTTTAAGATCACGAAAATGTTCAACCTTTGCTTCGCTAACAATATGGATATTCAAATGAATTGAACCGTTCAAGTAAGTAGGTGTTTCTTCATCAAAGAAGATTGGAAAAGTCGGTGTTTGAAGCAGAACAACAATGGTGGTCACTATAGAACCCAGAAGAAACGCGTTTCTCCATCTGATCGTTTGCCTCCTGAAACCTCTAATTAATTCCCTTATGGATACCCGCAAAAGGCTTTTCATTCCCCCCCAATTGCAAATTTCATCCAGATCGAAATCAAAATTCTTCTATATGCAATAAACACTCCATCACATATTCCTTACGATTTAACTTCTTAGTCTCTGATTCTCAATTCCGCAAGCCCTAAATTTTGAAATAACGAATCATCCATTTGAGAATAAAGTAACTGGAAGAAAAACCCTAATTTGCGAAACGGACATGTAATCAAGTAGTACCTTGATCTTTGAGATTCTGGGGGATTTCGCTGACGGAGAAGAATCAATCGAAGATCTCTCAATCCAGGGGGAGGGAGAGAGAGTGTCTGTGTGTGTGTGCCGAGGGAAACGCCAGGCCAAGGTTAAGTAGTTGGTAACGGTAACGATAATGGTAATGTATTTATGATTTGCCCCTCCGTATTAATCGCTTGAATTGGCTATAATTAAACTATAACTATTTCTAATTATAGATATAATCAAACTCGACTCTAATCGCGTTTCTGGAGTGAGCTGACGTCTGCATTATGTGAGGACTATTCCTGCACCTTGGAGTTTTTGACTTTCTCGAATATCCGTTTTCCGATCCCATATGCACGAGTAATATGTAGAGTAGACATTTTATTTCCGTAACTACACTAATTTATACGAATAGACTTATTTTTATCTGTATTTTTTAAATTTTTTATAAATTACATAAACTATTTTTTTCTTCCGTAAACTATATAAAATTCATAAATTATTCCAATTACATAAATTGTATTAATGTTTACACGTTAAATTGTTATTAAATTTTATTTTACTTCGAAAATCTGGTTTCAAAATAAACCTAACTTAAAACTAGATTTTCGAATTAGAACCAGATTTATTAGCTATTTAATGTGTAAACATTAATAAAATTTCAGAAATTAGAATAATTTATTAAGTTTGTGTAATTTATGGAAAAAAATACAGTTTATGTAATTAAAAGAATACCCAAAAGTACGGATGGAAATAAATTTACTCGTATAAGTTTGTTTAGTTGACGTAAATAAACTTTTTTGCTTTTATATTGCGTCCAAAACTCACGATCAACTTTCTTTTAAGGAAGTATTATGGTGAAATATTGTTTTCTGCTCATGCAACCCTTTTCGAATATAAAGGTTTATATCCACGGGAATAATAATTATTAAATAATATAATATAATTTTAGTTATAAATTAAATTTTTTAATAATTATTTGTAAAATATTATTATTTGAAATTTAAAATCTGATTATACTTAACAAAAAATGTTGATTATTATTTTTAATGTAATGATAATTTTTTTCTATTTGTACGATTGATGATTTCGATGTAAAATACATTTTCATTCGTAAAATATTAGAAACGATAATTTTTCTCTTACTTAAATAATAAAATATTTATGTTTTAAAATATCAAATTTATAACATATGCTAATTAAATAAATATATTTTTATATGAATGATTAATGATTCTATTTTACTTTTTAAATGATCAAATAAAAATTATAGAAAAATAAAATGACTAAATATAAATAATATGATATAATTGAATTATAAATATTATTTCTTTGATGCTTCGTATGTGTAATTTAAGAAATTAAATAGATAATTTTTCGAAATAAATAAATTTTTTTAGTTAGTTAATCAAATATATTAATTTTTTAACCAAATTAAAAAGGGGTATATATTATAATTATTTTAATAAATTAAATCTATTTCTATATTTATTTGAAATTCATTTCGTTGATAACACATCATCGTGACACTCTAATAAATAACACATTGAGATAAAATTGTTTAAAAAAATATTTTTCAATTAATATATCACCTATTTTTCAAATGTCTTTAAGTGTATCTTACCCTTTCCTGATAAGAATAAAAGTGCTATGAACAATCATCATTAGGGCTGGATTTTCGGTGAAAACCGAAAAAACCGAACCGGCCGAACCGAAATTTTTCGGTTTCGGTTTTAATTTAATTATAACCACTAAACCGATCGGCTAAATAATTAATTTTATTCGGTTTATATTTCGGTTCGGTTCGGGAACACTAAACCGATCGGTTTTTTTAAACCGAAAATCGGCTGCCCTATATAAAGTGCAACCCTAACTTTTGTGAAAAAATCATCTTTCTTCCTCCTTTTCCTTCAGCGGCCGATCTGAAAAAAAATTTCAGAAAAACTTCATCCTCCTTTTCCTCTTCTTCTTCTTCTTATTCTTTTCCTTCTTCTCTTTCTCCTCCTTCAGAAAAACGTCCGTTGTTTTCTTTTCTGCTTCCACTGTTTCTAGTTGTCGCCAAGTGTTTTCTTCTCCTTATTCTAGATGCATGACTATTGGGTGTGTTGTAGTTTGGGCGAAATGACATTCGGGAAGAAGAAACTAGTTGTCGCCAAATCATCATCAAACTCGAATAGGAACGTAGTGTGTGATGGTGATGTAGGATTAGAATTAGAGTTTTTCAAGTTCAAGAGAGGACGAGGGAGGAAGATGGTTTTGATTCCGGCTGCGGCGGCGGCATTCGTGATTCTGGAAAAACCTACAAAGAAACATTGGAAAAAAAATTGAAATAACCCGAAAAAACCGAAAAAACCCGAAAAAACCCGAAAAAACCAAAATAACCCGAAAAAACCCGAAAAAATCCGAAAAAACTCGAAAAAACCCGAAAAAACCCGAAAAAACCCAAATTTAAATTTATTAAACCGAAAATCAAATTAAATTTTGGTTTAATTCGGAACAGTTTTATTTACTAAAAACCAAACCGATTAAACCGATAAAAAAACCGAACCGAACCGATTCTTAAATTTTTTTTTTCGGACGTTTTTTTCTCAAACCGAAAAATCCGAAAACCGGATAAACCGACCCGAATAAACCGAATAAACCGAAAACCCAGGCCTAATCATCATTAATATATTAATTGAAAAGTATTTTAACAAGGAAATTTTATTTTTACGTGTAATTTACAAATATAACTATGCTGACGTGTCACATAATCAGAACATTTTAAAGCAAACATTACATAACACTTAATTTACTAGCGTATTTATAAAATTTATATTACAAAAATATTTAACAATATAATATATATATATATAATGTCTAATATTTTGACATAAAATATATTTTGACATAAAATACATGTGGACATACAATATACTTTGACATAATATACAAACTCAGTATAAAATCAAATATTAAAAAAATTTAAAAACTAGTTAAAAAAATTTGATTTAATTGAATATTTATCACATTTATAATTGTTTATCTATTTAATTTAATAATATTATATATCCAAAATAAAGATAATTTAAATTTATTTGTATATTCCTATTTACTTTGTAGAATCAATATTAAATTTTTTTAAAAAAATACAACTTTGATATTCACATTTGAATTTATTGTATAGTTGGAGTTGTATTTTTTGTATAAAGATACCAATAGGTCTTAGATAATAAAAAGGAGATAATTTTAAGGATTTGAAAGAAAAAACAACAAAATCACTAGTGGGCTGCTTCGACACACAATGACACAAGTCACAACCAACGAAGCAACCGATAGATATATTACTAAAACGCTCGACTAATTAGTGGGCGAAACGAAGCCCATCTATAAACCTATGATAAAGCCCGAATCAACAAAACGGGCTTCATTATTTGTTTCATCGCATTTTATATAAAACCTCCATTTCAGAAAAAACCCTAACCCTTAACTTTAAAAGCAGCGACAAACCCTACACTGAGCCGGTGGTGTGCGGCTCTCCGAAACTTGGAAAATGGGTAATTTTTCTTCTCATCCTTCGTCTAGATCCACTCTTTGTTTCGTATATCGATTTTTGTTTTTTAGAAGTAGATCTGTGTTACGGATTTGTTATTTCGAACTGTTTCTCACTAGCGTTATGCTGATTTGGTGCAATTTTTTGTTAAACCTTAGGTGCCTACAAGTATGTTTCGGAGCTATGGAGGAAGAAGCAGTCCGATGTCATGAGATTCCTGCAGAGGGTTAGGTGCTGGGAGTACAGACAGCAACCTTCGATTGTCCGTCTAGTCAGGCCTACTCGTCCCGATAAGGCTCGTCGTTTGGGTTACAAGGCCAAGCAGGTGACTGATTTTGCCCTAATTTTTCGTCTTTTTGAGCTGCTTTTTGCTTTCGATCAACTTTAATCTTAGTTTTCACTGAAATTTTTTCTTATCTGATACAGTTGGGGATAATGTGGTGTACACAGTGAGAATTTGGTTGATATAGCTGTTCGATCTGCATATGACCTATTCTAAGTTGCTTGATTTTGATGCTTTTTGCATTGTTAATAGTGATATTGCAGCATTGCTGGTTATGTAGTTTCTTGAAATACACATTTCTTCTGGAGAGATTTTTTGTGTGTTAATGATTGAATCCCTCCCATAACCAGCTACATGAAAATAACCAGTCATATGCTTTTAGACACATGCTGGATTTACAGTAATCTGTAAATCTAGCTTTAGTTCGGACTGGTACATAAAACATTCTCCTTGAGGTAGCCTCAAATTATGGTACTAAACTAATTGGGCTAATAATGTATGTCAGGGCTTTGTTGTGTACCGTGTCCGTGTGAGACGTGGTGGACGCAAGAGGCCAGTTCCAAAGGGTATTGTCTATGGTAAACCCACAAACCAGGGAGTAACCCAACTCAAGTTCCAGCGTAGCAAACGTTCGGTTGCTGAGGAACGTGCAGGCAGGAAGTTGGGTGGTCTCAGAGTTGTCAACTCCTACTGGCTCAACGAGGTATTACTAACTCTCTCTTTCTCTATCTCACATTACCATGCCCTCTTTGGATAGATATTAACTTACCAAGTCATCAATAGGATTCAACTTACAAGTACTACGAGATAATCTTAGTTGACCCGGCACACAGTGCTGTCCGTAATGACCCAAGAATCAACTGGATCTGCAACCCGGTTCACAAACACCGTGAGCTCAGAGGGCTTACCTCTGAAGGAAAGAAGAACAGAGGTCTGCGAGGAAAAGGTCACAACAACCACAAGAACCGTCCGTCTCGCAGGGCAACATGGAAGAAGAACAACTCTCTTTCCCTTCGTCGTTACCGTTGATTGCCTTTTGCTTTTATTATTACTGCGATCATCTTTTAGCTTCCATGTTGTCGTACTTTTGTCTCTCGCAGTATGACTTTTTGTTTTTGCAAATTTTGGTTACAATACAACTTCGTTCTAATTATTCCGTCAATGATCACACATAAAAGCAATATATTTCTCATCATAGATTAGTAAATATTTCATTAAACCATTTTATTTCTTAGGTTTCTTGACATTATTAATTTATATAGATTTTATTATGTAAATATTCTTCTACAAAAAATTATATGTTCAAAATTACTATAGTAGCCAAAATTTCCAGGTTACCTAATCCAACAAGTTTAAGTATATTTGGAAAGAGACGGAGTAAGGCTGAGTACGATGCGCTTCACTATCCTCTCAAACGTCACAAAAGAAAAAGCTTCGCTATAATGTATATGATGAATCTATGACACAAATGACCAATGGTAAGAGTGCATATTCAGTTGAGCCTGTAGACAAAACACTTGTTAATCATCAGGGAATCCAAGGAACCTGTTGATAATGCGAACAACAGGTGTACCATCCCCTGGAGTATATCGAATCAGAGTCTCCAACTCCATTTTCATCAATGCATGATGAAGCTTGCGAGGACGAGCGCAGTACAAGTGCTTCCTCTCTTCAAGTTCTTCAGCTAATTCGATTTGATGATTGTCCATCAGATCTTCATTCACTACCACAATCAATGGTTTGCTTTGCTTTAGTGTCTCAAATATGCTTCCAGATCCTGCATTATTAGAGTTGATGGATGATGAAATTCTTGCTTTTTGAAAGGGGTTTCTGGTTTTGTTTTTTAATTTCTTATCCTATAGTCGTCAGTCCATGAGAGAAGTTACAAAAGAGAAAACTCACCAGCGTGACTAATAACAAGGGATGCAGATCGAATATAATCTGTGATACTTGAAGAAAATGTGAAGTAATCCACGACTAATGATCCATCCGCTCCATCACACTGAATTAACACATGAGAATCTTCGTAATCTGATATAACACAAAAACAAGATTTCTCTGCAATGTTTTCTACGAGTTCAAGAATGTTTAGCTATGCATCAAAAGCCCAATTCTCATAATCAAATCAAAAGCGAACAAGTAATGATATGAGTGGAGATTTTTTATAACAAGGGAGAGAGAGAGAGAGAGAGAGAGAGACCTTTGTGGGAAAATAGATTCCGCGACCCATCTGAATGAGAAGATGAGTGTATCCTCTTTTATGCAACTCGTCTTTAACATTTTGACTCACCACTGCTTTCACAAGAGCATCGAAACTCGTTGTTCCTACAGTCACAAACACTATTTTCTTTGAATTCTCTCTATCTTCTTGCATTTACACCAATCGAAATTTCCTCTGAAGCACGACACCAACAATTTCCAAATCAACCAAATGATGTTAGTTCCTATGAGGCGAGGCATTACGATAAACAATTTAGAGATCAGAACATACCTGTGGAAAATGAAAACACCGATTGGTCTATGAGATCGATGAATCTTCGAAATTTTCTTATTAAATTAAGTGTACAGAAAAATGACTAATGGGCTATAAAATTGCTAAAAAGGCCCAATCGGAATAACGAGCGAACTCAAGATGAGTAAACGATGCCGTTTGCCCGAGAGGCTTTTGGTGCTTTATGCTTATATTTTCTTAAATTTAAATGATATTTTGTTCTTAAGAAATTGGATCCAAAAAGTAAAGAAAATTTGAATGTATTAGCAGCCTAGGTAAATAGGTTTAAAAGAAAGAAAGAATAAAGATTCCAATCTAAGGAATGCACCAAAGCTCTGAATTATTACAAGAAGATTGTTGTTTACGAAATCTGTAACAAGCAAATGATACCTTTCCACCAAAGAGAAGAGATTCTGTGTACATAATAGGACATTGAATAACTTAATCAAGATTAACGAAAAAGTAACTCACTTTTTTTTTTGGGTTTATGAATCTCATATAGAAGTATCTCTTACAAGTTACAACCCATGTTAAAACAAAAATTTCCCCTAAAAGTTTACACTTTTCCATATCATCCTTCTCAATTCAATTGAGTTCAACCACAGCCTCTAGCTTTCTATATCAAAACTTTGTTCCTGAAAAGTATAGCCTGTTAGTAGCCATCGGTGAGGATGATAAACTACAAAGTTAGCAAAGCCTAAATAAGCTTTAACGAAGAGGAGCAACTATAGTTTTCGATCATCTATCAACCATGGATTCCTCCCCTCAACTCGATCCAACACACCAAGTACACTCAACCTTTTCAGTCTTTACAAAGCATAGAAAATGCTAACATTTTTCTAACAAAGTATTTACAGATCTGCAACCTCAATTGCCTCTAATCCAACTTCATGACTGAATCACATTCCCAAATAGAAAAGAACAATACTAACTCATTTCACTGACTTATTCCCAAATAGTTTTTCGCAACCAAAAAAAAAAGACGAGCTACAGAGCTATGAGAGAGTGAAAGAAAAGCACACCTATGGTTTAGAGTACGAAGACGAAAAGGGGACGCGTTTGTTACGGAACATCATGTAACCAACGGGTAATACGACGCCGATCATCATTACCGCCGCTCCAATCAAGTACCGTAAGAGACTCGGAGGCTCCACTTCTATCACCGTCTTAAACTGCAAAAGGAACAAAACCACGGCAGGAAAACAAAAAAGGAGGAAATTAGATCTTTGAGAGCCAGAATTACACATTGAGTGAGGAATTTTACCGGCATTATATCGTTGGAGGAAATAGATTTTGTCTTTCGACTGTGACGAGCCAAATTTCGATGGAGAAGAGAAGAGAAGAGATCTAGGCTTCTCTCCGGTGAGGTTAGTCAGATGTCTTTTTCTTCTCCTTCGTTTTACTTATAATGGGCCTTTACCTTACGGCCCAACTTATAATACCAATTGTAAAACATTGTATTGTATCTTTTAAAAAAAAAATATTAATATTTAGGTTTCTATCTACTAGAAATAATAAATAATTCAGAACTAGCGGTTTTCTCGAAACCGTTTTTTCTCTCAAGACTCCTCCTTCTCAGCGATTGTTAACTTCTTTTCCGGCTTGTCTCCGTCGACGGTTACTCTGTTTTTCCGTCGACGTAGTGTTTTTCTCTTCGCCGGGAAGAGTTCCTGTCGTCATTCTTGACGGTTTTTTTCTTAATCTCTCCTTTTTTTCGTCCTTCTACCCTATAAATACTTCTTCTTCTTCACACATTCTTCCCAAAATTCCTACATCCTATCACAGTAATCATGTCAGATTATCTTACCAAACAAATGCAAAACATCACATTAGGAATAGATGAAGCCACTGTTGAATTACCGGCAGATTTATGTATCGAAGCCACCCATGAAACCCGATACTCATTAATCGGAACTCCAACCAATTGTCGTAAGCAGAATCTCCGCGCGCTCATGACGACGCTTCCCCGGTTATGGAGTGTTGGAGAGACAATTGTCTCACGAATCATTGACGGAAATAGAGTCCAATTTCTATTTCAGTCTGAAGAAGGTTTACTTTCGGTGCTCCGGCGAAGCCCATGGTCATTCAATGAGTGGATGGTTGTGCTACAGAAATGGACGCCGGATTTTTCAAAATCGGATTTCAATCAAATCCCATTTTGGGTGCAGATCCATGGAATCCCAGTTCAATTCCTTACTTACCGAATGGTGATCCATATCGGAGGTATTCTCGGCGAGGTGCTTGAATCGGATTTCAATGCCGAGGGGGCTCATCGTGTTGCTTTCGTCCGGGTGAGGATCCTGCTGTGCCTACGAAATCCTCTGATTTTTCAGAGAAAATTTCGATTTGGTGACGTCGAAGTTCCCCTCCGATTCCGCTATGAACGTCTCCGAAATTTCTGCACAAAATGTGGTCTTCTTGACCATGATTCATCGGAATGTGTCCCCCGCCTCAGTTCTCCTCCACCGGCAAATCCGAATACCTTCCCCGACAATAATGATGATGATGACTCAGACGGCGGTGAAAAGTTGCCTCCGGGTTTTGCCGAACCGATGGAAAAACGATGCCTGCCGCCGGAAAACACACAAACGGATGATGTAGGTCATGAGGCGAAACGCAGGAAGTCAAATCCTCTGGATTCCGGTCAACCATCGCATATTTCCGATTTATCGGACACAGGTCAGTCGGAACTTAGTTTTTTAGGACTGCCTACCTTCGGTTTAGGTTATCGGTTTATAGATGTTGGGTTGAGATTGATTTTAACCAAGTCATTGGTAAACCGCTTAACCAAAACATACATTAATCATATTATTCGGTTAAATCCTATTGTTTCTAGTTTGGTTTGGTTAAGTGGTTTTCCGGTCTGGTTAGAGTTAAATCTCAGATTAAAAAAAATAATATTAGTATTAAAGCATTCTGAACTTCATGTTGGTGCAAATATGAGTTATTTAGGTGATGGTGGGGTGGGCCATAATCCACCGGGTTTGGGATGAATATTGCATTTTGGAACTGCCGGGGTTTGGGAGGGTCTCTGGTAGTTCGACGCCTGAAGGGAATTATGAAGAAATATTCCCCGGACGTACTCTTCCTCGTGGAAACCAAGAACAAGAATAACGTGGTTCATGATATTGCTGCTGATTTGAAATATTCACAAGTATTTTGCGTACCACCAAATGGAACTGGTGGGGGTTTAGCCTTATTGTGTAAACCAAACGTTGATATTACGGTTGTAAGCTCTGACGCAAGACTGATAGATTGTAAAATCAATAATAAGGATTATGATTTTTATTTATCTTGCGTCTATGGACACCCGATTCGAAAATACCGTTCTAATCTTTGGGAAAGATTACAACGTCTAGCTATTGTTCGAAACGGGCCTTGGATTATGTGTGGAGATTTTAACGAAATATTATATGCACACGAGAAAATCGGGGGAAAAAAAGAGAACCTTGGAGTCTAGTTGACTTTCAACAAATGGTCTCGATTTGCAAAATGTCGGATCTGGCCTATAGTGGAAATCACATGACTTGGGTCGGAAAAAGAAAAGAAGAGATAGTTCAATGTTGGTTAGATCGCGCACTGGCAAATGATGAATGGAAAGCCATTTACCCAGCTTCAAAAGTGGATTATTTAGAAATGATTGAATCTGATCACAGACCTGGTATCATAAGCATCCGACGACATTCAGAAATCGGAACAAAGATGTTCCGATATGACCCACGATGGTCGGATCAGGAAGAATTCAAAGATATTGTGAATACTGGTTGGAGTAATCATGGTCATTCCTCTACCTCAGAGTTCTTATCTAGAATAGCTAGTTGCCGGAAAATGATATCCCGATGGAAAAGGAATAAGTATGCAAATTCTAATTTGCGAATCAAGGCTATTACATCTACTATTGATTCTGCAAAGACGAATCCACAATATACTGCGGAATATATTTCCTCTCTGAAATTGGATCTGCAAAAAGCTTATGAGGATGAGGAAAAATATTGGAAATTAAAAAGCAGAAATCAGTGGTTAAAAGAAGGGGATCGGAATACGAAATTTTTTCATGCGGTAACCAAGAATCGCCGTTCACGAAATAATATTTCGACCATTAAGAACGATAATGGTGTTGATGTTTCTGGGAATGATGCAATTGCTGATCTTGCTCAACATTACTTTCAAACACTTTTCAGTCCAACTGATCAAGGAAATATGGAACCAGTGTTAGCTCATGTGCACCGAGTAGTATCAGATTCTACAAACGATGAATTGGTTAAACCAGTCTCGCAGAAAGAAGTTGTTGACGCTTTAGCAACCATTGGAGCAAATAAGGCTCCTGGACCAGATGGATTTTCAGCTGCTTTTTTTCAGAAACATTGGGATATCGTGAGATCAACAGTTTTTGCAGAGATAGAACGTTTTTTCCGTACTGGACAAATGCTAACGGAAATAAACCATACAAATATCTGCCTTATTCCAAAGATGAAGACTCCCATATCTATGAAAGATTTTCGTCCAATATCACTTTGCAATGTGATATATAAAATTATTTCAAAAATCCTGGTACTCCGGTTGAAAAAGGTTCTCGATACTATGGTTTCACAAAATCAAGCAGCTTTCATCCCAGGAAGATTTATCACAGATAATGTTCTAATTGCCCATGAAGCGCTACACTCCTTACGTACTCAAAAGTCAAACTCTAAGTCTTTTATGGCAGTCAAAACAGATATTAGCAAGGCATATGACCGTATTGAGTGGACGTTTCTTGAATCTGTGCTCTCAAGGAAAGGTTTCTCCCCAATTTGGATAAATTGGATTATGCAGTGTGTCTCAACAGTTTCCTTCTCAGTTTTGATTAATGGTAGCCCTTACGGGTCATTTCAACCAGGGCGAGGATTAAGACAAGGAGATCCATTATCTCCCCATCTCTTCATATTATGTGCGGATGTATTGAGTTCAATGGTTAACAATGCCGAATCTACAAATCAAATTCAGACATTGCGGATTGGCAGACATGGACCGCGTATATCACACCTCCTATTTGCGGATGATTCCCTTTTCTTCATTCGTGCGGACAGGAAAAATATTCAGAGTCTACAGAACATTTTTCAAGAATATGGAAGGGCTTCTGGACAAATCATTAATATGGAGAAATCGTCAATTATATTTGGGAATAAAGTTTATGAGCATACACGCAGAAACATTCAACATATGCTAGGAATCTATAATATTGGCGGAGACGGGAAATATCTTGGACTTCCGGAACAGTTTAAGCGAAATAGAAGTCAGATGTTTAGATCTATTCTTCAAAACATTCGATCAAAAATCTCTGGTTGGCAGACAAAATTTTTATCACCAGCGGGAAAGGAAACCTTAATCAAAGCAGTTGGTTTTGCGATGCCAGTATACTCTATGAATGTTTTTAAGCTACCGAAAGGAATATGTAAACAGATGGATAAAGAATTATCTATGTTTTGGTGGGGACTGACCAATGATAAACGGAAAATATCATGGGTATCTTGGAAGAAAATGGCTATACCTAAACAGTTAGGTGGACTTGGATTCCGGAATTTTGAGAGTTTCAATCAGGCTCTTTTAGCCAATCAGTGCTCGAAATTGATGAATCGACCGGATTGTCTGCTATCAAGAATTCTAAAAAACAGGTACTATAGAAATGGTGATTTATTATCTGCAACACCAGGTTCTCGTCCATCTTTTGGTTGGCAGTCAATTCTGCATGGACGATCTTTACTGAAATCAGGATTACAACGGATAATTGGCAATGGTTCAAATACTCTTATTGGGGATACAAATTGGTTACCTATTTCACCAGCTCGGGCACCAAAGTTATTACCGTATACGAATCCTACACTACACGTTGACATTCTTATTAATAAGGAAACAGGTCAATGGAATGAATCTACTATTTCTGACTTGATTGAACAAGAAGATCATCATCTCATATACAAGATTTATCTTCCACCGGGTATTTCTACTGACTCTTGGATTTGGAAACATACGAACAACGGAATCTATTCTGTTAAGTCTGGTTATCGAAATGCAATATCCCTGGAGGCTTCTAATGTGATTGTGAGATCACCACCTTTGGGTAGTTATCCAGATCTGGCAAAACATATTTGGAATTTGGATTTACCACCTAAGTTACACCATTTTTTGTGGCGATTACTCTCTGGCGCTTTATCCTTAAAAGCAAATTTACACCATCGGAAAATAATTGAGGAAAATCAATGTACCCGATGTTGTGATTCAATAGAGACGGAGCTCCATGCATTTTTCCTCTGTAATTTTTCTCAGATGATATGGAGGAAGTTGGGAATATTGACCACGACTATTTGTGATCCACATACCAATCTACAAGACAACATCCGATTTCTACTTGCAAGCTATCATCGCTTCGACCTTTCTTCTACACACAAATTTATTCCTTTTTTCCTACTTTGGCGCATATGGAAATCAAGAAATAATCTTATATTCAATAATAAGATTATATCTTTGGATATGATACTTCAAGGGAGTATTGATGATTCACTGGAATGGATGACACATCTTAGTAGGAAGGATAAGACGACGAATCATTCGCACACGTTGTCTACAAAATGGAAAGCACCACCAGAAGATTGGGTTAAATGCAACTATGATGCGGCTCATCGTATTGGGAACAATTCATCAGGTATGGGATGGATCATCCGCAATAACAAAGGAATTTTATTACAAGCTGGTAGAGGGAAATTTCAAGGCCGGCATTCAGTAATTGAAGCAGAATTTACTGCACTCATATGGGCCATTCAATCTTCATGGTCTCTGGGTTATCGCAAAATAATTTTTGAAGGAGACAACCTTATGTTAAATAATCTTATCAATCACAAGGAACGCCATCTTCAACTGCAACATTATCTCCAAACAATTACCAGTTGGACTTCTCAATTCGAAGACATACTCTTTATTCATCAACCACGATCATGTAATAAAGTGGCAGATATTTTAGCTTCCACATCTATCAGTTCATCTGACTTTTAGAATATTTATCATGTTTGTCCGCTTTTTTTATAACAATATGTAAACTTTGATTGTGATTTTCAATAAAAAGTATCTTGAAGGAAAAAAAAAAAATCTACTAGAAATAATATTTAATTAGTTGACTCGTTCATGATATTATATTTTAAATATTTATTTAATTTATATATAAAAAAAAACAAATAGAGCGCAGGAGGATCACTGAGTTATGATTATGTTCTGAAGTAGATATTTGTATTATCCAAGTTGTGGACTAAAATGCATGTCTTCACTTTTGTCTTAACATTTGTGTAGATTAGGTTGGAGTAAGAGTACAAACATAGATTTTGAGGCTACGATGGGAGGAGACGGTAGCGCTGAGTCCGTAATTCACTTTGTGTTTGTTCATGGAGCCAGCCACGGAAGTTGGTGTTGGTATAAACTCATCACTCTTCTCGTCTCCGCCGGATTCAAAGCCACCTCCGTTGACCTCACCGGCGCTGGAATCAACCTCACCGACTCTAACTCCGTCTTCGATTTCGACCATTACAATCGTCCTCTTTTTTCTCTCTTGTCCGAACTCCCTCCTCACCACAAAATTGTACTTGTCGGTCATAGCATCGGCGGAGGAAGTGTCACCGAAGCTCTCTGCAAGTTCACACACAAAATCTCAATGGCCGTTTATCTCGCGGCTGACATGATTCAACCCGGATCCGTCTCTTCTCCACATTATTCAAGCGTGAGTGACTTTTTTCACTAACCATAAAATATATGATATGATTTTAGTGGGTATTAAAAGTATTTGTCGGGTTTAAAAGATGGGAGTGGGAGAAGAAGAAATATGGGAGTACATATACGGAGAAGGCGTCAATGAACCACCCACTGGCATCCTCATGAAGCAAGAGTTTAGACGCAATTTTTACTATAGCCAAAGCCCTCTTGAGGTTAGTCTATAAACACCTTATATTAGGTTTATACTTAGATTACCCCTCGTTTTGTCCAAAATGCCATTCCCTTTAATCTTAATAAATTGGCTGATTCAATAGCATTGGGCTAACTCGGGAAAGCTTTAGTAATTAGGTTTTGAGTAGGAAAAAATATTTGTAAATTATATAATATTATTTATTAATAAATATAAATTATATATTTATATAATTTTAACTCTTATTTAAAATTATTTTTAATATACTCTTTTATTTATAAATTAAAAAAAATAAAAATAATTATTTTATTAATATAATAGTATTTTTTGTTATTTTAATAAAATATATTGATTTGTTAACCAAATTAATAACAATGATATATATTGTAATTATTCTAATAATTAAAACTCATTTATATATTTATTTCAAACTTATTGTGCTGGTGACACGTTGGCTTAGTATTTATGTTAATAACACGTTATGGTAAAATTATTTTCTTATTTGAAAATAAGAAAATTTATTATATTGATAACACGTTATGGTAATATATTTTCTTATATATTTATTTGAAATTTATTATATTGATAACACGTCATCACGACATATTTGTTAATAACATGTCAGGATAAAATTATTCCACAAATAATATATTATGAAAGAGGGATATGTTTTTTTAATACTATAATTATAATATATTAATCGGTGATTATATGGTTATTGGTAGGATGTAACTTTGGCATCAAAGCTGTTGCGACCTGCACCGGTGAGGGCATTGGGAGGTACTGATAAGCTGTCTCCAAACCCCGAGGCCGAGAAAGTTCCACGAGTTTACATAAAGACTGCTAAGGATAATCTATTTGATCCATTGCGTCAAGACCATTCAGTGGAGAAGTGGCCACCTTCTCAATTGTATATCCTTGAGGAGAGTGATCATTCTGCTTTCTTCTCTGTCCCAACTACCTTATTCACTTGTCTCATTCGTGCAGTTTCTTCTCTATGAATCCATATCTTTGTTAAAGTACGTATGTCTATTTAGTTTTTGTAAAAACTTCTCAAGTATGTTAAGGAATAATTGCATCACTTGATTTATGTTGAATATGACTTCAGATATCCGGTTTAATTCCGCTTTAGACAACATCACTTAAACCGAGTGAATTGTCGGTTTTGGAATTAAAAGGATAAAGACTCTTCCTGAAGAAGAAGGTTTTCTAAAGAATAAGGAAACAAAGTTTTGCAGACAGTAGTACAATCTGCGTCTTCTGCAGGAAGGTCGCCGAAGAAGCACTCCTCTCTGTTATACATCTCGGGACTCAAATTGGTGCTATTCCAGTTTTGGGTATTGTTCCAACATATCACAGAAAGTCAACTTGCTATGTTGAACTCGAATTGGAAGCACAAGTTCGAAGCTTTTCATTCATATAAGTTCTATGAAGTGAGATGTATTGAGTGTGAGTTGCAGAGAGAATTGACGAGAGATAAAGGGAGGGAGTTATACAAGTTTTGTAAAAACTCAAAGATTACTCTTTAGTGGATTTCCGGAAAGTTTCCGGCGAGACGTAGATTTAACCTTTCGGTTAAATCGAACTCGTAATTCTCGGTGTACTCTGTTTTTCATTTCTGTTTTTCACTTCTTTACTCGCAAAGAAACAGTTTCCAAACACTTCACTAAGAGAACTAATCATCTAAAGAAAAACCAACATCAACTTTTAAAGCACAACATTTGGTATCAGAGCTACTCGGTTAAAAGGATCACGGACAAGAACAAATGTCTACAGGAAGAGTGGAGCTGGAAAAGTTCGATGGAAGAGGTGATTACACTCTCTGGAAGGAAAAGACCCTTGCTCACCTAGAAATTTTGGGCCTTTTGGAAGGACTCAAGGAGGAGGAAGTGACTGAGAAACAGACTAGTGCTGGAAGTATACTGGTAGAAGAAGTAACTCCCGCTCCTAGCCCAGAAAAAGTGAAAGAGGAGGCTCTTAAAGAGCTGCAGCTGGAAGAGAAAAGAAGAAAAGCAAGATCAACAATCATTCTGAGTGTGGGAGATCATGTTTTAAGGAAGATAATAAAAGAAAAGACAGCTGCAGGAATGTTGAGATTGTTAGATCAACTCTACATGTCAAAAGCACTTCCTAATCGCATCTATCTGAAACAGAAACTCTACAGCTACAAAATCTCTGAAAATACACCCATTGAAGAAGGAACAGATGAGCTTCTCAAACTCATTGCAGATCTTGAGCATGTGCGAGTTTCTATACCAGATGAAGATCAAGCAATCATTCTGTTAATGGCATTACCAAGTGCTTTTGATCAACTAAAAGACACACTGAAGTACAGCAAGGATTCTTTAGCTTTAGACGACGTTATAGGAGCAATACACTCTAAACAACTTGAGCTCGGACAAAGTCTCAAGAAGAATAAAGGTGTTGCTGAAAGCTTGTACGTAAAGGATACAAGAGGAAGGTCTGATAAGAAATCAAAACCTTCAGAAGGATACAAGCCAAGAAACAGATCCAAATCTAAAGAAAAGAACAAGAGAGAATGCTGGATTTGTGGTAAGGAAGGTCACTACAAAAAACAATGCCAGGTTTGGAAAGAAAGAAACAAAAGAGATGCATCAACAGAAAGAGGAGAATCATCAAACGTAATGGGACAAGCAAGTGATATTGCTGCGTTAATGGTGTCTGAAGCCTTCTGTGGACTAACAGAAACCTTCTCAGATAGTTGGGTCTTGGATACGGGGTGCTCCTTCTATATGACCCCAAGGAGAGACTGGTTCATTAGTCTGGATGAAACAAATTCTGGAGAAGTAAGAATGGCTAATGACACCTACTCTGAGGTCAAAGGGACAGGCAATATAAGAATCAAGAATGATGATGGAACTACGGTGCTTCTCACAAATGTAAGGTATGTCCCCTCTATGTCTAAAAATCTCATCTCTTTAGGTACACTTGAAGATCAAGGGTGCTGGTTCCACTCCAAAAATGGCACACTCAAAGTAAACAAAGGTTGTATCACACTGCTTAAAGGTCAGAAAACTAACACATTATATGTTTTGAATGGAACTGTATTATGTGGAGAGGTGAATGTGTCTGAGAACAGAAATGATGAGACCAAGTTATGGCATAGAAGGTTAGGACACATGGGTCAAAAGGGTATGCAGGTTCTGGTCAGGAAAGGGTATCTAGATAAGAACAAAGTCTCTGAACTGCAGTATTGTGAGGATTGTATTTATGGCAAATCACATCATGTAAGTTTTGGTGCATCAAAGATGAAAACTACAGGGAAGCTGGACTACATTCATTCTGATCTTTGGGGCTCTCCAAATGTCCCCTTCTCCCTTGGCAAGTGTCAGTACTTTATAACCTTCATAGACGATTTCTCGAGAAAAACATGGATATATTTTTTAAAGAAGAAAGATGAGGCTTTTGAGAAATTCGTGGAATGGAAAAGAATGGTAGAAAATCAGGAAGGAAAGAAGGTTAAAGTGCTTAGGACTGACAATGGCCTTGAGTACTGCAACAAGGAGTTTGAAGTTTTCTGCAAAGAGGAGGGAGTTGTAAGGCACAAAACTTGTTCTTACACACCCCAACAGAATGGGACTGCAGAAAAGATGAACAGAACAGTTATGGAGAAGGTAAGGAGCATGTTGAGTGAATCAGGGTTGCCCAAGAGCTTCTGGGCTGAAGCAGCAAACACAGCAGTTCATCAGATAAACAAATCCCCTTCTTCTGCTTTGGGACATGAAATTCCAGAAGAACAGTGGTCTGGCAGTAAGCCAAACTATGAGAATCTTCGAGTATTTGGTTCAGTGGCCTTCATTCACGTTGATCAAGGTAAATTGAACCCCAGAGCTAAGAAGGCAGTGTTTATTGGCTACCCAGCTGGTGTGAAAGGACATAAATTTTGGCTTCTCGAAGATAAAAAGTGTGTTATCAGTCGAGATGCAGCATTTCATGAAAGTCAGATGTTTAAACATCTAAAAGAAGCAGAGGAAGATTCAACAGAAAGAGACAGATCAGTCTTTGACTTCACTAAGGAAAGTGATATCCTAGAACAGACAGAATCTGATTGCAGGGAACCTGTTACAGCAGTTGAAGGAAATGAAAATGTGGAAATTCAGGAACCAGTACAAGAGAGAGGTGATCTAGAGTCTGATACAGAAAGTGAAGGTGAATCTACGGATCCTCTTCAAAATTACCTTCTTGCAAGAGATAGATCAAGGAGGACTATAAGACCCCCACTGAAGTATCATGACTCCAATGTAGTGGGATTTGCCTTATTGGTAGCTGAAGATGGAGGTTACCCAGAACCAAGCTGCTACCAAGAAGCAAAAAGAGACAAAGATTGGGTTAAATGGGAGGCTGCCATGAATGAAGAAATGCATTCTCAACTCAAAAACAAGACGTTTGAACTTATTAAACGACCTGCAGACAAGAAAGTAATCGGGTGCAAATGGGTGTTTAAAAGAAAACCAGGGATGGAAGAGTCTGAACAGCCAAGATACAAGGCTAGATTAGTTGCCAAAGGCTACTCACAAAGAGAAGGAATAGACTATCAGGAGATATTCTCTCCTGTAGTCAAACATGTTTCTATTAGGCTGATACTCTCAAGGGTTGTTGACAGAGATATGGAGTTGCAGCAGATGGATGTAAAGACTGCATTTCTCCACGGCAATCTTGAGGAATATATTTTGATGGAACAACCAGAAGGGTATGAGCAAGGTTCAGATTTAGTATGTCTACTAAAAAAATCCTTGTATGGCCTGAAACAGTCTCCCAGACAATGGAATCAAAGGTTTGATTCTTTTATGATCAAGGCTGGTTTCTTCAGAAGTGACTACGATCACTGTGTATACTATCAGAAACTAGCAAGTGGCAACTACATTTTTCTACTACTTTATGTAGACGACATCCTGATAGCATGTAAGGATACAAAGGAAATTAACCAGCTGAAAATACTCCTGAAATCAGAGTTTGAAATGAAGGATATGGGTGAAGCCAAAAGGATACTAGGAATGGAGATAAAGAGGGACAGGAAGAAGGGAATCCTTCAATTATCTCAAGAGTAGTATCTAAACAAAGTGTTAAAAACCTTTAACATGGAACAATCAAAGGGAGTATCAACTCCCATGGGAATTCATTTCAAACTCAAGGCTGCTACAACAGAAGAACTAGAAGATCAAGCTGCTTATATGAACTCTGTACCTTATGCAAGTGCAGTAGGTTCTATTATGTATGCAATGATAGGAACACGAGCTGATCTTGCATATCCTGTAGGACTAATTAGCAGATATATGGGGAAGCCTATCAGAGAACATTGGCAAGCAGTAAAATGGGTCTTGAGATACATCAAACAGTCAAAAGACAAAAGGTTGAGCTTCAGGAAACAGAACAATTATGTTGTTACTGGGTATTGTGACTCTGATTTTGCAGCAGACAGAGATAAGAGGAGGTCGATCACTGGCTATGTTTACACAGCAGGAGGTACTACAATCAGTTGGAAGTCTGGGTTACAGAAGGTAGTTGCTCTCTCCACAACAGAATCAGAGTATATGGCTCTTACTGAAGCCATAAAAGAAGGGTTGTGGCTCAGTGGATTGTGCACTGAACTGGGGATAAAACAAGAAACAATGGAAATACACTGTGATTCACAAAGTGCCATAGCTTTGGCTAAAAACTCAGTTCATCACGAGCGTACTAAACACATTGATGTTAGACTGCATTTCATCAGAGAATTGATAGCTCAAGAAAAGATCAAAGTGGTGAAGATATCGACTGTCACAAATCCAGCAGATATCCTCACAAAGACAGTAAGTGTAAGCAAGTTTCAGGATGCCCTTAACTTGCTTGGTTTGGTCTCAAACTGAGAAACCACAAGTACCGGAAACAGGAAATCCAAGAACTAAAAGAGAAGGACGAAGAAAAGGAGATCTTCAGTCAAGGGGAAGTTTTGTTGAATATGACTTCAGATATCCGGTTTAATTCCGGTTTAGACAACATCACTTAAACCGAGTGAATTGTCGGTTTTGGAATTAAAAGGATAAAGACTCTTCCTGAAGAAGAAGGCTTCCTAAAGAATAAAGAAACAAAGTTTTGCAGACAGTAGTACAATCTGCGTCTTCTGCAGGAAGGTCGCCGAAGAAGCACTCCTCTCTGTTATACATCTCGGGACTCAAATTGGTGCTATTCCAGTTTTGGGTATTATTCCAACATATCACAGAAAGTCAACTTGCTATGTTGAACTCGAATTGGAAGCACAAGTTCGAAGCTTTTCATTCATATAAGTTCTATGAAGTGAGATGTATTGAGTGTGAGTTGCAGAGAGAATTGACGAGAGATAAAGGGAGGGAGTTATACAAGTTTTGTAAAAACTCAAAGATTACTCTTTAGTAGATTTCCGGAAAGTTTCCGGCGAGACGTAGATTTAACCTTTCGGTTAAATCGAACTCGTAATTCTCGGTGTGCTCTGTTTTTCATTTCTGTTTTTCACTTCTTTACTCGCAAAGAAATAGTTTCCAAACACTTCACTAAGAGAACTAATCATCTAAAGAAAAACCAACATCAACTTTTAAAGCACAACATTTGGTATCAGAGCTACTCGGTTAAAAGGATCACGGACAAGAACAAATGTCTACAGGAAGAGTGGAGCTGGAAAAGTTCGATGGAAGAGGTGATTACACTCTCTGGAAGGAAAAGACCCTTGCTCACCTAGAAATTTTGGGCCTTTTGGAAGGACTCAAGGAGGAGGAAGTGACTGAGAAACAGACTAGTGCTGGAAGTATACTGGTAGAAGAAGTAACTCCCGCTCCTAGCCCAGAAAAAGTGAAAGAGGAGGCTCTTAAAGAGCTGCAGCTGGAAGAGAAAAGAAGAAAAGCAAGATCAACAATCATTCTGAGTGTGGGAGATCATGTTTTAAGGAAGATAATAAAAGAAAAGACAGCTGCAGGAATGTTGAGATTGTTAGATCAACTCTACATGTCAAAAGCACTTCCTAATCGCATCTATCTGAAACAGAAACTCTACAGCTACAAAATCTCTGAAAATACACCCATTGAAGAAGGAACAGATGAGCTTTTCAAACTCATTGCAGATCTTGAGCATGTGCGAGTTTCTATACCAGATGAAGATCAAGCAATCATTCTGTTAATGGCATTACCAAGTGCTTTTGATCAACTAAAAGACACACTGAAGTACAGCAAGGATTCTTTAGCTTTAGACGACGTTATAGGAGCAATACACTCTAAACAACTTGAGCTCGGACAAAGTCTCAAGAAGAATAAAGGTGTTGCTGAAAGCTTGTACGTAAAGGATACAAGAGGAAGGTCTGATAAGAAATCAAAACCTTCAGAAGGATACAAGCCAAGAAACAGATCCAAATCTAAAGAAAAGAACAAGAGAGAATGCTGGATTTGTGGTAAGGAAGGTCACTACAAAAAACAATGCCAGGTTTGGAAAGAAAGAAACAAAAGAGATGCATCAACAGAAAGAGGAGAATCATCAAACGTAATGGGACAAGCAAGTGATATTGCTGCGTTAATGGTGTCTGAAGCCTTCTGTGGACTAACAGAAACCTTCTCAGATAGTTGGGTCTTGGATACGGGGTGCTCCTTCCATATGACCCCAAGGAGAGACTGGTTCATTAGTCTCGATGAAACAAATTCTGGAGAAGTAAGAATGGCTAATGACACCTACTCTGAGGTCAAAGGGACAGGCAATATAAGAATCAAGAATGATGATGGAACTACGGTGCTTCTCACAAATGTAAGGTATGTCCCCTCTATGTCTAAAAATCTCATCTCTTTAGGTACACTTGAAGATCAAGGGTGCTGGTTCCACTCCAAAAATGGCACACTCAAAGTAAACAAAGGTTGTATCACACTGCTTAAAGGTCAGAAAACTAACACATTATATGTTTTGAATGGAACTGTATTATGTGGAGAGGTGAATGTGTCTGAGAACAGAAATGATGAGACCAAGTTATGCATAGAAGGTTAGGACACATGGGTCAAAAGGGTATGCAGGTTCTGGTCAGGAAAGGGTATCTAGATAAGAACAAAGTCTCTGAACTGCAGTTTTGTGAGGATTGTATTTATGGCAAATCACATCGTGTAAGTTTTGGTGCATCAAAGATGAAAACTACAGGGAAGCTGGACTACATTCATTCTGATCTTTGGGGCTCTCCAAATGTCCCCTTCTCCCTTGGCAAGTGTCAGTACTTTATAACCTTCATAGACGATTTCTCGAGAAAAACATGGATATATTTTTTAAAGAAGAAAGATGAGGCTTTTGAGAAATTCGTGGAATGGAAAAGAATGGTAGAAAATCTGGAAGGAAAGAAGGTTAAAGTGCTTAGGACTGACAATGGCCTTGAGTACTGCAACAAGGAGTTTGAAGTTTTCTGCAAAGAGGAGGGAGTTGTAAGGCACAAAACTTGTTCTTACACACCCCAACAGAATGGGACTGCAGAAAGGATGAACAGAACAGTTATGGAGAAGGTAAGGAGCATGTTGAGTGAATCAGGGTTGCCCAAGAGCTTCTCGGCTGAAGCAGCAAACACAGCAGTTCATCAGATAAACAAATCCCCTTCTTCTGCTTTGGGACATGAAATTCCAGAAGAACAGTGGTCTGGCAGTAAGCCAAACTATGAGAATCTTCGAGTATTTGGTTCAGTGGCCTTCATTCACGTTGATCAAGGTAAATTGAACCCCAGAGCTAAGAAGGCAGTGTTTATTGGCTACCCAGCTGGTGTGAAAGGACATAAATTTTGGCTTCTCGAAGATAAAAAGTGTGTTATCAGTCGAGATGCAGCATTTCATGAAAGTCAGATGTTTAAACATCTAAAAGAAGCAGAGGAAGATTCAACAGAAAGAGACAGATCAGTCTTTGACTTCACTAAGGAAAGTGATATCCTAGAACAGACAGAATCTGATTGCAGGGAACCTGTTACAGCAGTTGAAGGAAATGAAAATGTGGAAATTCAGGAACCAGTACAAGAGAGAGGTGATCTAGAGTCTGATACAGAAAGTGAAGGTGAATCTACGGATCCTCTTCAAAATTACCTTCTTGCAAGAGATAGATCAAGGAGGACTATAAGACCCCCACTGAAGTATCATGACTCCAATGTAGTGGGATTTGCCTTATTGGTAGCTGAAGATGGAGGTTACCCAGAACCAAGCTGCTACCAAGAAGCAAAAAGAGACAAAGATTGGGTTAAATGGGAGGCTGCCATGAATGAAGAAATGCATTCTCAACTCAAAAACAAGACGTTTGAACTTATTAAACGACCTGCAGACAAGAAAGTAATCGGGTGCAAATGGGTGTTTAAAAGAAAACCAGGGATGGAAGAGTCTGAACAGCCAAGATACAAGGCTAGATTAGTTGCCAAAGGCTACTCACAAAGAGAAGGAATAGACTATCAGGAGATATTCTCTCCTGTAGTCAAACATGTTTCTATTAGGCTGATACTCTCAAGGGTTGTTGACAGAGATATGGAGTTGCAGCAGATGGATGTAAAGACTGCATTTCTCCACGGCAATCTTGAGGAATATATTTTGATGGAACAACCAGAAGGGTATGAGCAAGGTTCAGATTTAGTATGTCTACTAAAAAAATCCTTATATGGCCTGAAACAGTCTCCCAGACAATGGAATCAAAGGTTTGATTCTTTTATGATCAAGGCTGGTTTCTTCAGAAGTGACTACGATCACTGTGTATACTATCAGAAACTAGCAAGTGGCAACTACATTTTTCTACTACTTTATGTAGACGACATCCTGATAGCATGTAAGGATACAAAGGAAATTAACCAGCTGAAAATACTCCTGAAATCAGAGTTTGAAATGAAGGATATGGGTGAAGCCAAAAGGATACTAGGAATGGAGATAAAGAGGGACAGGAAGAAGGGAATCCTTCAATTATCTCAAGAGCAGTATCTAAACAAAGTGTTAAAAACCTTTAACATGGAACAATCAAAGGGAGTATCAACTCCCATGGGAATTCATTTCAAACTCAAGGCTGCTACAACAGAAGAACTAGAAGATCAAGCTGCTTATATGAACTCTGTACCTTATGCAAGTGCAGTAGGTTCTATTATGTATGCAATGATAGGAACACGAGCTGATCTTGCATATCCTGTAGGACTAATTAGCAGATATATGGGGAAGCCTATCAGAGAACATTGGCAAGCAGTAAAATGGGTCTTGAGATACATCAAACAGTCAAAAGACAAAAGGTTGAGCTTCAGGAAACAGAACAATTATGTTGTTACTGGGTATTGTGACTCTGATTTTGCAGCAGACAGAGATAAGAGGAGGTCGATCACTGGCTATGTTTACACAGCAGGAGGTACTACAATCAGTTGGAAGTCTGGGTTACAGAAGGTAGTTGCTCTCTCCACAACAGAATCAGAGTATATGGCTCTTACTGAAGCCATAAAAGAAGGGTTGTGGCTCAGTGGATTGTGCACTGAACTGGGGATAAAACAAGAAACAATGGAAGTACACTGTGATTCACAAAGTGCCATAGCTTTGGCTAAAAACTCAGTTCATCACGAGCGTACTAAACACATTGATGTTAGACTGCATTTCATGAGAGAATTGATAGCTCAAGAAAAGATCAAAGTGGTGAAGATATCGACTGTCACAAATCCAGCAGATATCCTCACAAAGACAGTAAGTGTAAGCAAGTTTCAGGATGCCCTTAACTTGCTTGGTTTGGTCTCAAACTGAGAAACCACAAGTACCGGAAACAGGAAATCCAAGAACTAAAAGAGAAGGACGAAGAAAAGGAGATCTTCAGTCAAGGGGAAGTTTTGTTGAATATGACTTCAGATATCCGGTTTAATTCCGGTTTAGACAACATCACTTAAACCGAGTGAATTGTCGGTTTTGGAATTAAAAGGATAAAGACTCTTCCTGAAGAAGAAGGTTTCCTAAAGAATAAGGAAACAAAGTTTTGCAGACAGTAGTACAATCTGCGTCTTCTGCAGGAAGGTCGCCGAAGAAGCACTCCTCTCTGTTATACATCTCGGGACTCAAATTGGTGCTATTCCAGTTTTGGGTATTGTTCCAACATATCACAGAAAGTCAACTTGCTATGTTGAACTCGAATTGGAAGCACAAGTTCGAAGCTTTTCATTCATATAAGTTCTATGAAGTGAGATGTATTGAGTGTGAGTTGCAGAGAGAATTGACGAGAGATAAAGGGAGGGAGTTATACAAGTTTTGTAAAAACTCAAAGATTACTCTTTAGTGGATTTCCGGAAAGTTTCCGGCGAGACGTAGATTTAACCTTTCGGTTAAATCGAACTCGTAATTCTCGGTGTGCTCTGTTTTTCATTTCTGGTTTTCACTTCTTTACTCGCAAAGAAACAGTTTCCAAACACTTCACTAAGAGAACTAATCATCTAAAGAAAAACCAACATCAACTTTTAAAGCACAACAATTTAGTTTCCTAAGAAATTAACATTGAGCTAAACAATAATGCGAATGCTAAAGATTGTTGACGTTTGCGTTGGTTTCAGTACAAAATTCTCAGATCTAACAGTTGATGTTTCTTTAATGTATGATTACTTTTATTTTATCCACGTTTTGTTCATTTTCCCGTGTTGACTTTAGACAATACACACGAGGAGAAATCATGTGTTTACCTAACCAAGACAATTTAAAATTTTCTTAATTTATAATAATGGTCGAAGAATATTTGCCACACACAAAATCACCATCGCTGAGACAAGCTCACTTAAGTTCCTCCTAATTAACTTAATTATCGTTTATATATATATATATAGTCACAGATATATATATATATATATAGTCACAGCACCGCTACGGCGGCCGGACGGCCCATTTCGGCAGATAAATTACTAAAACGACCATAATTCAACATAGAAACCCTCTGTTTTCCCTTGGGCAACCTCTCTTCCTCCGTCTCTGTCTCCGAAACCCACGTTCCTGTTTTTCTCTCGGACGTGCCGAACCACTTGGCCTGCATGTACTTTTGTTTTCTCCACGGACCAATGTGCATTTTCTTGTCTTTCATACACTTCTTTGCCACCGTACACAATATCTTTATCAGTGATCTAAGCCTCTCCGTTTTGCCGACATAGACTTCCGGTAATATACCGATGAATTTCCTGTACTCTTCACCGCCTCTCGCAATCTCAAACTCTGTTCTAAAAAATAGCTCGATAACTACCCGAATCTCGCTTTTCTTCGATTTGTCCACGATTTCCAAATATTCATGCTCACCTAATGTTTTAGATATACGTAAACCTCGCGGTTAGTCCAACTATTATAATACAAACCTCGTGGTTAGTCCAACTATTATAATTTAATGTAACAAATTAGCCAGAAACAACATTTCTTTAAATATCGAGATACTTTTGTTGACTTGGTTTTTAAAAAATCGTGATAAAGCTGGCTGAAACTGAAAAGTTCAAAACATGCCAATTTACAATCAAATTCTTTTAAAAATTTCCTTAATATAACACAAGCAATCATCCTTTATATATTAGAAACTAAAATATTAAGAATTTAAGTAATTAATGTACCTGCAGGGATCTCATGAGAACTTCTCCACTTGGATTTGGAGATGATGCAATCATAGCCGGCGTCTCGGAGGTAGCGAGATATTTCGCCTCGCAAACAGCTACGGCAACCGCCGGTCACTGGTCGCCGGCAAACACATTGCAAACCTTTTGATCGCACTTCTTTCAACGCTTCCTTCGTTGCTTGTCTAATCTTTGTCTCAATAGAACTTGTCCTAAACAATGTCGCCTACACATTTCAGATATGGCGCAAAACTGAACCAATGAGAACTCCCACAAACAAAACTTTTCTCAAAGAAGAGACATATTAAAAAAAAATAGTTTGAAGAGTTTATTACCTGGAGAAGCTGTTCTTGTTCATGCCAGAATCTTTTGTTCTCTTCAGAATTGCCTGCGGCTTCGTTGTCTGCATCGACTTCGTCGCCGGCGGCGAAGTTACCTGAGTCCGAGTAATCCTCCGGTGTCTGGCTTCCTTCGTCGAGAAAACCAAATAGAACTTCGTCGAAGCTAGCCATTCCGTCGATAAATTTCATGATGTCATCGGAATTTTCCCGATCCATCGCTTTACGGAGAGGGAGAGAGAGACGTGTTTTTTCTTGTTAGTTTTGTTTTCTTCTTTGTATGTTGAAGAAAAATAGGATTAAACTTGAAGGATATATATAGTCAGGAAAATGAAGCCTACGTGGCACCTAGATACTTCATAGGACCCACAATAAGGCCCCATTGGAGAGGTGGGAGAAACAGATACAAGACGCCGCGAACAAGTGCTTTGATGCTCTGTTGAGTTTGGAAGAAGATGACGTGTCAGAATAAGATTGGGAAATGAGTCGGATCTGATGGGTTCAGACAGCTAGTTCTGATGTCAGCATGGCCAATTATGAATCACAGATTCGGATAGACTCGACACTATCCTAAATTATTAAAAGAACCGTTTCAGTTACAATTTTTAATTAGCATTTTATTTTGTACTATAATTCATTTTTGACAACTAGATTTGTTTTCAATATATTACTATTTTCGCAAACTCGACAAAAGCGTTTAGAGTTTAATTAGTTTTAAGATTTTACGTTTAAACTAAAACAAAACAAAAAGAATTAGTTATTTTAAACCGATTAAAACTCTTTTTCGAAACCGAACACTGCTATGAAAAAACCTAAATATCTACCAAGCATGCTTTTAAATCTGTTGACTTATTAAAAAAATATACAATTATCTAAAATAACAGTATTTCATATTTTTATTTTAAATATAACAATAATCATTTAAATTTATAAAAATAACATAAATTTAATACTAAAATAATTAAAAATTTCATCTTAATAAAAAAATTTAAACCATAAACTGAAAAAAATGAATCCAAACATTATGATTTAATTTTATATATAGTTTATTTAAAATAAATAATTATTTTTGCATAATAATTTATGATATTTTAGAAATTTTATTTTTAATGTGTTACGGTAGAAGATAAACTTAAAAATGTAATATTTTATGGTATTACTCTATAAAAAAACAATTCTCTCATATATCATTTTTCGAAGTTTGAAAAATAGTATAATTAGTATAAATTTTCAATAATAACATAATTTTATAGTTAAAATACATTTAAATTTTATTTTAATAAAAAAATTTAAATCCTAAATTGAAAAAATCAAATATAATGTTTTAAATTTATATATAATTTATTTAAAATAAATAAATATTTTTATATAATTATTTATGTTATTTTAAAAATTTTAATTTTAGGATGGTATATTTGAAATAAAAATTTTGAAAGGTGCTATTTTATTATAATATTTTAAATTAAAAATAACGATATTTTGTAATATGAAATTTATTCAAAAATATGGCTAGTTAGGAAATATACTAATTAGCTATTATGCTATTATTGAAAATGTGAAATATTTGTCGATGTTACGAGAAATCTGGTCTTCAGATTTCATTGTCTTTTATTTTTTTTGCCAAATCTTATCTAATAGATTTTAAAAAACTAAACAGAAATAGGGAGTTGTCAAAATTGGAGTTGATAATATAATATAGGGTATAATACGAGTCAAATGAGGTGGCTTTAATGAATCAAATGAGAACGGTCACTTCTATAAAAATAACTAAAATAATTCATTTTCCAAATCTTAACCGTATTTTAAAGTTGAAACTCGATTATATATGGATACAAAGAATGATTCACTTTTACCAAATCAATAGGAATTAGTTTGTGACAGGTAGCTAAGCAATAAAGCTGCTCCATCGAATATTTTGGAATAACCAAATATTTTTGTTGTTTTTTTAATTAAGAATCTAATTTCATTCTCATGGAAAAGAAGGAGAAACAAATATTTTGAAATTGTTTGGTTGCAATTCGTGTAAAATATCAAATACTTAACACGATTTAAAAACATTGTATTATTAATCATAAAAATAAACTAAATTATTTAAATTTTGGTTAAATTTTTTTATTTATTTCCTCTTTTTATAAGTAATGTTTTATAATTTCATTTTTTCTCAACAAAAAAATAATATGTATTCTTCTAATTTAAATTTTTAAATTAAATTACAGTTTTTCACCACATACATGATCCAATATTATAAAATACTTATACGAAAAATATGCGGTCAAGTTTCAGATATATGAAACACTAGTAGATATATATGATATAATCACTAACCTAATTTCTACTCTTGTTAAATTACAATTTTATCTTTACTCTTTCATAATCAGAAAAAACCAAATTTTTTCACTTGAAAAAATATCTTGATTTTTACACATAAAAAGATATTAAATATATTTTCAAACGAATATGATATCGAATAATCGAAATGATGACGTAAGAGAAAATAAATTTTCTTTTGTATGTTTTTTGTGAGCGTGTTGAATTCTTTTCCATTAATTGATAGTTGAGTAAAAATTTTAGCAAATGCTAGTGGATTGAGTCGAATTCTTTAATTTTTGTTGTGAAGATTCGTTAACCATCCAATTCGTTTAATAAACGAATTAGATAAATTAAATTAATGATGAACCTCCTATGCAATTAGAGAAAACCAGTATCTAATGTTTATTAATTACCATAAAAATCTATACGTTTTTAATATGTTGAAAACAATGTTAGGGACGACATATGTTATGAAATGAACGAACAAATACAATCTAATAATTGAAAGCAATAATTTATTCGCTAGAACCGTTTGGAAACGGGTACACACGTGCCAAAAAATCAGACACGGACAAAGACATGTGTGAAGGATAGCCATACACGTGTCTTGTGTCCTATTAGCCTTATCAAGACTAACTTATATGAGGCCTTCGCATTTTCCTAGCCACCAAAACAAACAATTGGTGGAAAGTTAGGAACTTTTTTTATTATCGTCAAAGTTACAAATTTTATTAGGAAATCACGAGTGAACAAAAGTAATAATATTACTAAAAAAATTTAGTAATATTTTAAAATAATCTTTTTTTTTGTCATCAATATATTATTAGACTGGAATGTTATCGTTTACAAAAGAAAATAGAAATAAAGGACAATATAAATATAAATTCCAACTATTAAGAGAGTTGAGAGAAAATGAAGCTGCTTTATTTCCGGATCTGGGTTGATAGCAGAATCTGATTCCACTGAAATGAGTTGCCCAAAGTTTGATTGTATCGATGTAATGAACTAGATGTTGGTTGACACCTTTATGATTGACGATGTTGTTGAGTGATAAATTGTATCCTTCAAATATGACATAACGGTATCCTAGAGACCAAGAACATTGTAGAGCCCAAATAAGTGCAGTCAGTTTGGCTTCTATAACTATAAAACGTCCCTGAAATTTTCCACTTCCAGCATTGAGGAAAGTACCATCGTCTTTTCTAATAATCCATCCCATTCCTGAGGGAACAGTACCATTTCGATGTGCTGCATCATAATTGCACTTGACCCAATCTTGTGGTGGAACCTTCCATCGTATATAACATGGTGGGTTATTATTAGAAGAAAGGTTTTCATTTGAGCTGTTAGACAAATGAAATAGCCATTCCATAGCGTCGTCTTGGCTACGCGTAATCACTAAGTCATCCCTGGTGTCTTTGGAATTAAAAAATAATTCATTTCTAGCTTTCCAAATTCGCCATAAAGTAAAGAAAGGTAGATATTTGTTGATGGAGTCATCATCAATATTCCGATAACTTTGTATGAAAGCTCGTATATTATCCCATATATTTGAATGAGGATTGCAGAAGTTTGACGTTGAGACCCCGATTTTTCTCCAAATCATCTGAGAAAATGGACAACTCAAAAAGGCATGCAATTCATCCTCTACTGCATCACAACATCGCGTACATGAATTTTGTAGAATGATCTTCCGATGGTATAATTGAGAATTCAGAGGCAATCCTTTAGACATTAACCGCCAAAGAAAGTGTTTTATCTTAGGTGGGAGTTTGATTGACCAGATATCTTTAGCCAAATCTTCATGGTATGCAAGAGGAGGCGCTGACAATGGTGATTGTGTGTTCAGCGTTTCTACTGCTTGGCGATAACCTGACTTGACGGAGTAAATACCGTTACTGGTATGATGCCAAATCCAATTATCCTCAGATGTGAAAGTTGGTAGGAATATCTTATAAATAAGGTGGTGGTCTTCTCGTTCAATTAATTCATGTAGCATATCCTCATCCCATTGTCCTGAGTATTGATTGATTAGCATATCCACGGTTAGTAGAGGATTAGTATATGGTAAGAGCTTTGGACACCGTGGTGGCTGAACAGGTAACCAGTCGGAGTCTCCTATCTGAGTATGTTTTCCATTTCCAATAGTGCGTCTAAGACCTGATTTTAATAATAGACGTCCATGCATGAGTGATTGCCAACCATATGATGAGCGACATCCAGGAGGAGCTGTCAGAAGATCCCCTTTCTTAAAATAGCGACCCTTCAATATTTTGTAGATAAGAGAGTCTGGTCTTTGTAAAATTTTCCAGCATAAATTTGCTAGTAAGGCTTGATTGAAGTTCTAAAAATCTCTAAATCCCAACCCGCCTGTTTGTTTAGGTCGGGTAATCTTTTTCCAAGAAATCCATGCTGTCTTTCGTTTATATTCAGAGGATCCCCACCAGAATTGGGATAGAATCTTGTCAAGGTTGCTACATATATCTTTGGAGAGCTTAAAGACATTCATGGAATAGACGGGCATAGCAAAACCAACCGCTTTAATTAGTATCTCTTTACCTGCTGAAGATAGAAACTTTGATTCCCAGCCCGAGGTTCGAGATTTGAGTTTGTCCAAAACATTTTTAAACATGTGACGCCGATTACGTTGAAACTGTTTGGGTAGTCCCAGATATTTTCCTCCGCCACCCAAATTATGAATCCCCAGTATGTGATGTATAAAGGTCCTTGTATGCTGATAAACCTTTTGTCCAAAGATAATGGAAGATTTGTCAAAATTAATAAGTTGACCCGAAGCTGTGCCATAGGTGTCAAAGATTTTTTTCAGAGACATGACATTTTTGCGGTCAGCTCGAATGAAGAATAGAGAGTCATCTGCAAACAATAGATGTGAGATTGACGGACCATTACGAGAGATTCGTAATGGTTGAATACTTTGTCCCCGTTCTGCGTTTTGTAGCATCAAACTTAAGACGTCAGCACAAAGAATGAACAAATATGGAGATAGAGGATCTCCTTGTCTGAGACCTCTAGAAGGGCGAATGAATCCATGTGGATTCCCGTTGATAAGTACAGAGAAGGTGGGTGTAGATATACATTGCATAATCCAAGCTATCCATTTAGGTGCAAAACCTTTCTTTATAAGAACATTTTCCAAGAAATTCCACTCGATGCGATCATATGCCTTACTGATATCTGTTTTAACCGCCATATAGGATGTAGCACACATCGGTTGGACTTTTAAGGCATGTAAGGCTTCATGAGCTATGAGGACATTATCAGTGATAAATCTGCCTGGGATAAAGGCAACTTGATTTTCAGAAATAATCTCACCAAGAATGCTTTTTAGTCGTAGAACTAGGATTTTAGCAATCACTTTATAGATGACATTACAGAGTGAGATTGGTCTGAAATCTTGAATCGTTGTAGGACAATCTGATTTGGGAATAAGGCAGATGTTCGTATGGTTTATCTGGAGACTCATACAACCAGTATTGAAAAACCGTATAATTTCCTCACAAACATCTAAACCAACAATATCCCAATGTTGGTGGTAGAAGGAAGCAGAGAAGCCATCTGGACCTGGAGCTTTGTCAGAACCAATTGAAAAAACTGCTTCACGAATTTCATCTTGAGTAATTTCTTTTGTTAGTGCAGTATTCATATCAGAAGAGACCACTGAGGAAACGTTAGAAAGAGCGGCATCCATATTTCTATTAGTCGTTGAACGAAACAATGTTGAAAAAGAATCCAGGGCATGCTGGGCAATAACATCATTCCCATAAATATCTTCTCCGTCATCATTTTTGAGCGAAATTATTTTATTCCGAGATCGCCGATTCCTCGTTATAGCGTGGAAAAATTTTGTATTCCGATTACCTTCTTTTAACCACTGATTTCTACTCTTTAGTTTCCAATATTTCTCTTCATTCGCATATGCACTGGCTAATTCTTTTTTTAGATTCAGCAGAGTAGAAGTATCATAATCTTGTCGTATCTGAGCAGAGTCAATAATCGAACAGAGTTCACGGATTCGAATAGCAGCATTAGTGCAATTATTCCTTTTCCAATAGGAGATACGTTTATGGCACACTTCTAGTCTTTGGACTAAAGATGGATATATTGAATCTGGGGAACCTTTCCAAGTATTAGAAATCATATCCTTGAAGCCTTTATGATTGGACCATCTTGAATCGTAACGGAATAGACGGGTTACTGATTCAGAGTGTCTTCGTATTTTTATAATCCCTGGTCTATGATCTGAATCAATCATGTCTAGGTATTCTACAATCGAACCCGAATATGTGGCTTTCCATTCGTCATTAGCCATAGCTCTATCTAACCAACACTAGACAGTGTGGTTTTTCCTTTTGCCAGACCAAGTCATGTTATTTCCACGATATTTTAGGTCAGAAACAGAGCATGTAGATACCATTTGTTGGAAATCAAAATAACTCCACGGTGCTCTATTAATTCCTCCAATTTTGTCATGTGGGTTGAGAATTTCGTTGAAATCACCGCACATAATCCATGGGCTAGTCTGTTGACTAGCAATTCGTTGAAATCTTTCCCAAAGATTTGCACGAAATTTTCTAAGAGGATGCCCATAAACACAGGACAAGTAGAAATCATAACCTTTATTGATAAGTTTACAATCAATAAGTCTTTCATCAGCACTGATAACTGTTAAGCCAACTGATTTTTTCCACATTAGAGCTAATCCACCGCCAATTCCTTTTGGGGGGATACATAACACACATTCGTAACTTAAAAGACTGGCTACATCATGAATTACTTCATTCTTATTTTTCGTCTCCACCAAGAAGAGTACGTCCGGAGAATAAATCTTCTTTATTCCCCTTAGGCGTCGAACTGCCAGAGACCCTCCTAAACCCTGACAGTTCTAAAACACCACATTCATTCTGTATCTGGTGGAGTATGACCCACCAAACCGTCACCTAAAGAACTCATAAATATACCAATATGAGCAAACCCGTTAATTCGGTTAGCAAAATTGGAAATTATGAATTTTTGTTTAAGACAATTATTTAACCATATCATAGATATTAAATACCCGAGTACCAAATGAAAACCAGTACCTATATCCAACCCAAAATCGGTTTTAAATACCAACTTAAACGCCATTTGGTTTAGTTTGGTTTGTTCGAATTTTATTAATTGACTAACCGATACCCAATGAATCACTAACCGATTTTGACCATTTCCGGTTAACACCCTAAAGGTGCAACTACATTCCGTCTGACCTTTTTCATCGGAGCCGACGATCGGAAGGTTCGATTTACGCCGTTTTGGGGATCCGTCTTCATGAGTTTTCGAATCGGGTATTCTTCGTTTATCAATTCTTTTAGTGCGATTTAATTCCGGCGATGTATTGAGCGATGTATTGACCACAATACTGGATGATGATGTCGGAAGGGAGGATAAGAGGGGTGGCGCCGGAAATCTGGGAGGAGGAGCATCGTCATCTTCGGAGTCGTCATCCGCCGGTGGATTATCTGGGTTATCAGAGATGAGGAGAGGACAATCGACCCTATCATGGGAGATTAAACCGTAGTTGCAACAAAAATTCTGAAGCTTTTCATATCTGAATTTCAGGGCAACTTCAAGGTCATTAAATCGAAAAAACCGCTGAAACAGGAAGGGTTTCTCGATATTCATCAAGACGCTAACCCGCACAAATTCCACTCGATGGGAATTATCTGAGTTGAAATCTGATTCAAGGAGATCACCGAGAGTGCTCCCAATATGCATTACCATCTGGTATGTTAAGAACTGGATAGGGATGCCTCGTATCTGTACCCAGAACGGGATGAATTTCAGATCATCATCGGAGACATTCGGAGACCACTTTTGAAGAACACACATCCATTCATTGAAGGACCATGGACCACGCCTCAAAACAGAGATGAGCGCTTCCTCGGATTGGAATAAGAATTGGGTTCGGTTTCCTTCAATAATTCGGGAAACAAGTACTTCACCGGCGCACCAGAGGCGAGGGAGAGTTGTCATCATCGCTCTTAGATTTTGTTTTTTGGGATTAACTGCTTTTCCAATCAAGGAAAATCTTGTTTCAGAGGCGGCTTGTGAACACAATTCAAGAGGCAATGAGATAGAGGGTTCGCTAATTCCCAGATCTATCTCCTGGAGTTTTTTTTAAAGAAAATCAGACATGGTGGTATTTGTTCGAAGCCTTGTTCGATGTGGGGAAAGGGATTTGTTCAGTTTAATAAAGGGAGAAGATGATGAAGGAGAGAAGGTCAGGAGAGGAAAAAACCCGTCACAACAGCAACGACAAAAGCTCTTCAAAGAAGAGAAGACACTTTGCCGCCGGTAATAACCGTCGGCGAAGACAAAGCCGGCGAATTCGCCTAAAGGATCGCACAAACCGTTTAGAGAGAAAAAACGGTTTTTTAGAAGAGAATTCTTTTTTAAAAAATAATCTTTTTTAAACACATTAAAAATAAAAATTTTAAAATAATATAAATTATTATATAAAAATAAATATTTAATTCAAATAAACTATACATTTTTGGATTTATTTTTTTAGTTTAGTGTTTAAATTTTTTTACTATGATGAGATTTTTAATTATTTATTATTAAATTTATACTATTTTGGAAATTTAAATAATTAATATTATATTTGAAATCTAATTATATTTTCGAAATTATTCTTGCACCTACTTTATTAACTTTTTTAAGCGTTATAGTTATTAAAAAAATATGTTGAGTTTACAATAAATACAGAATGCAGGTTTAGATTGTGATCTACAAAATCACTTCTTCAATTACGGAAAACAAATAGAATAATGTGAGTATTCTGATTCGAATATTTAGCTACTAAATTTATAAGTTAAAACGATATGTTCTAACTTTATAATATGCATTATCCGAACTTATTTTCATACAAACTTTTAGTTGACAAAAATATATACAAGTTTTGGATATGTCAAATACGCTTAATAGTATTCATTTACCACGTTAAATGTTTATACTTTAAGCAAGAACAGTAGGCCTGGGTTTTCGGTTTTTTCGGTTTATCCGGGTCGGTTTATCCGGTTTTCGGGTTTTTTGGTTTGAGAAAAAAACGTCCGAAAGAAATTTTTTTGAGAATCGGTTCGGTTCGGTTTTTTTATCGGTTTAATCGGTTCGGTTTTAAGTAAATAAAACCGTTCCGAATTAAACCGAAATTTAATTTATTTTCGGTTTAACAAATTTAAATTTAAATTTTTATCGGTTTATTTCGGTTTATTACGGTTTATTTCGGTTTTTCATATTTTTTTTCGGTTTATCCGGTTAATTTCGGTTTATCCGGTTAATTTCGTGTTAATCCGGTTAATTTCGGTTTACCCGGTTAATTTCGGTTACCCGGTTAATTTCGATTTACCCGGTTAATGCTCCAATTCCTGCAAAAAAACAAAACAATCTACAATAACACTACAAAATCTGACACTCATTGCCCAAAACTATGAATTTGAAATTAAAAAGAAGCAAAACACGAAGATTAACTCCAACCTAGAAAGTCATTACCTAAGTGTGAACATAGAAGTTAACTACCAAAGCATGAAAAGTAAAAACAAACCTCAAGCATACATACATTGTCAAGAACAACACGATAGGGTAAAGTATAAAGCTCAGATATTTGAGATCACAGTCTCAAACCACTTCAGATCGTGAAAGAAATTGAGAGATGCCAAATACATTCGATTGAATCCAAGATTTAATCACCGAAACAAACTCGACACGGAAAATTCTAGCAAAACCCAGGAAAATATTTATTCCAAAACTTTAAGAGAAACACGAAGACGAGGAAGAAAAACGCTACTGTTTGTAGAGCCCAATTACATTGAAACACAGACTCAGATTCAGAATCTCTCTCACCCATATAATCAGACTTGATCAAAACCACAAAGTGCCGATCCCGAACATCAGCAACTTTGTAGCATAGCCATGTAAAATCTCAACGATCTCGTTCGGGATGTATATGAATCGTAAATATTAAAAACGTGAATGTATAAATCTCAAAAGGTTCCCTGTTTGACTAAAATCCTATACTTTTATATATTCAGTATTTTCGTAAAATAAACATGGTTAAGATAATAAATTGAAAGCATGTTCAAGGGATGGAGAGGACATGATAAAAGATATTGGATGGACCAATATGAATCGAAAATTGATTCCGAATACGAAATATACAAATCATATTATAAACAAAACACTCAGACTAGATATAGACAGAGAGAGAGTCGGTCACCGAGGAGCTGAAATCCGGCGAAGGCGACGATGGAAGCAGCAGGTTGGAGAGTTTGCGATTTCAGAGCCGCCGCTGGAGAGTGGAGAGTTTGCGATTTTTCTCTGAAAAATTAGGGTTGCCAAACCCAATTTGTCTGTTATATAAGTCAGCCGATTTTCGGTTTAGGAAAACCGATCGGTTTTGTCTTCCCGAACCGAACCGAAATGTAAACCGAATAAAATTAATTATTTAGCCGATCGGTTTAACGGTTAAAATTAAACGAAAACCGAAACCGAAAATTTTCGGTTCGATCGGTTCGGTTTTTTCGGTTTTCGCCGAAAACCCACCCCTAAAGAACAGGATTGGCAAATATATATATATATATATATATTCACATGTCTATATACCAAACAAGGGACTCACTACAGTCGTTTTCTTGATTTCCTCTTCATCCCTAACATGAAAATGCTGAACATTTCTTTAATTATAACGATTAAGTTTAGTAGAATACTCCACATATATATATATATATATATATTGCAAAGAATTAATGATTTTAGGAGGCTGGGCAGATTCTGGAATGAGGGTCACGTGGTGGCAGCATGTGGACCAGCTCATTGAGCTCAGGCAATCACTAAAGAGTTCCTTGTTGTCGTACAATGACACAAAGCAAATGTGAAATGTTCATATAATGCAATCATGCATACCGCTGTTGTTTAGTAGAGAAATTGGTTTGAATCCTCTAATCTAAGATTGGGAAGATATATATGTAGCTGCTATCAAGTAATTAGTACATTTATTTTTCAAGTGATATCATTTGTTTTCTTTGACAGAAGAAAATAATAAATGTGCATATGGCCTTGCAAAGGAGAGCATTAGAACTCAAAAGTTTTAGGAATATTTTTCATGACTGTCCTAATTATTGGCTCCCAATTCCAGAGGTGGGTGGGTAATGCTCGTTGTGAGAGTTCCAGGCAACAAAAAAAACCCTTTGCTTATTTCAAGAGAACTAAAAAAATTTTATAACTTGCACCAGCCGGGAATCGAACCCGGGTCTGTACCGTGGCAGGGTACTATTCTACCACTAGACCACTGGTGCTTTATTGTTCATGTCTAAATATTTTAATTCAACGCAAAAGTCGAAATTCATGCAGTTTTCGTGTTTCTACAAATGTGAAATTGAATATGTAAAATGATAAAACTATTAAACAACGTCATATATATAAAACGAAATTCCAGTATAATTAATGTTCAATTAATGGTCAATTGAAAGAAGAAAAAAAGAGACCAAAACTTGATATTTAATGGAAAAAAACACAGAAAACTCCCGAATTTCTAATCTGTTGTGAATAAGTTGAGGAGAAAGGAATTGTTCATTTTAGCTGCCTATTTAAATCCTATTTGCCTCTTTAAACACAAAATTAAGCATAATGAAAACTCTATCATTATATAATGTTAATCAAAGCTCGTCGTGGCTTTCCTTTTCTTTTGCAGGTTCATCAGAAGATTTTGATTGTTCCTCCTCCTTTGTTGTGTTCTCCGTTTTGGTTGCTTTCTCTATCTTTGGCTTTGGCTTTGGGATCCTATTCACCTTTGTGACCTACATTTTATATTATTATTAAACCTCTAACTATGAAAACCCTTTTGCTTAAAATAACATTTAATATACATCTCTTTTGGTACCTTGTCTTGTAAAGTAAATACTTTGGCGTACACTTCATCCGACGTGAACACCGGCTTGCTCCACAGAGCAGTCCTGTGACAAGTTTGATGTTACTTTCACAATCTGTAGAATGTAATTTGAAGACACAGTACCAACAAAAAAAAAGAAGAGAAAGTAATGAAGTGAAACTCACTTTTCCTGCTCAGCCACATTCTTCTCCAACCAGCTTTTTACTTTCTCTGCTTCCTTTGAGACCTGAAATAGAAAACCGCAGTTCAGCAGAGCTCGCCAGAAGCTTTAAAGAGAGCTGTTTTTTGTGTTTCATTTAGATGTGCAAAATAACCTCGTCTATTTTTTCTTTTGGAAGCCAAGATTTGTTCATTTCCCACTCTTTTATGATCTGCAATATAAAACTCAGCGGTATATTATTTTAATCATGAGAAAATTTGCAAAAACCATGTAATGTCAGTCAGATCAGATTACCTCTTTCAATTCGGTTAGGTATTTCTGAGCGTATTCCACTGCTACGGGTCGTGCTGTAAGCTCCTCTGATCTATAGAGAATTAAAGCAAAGGGTTTATAACAACATTTTTTCAGGAAGCTTCGGTTCAATCAATACGAGCAGAGAACAAACCGGAAAGATATGGGACCGCCAACGGCTTTTAGTGAGTCTAGCCGGTCCTGAAACTCTGTGGCATTAGCATCTTCACCATCCATGTAAAGCCAATCTTGCACCTGAAGAACATAAGACACCCCTCAGTGTCAAAGGCTAGACTCATCACTGGAACCCATTTGTTTATATTGTTCAGAAGAAAATAGATACATGCCTCATCAAGCTTCTCAACAAACGCTTTTCGTTCTTCTTGGGTGGATATCTTTTCAAACTCGGGTGTTTCTAGCTGTACAAAGACCAAAATAAAACCAAAGCTTTGAGTTTTCTGACAAATGCCAACTAAAAATAATTTATCGGTACAGAGAAAACGGAGATTATAGCCAGCAAACGAAGACCATGAAGTAGCTATGATAGTGATCTATATAAAGCACACCTTCTCTTTGGTAGCATATATATAAGATTCAAGGTTGTTTTTTAACTCAGCCGTTCGTCTTCTTTCCCTATCCTTCTTGTCCAAGGCTTCTAATTTTATCTTAGCTTCAGCAAGAGACTCTTTCGTAAAAGGTGATCCAGGTCCAGTAGTTTTCTCAACTACCTACAAGTCATATAATCAGATTACTGGTATCGACACAAAACAAGAAAATCTTGGAAACAGTAAGCCAAAATACACCTTCAGAGAAATCCTGAATGTCCGCTTTTTCAGCTTTCTTTCTGTGCCCAGGTCAACCACAGCTGGTTCTTCTGCTGTTGTATTTGAAGCAGTGCTGCTTCCAGCATCAGCTTGTAGGTCCTCTTTGTTTTCTTGTGAATTCTCGTCAGAGGCATTGCCTGTTGCAGTGGTTGAGTTACTATCAATAGTCACGTTCTTCTTAGGAACTTCTACCCATTCTGTGATTTCAATTACAGCATCTCCTCGGTCTAGACTGAGAATCCCACTTCTACTTAGAGAGAAATGTAAATTTGCCTTGATAGGTGCTGATAGATTCCGGGAAGAATATCTGTACAGATCAATAATCTATATGCATTAAGTTTGTTTGTTGCACATGGAAGGCTAAACAGAACAATAAGAAAGCAAACTTAAAGCTCTTACTTCTCAGTTGCATCTGCCAAACCAGAAACTGAATACTGTGCAAACACAGGGGAGGTGGTTCCAGGCGGTAGAATATCCTTGGACTCATAAGCAAGTGACACGTCAAAATCTTTGTCAAGGACAAAGGATCTAAACATCTGTCAGAAAATCAGGTACACAAGTATTACAAGACAGACAAACATTTTCTAAGCTTCAAAAGGTCGTAAATGTAATGCAATAAATACCTTGCTGGGTAGCTTTTTCATCCGTGGTACGAGTTGTTGCTTTGTGCTCTCATCTTTCTGAACATTAGGGCCTTCCAACTCAACTAGAAAACCATAGGGCGAACCATCAACTATACCTAGCCTACGTTTCAGTTTAATTCCATCGCTCAAGTTAGCAGCATGTAGTGCTGAGCCCAGGACAATAGCCTCATCAGCATCCAGATGTTTGTCTAGATCTTGTTTCCCAATAAATCCCTGGATCGTGCTCTGAGATATAAAAAATCATCTTTAGTTCATCTGAGAAAATAAAAAAGCTAAATATCTCACAATTTTGGATGGATAAAAATTAATTGGCTGTGAGATCATGAAAAGATGTTTTATCTATGTAGCTACCTGTAGTTTGGGAACTCTAGTAGCTCCTCCTATTAGCTCCACTGCATAAATATCATCAATCTTCAAACCTGAATTCTTGAGCACGTCTTTTAGAGGTGTAAGAGATCTCTCCCACAGATCTTTACACAGTTCCTCAAACTTATCACGGGAAATTGTGCTCCTGAAAGAAAATAAGTTAGAATCTCATGCGCATCACAAAATCAGACCAATCATAAGCATATGAATCAAAGAAGGAATCTCCAATATTCAGGAATCTTGAGGGCCATGTACAAAGTTACAACCCCAGTGCTCCGAGAGAGATAAATAAATCATGTGAACACTTCTGCATTCAAGGTTCAGTGAACTGGGAAGATAAACCTCGATAGATATTATCTGCATTCAAATAATATACCTGAAGTCACGATCATCATGGAGCGATTCAACAGATATTGGAGCCGCAGTGTTTGCACTCAAAATTTCCTTTGTACGTTTGACTTGTTTTTTTAATTTAGCCATTGCTTTGGGGAACTGCCTCACATCAACTCCACTACCAAGTTGTTTATTAAACTCATCTGCAAAGTACTCTACCAAGCGCATCTCCATACTCTGTCCTCCAAGTCCTGAGTCCCATCTAACATCCTTGACCTACATTTACATAAATATATTCGACCTATTATGAAAACCATTCTAACGGAGACCAAATTAAAAAGAATAAAACTGAGTAGGGGAGAGCATATGTCACACATGTTGCAAGAAAAAAAATGTCGAAACCACAAAATAAGGAAAAAAAAACCAGACTATTTTCTAAGAGCATCTAACCTGAAATTGGTTGACAGAAACAGTCTTTCCATATTCCTTCTCATTATAAGCTGAGTAATAGACAAGGGCTGCATAAGTACTACTTGAACCCATGTCATAAAATATGACATGTCTTGAGCCATTAGAGAAATCCTTATCAATCCCATACTGCAAAGCGGCACCAGAGTGCTCATTAACCAAGGAGAGGACATTAACCCCGGCCAACTGAGAAGCCTGGATCAAACCCCGTCTCTCAGCTTGTCCAAAGTAAGGAGGAACTGAAACAACCATATCCTTCACTGGAACTTTTGCATGGAACTCTGCTAGATTCGAGGCATAACCCAAGATCATAGCTAACAATTCCTCCACTGAGTAAACAGTTGAACCATCATCAATCTTAATACCAACTGCACCTCTGGAATCTTCTACAAGATCAAATGGTAAGTACACAGAATCGATAAACTCCTTGACGTGATTGAAAGGTTTTCCCACCATGTCCCTCAGTTGTGAATAAACTTTATTCGGGTAACGAGCTGTTATCCCTGCAGCTTCCTCACCCAGTAACCGGTCTCCAGATTGGAATGCCACTAAGGCTGGGGATTTCCTCTTGGACATCTCGTTAATGGCTACAGATATTGGGCTTTGTCCCCGTTTAAGATTAACTACGGCAACTTTTACCCACTCTGAACCTAGATCTACGCTCGAAACAGCCGATTCGGATGGAACAGGGAGTAAAGAGAGCAATGACAAGAACACCACTAACCCGGTAAATATCTTCCCCATATTCCGATCGTTAACTAAACACCAAGAATAGAGCCGCATTTCCTCTGCAGATAAAAGAAAAGAGACATTAGAACCCAAAACTTCCTTAGAAACAGAATAAATCCTAACAATCTCCGACTAGTTTTCAACATCAAATCGATCACGGCTGATAAGATACACGATTACTCAGCTCTATAAAAGCTTTTACCAAAGCCACCACAGAGTAAATTACCAATGTTCTCAGGAACCAAACAAAAACATTCGTAGAAAAATTCGATACTCAGAAGAGAAAAAATTAATCCGAACAGGTAAGTTAAACCAAAGAAAATTCGAAAGGAAATGTATTAATTTGAAAGAGTAAAGCGAAGATACTGACCAGTATCCGAGCACCGATCGCATTCTCCAGGAAAAGTCGATTTGCAGATTCAAAGTTTTCAGTCGTTCTGGAGAAAACTGAAGGAAAAGAGTGAATATACCGAGGGGGTTGCCAAAAAAAAAACAAAAGAGAAATACCGAGGTGGAATAAGATTCAGAGGTACCACCAATTAAAATATCGCACGTGTAAATACTGACACGTGGTGAGACGTGAAACGTTCCTGTGTTGGTGATTACGCTTGTTGTAGGCCTAGAACTATGGAGTGTGTTTTGGTTAATCCAGGTGAAGCTTCTCGTTCAGTGAGAGGGCCTAACCTAAAAACCTTGTTTTCAGGTCTCAGGTTATGGGGCCCTGTTGGGCTTTTCAAAGAATCATTACAGCCTCATTACAAAATTGTTAACTATGGTTGGTTATTACCATGTAACTACAGAATTGTTATGTAACTATTTTATATATGTAATTATGAACACTGTATAATCATCTGTTCTGATAGTTTTATATCTAACAACTCCACATCAAAAATTGGTTTTATAATTTTAATGTATGGGGCCTTTGCATAGTTATTGCACCAAAGACACATTTGGTGTGAATTCCAATGGTTTTTCATCAAATACGCCAATCTTGAGATCGGACTAAAATAAAATATTTAAAGTTGAATTTAAACACTAATTTTCTAATTTTCTAAAATGAAATACAAACAAAAAAATGTTAGGAATCAAGAAAAAAAACTTGATTTTACACTTCAAAAATCTAGGGAATACAACGGGTTTTAAGATCAAAAACTACATTTGAGATAATAATGTAAGACAAATACAAGATAGGAAACAGTTTTGGTAGTGTTTCAAAATCAGAAAAAAAAAACAGTTTTTGTAAATTATGTATGGCTATTCGATGGAAGTATCTATGAACACTTGAAGCAACACAAGTGGCTCTCCTCTACTTGTGTTGATCAATCTCCTTACAACAGCTGAAACAACACAAGATTTCTAATTAAGTCATGTAGATTCTTATGGTTGTATGCTATTATTCTCTTACAAAAGTTTGAATTAACTGGTTACAGTGAATTCCAGCGATCCTCATTGATGCATCATAAACTGGCTAGTTTGGGAAAACTTCATCGCGCTCATTATCTACTGAAGACAAATGCTCATGTGCAGGTCTTGTGCTGTTGTGGATTTCTTCTGGTATGTCTTTTTCTTCATCGTCAGTTGTGGTTTTGTCATAAGAGAAGGGTCTCTGACAGATGCAAGATTGTGGGTATTCGTGGAACTCACCGCGTCCTGGCTTGAACTCATCTGAATCACCCATGAATCCGCGTTGACAAGATTTCACTTTTTTGGTGAAAGTTTGCCACTCCATCTTTTCGCGCTCCATGAACAAAGCACTGAGTTTCTTTGCATTTGGCCTGATGGTGCTCTTGTGCCCCATGTATCTCCTGTAATCACATAATCAGAAGTGATGATTCATGTCTACTGGGTTAAGTGGATTAATGAACATGGGAATTAGAAAAACACAATTGATGTAGTTGTCAATGAGGATGTGTCGTGTAAGCCTCAACCAAACTACTTATTTATGTGTTGCAAAGCAAGAGAAGGTCTTTATATATTACCTATAGCCTATTCTAGCTAAAGGATGGACTGGGTGGGTTTTGTGTAAGGTAATGAATGATAAGATGGCATCGTCCGCTATTTCATACTGGAAAAACATAGTTCACACCATAGGTCTAATGAGAAAAAGTTATTAGGTTCATTAGCTTCGTCCTGCAAGAATCTTGGCCATATTTCCATTATTATTAGTGATAAAGACGTCACTTTCATCGCTGACTATGTAGTCAATGGCAGCAAGGCGTGAAGAAAAGGGAAGCAGAGGCTTGAGCTCATCACTGGCAAACATTTCCTTGGTGTATAGAAAGTTTGGAAACAGCTCTCTGAGTGGTCTCAGAGTCTTTTCACCACCATATATTTCTCCAGATGCAACATAGATATATGTGTCATTTGCAAAACCCAATCCTTGGTTGTTGCCCCGTCGCAAGCTCAAAAGGACTACGACCAGTTGGTTCACTCGGTTGTAGGTTATATGAGAATTGGGAGATGTCTAGCAACTTAGCCCAATCCTTGTGTTTGCATACACAAAGTGTCAATGAATGTTATCATTACTATAAACATTTGACATTTTTTATCCAAGGAAGATTATTTTGTCGTTTACAACAGACCAAACACATTTATATCATATCTGTGATATATTTATTCCAAAATATAATACGGACTCCATCAATAATATACTACTAGATTTATATTTACGTCATGCATGGGAAAAAATATTCATAAGTTATATTTTATTAGTAAATATAAATTAAATATTTATATAATTTTAACTTTTATTTAAAATTACTTTTAACATTATTTTTTGTATATCTAAATTTAGAAAAAAATTATTTTTATGAATTTAATAGTATTTTGGGTTAGTTTAATAAAATATATTAATACTCTACAAATTAATAACAATGACATATATGTAATTATTCGAATACCTAAAACCTATTTATATATTTATTTAAAATTTACTGTAATGATGAAACGTAATCATGATATTTCTGTTAATAACACGTGAGAGTAAAGTATTTTCTTAAAATTATTTGTCAAATAATATATTAGGGATTAAATAATAACTTAAATCTATTTATATTTATTTAAAATTATTTAGAAATTAACGTATTAAAAATTTAAAGAAATAAAAATTATTTTTTTGCAAATATAATACTATTTTTTTGTTAATTGAATAAAATATATTGATTTTCTAACCAAATAAATATCAGTAGCATGTATTGTAATTATTCTAGTAATTTAAAACATTTTTATATATTTAAGCCGAAACTTGTTATGGTGTTGACACGTCAGCATGACATTTTTGTTATTAACACATCATGATAATGTTATTTTGTTAAAAAAGTTTCTCAAATAATATATTAGGGATTCTGTTAATAACACGTGAGAGTAAAGTATTTTCTTAAATTGTTTGTCAAATAATATATTAGGGATTATGTAATAACTTAAATCTATTTATATTTATTTAAAATTATTTATAAATTAACATATTAAAAATTTAAAGAAATAAAAAATTATTATTTTTGCAAATATAATACTATTTTTTGGTTAGTTGAATAAAATATATTGATTATCTAACCAAATTAATATCAGTGGCATGTATTGTAATTATTTTAGTAACTTAAACCATTTTATATATTTAAGTTGAAACTCGTTGTGATGTTAACACGTCAGCATAACATTTTTGTTATTAACACGTCATGGTAAGGTTATTTTGTTAATTAAAAAGTTTCTCAAATAATATATTAGGGATTTTTAGTATTTTATTTCATTTATATGCGAAAAAATCTAGCATTTCCTTAAACTTAAAACTCTTACTTGATTTGTAAGTATTAGATTCATATCAACGTTTGGATGAAAATTCTATCATTATTTTGTCACCCTTTTACGACAAAAAGTTAGCAAACACAACATTAATATCAAGAAATTTAAATGATATAGAATAACCAACAGTCAGGGAAAATAGCAATCTAATTAGTTAAAAATATTCAAATAAAACTTTATCCAAAAAAAATTAACAGAAAAAACGACAATCAATCACTACAAAAAAACAATTATTTTGTGAATTCCAATTTATGATCGTTCGCAAAATTTGTGATTACCATAATATATAATTGCGATCAATTACGACTATAAAAATATAGTCGTATATTAATCGTATTTTTGAGATTAAAATTCGTAGTCGGATATTGGTTGCAATATGAAGCCAAACTACGATCAATATACCACCAATTTGCGAATAGGATCCATAGTCACTATTCAATCATAAATTTGTGACCAAATAACGATTGCATGTGATAAATTCATGGTCACAATTTGCTCGCAAAATGTGTGTGGTTGCAAATCGGATATTTTTTTGTAGTGAATATTTTGTATAGAAATGTTAGTTATAAGGATGGCAACATTTTTTACAGCTTCCATTTATCACCATTTTTTACACCTTCCACTTATCACCATTTTATCATCCAAATTTATGATATATATTTATTTTGTTGCAACAAAGAAAAATGAATCAAATAAACAATTGATGCGGTGGAAAAAACAATTCTAAATCTTAAAAATAAATCAAATTAAAATTTATTAGGAAATATTTTAAAAATAAAAGAAAATAAAATAAATTATATTTGTCATTGCATTAACCAATAGGATTATCTAAAAAATCAAAATTGAAGCAAATGTTACGAATAGTAAGTAAGAGTCTGAGACTCATGCATCAATACTCAATCTCAAAACCAGAGGCATCTGTATGGAAATCCAAAGGCAACTTGAAATTGGGCAGCTTAAAATTTTATTTAACAGTTAGTTAAAATTTGTAACTAAAAATAAATATACCATAATTATTTGTATCTTTTCTATTTTTAATAATCTGAAATTTTATTTTCATTCCATATAAAATATTATTTTAAAATATAGAAATTAATATGCAAAATTAAATTAAATCATTGGAAATATAAAATTTAATTTACCATTGTTTTAAATTAGTATTATTTTATTTAATATATATTATTATCAAATATGTAATAATAGTTATAACTAATTATTATTATTATAATTTATTTTTAATAACATATACGGTAACTTATACACTAGAAAAATAATAAGTTAAATGTTTTTATACGAATATTAAACCATACTTTTATTGCAAAATTACTATAGAATTATTAGTTTCGTAGCCGCAAGAAGTTGCGGCTGTGTCATACGCTTGTTCGTTTGACCGCCGTAATTTATTGCGATCAAACGTTGCGATCGACCATAGTAATATACGGTAACAAATTTTAACCATTTTGGAATTGTAATGTTTGTGATAAAATAATTACGATACAAACTGCGATGACAATTTGCGATGATAAAACGAACAACAATACTAAAAAGTTTATCGAAGTGTCTAAACGCAAGTCGTTGTAGCAGATAAACGAACAACGCATATATCAATTTGCCGTTTTTATCTCAAATTTTTGTTCTATAAAATACATAGAATTGTGACGGCTATTGCAACCCAATTCTGATACCATAATGTTACCACTTACCAGCCATAAAAGCACACAGCTCCTTTTGTGCCTTTTAATACAACAGGACTAAACTACGAAAATGGTTTTAAAAATGGGCTAATTTATAAAAACAAATTGTTTGTTCTTTTGGTTCAACCTCCCTACCTTGTTCAAGGGGAGATCTCTTCTGTTAGTTGTCTCATCTAGCACGTAATTCTCTGCCTGGTCCCGAGAGATTGCTTCTTCGGACAAGGTTTTCCAACAACCAAGAATCTGAACTAGTTAAATCTTTAGAATAGTCTTAATTCTTGAATAACTAATAGTTAAATTAAGGATCAGATATATATTATTGAAATCAAAATTTACCTAATTCTGGTGAACAAACTCTATACACCTCAACTATACTCTAACGAACCAATTCCCATATTATATGTCACACACATAGCTTAATTGGTTCTAGTTTGATCAAATCAATGATAAAACTTTCCATTTAATTGAATTACTTTAGGGATTTATCCTCGGATCTGCATTTAATTAATGTTTAACTAGAGCCTAAGTTCTATTATTTATCTTATTTTATAAAAAAATCCAAATCTTGGTTTATTTTCATTTTTTTCCACTTGCGCTTATTTGTTGGTTGGTTTTCTTTTTTTCAAAGGTGACATCTAAAGTCAAATTGTAGCATTTTAAATATTAGATCTCACATTCAAGTGTATTGTCAGAATGACGTGTCATATAATCAAAACATTTTAAATCAAATATTAAATAATATATAATTTATTAAAATGTTTACAAAAATATTATTAAATAAATATTTAACAATATATTATAATGTAAATTTTTAATATTTTAACATAAAATACAAATAAAATATAAAATAAAATTTTGGTTTAGTTGAATATTTATTACATTTATAATTGTTTATCTATTTATAATAATATTGTCTATCCAAAATGAAAATAATTTAAATTTATTTATATAATTCGATATTATTGTCTAGTATAATCAATATTAAATTATAAAATTGAGATAAATATGAGAATATAAATCCAAATCTAGTACTATACTAAATGGAAATTTGCCGGGTAATTAATTATCCTATTAGAAAAAGGATTTACAAATATATTATTCCTAAACCGGATAGAATTAAGTTAACCCGAGGAACCAACTTCCAAGTAGTAGTCAAAATTTTAGATTCTTGGGGGGTTTAAATGTACCCTCACGTCAAAATCTATATAACTCTGTCCTCTTTTTCTGTCTCTCTTTAGCCTTTCTTGTCCACCATTCTTTCCTCCACGGAACTTCTTATTTAAATAAAAACTTCCGAATCTTTGAATCTCGCGCAAACAAATGTTAGCTGATTCTTTTCGCTAGACAGAGAAGTAGAGAACCCATGTCTCGGAATATAATCCATACAAACAGATCTCTCTGTTTTGTCTTCATCTTCTCCGTCCTCTTGTTCTGTTTTCCTCGACGGTTTTCAGCTAAAAACCTGCCGAAGGAATCCAGCGCAAAAACAGCTCAGACAATTCACGTCAGTAACTCCACATGGCACGATTTCTCCCGTCTTGTAGACGTCCAGATGGGAAGCCACGTCAGCGGCGTATCCGAGCTCAAAAGATACCTCCACCGATTTGGCTACGTGAAAGACGACGACGATGCCTCCAAGAATTTCTCCGATGTGTTCGATGGTCACCTCGAATTCGCAATCTCTCTATACCAGAAAAATCTTGGTTTACCGATAACCGGGAGACTCGACACGAGTACCGTGACTCTGATGTCGTCACCACGATGTGGCGTTAGCGATACCCACATGATCGTTAACGGTTTCCACACAACGGCGCATTATACTTATTTCGACGGTAAGCCGAAGTGGAATCACGACACGCTAACCTACGCTTTTTCGAAAACACACATACTCGACTACTTGACATCCGACGACATCAGAACTGTTTTTCGTCGAGCTTTCGCGCAGTGGGCTAGTGTGATTCGGGTGAGTTTTGAGGAGATAGATGATATCACGACGGCCGATTTGAAGATCGGCTTCTATTCTGGCGATCACGGTGACGGGCAGCCGTTCGACGGCGTTCTCGGGACTTTAGCACACGCGTTTGCACCGGAGAATGGGAGACTTCACTTTGACGCGGCGGAAACATGGGTAGTCGACGATGACTTCGGGGGATCGATGGTGGCTGTTGACTTGGAGTCGGTGGCGACTCACGAGATTGGTCACTTGCTGGGATTAGGACATAGCTCGCAGGAATCTGCGGTTATGTATCCGAATCTTCGGCCAAGGACCAAGAAGGTTGACCTTACGGTTGATGATGTGGCAGGCGTACTGAACTTATATGAGCCGAACCCTAAACTACAGTTGGATTCACTGACGGGGGCGAAAAATTTTCTTAAAAACGGTGACATATCACGAAGATTCTTGACTGGGAATTTTATCAGTTATGTTATATTGGTTGTTTTGATCGTGTTTCTATAGGTTTTTAGGAAAATAGTTAATGTACATAGTTACGAATTAGGCTTGTAAAAGGTTTAGGCTTTTAGGGGAACAAAGGGAAGAGAAGAGTGCTACAAATTTTTTATGGCCTTTATGTTTTTGTCCAAGGGATTAATTATTATTCTTTGATTAATTCATTTACTTTCTGTACATCATATATAATGATGTTTATGGAGCGATACATCAATTATTCTAGAAACATTACAATGATTTTTAAGATTGATATTTATATTGTTTTATGTGAGGACATGCAGCAATACTATTTGAACAAAGGAAACAAACAAATTATATATATATATATATATCATACGGTTTAAAATATTTTTTTACTCTTTTGTTTATATTCGAATATATAAAAATAGAACAATATCGAACACAACTATTAAATAGAATTTTGATGAAATTTTTTGAATCCTAAAATCTCTAAACACGTTTTCGAAATAGCAATCGTTAGAATATGCATAATGTCCATTTGCACTATTTCTTCCTCTAATCAATTCACCAAAGTTAATTCATTTATATTTTTATATATAAATACTTTTTTTTAATTCTTTGAATAGCGTATTAGAAAAATATTTAAAATATTCAAATTTATATTTTATTTTCTAAATTTGGATTTTTTTGGTCAAATAGTTTACATAATATTTGTATATAAATTCTTAGATCAATAATAAATTTAAAATAAAATAGCATAATTTCTTGTTGATATATATATATATATTCTAATTATTTTTTTTAAAATGTAACATAATCATCTATTGAATCTAAATATGTATCTATATTCAAACAAGGAAAATTCTTTAAAATATTATTTTTTTAATTTTTGTTCCAAAAATAACATTTAAATTTCTAATAATACAAAAATTTAAAATTAAAATACACTAAAATTTTATGGAAAAAATAAACTCTAAATTGCAGAAAATAAATCCAAATATAATGTTTTAGATTTATGTATAATTTATTTAAAATAAAGAAATATTTTCAATTAATTATTTGTGATATTTTTGGAATTTTTGTTTTAGGGTGATAGATTTGGAATAAATTTTTTAAAAATTCATAAATCTATTATCTAAGATTTTGGAAAATATAAAAAAACTAGATTTATACCCATACAATGCATGGAAAAAATATTCACAAATTATATAATATTGTTTATTACAAAATATAAATTAAATATTTATATAATTTTAACTTGTATTTAAAATTATTTTTAATAATAATTTTTGTATATATAAATTAAAAAAAGAAAAATAATTATTTTTACGAATTTAATAGTAGTTTTTGATTAGTTTAATTAAATATATTAATTATCTAACAAAATTAATAACAGTAACATATATCGTAATTATTCTAATAAATTAAATCTATTTATATATTTATTTGAAATTTATTATAGTGATGATACGTCATGATATTTTTTTAATAATACATTATAATAAAATTATTTTTTAAAAATATTTCTCAAATAATAGATTAACGTTACACATATAAATAATTTTAACTTACTAGACAAACTCTTCGTAAACAGTACAATATAGAATCCCATTAGATCTAGTATTAGTATCATAAGCCCAGCCTTCAAAAAAATTTAAATGGAAGGAACAGACTAACAGAGACACGTTGTTCTTGTTGGTTTCAAATTGGACCAAAACGGTACTTTTGAGATTATGAATCGAATGGTTTATTCGGCCAAACCAAGAAGGCTATATCCGAGTTGGTTCGGTTTTTTATTTTATTTTCAGCCCTATTTGTAAGTAACCTTTTGGTTTTATTAGGCGTTCGTCTCTCTAAAAGTTGTGAAACCTCTTAAACCCTAGCAATGCAGGCGAATTTCTTCTTCGATGCTGCTAGCGACGACGACCTCGAATTTGTAGACCGTGAAGAAGAGAGTGGTGAGGAAGAAGTAGAGGATGACGAAGCAGAAGAGCGTAGAGGTCTGGCGGAAGCTGTAGAAGAGGAAGATAGTGAAGAGGAGGAGGATGAAGATGACGAAGAAGAAGAAAATGAGAAGCATACAGGGAAAGAATTTCGTGATGCCCAATCTCCCTGGGATTTTGCATCTTATTCAAGCTCCGTCGGGGAAGAACACGCACGTCGACACACTACGTCTATAGACGATAAGATCTCCAAAGCTATCCAGCATCGTCCACTTCCCATCTCCGTAGAGGAAGAAGAAGAAGAAGAAGAAGAAGAAGGTGTACCCGACAAACAAGTAATCCTTATTTTTTTTACAAATTGATGGAATCCGTTATCGAATTGGATTTTCCAGAAATTGAACTTTGATTTAACTTTGAAGGAGGAATATCTTTCGGAAGACGAAGAGGCAGGTGAGTTAAAAGCAGAAGATGTTACTCCCAAGCCGTTTTTCTCTACGGTGGATGGAGTTTCGTTCCATGCCAATTCTTTCATGGAGCTCAATCTCTCTCGTCCATTGCTTCGAGCTTGTGAAACTCTGGGATACAAGAAACCTACCCCGATTCAGGTCCAATTCATCCGTCAAGATTTCTAATTCAGTTACTATTTCGAGTTTCATCTGATTCCCTTGTGGTTCAAATGCAGGCAGCGTGTATACCGTTAGCACTTACAGGGCGTGATCTTTGTGCCAGTGCCATCACTGGATCAGGGAAGGTGAGCAGTAGTTTGCTTTTTAGCCTTTTAGGTATTCCACTAAATCTGTGGATTTTGATTATGATGATTTCAATTTCTCTTGTTATAATAGACTGCTGCGTTCGCTTTACCTACTCTTGAGAGGTTGCTGTTCCGTCCCAAGCGTGTTTTTGCTACTAGAGTTCTTATTCTCACTCCAACAAGGGAGTTGGCAGTCCAGTAAGTAGCTTAACATTGCCCTCCGCAACAACACTAGACCTTCAAGTCATTTTGATTCTTGTTGCTGAAATTTTTTTGTTGTTGTTGCAGAATTCACAGTATGATTCAGAAGCTTGCACAGTTTACTGATATCAAATGTGGATTGATTGTAGGAGGGCTTTCTGTAAGGGTATGAATTTTATCAGTCTCTTAGGTTGCAGATTTCCTAAAACCTTTCATGTGTTCGCTGAGATTATTTGGAGAATTGCTACTTCTTGCAGATTTACGGATCTTATTTTATATTGTTGATGTTTGAGAGCACGTTTCCTCTCTAATTATGGAATTTTGCCATGCTAAATCTTTCATGTTTCTTGTGTTAGGAGCAAGAGGTTGTCCTGCGGTCTATGCCAGATATTGTTGTGGCCACTCCTGGACGTATGATAGATCATTTGCGTAATTCTATGTCTGTTGATTTGGATGATTTAGCAGTTTTGATTCTTGATGAGGCAGATCGCCTTCTACAGACTGGGTTTGCCACTGAAATACAAGAGCTGGTACCTTTCCTATTTCACTATATTTTTATGTTTGCTATGTTCTCTTCCTCTTAGCATATGATCGTTGTTGTATTTAAACATGAGACTACATTCACTTGCAGGTTCGCTTGTGTCCCAAGAGAAGGCAAACAATGCTCTTCTCAGCCACAATGACTGAAGAAGTTAAAGAGCTTGTCAAACTTTCCTTGAACAAACCTTTGCGTCTCTCAGCTGACCCATCAGCTAGAAGACCACCAGGCTTGACTGAGGAGTATGTCAGACACTACCTGTCTTTTCTAACCTTTTCGATAGCCCAAAATCTCACCGAAAAATAATTTATGATGTTGAATGTGCTTCATACATGCCATGCATCTAACTCATTAGCTCTTTTACCTATAGGGTGGTAAGAATACGCAGGACTCGTGAGGCAAATCAGGAAGCTGTTCTTCTTTCATTGTGCACAAGAACTTTTAAATCAAAAGTCATAATCTTTAGGTTAGACTTCACTAGAAATGTTATGCCTTTCTAATCCAGGTTCCATTCACTGCTTGCAACGTTTGGCTGTTTGGATTTCACTTAGAGATTTCTTGTACCTTTTTGTGCCAGTGGAACGAAACAAGCTGCACATAGGCTGAAAATTTTATTCGGACTAGCTGGCCTCAAAGCAGCTGAGCTTCATGGAAACCTAACTCAAGCACAACGCCTTGATGTGATAAACTTGGACTCATTTTTTTATTTATGAATATCCCTATTTCCAAATACTTATGGTATCATTTTGCAGTCTCTGGAACTTTTCAGGAAGCAAGAGGTTGATTTTCTCATTGCTACCGATGTGGCTGCCCGAGTAAGTATAAGAAGCAAATAACTTATTTTCTAAGGGATCCGCTCAGTATCTCTGCTATTTCACTTCTTGACTCTCTTGTTTGATCATTCCAGGGGCTTGATATCATTGGTGTGCAAACAGTTATAAATTATGCATGTCCTCGAGAAATAGACAGGTAAATCAGAGATATTTCCTGTATGATAATTGAATTATAAAAACTATCAGCTTTCTTCTTTTTATCTGATGTAGGGACAATATTTTTTCCTTTGAGTTTGCAGCTATGTTCACAGAGTTGGTAGAACAGCTAGGGCTGGAAGAGAAGGTTATGCTGTAACGTTTGTGACTGACAGTGACCGATCCCTCTTGAAAGTCATTGTAAGCAAACCTCAGACACATGATCTTGCTTTTGCCCATTTCATTGCCGCACTAGTCTGGACACTTCAATCGTATTTGTTTCTTCGGTTACTAGGCAAAGAAGGTGGGCTCAAAGCTGAAGAGCCGAATCATCCCAGAGCAGTCAATCGTCAAGTGGTCTCAGATAATCGATGAAATGGAAGATCAATATTCCGCTGTTATTAACGAAGAGAGGTTCATTCAAACCCATCAAAGAATTAAGTTATCCATGGAAAATGCAGTGATCTGTATACTTAAATTTTGAGGTCTTTTATTGATTTCAGGGAAGAGCGAGCTCTAAGGAAAGCTGAAATGGAAGCTGCAAAGGTAAGAAGCTTTGGTTCTTGACGTTGATCAATTGTCACCGGTAATTTCACATTCGTCAATATGGGTTTATTTCTGCAGGCGGAGAACATGATTGCGCACAGAGATGAAATATATGCACGTCCAAAAAGGACTTGGTTCATGACAGAGAAGGAGAAGAAGCTTGTGGCCAAGGCTGAAAAGGTGGTCTTTACTACATATTCTCGTTTATTTATTCTTGTAGAGAGGGGACGCAGTTGTCTGAATCAGTCTGGATACTCTCTGAACAGGATTCTGCAGGGAACCCTTCTGGGAGCGAACTAATTAGCGCTGATAAAGCAGAGGACCTCAAGATGAAGGAGAAGAGAAAACGCGAACGCGAGGTATGTTTATCAAGAAGCTCTTCACTTTTCAGTTGCATACACGTTCTTGTTTGGTGTGACTCTCATTATCGTCTTCCTAGAGATCTTACAATTTTCTTGATCATGCAAGTGCAGAAGAATCTTCCGAGGAAAAAACGTAGAAAGCTAGAAGCTGCCAGAGAGATGCTAGAGGACAACGAAGGAGAAGAAGAAGATGAAAAAGAAGGAGAAGAAGAGGAAAGACGAAGAAAATCGAGAGTAAGTAATGAAGTGATACACATCATTCTCGCGCCGTTATGATAGGAAATATAAAAATGGTGTTGTGTTTTCAGGGGAAAGACAAGAAGAAGAAAGAAACAGAGAAGAAAGGGTTGACTCTAGTGGATCTTGGTTACCGACGAGCAAAAGCCGTGAAAGCAAAACAGAGAGCAATTGATTCCGGTAAGATGGATAGACCAACGCCGAACAAGAAACAAAACCGGAGTAAACCAAGAAACCAGCCTCGAAATGAAGAGATGAAAGATCTGTTCAAGAGCGATATGAACGAGAAGAAACAGAGCAGAGGCGGCGCTGCAGCTGCAGCGAAACCTCGGACAAAATCGAAGAACTCGTTCAAGAGTAAAGCCCGGTATAAAAAAAAGCGAAGCTTTGTTTAATCTCCGATTCTTAAAGTCATAATCATGAAATTAAAGGTAAACAATTTGTTGGTTTAACCTCGGTATTACCTTCTTCTCATGCAGATATAAACGTAGGTGAAAAGAAAAGCCTTATTTCAATAAGATATCGAAGGACGTCTCGCAAGAAGAAGAAGGAAAAAGACATCTAGTTAATCATTGTAATATCAGAACGAGGCTGAATATTTTTCGATTTTTTTCATGAATCATATGATACAAGGAAACCAATGTAGACACGTTGGCATGGGAGAAAGAAGATGCATGTGTTTGTTCAGATCATGAGATTGTTTCCACTCCCTCTCCGTACGTGGCAGCTTGGGGTCTCCTTTTCCCCTCCTTTTCTCTGAATCTTTCTTTATTTTTTAGGATGTTTAGGATTTAATAATTTATTTCTGCATATTCAAGATGCCTTTCAAGAAAGAAAATAATAATTATAAGTGGATTTGAAAGTAGTTAGGATCAACCAAACTACAAGGTCCAAAGAGTTTGAGAACGGATTGCGTTTTAACTCATCAGCTGCTTATCTTCCGTCTAACTATGCTGTAAATATGATCAACCATATAATTATCTCACAATAAATTATGAGAATCAATATGTATTTTACTGAAATATAATAGTAAAACCAAATCTTTAATAATTTGAAGTTTAGCTTATATACCCAAGAACTAGTAAATTAAAAACGATGAGAATTCAGGAGATTAATGCATTTTATTTTGATGAAAAGAAAAAAGAAAAAAAGAGAGGCAAAAGATACATGGTTACGGGAGGATCCCGTGTTGATCCTAATCAGATTAATCACTGGGACTATAGTCTTTCATATTGCAAAGTATTCACTGTGAATAACTATAGTGGCTCAATAGTACTTTAATAATCTTCCCAAATACAAAATGGCTTTCAATTTTGGGTTTCAGCGAACCTGTATGTATGATTTGCCTCCATCGATTTGGCTAACCGCATTTTAATTTTTCTGCTTTATTTCATAAATATAATAATTCTGGCCACAGTTTAAAAAAAAAATCAACGTTTGATCATATGAGATGAATGCGCATCACATAACTCAATTTTTTTTTATAAACAAAAGTCATATTCAAACTAAATTAAATATATTTCCTTTGTTCTAATTAATATATTTCTTTGAATTTTTCACACATTAAATAACATATTTAAACTTGATTATAGATATATCATTTTCTGTTATTAACAATTTTCTATGATTCTAAACTAATAAAAATTCAAAAGACTCAAGTATTTTGTTTGAAGTTTATAATTCACATTAATTAATAAATATACATTGAAGTATATAATTTTTTCCTGAAATACAAATAAAAACAAAAAATCTTTAGTTAGAAACGGAGAGACCACATTATATGTTGACAAAGTAAGCTAACCGCTCTTGTTCTCTTGAACCTTTGATGTTGTCTTATTTGACACATCAAACAAAAATATTAAAACCTTTAGACCAAAATTTGAGGACTTTTGTATAAATATGATAAATTATTAATTTTGAGGATCTGCACTTCCCGCAAAAGAGCTATAATGGCGAGACACTCCCATAAATTCAATGCAATGTATAGACACTTGTCTTCAAAAGGAAGAAATGAGATAGAAAGTTTTGAACTTCATTACCAGAAAGAGATTAGAAGAAACGTCTCTTCTATTTTCATTAACAACATAAACAAAAGAATAATCGAAAGCTCCTGTTTGGTTGCCAAATGGGTTCCAACTAATTCAGCCGTTACTGTTCTTTAGTGTTCTTTGTATACTTTTTTCGTGTGGTGAGAATGATGAAGAGAGAAATGTTAGAAGAAGTTGGAATAATCGGAGGATTGGTCGGAGCTCAGGTGTTTTACGCCGGAAACTGTGAGCTACTGAGTCGCTTGGTGTCTCTTGAACTCGATCCGCTTCTTATCGTTATCTTCTGCGCATTCACATCATTTCTTCTCATCACTCCTCTTGCCTTTCTCCTTGAAAGGTAACTTTTTTAAATATAACTCTGTTTATGCTAATCAAAGTTCCAAACTTTATTATTATAATTTTTCTGGAAATTTTAGATTTTTGTTTAACGCTTTTGTTTTATTTTGTTGATGGTATTTGCAGGAAACTTTGGCCCAGAAGTCTAAGTTTCAAGTTGAAGACAAAAATGGTTTTGGTTGCTCTTGCTGGGTAAATTGTCCTTTTACCTTTTCTGCATGTTTTGATTGTTAGATGTTTACTTGCTTCTTCTTCTGTTAAAGAGAAGGAGAAGAGTTAAAATCATAACAAGTGATTAATTAAGTGTTTGAAACAGTGTGACTCTGTTCCAGTGGTTATACTTAGAAGGACTAAAACTCACTTCTGCATCAATGGCCACAGCTTTGCCTAATATTTGTCCTGCTTTCATTTTCGTCATTGCTTGGGTTGTTGGGTAAATCCTTTACCTCAATGTCTTTCCTTTTTGTGCTCTTTTGCTCTAATCTCTTATGTATAATGTATCTAAAGATTAAAGCTTTAACTAATAAGCTTTGAATGAATAACACTGCTAAGGATGGAGAAAGTGAAGCTAAGTTGTATGTACAGTAGAGTTAAGATGGGAGGGACGGTGTTGTGTGTGATGGGAGCTTTCATTATGAGTTTAATGCACAGTACTACTGCCACTTCGAGCTCGGTCAAGACTGTGCCTATTGTCTCTGACGATCTTGTTTTGGACAAGGACAAGATCTTAGGTTGCCTCTATCTGCTTCTTTCCGTCGGCTGCTTGTCCTCTAGTGTTGTCCTCCAGGTTTCACCTCATGTTCCATGTTAACTCTGTAGCTAATATATATCATTCACAGTCGATGCTAATCCTGTTCTTTGCTTGTGAAATCACATTGATCGTCTTAATTAGGCCTCCATACTTGTCGAGTTTCCAGCGCCTGTATCTATGTTTTCAATGGTATTTTTGATCGGTGGGATCACCACTATAGCTTTCCAGTATGTTCTTAATGGGAATATGCAAATGGAAAGTGCATCGGTGATTGGTCTTGGCCACCTTGTGGGATACGCAATGCTGGTACATATCTCATGAATCATATAAAGAGTGAAACACTTGAATGTGTTGAAAATGTTATAAGAATTTGTTTGTAGGGAGGGTTGGTGAATGGAGGAGGGTTAAGCTTCAATGCATGGGTGATTAAGAGGAAAGGACCAGTGATTGTGTCTCTCTTTAGTCCAATTGCAACTGTGGTATGTGTTGTTGTCTCTGCTTTCTCCATTGGAGAGAGTTTCAACCTCGGAAGGTACTTTTCTTTTGCAGCTTTTCTACTGATATTTTGGACAGAAAGCAAAGTCAATTATCTTCTATCTTGTTTTGTCCGTGTGAAATTAGTTTTGCGGGAATGTCCTTGATGTTTGGAGGACTCTACTTCGTTCTGTGGGCTAAAGGGAAAGACGAATGTGGAGAAAGGGAGGAAGAAAATGATATAGAAGAAGAAAGTATGCTTAGAAGAGAGTTTGATCTCCAGAAACCTCTCTTGCTTTAAAGTGTTCTTTTTTCTTAATGTTTTTTGTGAACAGATTTAAGCCATTTCTATCTCAAGATTGAACACTTAGCTCCATTGTTTAAGTCTTGAGGTAAGTCTGGTGTAGATCCATTATTATTATGAATAATTCAACTGATTTTGCCATTACAAATCCTTCAACTAACCCAACCAACATAATTTACACATACTTCGTTAAGCTTATAGAAACTCTTTTGTGCTTTAAGTCTTTGAGAAGTCACAACTCAATAAAAAAAGAAGCAAAAGCAGCCATTTTTTTGTGCTTTCTTTGTCTCCTTTCTTCTATCTTTTAAATAGATCTGAACAAATAATTCGAACCGAATAAACCGTACCGAAACCAAATCGAAAAATAGATTTCGGTTGGTATTTAGTTATAAATAAATAATCGAACGGTTATTATTTTGGAAAACCATAATTATTGGTTACTAACCGAAATCGAACCGTAAACCAAAATAATATCAAAAAAATTGAATTATTTTTGGTTATCCGAAAATATTTTGAATATTTTGGTTATTTTTTATTATTTTCAGTTATTTTTTATTATTTTTGGTTATTTTTTTGTTATTTTTTGGTTATTTTTTATTATTTTTAGTTATTTCGGTTATTTCAGTTATCCAATTATTTTTGGTTATTTTCGATTTTTAAATATAATAATCAAACTGACTAAAACCAAGTTTCAACCGAATCGAAACCAAATCGAAATAAAGAAATAACCAAATGAATTTTTAATCTTACCAACTAAAAAATCAAAAATAATCGAACGAAATCAAAATGAATATCCGAATATGTAGATCTATTTTTAAATAATTTTTTTACGTGTACATTTTTTGTAAGGACACGAGTTATAGAAAATAATTAATTAAATTCCTTCTTTCTGGATTAAGTCGAGATTCTACTCTCGGTGGTTTTCGTTGTCAGACGAATTAAAAATAGCATAGTTTTGTCTTAATTGTTTAACTAAATTTGTTTTTAAAAAGTAGGCTTAACGTGTCATTAGTACTGGTAGTTACCGTATGTACCAAAAAGTCATTATTGTTAATTTTGGGGTTTTGTGAAAAGAGAGGAATGCTTGTTACCTACTCTTTTTTAACTTCTCTTATTACAACAAAGCAAACTGGAAAGAGAGAGACATATTTGCGAACTAAAGTCTTCAGTTTTTGTTCTGTTCTTGTTCTTTAGAAATGCAGAAGCACAAATGCAAGCTTTGTTCCAAGAGTTTCTGTAATGGAAGAGCTCTTGGAGGTCACATGAAGTCTCATTTAGTCTCATCACACCCGCCTGCTCGTAAGAGACTCGGCGACTCGGTTTATTCCTCTTCGTCTTCCTCCGACGGTAAATCTCTTGTCTACGGGTTGCGAGAGAATCCAAAGAAGAGTTTCCGGGTTTTCCATCCGGATCCCGAGTCATCCACCGTTTACAATAGCGAGACAGAGACCGAACCCGAATCCGAAGACCTTCTTTCGACACGCCGTAGAGCAGATGTTTCAAAGAAGAAGAATAACAAAAGGAGTAAAAGAGTTTTTGAGAACTCCTCCGAGATCGGAAAGAAACAGAAGACGAATCATCTTAACTCGAACGAGTCACCAGAACCGGCGAGTTCGGTCTCCGACGGTTCTCCGGAACAGGATTTAGCCATGTGCTTGATGATGCTCTCAAGAGATTCAAGGGAACTTGAGATTAAACTAAAAATACCAGTTCTTGCAGCGGGAGTAGGAGAAGAGACGAAGCCGGAAAATAGACATTGCCCGGACCTCCGCCGCTGCGTGATAGATCTGAATCTTCCTCCGCCACAAGATGGTGATATTATCACCGTCGTTTCGGCCATATAAAACACTTAGGAGGTTTCAGAGATTTGATAACATCAAAATCAAAGCATATTGTTGCTTTAAGTTTCTTCAAGATTATTATTCTGTACTAGAAACCCGTTTATTGGTTTGGAATCTTTTGATGTAAGACAACAACAACAACAAAAAGCCAAGAAAGAAGGTCTGCTTCTTCTTATCTTAGCAAACTTCAAATTTTAAGGGTCATGGATCTTTGTTATGTCGTGTTGATATTTGGACGTCTTGAGATGATTCTTTTGCATGATCTATTGGATCTTGAATCTTTCATTTTATCAATGTGTTGTAAATAAACTAATTAAATTCAACTGCATATTTTTATATCTAAACCCAAAATACTCAAATATTTCACTTAAAGTACAACTGAATAGTAGTGTCATTTTAAAGATAATTAATGAGCAGAATCACTTTATCTAATTTGGTTCTTTATTTCCCACTTTCTTTTTGGTGTAGTTTGTTTCTCCAGCTGCATCTGGAACGTGATTCTATGTATTTTTTCCTGACAAGGAAATAAAAAAAAAAACACAAACTTTCACAAACAACACACTTTTTTAAAGGACATCAGTCACATCACTAAGTAAACGTCTTTATTCATTAACCACGTTTCTGCATGTTTACTCTTACCTGACTTTGAGAGTTATCGGCTATTAGACTATAGTTAAGTTAGGTGTATTGGTTTTGATTATGACAAATCATCTCTTGTATAAATACTGAGCACCATGTTTTTTATGGGAATAACAGAAAATATTTTCGTTCGAAATTCTTTGCTGTCTGAGTTCTAACATGGTATCAGAGCAAAGAAAATCTGAAAATTTTTTTGGATTCTCACCGAACACATTTTTCGCTTTCTCAAAATTCGATCATTGACCTTTTGATTTCTGGCTCTTTTTTTTCCACGAATCTTTTTGATCATTTTTCTTCGTTTAGTTTCGGTTCTTGTCCGATTAATCTTGCGATTGTGCAAATTCCTTTTCTCAATTCAAAATCATGGGAAAACGAAAATGCAAATCAAAATATCGGATCGATTCACCCGAAATAGCGAAAAAGAAATCTCCCGACATGCAATCGAAGGTTCTTGATGATCAACACAGAAACGCGATTACGGGATCCGATAGTCGAAGCTCGGCCGACGATCCTCGTCAATCAATCCGTTTCTTGGATCAAGAACTTTCACCTGATAATCCTCACAGCCCTTACTATCTTCATCATGCCGATAATCCAGGTTTGGTTCTCGTTTCCGAACCTCTAGATGGAACGAATTTTAGCACCTGGATAATAGACATGAGTATTAGCTTAGAAGCTAAGAATAAGACTTGTTTCATTGATGGAACGATGCCACCTCCGAATGTAAATGACCAATATTTTAGGATATGGTGTCGTTGTAATTCAATGGTAAAGTCTTGGATTCTCAATGCTGTATCGAAGAAAATCTATGGAAGTATTTTATACTTCAAAGTTGCAGCAGATATGTGGAAAGATTTGTACACACGATTTCACAAATCGAATCTACCTCGTGTGTACAAGCTTCGACAGCAAATTTGTAGTCTGAGACAAGGTAGTATGGATTTGTCTTCATACTATACTCAAATGCAGACATTGTGGGAAGAGCTAGCAAATGCTAGAAAACCAGCTCAGACTGTTGAAGACCTTCTTGAAGAAAGAGAAGCAAATCGGAACATCGATTTTTTAATGGGGTTGAATGACAGCTATGAAAATGTTTGTAGTAAAATTCTTATGAAAAAGGTTCTACCATCATTGTCTGAAATCTACAACCTCCTGGATCAAGAAGATAGTCAAAAATCTGCACGAGTATCTGATTTGAATGTGAACAATCCTACTGTCTTCCAAACTCAAATCTCAGACATTGCTGTTCATCAAGCAAGCTCCACTCATCAGAAGTCTAGACCTGTTTGTACATATTGCAGTGGATTAGGACACACAGTTGACAAGTGTTACAAGAAACATGGGTACCCTCCGGGATGGAAAAACAATGGAGGAAAGAGCCGATATCAGAAACCTACTGCTCATACCACAGAACAAGGAGCTTCTGCAAATATGGCTACTATTGCAACAATCACTACTGATCCCAAATCTACGGCTGATACATCAACATTTGGAGGGTTTACAACTGATCAAATCCGACAATTCATTGCTTTCTTCAGTTCTCAACTCCCAAACCAGAACAAATTACCAGAGTTGACGATTCCTACCTCTGATTCAGCTGGGCCATCTACTTCACAAGTACCTGGTACCTTTCTATCTCTTAGTGCCTTTTCTTTTGCTGGCTTGTCACCTCTGCCTTCTCAGGATAATACTGTTATTTCAAAAACCAGTTAGATAATAAATTCAAGGGCAACTCACAATGTCTCTCATGACAAATCTCTTTTCACCAGTTTTAAAACGCTTGAAAATACTTTGTGACTTTGCCTAATGGTTTTTCAGTGAGCATTATTGGATTAGGATTGGTTGTTCTTAGTCCTAAGATTCAATTGCAGAATGTCTTATACGTTCCTGCTTTCAGCTTTAATCTTCTAAGTGTTAGTTGTCTAACCAAGGATCTAGACTACACAGTTAACTTCACCCAAAATTCTTGTTGTATACAGGATCCTACTTAGGCATTGATGATTGGGAAGGGTAGTCGGATTGGCAATCTTTATGTTCTGGATTCAGGTTTCAATCATGATCTATCTGATTCTACTCAAAACCTGGATTCTAAGAACAAAAAGATTTATGCAGTCATATATAGAAATACGTGGCATTCTAGACTTTGACACCCTTCTTTTTCAAAGATTGATTCTTTAAAAGATGTCTTGTTATTATCCAAGCCTGATAAAACTTCAAACCATTGTTCAGTTTGTCCTGTGGCCAAACAAAAACACTTACGTTTTCCAAAGTTCAATCATTTAACTACTGAAATCTTTGATCTCTTACATATTGACATTTGGGGACCCTTTTCTACTTCTACTATTAAACGTTTTAGATACTTTTTGACTATTGTTGACGATTACAGTCGAGCAACATGGGTATACCTAATGAAAACTAAGTCAAAAGTCTTGAACATCTTCCCCACTTTCATTAATATGGTAGAGAATCAGTTTAGAACGAGGGTTAAAAGTGTCAGATCCGATAATGCTCTTTAACTATCTTTTAAGGAATTTTACAAATCCAAAGGTATTATTTCTTTTCATTCATGTCCTGAAACACCTGAGCAAAATTCTGATGTAGAAAGGAAGCACCAACATATCCTAAATGTAGCTAGAGCCCTATTATTTCAATCGCATATACCTTTATGCTATTGGGGTGATTGTGTGCTTACGGTTGTGTTCCTAATAAACAGATTACCAACTCCAATTCTAAACAATAAATCTCCTTTTGAAACGCTTACACATAAATCACCAGATTATCATTCTCTTAGAGCCTTTGGTTGCCTCTGTTATAAATCAACTTCTTCAAAACAAAGACATAAGTTTGATGCTCGAGCAAGAGCTTGTGTCTTTCTTGGGTATCCAACTGGAATCAAAGGTTATAAACTTCTTGATTTAGATAATAACAATATATCCATTTCCAGACAAGTCATCTTTTATGAGAATATTTTTTCTTTTGCTGCTAATTCTCAAATTTCTAAAGCAACTCAAGCTTTCTTTCCTGAAAATCCTGCCTTACCTGATGATAGTTTGTCTTCTGCAATATCATCTTCTGATGGTAGCCTTCCTACTCGACTATATATCATCCTCTGTTGAAACAATGCTATATGCTGTTTCTTCACATCGAAAAAGAAAACCATATCAATGTCATTCCCATTCCCTTTATCCTTTGTCCTCTTATCACAGTTATCAAAAGTTATCTCTTCCTCATTTTTGCTATATCAACTCTATTCTTCATATTTCTGAACCCAAAAATTTTAAAGAGGCAGTCAAATCGAAACAATGGTGTGATGCAATGGAAGAAGAGTTTGTGAACTTAGAGAAACTTGATAGCTAGGAATTGGTTGTTCTGCCTCCGGGAAAAGATACAGTGGGTTGTAAATGGGTTTACAAGGTGAAATATCTTGCTGATGGCACTGTGGAAAGATATAGGGCTAGGCTAGTTGCTAAAGGGTACACACAACAAGAAGGAATTGATTTCCTTGATACTTTTTCACCTGTTGCCTAATTGGTAACAGTGAAAGTTGTTCTTGCCTTAACAGCAAAATTCAAATGGTCTTTACATTAGCTGGATATTTCAAATGCCTTTTTAAATGGCAATTTAGATGAAGAAATATACATGGTCTTGCCTCCTGGTTATGCTGCAAGAAAGGGGGACAGATTGCCATCAAATTCAGTTCTTCGATTAAAAAAGTCGATATATGGTTTAAAACAGGCATCTAGACAGTGGTTTATAAAGTTTTCTACCACTTTGGATCTGTTAGGATTAAAGAAAACTCATGGAGATCACACACTGTTTGTCAAGTCTTCTGATAATGTTTTCATCACCGTCTTAGTCTACGTTGATGATATTATAATAGCCAGTAACAATGATGAATCTGTTGCCAATCTAAAGCTTCAGCTTAAGAACTATTTCAAGCTGCGTGATCTGGGAGTTTTGAAATACTTTCTAGGCCTCGAGATCTCACGTTCTTCTGCAGGTATATCTGTTTGTCAGCACAAGTATGTACTTGAGCTTCTTGAAGAATCTGGTTTACTCGGTTGTAAACCTACAATAGTCCCCATGGATCCAAGTGTTAAATTGTCCAGAGACAATGGTGATCTTCTGCAAGATGCAGAAAGTTACAGGCGCATTATAGGCAAGCTGATGTATTTGACTATCACTCATCCTCATTTGTCATTTGGAGTTAACAAATTGTGTCAGTTTGCTTCTACCCCTCGACAGCCACACCTGCAAGCTGCTTATAAGGTTCTCCATTACCTCAAAGGGACAATTGGACAGGGACTATTTTACTCTGCACACTTTGATTTTCAGCTGAAAGCATTTTCAAATTCGGATTGGGCTTCCTGTCCTGACACTCGAAGATCAGTTACGGGTTATTGCATATTCATTGGGGAGTCATTGGTTTCTTGGAATTCGAAGAAACAACAGGTTATTTCTTATTCCTCTGCAGAAGCAGAGTATCGAGCCACGTCCATTGCCACACGAGAAATTGTTTGGCTCTCCCGATTAATGCAAGATCTTGGAGTTAAAGACATGAAAACTCCGGTTTTATATTGTGACAACACAACAGCCATTCACATTGCCAAGAATCTGGTTTTCCATGAGAGGACCAAGCATGTTGAAATTGACTGCCATGTAGTTCGTGAAAACCTTGCATCGGCTGCTCTCCAAGTTCTTCATGTGAAGTCCAATCATCAATTAGCAGATGCTTTTACAAAACCTTTGTTTCCTACTTCTTTTCATGCTCTTGTATCCAAAATGGGTCTTTTGAACATTTATGCCCCATCTTGAGGGGGACTATTAGAGTATAGTTAAGTTAGGTGTATTGGTTTTGATTATGACAAATCATCTCTTGTATAAATACTGAGCAACATGCTCTTTATGGGAATAACATAAAACATTTTCGTTCGATATTCTTTGTTGTATGAGTTCTAACATCGGCATTAGGATAAAACCGAAGAGTGTGTAATTTTTAAACGATTGGGTAAATACGAGTTTTATCTGTGATCGATCCAAATTATCTGGATTTTTGAAATACAGTGAAATGACATTATTCGAACAGATGAGAGTACGAGTTAGTTAATTGCACAGAATATTTGAGTTATTATGTAATTAATTTTCTCAAAACTATATAAAATTTTCAGGATGTTCATCTATTAAAAATATCTTTTGGAATCCATATAAATATTGTAAATATAGACATTACTTAAGTTATAATGTGTTTTGTAAATATTATGATTTCAGTTGTACCGTATTTTTGGTTATTAATCATATTATTGCTTCGACTTGACAATTAGATCATAAAAATTATTTTAAAAATTTGAAAATAATTGTTTATACCTAAATTATCTAAATACCTTAAAGAAATTAAAATATTTTAGATACTTAATTTTACAATTTTTTTTGTTCTTGAGATTTTGGTTTTCTGTTTTGTTTTAGTTATGTATTTTTATTATTTTGAGTTTTTAAAAATCTATTTTTGTTTGTAAATTTTCAAATTAATGATAGTATTATTAAATTTTATTTAATCAAAAATTATTTTATAAACATTTAACAATAAAGATTAATTGTCAAATATTAAATAAAATTTCCTCACAAATATTCCCACAATGCACGGGCCTCCTAGTTGGTGACGTCGCGTACCTTTTTCGCTCTAAGCAAATATGTGGGCCCAGTGGGACCGATCATACAAAACATTGAATCACATGAGTTTTACTCATTTCTTATGAAACTTATAGTTCCACTTACGCATTTCTTTTGAACCTTGATTGTAACGCGGAACTCTCTGATCTTGAGCTCGATCTTGAGCTCAAGACTCAAATCTTTGAATCACTCGATTTGAAACAGAATTGAACAACGAAAAGAACAAACACAATTGTTTATCCTGAGTTCACCTTCGATGGGAAGGCTACGTCTCAGGGGCCAGATCTCGGTCCAGCAAATCCACTAATACTCAAGAACAATCGAGTTACAATTCTCAAAAATCACAAAAAACGCCTCACTTTCTCTCCCTCTGTTTTCGTAATCAGAAAACAGAGTAATAAACGAAAAACAGAAAAGGTGAAGTGAAGAATAACGGCTCGTTGGTTTATTTATATTCGTAAACCGACATTCTTAATAACCAAGCGGTTTACTAATAAACCAACGCATACTTAAACCAAGTAGCTCCCGGTTTAGTGCTCTGAAGCTGTTTCCTTCAGCATTCTTCCATTCTTCCATTCTTCGACTCTCAGACCATAAAACAACAGTCTCCACCTTGGGCTAGAGTCGAATGAACTTTTAATCATGATTCTTTCAGTTCTAATTTGAGATCAACAGTGGATTCAGCTTCTGAACCTACACCACCTGGCATCCTTTCCTGCAGAATTACTCCTGCAAAATACCCAGTAGGCTTAAGGCTGCCTTAAACTTACTGATGGGAATTACTTTGGTTAACATGTCTGCTGGATTAACGTTTGTATGAATTTTGACTACCGTAATCTCACCAGAAGAGATTACATTTCGAATAAAATGGTATTTTACTCCGATATGTTTAGTGCGATCATGGAACATACTGTTCTTGGACAAGCAGATTGCACTTTGCGAGTCACACCATACCTTTACAGCACCTTGTTCAAAACCAAAATCTTTCACCAAACCTCTCAGCCACATAGCCTCTTTAACTGCTTCAGTTAATGCTATGTATTCAGCTTCTGTGGTTGACAAAGCAACCACAGATTGAAGAGATGATTTCCAGCTAATCACATTACCTCCTACCGTAAAGATATAGCCGGAAATTGATCTTCTCTTATCCAAATCTGCTGCATAATCTGAGTCACAGTAGCCCTGCACTTCAAAAGACTTATCTTTCTTGTATTTCAGTCGTATATTTACAGTGCCTTTTATGTAGCGAAGCAACCACTTCACAGCCTCCCAATGCATTTTACCTGGGTTGCTCATATATCGACTGACAAGTCCTATACTATATGCTAGATCAGGACGAGAACCGATCATAGCATACATAATGCTACCTACAGCAGATGTATAAGGAGTATTTGAACTTATAACCTTGTCCTCTTCACCTTTGACAGCAGTTAATTTGAAATGACCTCCCATGGGCGTTTGAGAGGACTTAGCATCCTGCATCCTGAATTTTCTGATCACTTTCTCAAGATAATCAGATTAAGACAGGTCTAGAGTACCCTTACTTCTGTCTCTATGAATTTCCATTCCCAGAATTCTTTTAGCAGGTCCTAAGTCTTTCATTTCGAAAGTACTAGCTAGTTGACACTTTAGCTTAGCTATCTCTGCAATATTTTCAGCTGCGAGCAGCATATCATCTACATACAGGAGTAAGTAGATGAAACCTCTAGATTCTGCTTTCTTTGTATATACACAAGGATCATGATTGCTTCTGTCAAAACCACTCGATGTCATGAACTCATCGAAGCGTTTATTCCATTGTCGAGGAGACTGCTTCAATCCGTATAGTGATTTCTTGAGCAAACACACTTTATCCTTCTCTGACTTAGCTTCATAGCCTTCAGGTTGAGTCATATAGAGATCTTCTTCTAAATTTCCGTGAAGGAAAGCTGTTTTAACGTCCATTTGTTCAAGTTCCAGGTTCTGATTGACTACCAAAGAGAGGAGAACTCTTATGGACACATGTTTGACCACAGGAGCAAACACCTCTTGGTAATCTATACCTTCTTTCTGAGAGAAGCCTCTTGCTACTAGTCGTGCCTTGAATCGACTAGGCTCAGAACCATTTCCAGGTTTTATCTTAAACAGCCATCTGCAACTGATCACTTTCCTGTCTTTAGGCTTATCTACCAGAATCCAAGTCTCATTCTTATGAGAGAGTCTATCTCTTCTTTTATGGCTTCCTTCATTTTCCACTCTGTTTCATCATTGCTTCTGCATAGTTTGGCTCCTCTATATTCATTTCTTCTAAAGGTTTGAGAGTAAGATTCTTCTCTCTAGTGAGATCATATTCTCTGAATCTGATAGGAGGAACAATATTTCTTCTTGGGCGATTCTGCCACATGATAGCTTGGTGATTCTGCTTTATTGTTCCTCTTCATCATTCACTTGAGTTTGAACTCCACCTTGATCAAAATTTCCTATATTTTGATCCATAACTCCACTGTTATGTGAATGATCATTTCCGAGAATGTCTATTTGGTTTTCACCACCCCATCTCTTCATCATTCACTTGAGTTTGAACTCCACCTTGATCAAAATTTCCTATATTTTGATCCATAACTCCACTGTTATGTGAATGATCATTTCCGAGAATGTCTATTGTGGTTTTCACCACCCCATCTGACTCTCCTAGTTTTCTTTCCTTCTGCAGGTCGTCTTGCAGATGCTTGTAGAGTCTATTTTCCTGAAATTTAACATTTCTAGACACTATACAAGTTTGTTTATCTAGCAACCATACCTTATATCCTTTTGTACCAATCGGATAACCAATGAATATTCCTTTAAGAGCTCTAGGCTTCAGCTTTCCCTGTTCTGTATAAACATATACCACGGAGCCAAATTTTCTCATATGTTTATAACCAGGCTGCTTACCTAACCATACCTGTTCTGGTACTTTGAAACCTATGGCAGATGATGGAGACCTATTGATCATGTAGGTGGCTATTGCAGCTGCTTCAGCCCAAAAGGATTCTTCTAAGCCTGATTCACTTAGAAGACATCTTACCTTTTCCATGATTGTGCGATTCATCCTCTTAGCAACTCCATTTTGCTGAGGAGTATAAGCACACGTTCGATGCCTCATGATACCTGTTTTCCTACAAAACTCATTGAAAAGATGATTGCAAAATTCAAGAGCATTGTCGGTCCTTAGAGTTTTAACCTTTTTGCCAACCTGATTCTCAACTAAGTTCTTCCATTCACAGAATTTAATGAATGTTTCATCTTTGTTTTTCAAGAAACAGACCCAGACTTTCCTAGAATGGTCATCAATTATAGACAGGAAGTATTGATAGCCAGACAGTGAAGGTGTAACATGAGTTGATCCCCAAAGATCAGCATGTATATACTTTAAAACATGAGTAGTGTCATGCTTACCTGGACCAAAACTTACCTTTTTGGCTTTTCCAAGGGTACAGTGTTCACAGAAGCTGCCATTACCGACATCTTTGTTCTTCAAGATGCCTTCTTTAACCAACATGCTCATGTATTTATGACTCATATGTCTGAGCCTGCTATGCCATACTGAACATGCTGATGCTGTGCTGGTGATGTTGCAGGCTTCTTCGTGTACAGTTTCTCCATCCAAAACATATAGTCCATTCTTCAAAATTCCTCTTAAGGCAAGCTTGTTGTTCTTGTAGAAATTGATTACTCCATCTCCTCCAGAATGCTTGAAACCCAACTTATCAAGTGTACCTGTGGAGATCAAATTTCTACGCAAATTTGGTACATACCTGACATTTTCCATCAGCTTTACTGATCCTCCATGAGTATTGATTCTGATCTTGCCATAACCTTGAGCTTCCACGGTGTGTGAATCGCCTAACAGAATCTTACTGGATTCTTGCTGGTTAAATTCGATGAACCAGTCTCTTCTTGATGACATGTGGTGAGTGCATCCAGAGTCTATTACCCACTCATTGTTTGACTCTATGCCTGAGATACTCAATGCACTGTCAGTGAGAAGCTGCTCAATTGCTACTGCAGTCTCTCCATCACTGTCTCCTTCCAACATCCTTTTCCTCGCGTAGCAGTCTTTCTTTACATGCCCTTCTTTCTTACAAAACCAGCATGTAACCTTCTTTGTCCTTGATCTGCTGCGACTCTTGGCATTTCTGTTGTCAAGAGACTCCCTCTTAGCAGGTCTGCCCCTTTCCTTTGTGAAAAGAACAGTGGCTGAATTCTTTTCGGCCTTAGAACTTTCTGTGATTTCTCTTTCTTTCGACCTTGCTGCAGACATCACTTCTTCTGATGTCAAAGAATCCTTACCATACTTAAGAGTGTGCTTCAGCTGATCATAACTCAGAGGAAGAGAATTCAAGAATACTATAGCTTGAATCTCATCGGACACATTTACATTAAGACTACTCATTTCGGCTACAATCTTGAGAAAATCATCTATGTTGATGTCGATTGACTTTGCACTATCACACTTGAAAGTGTAAAACTGAGATTGTACAAAGATCCGATTTGGAAGGGATTTTGACATGTACAATCTTTCAAGAAGGGTCCACATAGACGCAGCAGTAGTGCAGTGTTTAATTTTTCGTAGAACATGATCACCAACATTCAGGATGATCATATTCTGAGCCTTTTCGTCCTTTTCCAGTTTGATTGGGTCAAGAATTACCTTAGTCTGGCTAGGGTCTTCTTCCGAATCATCGTCTGAAGATTTCTTTGCTTCCGGTTTCTGTGGCTGAGATTCCGCTTCGAAGTTATCACTCAAAATAACACCTTTGAGGCCAGCAACTCCGAAGTGAGCCATCATACGGATTTTCCACAGTGAGAAATCTCCCAACCCGTCAAATCGCTCCACCTCAGTTCTCATTGTTGTCATGGTGAGATGGTTGAGTTCGGGTTAGACGAGAAGATGCCTTCAAGGCTCTGATACCACTTGTAACGCGGAACTCTCTGATCTTGAGCTCGATCTTGAGCTCAAGACTCAAATCTTTGAATCACTCGATTTGAAACAGAATTGAACAACGAAAAGAACAAACACAATTGTTTACCCTGAGTTCACCTTCGATGGGAAGGCTACGTCTCAGGGGCCAGATCTCGGTCCAGCAAATCCACTAATACTCAAGAACAATCGAGTTACAATTCTCAAAAATCACAAAAAACGCCTCACTTTCTCTCCCTCTGTTTTCGTAATCAGAAAACAGAGTAATAAACGAAAAACAGAAAAGGTGAAGTGAAGAATAACGGCTCGTTGGTTTATTTATATTCGTAAACCGACATTCTTAATAACCAAGCGGTTTACTAATAAACCAACGCATACTTAAACCAAGTAGCTCCCGGTTTAGTGCTCTGAAGCTGTTTCCTTCAGCATTCTTCCATTCTTCCATTCTTCGACTCTCAGACCATAAAACAACATCGATGAACAAAACCTATTATATTGCTCCGATTTTTCACACTAACAAGTAGATCACTGTTTGTATTAGGATCCAAAGCATCTCTGCAGAATAATTGTAATGACACACACACACTTTGTCTTCACCACAAACATTTACATAACGTTTTTTTTTTCTATTTCTCTTGTAACCTTCATTGATGGCTGCACACGAAGAGACGAGTGTGGAAGATCCAAGGGTTAATGAAGATGGCACAGAATGGGACGCACTGGAAGAGCTCGTCGGTGTTCTTTAGCAAGAGATTGTTGGCGTCGAGCATTACGACACAGTAGTAGTAGGAGAGAGCCACTTTTGCTCTGTCCTCTTCTTCCCTATAGACTGGAAGAGAGCCACCTCTGTTATTTACCGAGCATGGGCCAACACAGTAGTAGTAGGAGAGAGACCAAGCGTAAAGCTACTAAGCTTGAATCTATTGTCGAAATTGGTTTATTTCTTGTATGGATTCTCAAGATTCTCTACACCATTTTTGCTCTGTCCTCTTCTTCCCTATATACTGGAAGAGAGCCACCTCTGTTATTTACCGAGCATGGGCCAACACAACACAAAAGGCTCAAGTTTGATGAGAAAGACGAGCCCAAAGAATAGCCCAACAACCGTGTCACAGATCAAATCCCAGTTGCGATGTCAAAAGCTACTAGGCTTGTTAATGGCCAAATCCCAACTCCACCGGCTACAATCCTTGCCAACGCCGGTGTTAATGTAGTTAAGACTGCAAATCCTCGGTTTGAAGCATGGATTTGTACAGATAAGCTAGTGAAATCATGGATCTTTTGTACTCTTACTGAAGAAGTAATAGATAATGTTTATTGTCTAAGTACACCTCAGGATGGTTGGCTCTCTTTTAGCAAACAATTTTCAACCAGAGTTGTATTGCTAGAGAATTTGAACTACTAACCATTCCAAGGTAAAGACTTTCTAACATGTAGTCGTGAGTTTCGAACTATATGTAATTAGCTCAGTTCAATCAGTAAATTTGTCAAAAAATCTATGAATATTTTTCTTCTTTTATGAATGAATTTGGGACATAAATATGATCCCATAACAACTGTTATGCAAAATTCAGTGTCTAGATATCCAATTCCTATCTTCAATAATGTTATGCAAAACACAACATAGTACATTATAATGATAAGTTTAGAGAATGATTTATATATAGTGGAATTATATATATAATAAATATCGACTAAAGGATAGTACACTATAATGAATACAAATTACTCAGGCACACATTCAAACAGAACAGCTTATTCTACAATGTTGACACAAAAAAAAAGGTCTTATTCGTTATACAACATGACATAAGGTACAATGGTGTAACAATGAATCAAACAGTGACAATTCCATGTGGTGATTAAACAAACGGGAAGGTTCCCTTTTTTCTTTAACGGGAAGGTTCCCTTTTTTCTTTAACGGGAAGGTTCCTCTTAGGTTCCAATAAAACCAAAACCGGAGACGAAAAAGGCTGCGGCCTGAAGAAAAAGATAAAGATGTAACCATGTGTGGCCATAGATTACTCCATACAATGCACACCCTAATATGTATACTCCCACCATCACTTCCTTTGAATTCACTCTGCAACAATATATGTTGAGAAGATAAGCTATTTATATATAACTTCTTGCTAATCTATCAAAATGGGAAAATATAAATATACTTAATATCTTTGTCTCACCTTTCACAACAAGATTTCCGTTGGACGACTCGAGAGAGTAACTTATTCTTTAAAGCATCTCCTAATTTTTCAGTCACAACCCATTCGTTCACTCTTCCTCCTTCAAGTAGGCCAATGCAAGTTCCTTTGGTTCTATGCATAGCCATTACATTTTCGAACAGGATCCAGAATATCACGAGGTAGAAAGACCTATTGAATCAAATATATACGTGTTGGAAGACAGAATATTAATATAGATGAGTAGATAAAAAGTTATAATAATAATACCTTGGAGTTGCCAGGGTGTGGAAGATGGTGATCAAAGAGGGAATGTAAATGGTAGACCAAGAGGGGATGTGGATTTCAGGGAAGAAGACACTTGTGGGTACAATTATACAATAGAAGAAGAATGTCAAAAAGTGTACTGCCACTTTCCTTACGAAGAAAAAGCTGTAGATCACATAGAATTTCTTCCATATTGATACACTCTGTATGTTCCAAAACACAAACATTTGTTTAGCTTTTGATCATGTTCTATACAGACCAAATAAAAGTGTTATTTGGTTTCGCTTCGCTTTTGATACAACAAGTTAACTTAACCTAAAACCCCAACATAACTAAGAGCTTTAATTCTATTAAACTGATTTAACAAAGTCAAACGAACCTAAACACAAGATTAATATCCTAAAATAACAATTTTAAAGTTTTTGTTCCAAATATAACCATATAAAATTAAATTTTTAAATAAAACATAAATAATTATGTAAAAATAATTATTTATTCTAAATAAATTATATATATACTTAAAATATTATATCTGAGTTTCTTTTTTTTTTAATTTATGATTTATTTTTCTATTAAAATAAAATTTTAATGTATTTTAATCTAAATTTGTGCTACTATTGAAAATTTAAACTAATGATATTATTTTTAGAATAAAAACTTAAAAATATGTTATTTTAGATAATTACCCAAAAAAACAAAATTTCTCTAAATATATATAAAAAGCAACTCTAAAAACCCAATATCATCAATAGTTTTCTTTTTAAAAAATAGACTATATAAATTTATTATAAAATAAATAAAAAAATCTAAACTATAATTTAGAATGAACCATTTGGACATGCAAGTGATCGATATACGACACCGTACATATCACACAACCCCGATCCCACCTAAGCCTTAAACCAATCAGTCAGCATAACGTGTTTCTAGTTTACCCTCATTAGTTGAAACAAGACACTTTACTTATCACTATCGATCGGTGTCCCATGCCGTCAAGAGGACAAAAGTATCAATACCAATCAGTCACTGACACATGGGGTCTTGCAAAGGTAAAAACAAACAAACCGAACCTTGTTGTGAATAATTTCCATCGCCATTTTTCTAAATAGATTAGCCGGACCACAGGACCACCTATGTTGCTGGAATCTGTAAGCCTTGAATTTGCTTGGAAGCTCATTTCTCACCTGCGAACAAACATAATTTTTTGTTGATTTCTATGTAAAATGCTAAAATTTATGGGCTAACCATCTATTTCTCTCTTGAAACTATCGTATAACATCAAATACCCTTAAAACTAATGCGACAGTTTATATATCTATGATATATAAATTAAAAACATATTTTTCCATCAATTTGAAAACATATTTCCACATTTATTGAAAGTTAGAAACTTCATAGACATCTATGTGGTTCATGTCGTAAACCAAATAACTCAGCTGTTCGGAGAAATTGGTTTCGAACTTTTAATTTAGGGGAAAATATGTTTTCTATTTTTCCATTGTGGATATACAAACCGTAGCATTATTTATATCGGTATTTGGTGGTATACTAGTTCGCAGGGAAAAATAAATCTACCCCAAAATTTATTTACCTAACTTTTTCTAATATATAAAAGGTGCATGTTATATATATGTATATACCGTTAGGTCATTAAGGTAGACAAATTTCCAACCGTGAAGACCAACACGAACAGCCAAGTCCATATCCTCTACGGTGGTCCTTGATTTCCATCCTCCTGCTGCTTCCATTGCCGATATTCTCCATACACCCGCGGTTCCTTCGTTTTTATTATATGTCATGGTTTCAGCTCACATAACGACTCTAGAAATGCAAATCTATTGTCCCTAGCTAGCTACTATTCTTTTTCTTGCATTCATAAGTGATGCATGTGGCTAATTAATATTCATCCATCTTCAATTATATACTTTAAAATTCATTACAATTTTTGGTCCCGGTGTGCAATTTTTACAACCTAATTTAGAGATAAATGTCTACAAAATACCTTCAAATTTTAATTTATATTTGGGCTCCACAACTAATTAAAATTTTGTTAAAGAAATGGTCCATGTACACTTAATGGCTAAAACCGACTTGGATCTCCCTTAAGTTAAGATGGTAATCCTTATAAATTTATATTTAATTATACTATTAATTTTAAATTTATCATGACATTTCAATTCAAAATCAATTTTTCATATATAAATATTGACACATATCTCTTATATAACATTTCATAAATTTTTAGTTATCGATACAATACTTTGGTTAATATATCTCTAATATATTAACTGAAAAAAAATTTATATAAAATTTTTTTTTTTGACTTGTTATTGACAAAACTGTCATGATAATGAGTGATCATCAATTTTAAATAGATATATAAATAAATTTTAAATTATTAAAATAATTATAATATATATTATTTTTTTAATTCGGTTAGAAAATCAATATATTTTATTAAATTAACCAAAAATTATTATTAACTTTGAAAAAAGAAATATATTTATTTCTTTAATTCACATATCAAAAATTAATATTTAAAAATAATTTTAGCATTAATTTTATCATTAATTTTAAATAAGAATTAAAATTAAGTTTGATGACTCTGAACTCACATATAATCAATTTATAACTCACATATAATCAATTTATATGCAATGGTTTGCACGTTACCTTATATCGTGCCTGAGGATTCTTATAATGCATGTTTTCTATATCAAAGAATATGTTGGAGATGAAAATATACCATTAAACCCAAAGAAGGCATGTCTAGTAAACCCTGATTCTTGTTCCACCATGAAATGGTAGTTGAGGGACATCTCTTGCATTCTCGTCATCAAACATTTGTTGGAGTTCACTGCAAGAAAATTGTCCTTCATTTTACTTAACTAAAAAGTGAATAGATTTCGTATGGATCAAATCCAAACAACAATAAAATGGTTATAACTAAACATTAGTACCAAATGTCCATCGAGCTTGAACGAGAGCAACCTCTGGATTGTGAACAAGGAAGGGAACGGTGCGGGTGAGATAATCAGGTTGGGGTTGAAAATCAGCATCAAAGACGGCCACAAAGTCGCATTGTTTGACGTAGCTATGCGTAAGAGCTTCTTTCATAGCTCCGGCTTTGTAACCATTTCTATTATCTCTTCTTTCACACTTTATGTTTATGCCTTCGCTTTGCCATTTTGCTATTTCAATGTCCACTCCTTCCTGCTTACTCTTTTACATTGTCAGACTATACAATCTATGCATCTGAATATATATTAAGTGAATGGATTCTTAATATTTTTAAATAAATCAATGTTTAATGGGCCAAATATTTTCTTTTGTGAATTAAAAGTTCTAAAAATGTCTATACTATTTGTGAACATTTTAGGTTTAAAAATGTTAGAGAAAGTGTGTTATTCTTTAATATTTGTATCGAAGAAAGTGTATAACAGGGACATGTTTTGAATTTCCAAATTTAGATCCAAACTCCAAATAGCAAAGTGTACAACATTTCTATTATCTCTGGATCTAAATATAGTATTTCTTTTCTTTATTTGGTAACTTATATATTAAATATATGAATCAGACATGTAAGGGGACGTCTAGGTCCAATATATGATTAATGAACAACTTTATAATCAAATTGGTCTAAATCAATGCATTTGTATAATTTAGGCCACCTTGGACCACTTCCACCTAGAGTATGTCACAATTGGAATACATAATATTTCAATATGAGATACCATGAATGAAGGTGATCTATTTCGATTTGTAGAACACTTTAAAGTTGTATGAAATGTCTAAAATATATATATTTTTTCTAACAAGTATAGTATGATAATAATAAGCTGCTTACCCTTACGACTGGATCTGTAGAATCATCTACAACTTGAACTACTAGACGGCTCGATGGCCATATCAAACTGCAAACTGCTGCTATAGATAATTGAAAGACCTGAAATAAGTAAATAGAGTATATATATATATGCATCATTCCTCGTCGTTAATTAGATCGTACTTACTAAAAAGAAAGTTGGTATATAATATATATACCTCTTTTTCATTATACATTGGTATTTGGACAAGAACGATTGGGTAGTTATCGGGTCCAACCTCCACATCTTCTTGCATGGCCTCCCATTTGTAGACTTTCTCTGGTTTACGTCTAAATAACTTGACGTAGAGTATGACAATGTTCATGTAAGAACTCTCTAAGAACACTATAATGGATAAAACCAAACACAAAACCACCAAACCCTTGAAAACAGGAAGTAGTACAACACTCCTTGTTTTTCTCCATAAATATTGAATTTGCAGCCATTCAGATTCTGCAGCATTGTTGTCTACTTCAAGCCTCTCGTGTGCTTCTGCTGCATCTTCAAGACTCCCTCCATTAAACTAACTCATGCATAAGAAAACAACTGTTAATTGATCAATCTCACATCAATCAGAATATACATAAAGAGAGAAAGAGAGTTATGAATTACGAGAAGCAAAAGGAGGCTGATCGTGGAGTCGAATAGAAAGAGGAATGGCTTCAGAAATAAAGACATTGTTTCTCAAAAGCTGAAGCTTAACAAAGGAGAAGTGATTACACTTTATGTTTCTTTCTTTCATGTCACAAAATGACCCCTTTATATTGACATTTTTAATTGTGAATATTTTTTTTTAATTTTTTACAGGTTTTTGATTTCCTATTTGTTTATATTTTATATTTTTCACGTTCCAATTTTAGTGGACTGGGGAGTTAACGTTATCGCAGTTTCTCTACGTTGGTAGCCACAGAAGGGAATACAACAAAATAGTATACTCTCTTTCCCCAATGATTTGATGAATACTTTGAATTTTCCACGTGATTCATGATTATGATTCCTATTCATCCTTTTTAACATCTCTCTACATTATTACTAAATTTATTTTTATTTTATTTGTTTTGTATTTTAGAGACTTACGACGGTTTTATGAATAAATAAATTCTTACTAATGTTTTTCAGAAATAATCAAATTATGATCTTTAGGTAATAGGAGATATATTTTTCTGATATATAACTACTAACAGAATGCATTGTTTTTTTTCTTCAAGCAAACATTCACTATAAACGGGTTTAAATTCAAATGATGACCAAATAACAACAATAATACAAATCATTATTTATGTTAACTAATTTCTATTTATTTGATATCACATCATAAATACATATCTTAAAATTATGACACATCATCAATTCTTTTATTACACTTCAATTCTCATAATATAACATTTATTTATGTTTTAGACAATATTTTAAAAGACAAACAAGGTCAATAGTTTGCAATAAAAATTTTCCGTAAGTCACACCAAAAACCATGTAATTAGTTGGAAAATTAGACAAAAAAGTTATTGTAGGTTAGTGATCTTTTATCATCCAATAGTAGATTTAATGGGTTATCTATTCAAAGCATTCTGCCCTAAAATTTGAATCTCAGAAAAGCAAAATCATTAACCAAGATTTATATATATGATGATTTCTCCTCTTACCTTGTTGGCCATTCCAAGCAATTCAGGTCAATTTTTTTTAACTGAATTACAGCTGAAAGCTTAGAGCAATGGTGATAACTCCTCCGTTTGCAAATATTCAATAACCAGTCAAAGAGATCAACTTTGAGTCTCTTTCTAAATTCACTTGTGTGATCTCTTCTATGGTCCCTAATCATTACAGCTACAAATCCATCTCATTTACACCAGCAACGACTGATATTACAGAAATTAATGAACTTCTAACTTAGAAAAGGAAATGTTACCATCTCCAGCAATATTGTTAGTTAGCTAGTCATTTGCAGACAAGCATTCTTAGTTTTTGCCTTAACTGGTATGATTTTTTGCCACGGTGACACCATCCTTTCTGATCTAAAAACGGAATATGTACGGCTGAGATACTGCCAAATTAATGATCCAATGGCTAATAATCATTTCCATCTAATGAGATTGTGAGAGGAACTTTCTGATCATCACGCGTATGATATGAGAAGAGGATGCTGAGACATCCCTAATTTTGCTGATTGTGTTTTTTGCTTTTAGAGATCATCAGATTGGCTAGGTTTGTCTCGTGAAATTTCAACTGTTATTACAAATTTTGGGTTCTACCCAATTTCTGTGAGAATTTTCTTTTGTCATCACCTGGCTTGACATTATCTTCTCCGGAGAAGTTTTTGGTCTTGGTAAGTTCCGAATTCGTCTTCGTTTTCTTCATTGACTGAGCTCTGTTTTTGTGGCTTGTGTGTTTGATCAATTCGTCAAGATTCGGATTGATCGTTCTTCCTAAAGATTCACGATATCGAGGTCCTTAAATCATTGGTGAAAGCGTTGATCGACCGAGTAGTTACTGTAGTGATGCTTCGGAAGATATGAACTTTTCCGGTTATTACTGATTTCTATATCATACTTAAGATGTCACCTATGAAACAAGGCCTTCAAAGGCAGGTTAAGATTCTTATTGGACTTGGGAATTTAGGGTTTGGGGGTTACAGGGGTTTCCATTCTAGATTTACTAACCCTAACGGATTTCTGGAGCCTGCGAGCTCCGATTTGCTGTTGATTAACGAAAGGAGGAATCTTTCTGTCGTTGGTGCCGTTTCTCGAACTTTCTCGGTTCCGTCAGTATCTGGTCCGGCATTTCAGGTCTGTGGATACCACACTGAACTTTTGCTTTTGGACCGGAGTGTGACATCAGTCAAGGTTCCTGGTAATTCAATGGCGACTTTTGGTTCCAAATCCTTGTTTGTTGATCGCCATTTTGATCCTTTGGTTTCACAGCGTTACGTTGGTATGATGGTATATGGAGACGCTCCCAACCTTGGAAGAATCAGTATGAGACTCAGAGGAAGAGATAGGCCGGAAAATTCTACAACTTATAGAGCTACTAAGAAATGGGTCTCTTTGAACCCCCAAAATGGAGGATGGGGGTTTAGAGGCTTGCATAGATCACTCTCAAATAACATTCCAGCTGGGAATGCGCCTGATGTCTCCTTCGATAACTCTGCAACCGAGGAACAAGTTGCAGATTCTTCGGATTCTGTAGCGGCCAAGCTATGTACTAAGCTCTTGAAGCTTGTATCTGGGTCGTGCTATCTACCGCATCCTGATAAAGAAGAGACTGGAGGAGAGGATGCACACTTTATCTGTGCAGAGGAGCAAGCATTGGGTGTGGCAGATGGTGTGGGAGGCTGGGCAGACCTAGGTATCGATGCAGGCTACTACTCTCGGGAGCTTATGTCTAACTCAGTGAGTGCAATCCAAGACGAGCCCAAAGGGTCGATTGATCCAGCCAGAGTATTGGAAAAAGCTCATATTAGCACAAAGTCAAAAGGGTCTTCAACGGCTTGCATAATAGCCCTAACAGACCAGGGACTTCACGCGATCAACCTAGGGGACAGCGGGTTCATGGTAGTCCGTGAAGGGCATACTGTTTTCCATTCCCCCGTTCAACAGCATGACTTCAATTTCACCTATCAGCTTGAAAGTGGAAGCAATGGCGATTTGCCAAGCTCAGGTCAGGTTTTCACAGTTGCTGTCGCTCCAGGAGACGTGATAATAGCTGGAACAGATGGATTATTCGACAACCTGTACAACAACGAGATCACGGGCATAGTGGTTCATGCTGTTAGAGCTGGCATAGATCCTCAAGTAACAGCACAAAAGATTGCAGCATTGGCACGGCAAAGAGCTCAAGACAAAAACAGACAAACTCCATTCTCGACAGCAGCACAAGATGCGGGCTTCAGATACTATGGAGGCAAGCTCGATGACATTACAGTTGTTGTCTCTTATGTGGCGGCTTTTAAAGAACGAGGAAAGCAGTGACTAAGAGACAAATACAGTGTGATATGTCTTGAGTTTAAGGTTTGTGTTTTGTTGAGACCTCTTGATTTCTTTGGTGGCTTGTGAGCATTTCTCCTCTGATAATGTTTGATTTTTTTATATATATGTAAATAAAAGTGAAAGAGGACTTGAGTTGATTTAGCCTTTTAGCTGTAGTTGATTCACACCCATGCTCGCACAAGCTATTAACATGCCCACAGTAAAAGCTAGTGGAGTTTCACAATGTTTCACTTTATAGACTTTATCTCTCTTCTCACTTTGTATGTTTGACTATGTATACGATAGCAACTCTTGTCAATAAAGTCAAAGTAGCATCAATCATTCCTGTTGATTTAATTCTCACTTTCTGTTTTGGTCAAAATTTGGAGCTGTGAAAAGAAATGTGCACGATTTTGATATTACTGAACCATAACTTTCAATGAAAGAGGATGTACTTGTACATCATAAAATCAAATTTACTACAGTTTCTACTTACTAACAGTTAAGCTTAGGCCTTCTCATTGACCAAAACGAAAAGTTTAGGCCTCAACTCTCAAATCCTCTTGTGGTGAGAAACACTCGAATATCATTGGAGAACTATTAAAACAATTTAAAAATAGTCTGACCAAACAAGAATCAGGAGAAAGTATGTGTGATGATGATGAGCTCGCCGTTTGAAGATAGATCAAAGGAAGCTTGGATTCCTATGGATGAGGGACCTTCCACTCTCACTGTGACTGGTTTCACTAGTAGCTTCACTCCTTGCTTCCAATATCTTTCATCTGTACGCAGCGAATGTCATCAAAACAATTACATAACCTCATAAAGTGTGGATTGAAACAAAACCGTTAAATATTTTCCTATCCCTGAAACCAACATGTTGGAAAAGCTAATCCTTTGCAAAAACCCACAGGAAAATCCATTAATACCTGCTTTTTAGTCAATAAATCGAATCTAAATCACATGGTAACTATAAGCATTAGCCCACAAGATGAGTGTACAGTACTGAGAGTTAGGAGTCTCATACCCGGACCTGTTGAGATCACGGTTGAATTTTCTTCATCCATCACCCAATCCATCCATAATACAATTCCATGGCATACACCAGGTTTTATAAACTCAATCTGTTTGCAGAAAAAAGCATTTCTTAAAAGCATTCATCAGAACTATTTGTACTAATGGTGCCTCTGCAAGCTGCATATATGTATACTTTGTGAATCCCCAACTACATACCTGGACTTCTCCAGAACATGGACCTGTGATGGGCTTGGAGAAGTCAAATTCCATGACTGTAAATTTCTTGCTAAGTAGCTGAAAAGATTTCAAAGAAAAGGAGCAAGTTAACATTCCCAACGCTTTGCAGTACATAAATCTAAGAACTCTTCTTCACCTTTGTCTCTCCACATTGCCAGATAAAGAATGGCAAAAGAGGACTGTCTTTACCAGAAGGTAGATCACCACATCCCCCTAAGGTTGTATTCACCACAGTATGGTCAAACCCTTCTACACTCCCAAGGCAACGACGGCTCTTCCAGAGATCCTACACCATAAGTTAATTCAAAAATGCATAAGCAAAAGCGTCTCTGCTTTAGACTTGCTATTAAATGATACAGTACTTACAGGAAGATACATCGCACAACCCCTCAAAACTCCTTTATAAGGCATTACCACTGCGTCTTTTGACAGGACAGAATCAAGTAGAGTTCTGTCCTTCCTTCACACATACCAAAAAGAAAATTATGCTATAATTATAGCATCTTTAACAAAGCAAGTGACCAAGCCAATAGCAACATTTACCAGAATCTGAGATTCTGCCACGGAAGCCCACTTTCAAGTCCGCAGTAATATGGCTCTCCAATCAGCAGATCAATCTATTAATAGAACATAGGACCACATAGTAAAAATCGGAGCCACAAATCATTTAAGAAATTGAATGGCTAAGCATAAGGATAAACCTAAGGGAACATAACTTTTCAACAAGCCATAGCTTCTTTTATTGACAACAGCAGGCCACATCTTCTTATGAATTTTAAATATGATGTACGAAGGAAAAGTTTCATCAAATCCTCGGAATACAAAGAGAGAGTTTTTGATTCCTGATAAAATCACGTGAAAGTTTACCTGGTTTGGATACATTTCTGTCAACTTTGCCTTCCCTTCTCTGAAATATTTGAATCGATCTTTTGAAAAGCCATTTGAATCAGCAATTGCTTCTAAGTATCTGGCAGCATTCTCTTGCAACCCAGGTGACAATGATATTACCCGTGATGTATTGGAAATATTTAGAGCCATAAGTGGTAAGAGAAGACTATCATCAATGACGAGACATTGTGGATGAGGTTTGCCCTGTAACTGGAAAATAGGTGAAGAACTATTAACGTCTGCACCAGAATGTGGGGGAAAATACATCAATACAAATAAATTTCTTAAGACAAGATTGAAGTGGTGTTCCTTAGCATCAACAAGCCAAAATATAACCACAACCTTATGCAATTTTCAGAGGAATATTTTGTAAATTTAATACAGACAAGAAGTTTAGAACCTACAACGCTTCGTGTGGCCTCAAACATGGATTGCCTATACATACTGTCACTATATATTGCGACTCTTTCGGGTGGTAATGTGAGGTTCAGACCTCCAGTAATTAAAGGAGAGTGTGTCATCTCATGTGCCAATCTTGGAGTCTTCTTCAGATTGTACAAGATGTTAGTGCAAGTATGAGCAGCATGCAAATGAATTTTTTCTCCTTTAGATATGGAAACACCTGAACCTTGAGCAAACCAAACACACTGTTTCCAATGGTCACACCAGTCCCTAAAACCTGGATTAGAACAAAGGAAACCAAAAGTGGTCAAATGAGACGGTGATCAACTACATCTTGGATCTCAATGGAGCCAAATATAGTGCAACACTAGGGAGAAAGGGATTCATCTGCAACCATATAAATGTGTGAGAATTGACATAAATTACATGATTTCTATAGGAAGGTTTAACTCACCTATCCCAGAATTTGAATCTATCCATCTGGGAGCAGTTGAGTAGAAGATTGTTCCTTCGCTATCAAGCTGCAACACCCACCTGTACGAAATAAAAGATTCCTTATATAATACTAAAAATAGTTCAAGTCTTGTGTTCTTTTCCTAGGCTCTCAGGTTGAATGCATGAATATGCATCACCAAACAAAGAAAAGTGTATTTCTTCATATTAGAATTTTAACTATCAGTATCGTGAAGATGTATGCAGTTCAAACCACCAAAAAGGATGTATTACCATGAAATTATAGCATGAATACTACCCGCAGTTATTGCTTCTATGTGCACTTCAAGCTCTCCATTACTTTCTGGTCGTTTCCAAAAGTCAAATTCAAATATTTTGACGGGGTCTGACAACTGGATGAATATATGAATTGAGTGTATAGACTAAAACTTATCGTACACTGTAGGGGAAAGTTTAGGATCTCAGTACCAGTTTTATCTCTTTCTCAATAGCATCGACATGCATGCCATATTGTTGTGACTTGATACCAAATAGACTATCGAAACCAGGATGAACTAGACGAACCCCATCGGGCTTTTTAGCCTCGTTATTTTGTAGATCGTGGAAGTTACATAAGAATGTACTTTCAACAAGCTTGGCATTACAAAGAAAAGAATGGAAACAATGTGAAAAGGAATTCAATCGGGCTCAAGATAAAAACAATGAAAACAACCCGCATATTTGACAAAATTCCAGGAAAAATAGCTCGTAACAGATCAAGCAACGAACCTGGCAATATGTTGTAGCTCGGTATGGCACTGTTTTTGGATTTTCAACCAGCAACATGTCATGAGCATGTTGCAAACTTGGAATTAGACCTTCACCAAGTAACTCAAAGTCCAATATTTCGCTTACCTGATCAAGAATATCAATGAAGAAGAGACATTTATGTTGATTTCCTCTCCAATTCCACTGAAAAGGAAATGTTTTTATAGAACTAATCATACTCACAAGGACGTCAGCTCGTGAAGTAATGTCTACATTAACTTTCATTTCATCGGATCGTTTGTTGATAAGGTTAATGTTCTTCGCCATACCGTTTTTATGCAAAACCTTCCGCATAAGCTTCACCATCGGGAGATACGACTCACACGCCGTCACAATTCCCTTTGAATCACCGGATTCTTCTTCTCCCATTGCTCTCGCAGCCATCATCGATAGCAACCCAGTTCCAGCACTAGACACACAATTTCACGTTCTATGATCAAGTAATCATCGGAACAAACGAAAATCGGTGAAATCTGACTGTTTAAACCACTAATTTGAATGGAAATGAGAACCCAATGTCAAGCACGTGGCAAGGTTCGGTAATGGTTTTCTCGATAGCAAGACGAAAAGCTCGGTTGCGGCAAAAATCATTGAGCATATCGAGATATGATGTCGTCGCGAGGAGCCCGTCCGTCGAAGTTTCTGGAACACCGGCTTGGTCGTTCTCTTCGATGACAATCCACTCCGAATTGCCGGTAAGAGGGTCTTGTCTTAGCTGGAAGACGCGCTGACTAGACTGAGAGCTCATGATGCGAACACCGACGGACCTTAAGGAAGTCACTGAGTGACACGGGAAGGAGAGAAAGGGAACAACGGCTTTCGAAACAAAAGACAATGCCGACATGAAGGGAGCTAAGGTTTTAGGAATCCTCAAGGTTTTAGTCGTCACTCATGAGAGGAGCTTCCCCCTTCTATTTATCTTTTTCATTTAGGCCCCATAAGTTTTCTATTTAACGATTGAACACCAGAATTTTGTCAAATAACTAATTAAGTAAAAATGGGAACACCGTATAATTCCATAAGATAAATTTTCATATTTGTTTAGATATAAACGAAGTTTGAACTTTTTTTTAATTATCATCAAACAAAAGTTAAATGTTGAATTCTTTCCAATCTCAAATTTTCAACCTATTTCCACGTGAAATTAAATTTATATAACTAACTTTTATTTTACTATTTAACCGATAACAAACTAATTTTTACCCGATTTTCACCTGTTTTTTATTTCGTTTGACCTATTTTCGATCCAGTTTTAACCTGATTTTTGACTTGATTTATACTCCATTTTGACCAGATTTTGATTTTTGTGGAAAAACAGTTCAAAATCAAGTCAAAATCGGATTAAAATTGGTTTGACATCGGTTTAGTAAAAAAATAATTGATTAATCCTTCAAATTTAGTTTCGAATGAAAATAGGTTAAAAGTTCCAGATTGGAGATGAATTTGACATTTAACTTATGTTTAACGACAACTAGAAAGAGGTCCAAATTTCGTATATATGTACACACATATAAAACTCCGTGGGTGAAATTAGACAATCTTTCCAGTAAAACCTAAATGATCCTAATTCTAGGTGATGCAAAATCTACTAAAGTAAAAAATTGTTTTGACTTTTACCGCGAAATCATCATGTACAAAGTTTAAACATTATACTAGATTTATATCCACGCAGAAAAAATATTTGTAAATTATATAATATTGTTTATTAATAAATATAAAATAAATATTTATATAATTTTAGTTTTTATTGAAAATTATTTTTAATTATTAATTTTTGTATATGTAAATTAAGAAAATAAAAATAATTATTTTTTACGAATTTAACAGTATTGTTTGGTTAGTTTAATAAAATATACTGATTTTTAACCGAATTAATAACAATGACATATATTGTAATTATTTAAGTAATTTAAATATATTTATATATTTATTTGAAACTCATTGTGGTGATGAGTGTTTATGTTAATAACCCGTTAAGATAAATTTATTTTTTAAAAATATTTCTCAAATAATATATAAGAGATATTGGTTAAATATTGATAAATTCTCATAAAATTATTTTCACAAAAACTTAAATTTGTCAAAATGTCAACTATAAGTAAAAGATGTTTTTCAAAATTTACAATATCTGATGTGCATTATCAAAAACATAGGTAAAAAGATTAGTTTCAACCTCAACAACAAAATAAAAACGATATAGTTGTATAATTTACAATGTGTGATTATTACAATCGATCCACCGCAAGAGACTATATGTCATATAAACAAACAATAATTTATCATAGTTACAAATACAATCTCTTGTGGCATGCAAACAAACATGATAATTATAAAATAGTGTGACATGGGAACAACATAGAGCGAAAATGTCTCATAACAATCAATTTTTTCAGATTATTGCCAATACTTGGACAATTCTGATTCGTTGTTTTCCCTTGCACGATGATCCTTAAATATCAATAGCGTTGATTAGATTTTGATGTTATCAAAACTAAAAACCTGAGGTTATCAGATGCCATTGAGACCAATCTTCTCTGTTGACATGCAACTTGTGCAGTTTACAGCTTGCAGTTGCAGTGCCTTTACCTTCTTTATTTGAAATTTTAACTACGGTTCTAAGATAGGTTTTTTCTGAATATCAAGTAAAAGATAAATGATTTGTTATGTTATAACATTTTGGTGACGCTTGATTAGAACCACTAGAAGTCGAGAATATGAGCTAACAAACAATATTAGAACTGTTAAGTTCGATAAACGAAGAAGAATGATGAAGAAAGATTTTTGTTAATGAATATTTTCTGTTACAATGTCTTAACCACAAAACTCTATTTATACAAGGTATTAAACCGATTGAAATCTACTAAACCAGATTTAAATAACTCCAATACCCCCCCCCCTCCCTCAAGATGGAATGAATAGATTATGAATTCCCATCTTGGATATAAAGCTCCTGAATAGACCAGACTATACTGGTGTGGTAAACAAATCAGCAAGCTGGTTATCAGAACGAACATGTAAAGCTTTGAGGAATCCATTCTGCAACCTTTCTCTAACAATGTGACAATCATTCTCCACATGCTTTGTCCTTTCATGGAAAACCGGATTAGAATCAATGTGGAGAGCAGACTGATTATCACAAAACAGGTTAGCAGATGCTATTGGAGGGCAATGAAGATCACGGAGAAGAGAATCAAGCCACAACAGTTCACAAGTGGCATCTGTCATGGCCTTGTACTCAGCTTCTGAACTGCTCCGTGATACGGTGTGTTGTTTCTTCGATCGCCAGGAGATGAGAGAGCTCCCAAGAAACATACAATAAGATGTGATAGAGCGTCTAGAGTCAGGACATGAAGCCCAATCAGCATCCCAAAATGCAGTAAGATGAACAGCAAAAGATGTAGGATAAAAAAGTCCTTGAGCCGGATTATTCTTAAGGTACTTTAGAATCCTCTAAGCAGCCTGTAAATGATCAGATGTTGGAGAAGACATATATTGACTCAGCTTGTGCACGCCAAACGTAATGTCAGGCCGAGTATGAGTCAAATATAATAGTCTTTCAATCAATCTTCGGTAAACCGAAGCATCTTTCAATTTCTCGCCAGTAGATGCTGACATTTTGATGTTGGGTTCCATATGAACATTAACAGGCTTGCATCCGATAAGACCAACATCATTAATAATCTCTAATGCATACTTCCTCTGATTAATAGAAATGCCATCTTTATTCCTAGCAATTTCAAACCCTAGGAAGTATTTAATTGGTCGAAGATCCCGAAGCTTAAAAACAGATTGTAGAATCATCTTAAAATCTGTCACAGCCTTATCATTGTTGCCAACTAACAAGATATCATCCACATAGACTAACACGTCCAAAAACAGTGTGGAATCACATTTCACAAAGAGAGAATAATTAGCAGTAGTTCTTGTAAACCCTGCATCCAAAATCACCTTCGATAATTTGTGATTCCATTATCTAGATGCTTGTTTCAAGCCATATAAAGATTTTCTCAGTTTACAAACTGATTTAGATGACCAAGATTTCCCAGACAATAAAGAATACCCCTGTGGCATAGTCATATAAATGTCTTCGTCTAGATCACCATTAAGAAAAGCATTACTGGTATCGAGCTGAGTAATAGACCAATTCTTAATAGCTGCCAGACTGAGAAGAGTTCGAAAAGTACCCATTTTGGCCACCGGAGAAAATGTATCAATGTAATCTAGTCCTTCTAATTGAGTATACCCTTTGGCTACCAACTTCGCTTTATATCTTTCAATACTGGCATCAGGATGATACTTGATTGTATACACCCACTTACAACCAACAAGATGCTTATTGGAAGGAAGATCACAAATAGACCAAGTAGCATTCTCTTCCAATGAATTCATTTCTGATCTCATAACATCAACCCATTCAATAGAGTTAATAGCCTCTTGAAAATTTTTAGGGACAATAGTTGTAGTAATGGATAAGAGGAATTGTATGTGGTGTGGTTTAATCTTGTCATAAGACAGGACATTAGAAAGAGGGTGTGAAACAGCAAGTTGGGTGGGTTGCTTTGAGATTGGGTTAGAATGAAGAAGGTAACAATGATACTCATTGAGATAAGCAGGAGGTCTAGTCTATCTACGAGATCTAGGGACTGGGACATGACTTCCTGATGGAACAGAAACAGGGTCAGACATATCAGGTACTGAAGATTGAACATGTGATTCAACCATAGGATCATGTGTTTCAAAAGAGGATGGAAAAGGATCATATGGGACAGGAAGAGGAAGTATATCTTGTGAGAAAATGTTCATGTTTTTGGGAGAATCTGAGAATGGAAAAACAGATTCATGAAATACAATATTATGTGAAATAGAGATTGTACGAGTCTCTAAATCAAGTACTTTGTATCTTTTAAAACCAGGGGGATACCCAAGAAATACACAAGGAGAAGCTCTTGGAGAAAATTTATGTCTATCTTTCACAATGGTTGATACAAAACATAAACAACCAAAGACTCTGAGATCTGTGTATTCCAGAATTTTGGAGGTAAGGAGTTGAAATGGGGATTTGTTCTGAAGAAGGGGAGATGGAGTTCGATTAATGAGGTAAATGGTAGTTAAGACACAATCTCCCCAATAGCATAAAGGCACATTGAATTGAAAAAGAAGAGATCTTGCAACATTGAGAATATGTTGATGTTTTCTCTCTACCACAGAATTTTGTTGTGGTGTGTAAGGACAAGAGAAAAAATGGATAATGCCTTTTGATTTCAGCAAGGAATCAAAAGAAAGTTCAGGGGCATTATCGGATCTTACAGATTTGATATGTGTTTTGTACTGTGTTTCGATAAATTGAATAAATTCAGGGAAAACAACAGTAGCATAGCTTTTATTAGGAAAAAGGTAAACCCTAGTTAGACGAGTACAATCATCTATTATGGTAAGAAAATACTTGTAACCTTCTGGAGTTGGAATTTTAAAAGGTCTCCAAACATCTATATGAATCAGATCAAATGGTTCTTTTGAAATTTTATTAGATGACTGAAAAGATAGATGCTTTTGTTTTGCCAAAGGGCATATTTTACATACAAACTCATGATCTGTTTTCTCACAAGAAATATCAAAAACTTTGGATAAACTGTGGATTTTATTTGGTGAGGGATGTCCCAAACGTTGATGCCATGTTTGGGAAGAAATTTGAAGGAGTGGATTTGGAATGGTGGTAGGAAGAAGTCTTGGCTCCAAAACATAGAGATTGTGTTGAAGGTTACCCTTCCCAATCATCAAGTCCGGAGTATGCTCCTGGATCAAAAAGAATTTGTGAGGATATATGTAACAGGAATGGGAAGAAAACAGAACAGAAACATTACTGTTTCTTGTAAGAGCACTTATGCTGAGAAGGTTAAACCGAAAGTTGGGAACATATAGGACAGATTTCAGAACAAGATGTTCTGAAATTGGAATAGTACCCAAAAGACTAACCATGATTTGAGTTCCATCAAGAAGTGTAACCGAGGTGTTATGAATGGGTTCAGTCACATAAAATAGGTTTAGATGATAACGAACATGACAACTAGCTCCTGTATCTAGTATCCATGTGTTGGTAGTAAAAGTAAGGCCAGTTTTCATTCCCACAGAAGACAATAAGGGAAAGGAATATGTAGTACCTGAAGGGGACTGATTATGGGAGATCATGTGGTGTGTGGGTTTATAGGCTATCCCATCTGTTTGAATGTGTTGATTGCTTGAGACCTTGGAATGAGTATCGAGTATGCTTGATCTTTGAGTAAGAAGACTGAGAAGATTTTGTATCTGATCTTGGGTGACATTTCCCAATTGAAATCCATGTTGATTATGAGTAGGATTATCCTTAGATCCATTCTCTACAACATTGGCAATGTTTTCCTTCCGGTTGTTCCAGGAATGTGTAGGTTTATTTTGATTGTACTTTGATTGTTGATTGAAAGGAGGCTTAGAATTGTTGTGTGGTGTTGTTGCAATTTGTCCTTTATAACCTTGTGGGTATCCATGAAGCTTGTAACATCGAGTTACCACATGACCCACTAAACCACAATGAGAGCATATAGGACGAGGTCTCGGTTTGTATCCTTGATGATTATAGACTGCAACAATTTGAGATTGAGGAGTTGTATTGTCCTGAGATGTTTGAAATACAACTGCACTAGACGACTGACTGTGCTTCATCGATCTCTGCCTTTCTTCTTGAGAAATGAGATTAAAAACCTTGGATAAAGAAGGTTTTGGTTCCATCATTAGTATATGTCCCCTTATGGCAGTAAAAGTCTCATTCAAACCCATCAAAAACTTCAATACACGGTCTTGTTCATCACGAGTTGTTAATCGCTTGAGATTAACACAATCAGCCTTTCCACAACAATAGCTAAAAGGATTTTCATGATTTTTCAACTCTTCCCATAGTTGTTTCAATTTCGTGTAGTAGTCACTTACTGTTTGGGTGCCTTGGACTTCTGCATAAATCTGTTGCTTTATCTCAGCCGTTCGTGGACCATCACTCTGCTTGAACTGATCGTGAATGTCTAACCACATTTGGCGAGCAGTATCAAGATACATGATATTCTTAGCTATAGATTTATCAACGGCATTCACTATCCAAGTACACACCATACTGTTACATCGTGACGAAGATCCAAAATCGGGATGTGTTTCATCTAGATCCGGATAGGTTGCATTAACGAATACAGCTTTGTTTCGAGCTCCTAAGGCCATTAACATCGATTTACGCCAAGTGTTGAAATTCCCTAATCCTGTAAGCTTATCAGACACTAGGGAAATACCTGCATGATCGGCTCCATGAATGTATAATGGATTTGCATTAGGATCGAAGATCGGTATCATTGCCGAAGAACTCGAGGTTTCCATTGTTGACGAAAATCGCGGAACTCAACACAGTCGAGAAACCAAAAAAAAAATGAGAAATCGAGAAATTGCACCGATGAATCGATAGCAACGATTGAAAGAAACAAGAAATTTGGACCAAAATCCGAAAGAAATCAAGTTGATTTCAGCTCTGATACCATATTAGAACTGTTAAGTTTGATAAACGAAGAAAAATGATGAAGAAAGATTTTTGTTAATGAATATTTTCTGTTACAATGTCTTAACCACAAAACTCTATTTATACAAAGTATTAAACCGATTGAAATATATTAAACCGGATTTAAATAACTCCAATAAACAACAAAGCTAAAAATGGTGTTATGTCCGCAAAATGAGTAAGAAATTTTTGCAATAATTGAAATTTTTGGTTTTGTATTGTTTTGAAGAGTTTAGGCCCACAAATTATGAGCTTTTGGACGGATTTACTAGTAATCCTCAACCACCCTTGCAAATACCAACTCGTTGTTTGGTTCTTGCGATGTTTTTTAGTTAATAAATTGTATATTCGACATAAGCTTCTTATTTTCTTGAAATTTGTAATGGGTTGGTGGTCCTGTCCTTAAATGTTTTCTTGTATAGGTAATTCCTTTGAACAAAGTTAGAGGCGATCATACTTTTCTAAAGCAGGTACCTTTTACAATACAAACCAATTTGTTATGTTGATTAGCAATGATTATAGATGAGTAGGTTGGTGTGTTCGGCTTCCCTTTCTGTTTGGTAATAAAACTCTTATTATCTCGCCAACCCGCCCATATATCATTGTTTTGTCACCTTATGTGATACCATTTGTCTAAGCACGGTCGGTCTTGGCTTTATATGTCAACAAAGGTTTTATATATCAAATAATATAAACAACTAGATTTAAATCGACGTAGAAAAAATATTCAGACATTATTATTAGTTATTTATTTAGTAAATATAAACTAAATACATACATAATTTATTTCTTATTTAAAATAAAACTTTTGATATTTTTAATATTGATTATACAAGTAAAATATACAGTAAAATGAGATTATACAAATAAATTAAAAAAAATTATATTTGGAATATACAATATTATTAAATATGTAAAGAATTTTCTATGTTTGGGATATATAATATTTTAAATATGTAAAAATTGTAAATGTGATAAATATTCAATAAATTTATTTTTTTTGTTTGATTAAGTTTTTAATATTTATAATATTTTTTTTATATTGTTTTAATTTTTTATATCGAAATATTAAAAATTTATATATATACTGTAATATTTTTCTAATATTATTTTTGTTTTATTTTGTTTGATTAAGTTTTTAATATTTATAATATTTTTTTTATATTATATTTTTTTATACCAAAATATTAAAGATTTATATATACACTGTAATATTTGTTTAATATATTTTTGTAAATAATTTAACAAATTATGTTTTATATAATATTAATTTTAATGATTTTATTATGTGATACGTGAACATTACATATTTGTAAATGACACGGTAATATAAAATTTATTTGTAAAAATGTTTTTCAATTAATATACTTAAAATAAAATGGTAAATTTTCTTTTGTTACAATAAATGACCATCATTTTTAAGATGTGTTTTAGACATCATATCATTTCAGACTGACCCTATGCCTAACCACCTAAAGCGTTTACAATTTTCTGGAAATAAGTGATAATCGAATGTATCGAGCTTTTTTTTATATTAAATCTCTTTAATTAGGTAATAACTTTTTGTTTGTGGTGACAGAAGAAAGCTAAAGCTGGCTCCTGTGAGGTGTGAGAAGAACAGCTCTGGTGAAGAAGACAGCCGTGAGTCTTTTCTTCTTGGAGTGACGACCAAAGTTTAATGATTTGTTTTCAGAAAACTACAAAACTGCAATAACGTCACTCTCCCAAGTCTCAAACCTAAGGTATATGCCCTCTGCTTCATTGGTTTCTTCTTTTCGTTTTTGTTTTTGTTTTTTACGAAGTGTACCGCTAATGTAATTTTCTTACATAAGAGTCCCAAATCACCTCTCTGTTAACAGCTGTCTTCCAAAACTAATTTCTTTTTAAAAACAGAATTTGAAAAGAAAAGAAAACGAATGCAATAGTCTCTTTAATTATAGCACTTTACATTAATGTTTTTAATTGTATTATTTTGTGTTATTAATTTTGTGTAATGGTTTTTGTGATCATAAAGTATTTTAAAATCAATTTAGATGATAAGATTTCATGGTTTAGTGGTTTTTCAATGTTATATGTCACTCTGTATGCATGAGAGACCCCCACAAAAACTTGACAAAAGTATCACATCCCTTGATCTTTCACAAAATTATAAAACTATTAAAACATTTGATTTCATGACATATATGTACGATCATTTCATTCTATTAATAAAGAAACAAAACTATACAATAAAAATCAATTTAAAAGAAGATTTCTTTTTGATCAGAACCATAAAATAAATATTTAAGACATAGAAAGGTGTCAGGTGTCAATACCAATGGAGAATTGAAGCTGTGTGTGGAGGAGAGGGTAAGGTACACGTCACGTACCCTTCTCCTTTTCTTTAACCCTATCCATGGAAATATCCCACGTGGGTTATCTACGTGGCATGGACACTGTTTTTCCCCCTGTATTATGGTTTTTTTTTAGTTGTTTCGAGTTTATGAACTTTCTGAATTCGAAATTATGGATATCGGAGAGTGTGGATTGGATGGATATGATATCGCCAATTAAATGTTCGAAATTGAATTTTATTTGGAATCTAAATAAGAGAAAAATAATATAGATATAATAAACTAATAAATATTTATGGGTGCATGCAAAACTCTCCATTTGATCAATGAACAATGCAGTTGACTTCCTCCTTCCCAGCACCAAGAGGAGCTAAGTTTACAGTGCAGATTTCACCAATCCCACCATACGACTGCGTTTTTGGTTATGTGTCAGTCTCATCGTTAGTTTCCTGTCTAAATCTAATTCTATATATATAAATCTCTTTTGATTACAAAATACTTATATAAACATCTGTAAGAAAGAAGCATAAAATATAAGCACCTTAGTTTTGTTGAATTGATAGGGAAAGAATTAATCTAAGTTTTTTTTAATTGTCTTCAAATATAATTGTTTTGTTTATTAATTTGTGTTTGTTTTATCCTATATAAATACTCGACCTCTTTTCCTTCGAATTCAAAAGCAGTTTCTTTGGAAGCACTGTTTTATTCGCCATGAAAACTTGTTGGATTTTCTTCCTCTACTTGGCGATTCTCCAATTCTGTTTCTACTTCTCTGTTTCATCATCACCTCTTCTCCTCCCTCTCTCTCATTCTCTCTCAACTTCAAAACATTCTTTCTCTCCTCTCCACCTCCTCAAATCAACCTCCTCTCGCTCTTCCGCCCGTTTCCGCCGTCACCATAAACGCCAACAACAACATCAACTTCCCCTCCCTCTCTCTTCCGGCAGTGACTACCTTCTCTCCCTCTCCGTCGGCTCCTCTTCCGCCGTCTCCCTCTACTTAGACACCGGCAGCGACCTTGTCTGGTTCCCTTGTCGTCCTTTCACCTGCATCCTATGCGAATCCAAACCAAATGCTCCTTCTCCTCCCTCCGCTCTCTCCCCCTCCGCTACCACCATCCCCTGCTCTTCTCGCTCTTGCTCTGCCGCTCACTCCTCCCTTCCCTCCTCCGACCTCTGCGCCATCTCCAGCTGTCCTCTTGACTTTATCGAAACCGGCGACTGTAACACTTCTTCATACCCTTGCCCGCCTTTCTACTACGCTTACGGTGACGGCTCCCTCGTTGCACGGCTCTACTCCGATTCACTCTCTCTCCCTCCCGTCGCCGTCACTAATTTCACCTTCGGATGCGCCCACACAACTCTTGCCGAGCCCATCGGCGTCGCTGGTTTCGGTCGTGGCCGCCTCTCTGTTCCTGCTCAGCTCGCCACATACTCTCCTCACCTTGGTAATAGCTTCTCATACTGCCTCATCTCTCACTCGTTTGACTCGGAGCGAATCCGCCGCCCGAGTCCTCTCATCCTTGGCCGTTTCGCCGAAGAAAAGGAAAAACGTATCGGAACCGATGACAGTGATGAGAAGAACGAATTCGTCTACACTGAGATGCTTGACAACCCCAAGCATCAGTATTTTTACTCGGTTTCCCTCCAAGGAATCTCTGTTGGAAAACGGTATATTCCTGCTCCGAAGATGCTCAGACGAGTGGATAAGAACGGTGGCGGAGGAGTTGTCGTCGACTCAGGGACAACGTTCACAATGCTCCCAGCAAAATTCTACAACTCGGTGGTGGAGGAATTCGACAGTCGGGTCAGGCAGGTTCACGAGCGTGCTGATCGGATCGAACCGAATTCGGGGATGAGCCCCTGCTACTATTTGAACCAGACGGTTAGAATTCCAGCTCTGGTTTTACATTTCGCAGGGAACGGATCCAGTGTTACGCTCCCCAGGAGAAATTACTTTTACGAATTCATGGACGGTGGCGATGGCAAGGGAGAGAAGAAAAAGTTCGGATGCTTGATGCTGATGAACGGCGGAGATGAATCGGAGCTTCGAGGTGGAACTGGGGCAATCCTGGGTAATTACCAGCAACAAGGGTTCGAAGTGGTCTATGATCTATTGAACAGAAGGGTCGGATTCGCCAAGAGGAAGTGCGCATCTTATTGGGATACGCTAAACCAGGGCTAACATGATCTTTAGCCAAACTCTGCATGGATGTTCGAAATAAATCTAACGTGCGCCTTTCCGGTTCGACCGCGTGATTTTGGATGGTTTTATGGAACCGCAATTTTTTTGTTGGGAAATACGTAACATCAATAATTCGAAACCATCCCGAAATTATTAGACTTAACTCCAAATGGGATATTATATTTGGGAATACAAATTAATGGGGATGAACCAAATTTCTTAAATCGCTAATAATAATGTATGATGTCGACGATCAAGGAGTTTATAGTAATTCAAAAAGGTTTGCTTGGCTACTAATTGTGCAATCACACGTGTTTATAATTCGGGTTACTGTATCAGTCTTGAAAATTGACATTTAACAAATAAAAAAGTAATGAGTGATCATCAATTATTTGACATAGACCTTATTTTTTAGTGTGGCTAGCGACAAAAGAACAATTTTAAGTCACTAATTTAAGTTTAAACCAGCGCGACAAGACACATCTTAAAGAGAAAGCCAAATGATCTCCGTGTCGGTTGAATTTGCAGCTGGAAAATTTTGCGAACCGGCGATAATAAATGACATGAACAAATTAACAAAAGAAGAATAAAAATGTACAATTTCTCGTCGCCGGTTGGTGTCCCTAGCGACAATAAAAAGAAGAGAGCCATAATATCACTATTTAGCTAGAAGAGAAGAAGCTTTGATAATCACTTATAATTAAACAGCCATCTGTTTTCTCTCTAAACATAACCGAAATGAAAAGAGCCAATTAGTTGTACCATTTCTATTGTTATCTTGTATTTTAATTATATTTTTCTCTTATATGCCATTAAGCTTATGGTACATGTGGACAAAAAAACATAAATATCTAAAGATGAAAATCAAAGAAAAATACTACCGAGAAATGTGGACACGTGGCTATGTTAAGATCAACACGACAACATATCGTCCTTATCTGTTCGAACCTGTAGTGAGACAAAATATCTGTAATTTCCGTTTCTGAGGTGATTCGTTTAAATTGTTAATATAACCTAAACATTTTTAAAGAATGCCTTTCACTGAACAAAACAAAATATAAACATTCCTGTTAAACTTTTATTTTGAATCTAATATTATAAAATTAAAATTTTAAAAATACCTCAAATAATTATGTAAAAATATTTATTTATTTTAAATAAATTATACATAAATTTTAAATTATTATATTTGAATTTGTTTTAATTAGAGTTTCTTTTTCTATTAAAATATAGTTTTAATATATTTAATTTTAAATTTATATTATTATTACTAATTTAAATTAATAATTTTATTTTTAAAATATTATTTTAGAAAATTACCCGATAACCATTTAATCACTTTCCCTCAGTTTTAGTTTTTTATTTACAAGCATATTATAATGATACTAGCTTGTGATTTATCTAAACATCGAAAAAACTGTGAATCTGGACCAAAATTCAATAGACCGCAAAGGGAATTTGTAAATTGTATGGCATCCCCAATTTTATCCTTAAAGATAATTTTACAGTTTGCTTCAGATATTATCCAAAGAACAAGGATTCTATTTTGCTTTAGTTAATAAACTAAACTTGAGGATTCTAAAGACCTAGGAAATTGCTTCATATATCAATTGCTTCACATATAGTTTATTAATATCAATTTGTAATACACTTTAATACGTATATTGGAAGTAAACATAATTAGTCAATTTTTTTGCTACCTCAGTAGATATTATTGGTATTTTACCAATTGTGATTATTAGTGAACACGGAAAAACATTTTTAGAAAGACAAAAAACAATCCATTAAAAATTAGAAAGATAAAAAACAATTCTCAATTTGTGTATATAAAAATTATGATTTGCTTGTTCAGCACCGATAAAATAATCTGGAATTTTATCATATTTGAATCAAGATCTGTCAATCTATTTTTTAGCTAAATATTATAAATTTGAACTTAACATATAATAGTTTTTAAGTAATAATAGAATTTAGATTTAAATTTTAGTGTTTTGAAAATTATTATAATATGTCATTTAATCTATAAAAAATAATTTTAAAATTAATAGTAGAAACAAGAGTATAAACAAACCACAAAACTCCAAAAATCAATAAAAAAATAAATGATAAAATAAGTGAAGACAAAACACAAATTTAAAAGCAAATAAAAAAATTATTTTTAATAAAAAAATTAATTTGAAATTTACTAATTAATTAAAAATATTCAAATATAAATATATTATAATTATATATTTAACTATATATTAGTTGAATAATTACTTAATAGAACTATGAATATTATTATAAAATAGATCTGATTTATCTGCTAAATAACTAAATTATTATCCAAATCAGGATCTGAGAGTTGTGATTTTTATTATCTGGATATATTTATCCTACATCCAAAATTTTAGAACAGAACGAAAAAAATATGTATCGAATTTCAGATCCTTAAATCTGAATCATCGAACCGGCCCTAGCCCAAACGGTGAAGGTATTTGATTGTATCTGCCGTTTTTTTAACTTTTCACCAACTTTCCATAGATGTGCCACTCTTCCTCACATTCTTTCCTACGCTTTCCTTTCCACAAGCTTTAATTTATAAAAATCAAATCAGCCACATTGAGATTTTGATATTTTAGTATTTTAACTATTCAGGATTCAGTTTAAGACTCGAGAGAATTTGGTGATCGAAAAATTTTCGAAGGTTTTAAAGTGGAAAAAATCAGCTATTTTGCATGTAAAATATATTTGAATGTTCGATTTAGATCTAAATTTTGAGCGGTACAAAAATTATACATAAAATATAATTAAATTCAAATTTTATATCTGAAATTAATATAGTTTGTTAATTTATATATTTACCGTAATAAGGTTAGAATTTTGTTAATCGATGATGATGTGACACCCATGTGGTAAATGACGTGATACAAATTTATTAAATTGTAAAAATAAATCTCACATCATTTGTCACGTCATATGCATAAACTCATCATATGCATAAATTCAGATTACGTTGCACAAATTCAGATGACGTGGTATAAATTCATTTCACGCGTTTTAACCATTTCATCTATTTCTACGGTTTAATGAATTTATGTCATATCATCTATCGCGTCATCAGCCACACAGATATTTAAAGAAATTTTAATCTGTTACCGCGAATGTATAAATTGGTATACTATATAAACTTTGGGTATAGCTTTTGAATTTAACTATAATTTATGTATAGTTTTACACAGTTCAAAATTTAGATTTAGATCAAATATTTGAATATATTTTAGATATGAAATGATCTATTTTCAGTTTTAAAGTTTGAAGTAAGAATTATTTTGAAGGTTTCTTTTATTTTTTTAATAATTGAATTTCTATTTTTTGAGGGGGAAAAATGCCTCCGAATTTTTGTAGGTTATTTGATTTGCCTCCTTATCCTTTTACCATCTCAACGATATCGCAGAAAAACTTCGTCACTTGAAAAAGATTATCGTCTTTGTCTTCAACAGGTTTGATCATGTACCATGTACTTCGTTTAGATTACTGAAGTTTGGGGTTTCTAAATTGATCAATCGATTTAGGCTTGTCTATGTATAGCTTTGGTAGAGTTTCTATATCTGAGACAAAAGGGGTTTTTGGATTACATGAGGATTTAAGATATCAATTCTGTAAATCGTGGCATGATCGACTGACATGCAGATGAAATCTGGAGTTTCGTGTTGATGCGACTAGATAATTCGATTTGTGTGATGAATTTATTTGTTTTGTTGGTTTTCTGATTGACATGCAGGCGTGGAAGGAATGTCAAGAAGCACGTTCAAGCAAGAGCATGACCTCGGTTTAGATCCGAAATTTGTTGTTTGATTTTCAAAACCTTGCTTTGATCTAATGATCCTGTTTTCTGAACTTTCAGATAAGAGAAAGGCAGAGGCTGATCGGATAAGAGAGAAGTATCCGGATAGGATTCCGGTAAGATCTTAGTGATTATCTTAAACGTTGATCCATTACACAATTCTTAAGTTCTCTGTGATTGTTTCCTTTTCCATGTTCGGACCAATCCTTTGTTTTTAACTGTGTTTATACAGCTTAAACATGGTAGTCATCACTTTTATGGCTCTGTCCTTTCATCAACTCTCGTTGATTATGAACTTATCATCTCTTTGCTTATAATTGTACACCCAACTTGATTAGCTTCATGCTTGTGCTATATGGTTGGCATTGCATCAATTACTGCGAGGAGTTATTTATAACAAGATTAAGACTTTGAATTTGTTTGTTCTTTTTTAGGAATGCGATTTTTTCTGAAGCTTGATTCACAATTTATGACTTAATGGGTTGCTTTGCATAATCCGTATGGTCAAAATGACACTTGAGTGATGATTGTCACACATCTGTATTTGTGTGGGATCCAGGTGATTGTGGAGAAGGCTGAGAAGAGTGATATACCAACCATCGACAAGAAAAAGTAAGCATATTATTATAATCAGTATCCTTCTCATTCGGACCTGTTCTTGTGATTGCTGACTAAGCTTTTTCCGGATTTCAAATTTGAAGATACCTAGTCCCGGCTGATCTGACAGTGGGACAATTCGTTTATGTAATTCGTAAAAGAATCAAACTGAGTGCAGAAAAGGCTATCTTTATATTTGTGGACAATGTTCTTCCCCCAACAGGTAAACAGAGACGAGCTACTTTAGTGTTCCAAATGATAAACATACGTAGTTTAACAAAAAGGTTGATTTGATAACTTTGCAGGTGCGCTTATGTCTGCTGTGTACGAAGAGAAAAAGGATGATGATGGGTTCCTCTATGTAACTTACAGCGGAGAAAACACATTTGGATTTGAATCTCTATAGATCTCTTGCTGGATATTTCATTTAACCACATCTCTATTTCGTCAAATATTTCATCTTTTTAATAATTTAGTAAGCAAACAGCATATGTAATTCCTTCTCTAAGAACCTTTGGTTGGGAGTTAATGTGTACAGGAGAATACATAATCGATGTATATATATAAATAATATGCTTTGGTGATGTTTGTTTTGGTTTAGTGATCTGGAAACCTATATTTTACATCTCCCCTCCATTTGACTGTGTGTCTTTGCTCTATGAGCCGACATCACATGTTGTCGTGTCGTGAAAGCCTATGGGTCATGACAGTTACAAATGCAGAGCCTATAACTTGGAGGTGCTAACCAAAGACGAAAGCTAAAGTACAAGGGACTTTGCCACGTGGCAGATATTGTCGGTAGCGGTGATGTGGGAAGGGTCCTACAATGTCGTTTGACGGAGAGAAGAGAAGGGGTTAGTGACGGTCGGGCCATGCTGCTTTGTTCAAAATGAGACGCGGTTGTGTTTTCAGGAAAAACGTTAGTTAATTAAAGTGGTATATAGTTGAATGTCCAGATTCGTAATGACTAAAGAGTGTTTTGTCTCTAAACATCCTTGCAAAATCTTTGTTTACTGAGTGAATGTGGAAGTTGTAATAGTGTCGTGATAAGAAAGTTGTAATAGTGTCGTGATAAGAAGGTGATCGCCATCGGTTAAAAGTTTGGAGAGTGACCTCAAATTATGGTGTTAGATGCTACATATTTGTACTAACTGACGTGGAACTGAAAATAGTTCGATCATATAAGTAATTAGGTTAGCAAATGGAAGAAAAAATGAGTATGAATGAGATGACCCCACGAAGACCCTCCTCAAGTAGACAAAAGTATATAAATGCAGAAATGAATGAAGAAAGTATCTTTGAAAATAGGCAAGAGAGAAGATTAAAAAAAAGAAGAAAAAAGAGAGAGGAACAAGAGCATGTTGTGATAATGAAGGACCCCCTTCCCTCTCCCACCTGCATTCAATGCTTGTCTTACTCTCTTTACTACTTGTTTATTTCTCTTCTTCTGCCTACAAATACTCACGTTTCTTCTCTTACGCTACTTGTAAAACATTTCAAACTATAGTTTGTCCTGCTTTCATCTCACTATACAGACGCAACATAAATATAAGTATCTGTAGAAGAAGAAAGAAAAGAGGTCATGTCTTGCTGTGTGAGGAGTGGATTCTTGATGGTGTTGTGTTTTATTCTTCTGATTTTGTCATCCAATGTTGGATTTGCTAATGCACGTCGTCTAGTTCTTCACAAGCATCATCATCATCATCACCACAAGGCTGCCTCTTTGATGCATGAAGCTGTCAATAATGGAGGAAGGAGGAGGGTGCTCGGTGGAATAGAGACAGGGGAAGAAGTAGTCGTCATGGACTATCCTCAGCCTCACCGTAAGCCTCCCATCCACAACGTGAAGCCTTAATCTCCTGATGATCCCTTCCGCTCTCTACAACATATATCATACTGTTATATGCATATGCATTCACCATGTTTATGGTTGTAATGACTCTTGTACTATATACATATATATTCATCAACAACTTTTTTTTTCTATCCTTCCTAGTACAGAACAAAATGCCCCATCAATCATATAACCGACATCATCATCATTCCAATAAATACCATGTAGTACAACCCTTTATTGCAGCTAAAAATCTTAATCTAAGCTGAAGCATTTAATAATGTACCAAAGGAGGATAAATAACAGCCGGATGACAGAATCAAGAATCAAGCATTTATTAGTAATTCCAGTTTTCAGCTGCAAGGAACGATGAATGGTTTCACGGAATCAAGGAACTCAAATGTCCTGACACCAAGCTTCAGATCAGTCTCTCCACCACCCAACCAGAAGAAATCCGGTCTAAGTTTGGTTATGGCTTCATCCAATATCACCTGACATTTTCCAACTCGTCAGTACTGCTCGATTTCAGTATATAAAAAACAGATTCCAATTTCATTCAAATCAAAATTAGTCCGAATGAATACCAAATAAGCATTCCATCCATGTGAACTAACCAACTAACTTTAGTAATACTTCGATATAACAAGTCACTCTGAAAAAATCGAATTGGGATCAAGGATTTCTTATGAGAAGAGCAGAAACAGAATTAATTACCCAAAAAGATAAACCCCTTATATTTAGGTCTAAAGATAATTTTGAAAAAACTGATGTGTCACAATAGCAAAAATAATGTGTTGTCTGAAGTGGGCCACTTCTGGATACGGAAAAGATAGCATGATCTACACATCAATGCAGCACGGTGCCTAAGATTATACATACATACTCAACAAAAATAACGCCATTTAAGTCTCTCTGCCTGACACCCATTACTAACTCTGGTGCTGGAAGCGCAAGAAGGCACTGAACTGTCAAAAGAGTTCTAAGTTTTTTTACTATCAACGGGGAAAATACTAACGACAATGAGTGGGATAGATGGCAGCTAGCTCACAAGAAAACTCTAATGCTTGGCCCTTATCGTGTTAAAATTTACCACACCTCCTATACAAGCTAAGAGAATAGTGTTAAAATTTACCACACCTCCTATACAAGCTAAGAGAATAAGCACGACAAAAACTAGCTGTGTAACCCATTGTGCAATGCAACCTTCCGGACCGCTGTGACAATTAGGACAGGACAATAGTGATGTCTACAAACACATGTGCAGTGAAAGGGAAAAGTCTGTGAATATTTCTGAGCACACAAAACAGCAAAACCGTTTGTCTCAGAGAAGAAAACACAGCACATGACTAATATTTAGTTAATATTGTAGAGACTATTGCAGTAGCAATGAGCAAGCACCAAGAGATGATGACCAGAACATGAAAAATAATGCGGGATGCATAAAAAGTCAGGCAGCTTCAAACAAAGATGTAGTTCTCCAACGGAAATAACGGTGTGGAAATAAAACTTACCGGTATATCTGTCTTCATACCTATACAGGTTACTGCATTGTGTTCAAATCCTGTCAATTTGATTGACGTCTCCTCAGGAGCAAGCCTCACTACACGGAGATTAGCATCAGATAGAAACTATGATATGATATAAGATATCTGGTTATCGTAGAAATAAGAAGCACTGACAATTAAATCTTTTCTTAGGGATTTTGCCCTCGTTTAGTGAATATAGAAAACTCTTCACTGCTTCGGCGTTGAATCTGGCAGTATACTACCCATAAGAAAAATAGTTAGATGAACGCAGTTAAAGTGAAAAAAAAAGTGAGAACGCTATTCCGTAGGAACCATTAGAAGCACCTGAACCACAACCACATAATATTTCGAGTTGTTGCGATTACTGCAATCCAAAATATTTGATGAAGCTTGAGTATTAACCTGCAATGGTAAACATTTAGTGAGGAAACAAACACGAGCATCGAAGAAGTATAACATGAAACTCCATCCGAGAGAAAAATATATAAACGTAGTTATCGTGAGTTTATACTGATCCTTAGTCAATGTGCAGCTTCACATAACAACTACGATTCAATTAAGGAAGAGCAACATTGTTCCATGATTTCTAAAACATGCGAAATTCTATTTGAAATTAATACAATTGAAATACCAGAACAATGCTCTTGCAGAGATGGTTGACTGAGGAAGCACCGAGAACGTCACGACGGGATTCGAGAGGCCATTCATAGTAATCGGGAGAAACTCTCTTGAAACAGAAGTCACTAACGCCAGCTGACCGGAGAATGGCTGAGAGGCGAGCCACCGTTGCGCTTTCATCATGCGATAGCGAATGCGAGGAAGCCGAGGAACTCTGTGGGAGAAAAGATCTCTCGAGATCCGAGATTCTACGGAGGATTTCAATTTGAAGTTTCTCAAGCTCCGCCATTGCAGCCTCCATGCGTCCTCCGTTCTCCATTTCCGATTTTCCGTTCGTCGCTAAAGTCTCTCGTCGTTGATTCCAGTGTCTACATTGTATAAGAAAGCAGGGTGATCCAGGTCCTTATGTGCCAGGTGTTGTTAGCCCTATTACATCTGGGCCAGAAATAGAAAGGCTACTCCAGATTTACTTCGAGCCCATTCCGGCCCAACAATCTGGCCCCATTTTTGTGCTGTTCCAAATAACTCCATTAATTGAGTGTTTGACAATAACACGTGAGGGGACAACCTTTGATAAGGATAATGAGTCTTTAACGTGATCGTATCTTGCGCCACGTGGACGATTCCAGCTGTGAAATCTGATAACTAACTCATCACCGCATGAGACGATTGGTGTTTTCCGTAAATTTCTGGAATTATCTGCCCACATTTCAAAGCAATTCTACTAGTTTCCGGGTATAAAAACAAAACCGAAATCGACGATAGATTTTCAAGACCCGAAAGAAGAGGGTAAGACTTGAGAAAAAGAAACAATGATAAAGTCATTGATTTGGCTCACTCTCATCCTCCTGCCTCTAGTCTCCGTCTTGGAAGGCAGACTTCTCGGTAGCCGGAAGCCGATCAACGTATCGGATGAGAACGTCGTCGCGATCGCCAAGTATGCAATCTCGGAGCATAACAAGCAGTCCAAAGCGAATTTGGTGTTTGAGAAGGTCATCCAAGGAACCGAGCAAGTTGTCTCCGGAAAAAAGTACGATCTGATCATTTCGGCGAAGAATGGTGGTGGTGCGACCAAGAATTACCATGCCGTCGTGTTGGAAAGGCTGTGGGATCACCCTTCCATGATGCTTGAGTCTTTCGAGACGGTTTGAGGTCGAAGATTTGACATTATGTTTGTTGTTGCTGTTGGTAACGTTTTTTGAAATAGAAATTAATCAAGGATATGTTTTTTGAGATTAGTACATTGATATTATATTATGATTTTTTTACTGACGTTTTTTGGTTTAATAAAAAAATTTCTACAGTCGTTATGTACTAATCTCAAAAACTATTCTTGTATTAGAGTATCTCATGCCAAATCAAGTATATCCGGTTTTGACTAATAGAGTTGATAAATGGTGTCTCTATTTAGGTTTGGTTTGACAAAAATATCATTTTAAATTTTACCACTATAAATTTATAATTTTAGAAATAACATAAATTATTTTATGATAAATATATTTATTATAAATATTAGTACAATATTATATTTAGATTTTGGAAGTCTGAAGATTATTTTTTATTAAAAAGAATTTTAAATTATTTTAATATTAATTTTGTGTTATTTTGTAAATGTAAGTTAATAATGTTATAATTAGAATAAATTTTTTTATAATTTTTTATTTTATCAATTATTTTTAAATTAAATTTTTTTTTTATTTTTTAACTATTTTTATTTAGAAAAAGGTAATTGATGAAAATAATATTTTTTAAGTTTTTGTTCTAAATATAAAATCATTAGTCTAAATTTTTAAAAATATCATAAATTTAATATTAAAATATCTTAAAATTTCTTTTTAATAAGGAAAAATAAAACTATAAATTAAAAAAATGAAATCAAATATAATACTTTAGTTATATTTATAATTTATTTATACTAAATTTTATACTAAATCAAATATAATTTTAAATTTGAAATTCTAAATTTTTTTTAAAAAATACTATTTTAGGGTGTTATTCATTAAAAATCTGATATTTTTGTTTGATCAACTTAGATTTTGAAAGGCTTCGTTCTTGTCAGTAGCCCATTGGACCAATATAGGAAACATAGGCTTGAATGTCTTCACTTTTTTGTTGTTTTGCATTAACTAAGAAAAACTGAAAATCGCTAGATAAAAGATAACTAAAAATGCAGCTACTTTTCTATAGTTGAAAACTCGAATTGTTAAATGTATTGGTAAACAAAACAAATGATTTATTCTGAAGTTTACTTTGTCCTTTTTCAGAAGGAGACTTCGTTTTAAAAGAAAAAGTTAATTTGAAGTGAAGGGGTAATGATATATGGAAAAAAGAAGAGTGCATGGACCTCTTCATTATTGCAATATTTAAATGGGCACACACTTTTATTTTGGTCAATCTTTCACTAGTCTCTCATCTCCACTATATTTTTACTATTCAAATTAAATGCAAATGTTTTTTTGGACATACAATGTTTAAGATAATTGAAAGAGACATAGAAAATGAGTGTAAGGGAGGAAAGGGACACGTAGAGAAGGCTGTCCACACAATTAGATGTGGGGATCCTCAAATTTTAGTACTCCGGATGACTAATAGTCATTCGGGTATCCATTCGAATTCGTTTTGGATTTTTCGGATTTTTAAATTTTTGGAGTCAGATCCATTCATGTATTTATAAATTTCGAATTGGATTCGGTTCGGATCTCTCCAAATTCAAATTTAGTTCAAATTTTAAGTTTAGATTTGGATTGGTCGGGTTTTGAACACGGATTCAGATTGATTTAGGTTTTGTATTCAAAATATACATTGTGATTATACTTCATTCATTTTCTACATACAAAACAAAAATTATGAAGGATAAGTTTGTTTTTATTAAACCATAAGATTTCGAGATCTGTGTTCCGTAGGCTTCTCCAATATCCACAATCAACTTTTAAATATTTCGATTTAAGAATAATCTGTCATGAACATGTGACCACAAAAAACTAATCACTATGCACCACTGGCCCACTGCATTTTTGATCAAAAGGTACAAATTCTGTAAAAGTAAATATCAGGTTTTTATATTTACTACATGTGTCAACAATATGAAAATGTACCACACATATTCAGTGTCAAGATATCTTTAAAAGATTAGGATATTCCATTAGATATCTGATCGGTTTAGTATTAAAAATTATAAAATAAAAATTTTAAATTTAGCCCAAAATGGTAATATTTTGTAAAATATAGAAATTAATTTTCAAAACTTTAATATATATAATCAATTTGAGAAACATAAACTTTATAAGTTTGCATGTAGATATATTAAGTTATACTCTTATATCTAATATTATCTATATATATTTATACCAAGCAAAGTTATATCTATTTTTAAAAAATTTTAAAATTTGTAGTTCATTTTATTTTTAGCAGAAATTAAATCCTTTGATTGATTTATGTCGAAAAATATGAATACCTAAATTACCAACTATTTAATGAATTAAATATGAATATTTAACAATGTGTAATCGCAACTCAATTTTAATATTAATTATATAATAAATAAAAGGTTCAAATTTTATAATATAATAAAAAAAAATATTGAGATTAATACTCTTAATTACTCTGAATTTTAAAGTTTTAATGCAATTTTCCCTAACAATAATCATTAGTATCATTCCTTTTGTGCTGTCCGAAGGACACGAGCCTATAGTTTTAATCAAACATTCTAATTATTATACATTCAAAATGGGATTGGATCCACTTTATAACCCTCCCTATTTTTTTTTAAAAAACACAACTTTATATATTATCTACATTTTTTTTTTCATTTGGTGATGATGACTTTTTGTATGGTGCCTCATTGGTTGGATTAATTTTGACTTTAGTTCTCATTATTGGGTTAGTAATTTGAATAATGAGTAAAAAAGAGAGTAGTTACCATATGAAATGCTAAATTCAACGACATGGTCAACAAGTATTATTTACACGTGTGGGTAATAAGGAGATGACCACAAAGTTGACTAAATAATAATTAAATCAAGTCGTAAATTATTATATTTGCAAATCTAATATCCTTTTATATAAAATGATTCAAGATCTACTTATGTGTATACTAAATTATGTAATGGTTAAGTTTTTTCAATGTAAGGATTGTTTCTTCTATTCTATTTGAATTTGCAGGTTTTTGGTATAAATATATGTATTCCATTAAATGCTTAAAAGCTACGAATTTTACTTTTAATATAATGATACATGAATATTTAAAAGGGGCATTTGCAAAAATGACCTAAAATTTGTCTTCAATTGCAAGTTTGACAATTTACACATTTTTTTGCAAAACTATCTTTTTATCCCTGTTTTATCCTTCAACAATAACATTATTTACAACTTTGCCATTAACTTAAAAAAAAACAAAAACAACACAAAGACCATTATGACCAAATTTTTCAAAAATACTACGAAAATGCCATCGTCTTCATGTCACACAACCACCATTGTCGTGGTTGTTGGGAGCTCTTAATTCCATCGACACACCCACCTTTATACCTCTATTCCTTCATCAAATCTCATTCATCTCAACCTCTTTCATTTTCTCTCTCATTTTCTTCCAATTTCTCTCTTCACTCTACATTCAAAAGCTTCCAACTTTGCAAACATTCATCATTATCCGTTAAATCAAGCTTCTGGGAGTTTATATTGGTCATCATTTAAGTCGCGTAGCTAAAAAACCAAGATCGAAGGTTAGTTTTCGTGTTTTGCTTTTGGTTATTTTTTCAGTTCATATAGTTACGAGAAGTCTGCTTTGTAAATATATTACAAAGCAGACTTCTCTAGCAGACTTCTCGAAGTCTTCTTTGTAAGTATATTACAAAGCAGACTTCTCCGAGAGTCTGCTTTGATAGAATAAACATTGCTTTGAGAGAAAAACATTTTATTCTAACAAGCGACTTCTCCAGAAGTCGCGACGTTATTCTATCAGCGAGACTTCTCCGAGAAGTTCGCTGATAGAATAAACGTCAGACTAGAAGTCTGCTTTGTCGAGAAAAACGTTTTATTCCTGTCAAAGCAGACTTCTTGGAGAAGTCTGCGACGTTTATTCCGATCAAAGCAGACTTCTCCGAGAAGTCTGCTTCGATCGGAATAAAAATTTCTTTGGAGAGAAAAACATTTTATTCCTATCAAAGCAGATTTCTACGAGAAGTCTGCTTTGGCGAGAAAAACAGTTTATTCCTATCAAAGCAGACTTCTTGAAGAAGTCTGCGAAGTTTATTCCGATCAAAGCAGACTTCTCCGAGAAGTCTGCTTTGATCGGAATAAAAATTTCTTTGGAGAGAAAAACATTTTATTCCTATCAAAGCAGA